>CM062811.1:565643424-566351460 GCA_031772625.1 Pinus tabuliformis | reverse complement strand
TTGTACAACATTTTACAATTCATTTGAAGGACACTCCAATATTTTACAATATTTTATATTTTAGTAAATATTCCAAAAAATTGATTATATACTTGTTGTGGTGTAGTAGACAATGATCATTGGTTACTAGTAGAAAGGAAAACAAGAAATCACATGAAGATAAAGAACATAGGAACAGAAGAAGTGAAACGTGTTTAGCAGAGAAGCAACAAAGTGTTACTTTATATTATATTCTCTTGAGAAGACAATAAAAAAAGATACAATGATGCATACATTTCTGTATTATAATATATATTATATATATAATATATATATATATAGATATATATATATATTATAATATATATATTTATATTATAATATATATATTATGTAGAGATAGTCAAAAATAATTTAAGTCTAAACTAATTTAGCCTATCTAACTTATAATCTTGACTCGACTAGAGAGTTGATCAACTTTATATATCATTTGTAGAATTTTTTGGGATGGGTAAACTAAGTTGACCAGCCCCTCCAACATCTTCCCCTACTCTTAATTCATTCTTTGTGACAAAAGACGAGAAGATTTGGAGTCTAACAAAATTTGTACAAAATTTGATACTCCATAAATTAAAAAATGTAAATCCTAATAATGAAATAAAAGTTCATCAAGAAGGGTGGTTGGCTGACTGATTGGAACATTCAATTTCAAATTCCTGACTGATGTTGTTGTTGTTCAGAAGAGAGACCAAATCCTAAAAGCTTTGGCTCAAAGAAATTGAATTTATGTTGTCGCGAAGATGATCAAGACGATTGTGCTATTGCAGGTGTTGGTGTTGAAGTCATAGGGAATGTTGTTGATAAGTATTTCATGCAATAACTTGAATATCTTGATTGAATATAGACCATTTCATGCAAATATACTTTCATGGGCATCCAATTCTTTTAATATTTCAAATATTGTTCTTGTTGGCTAGTGATATGTGCCATGAAAATTCTTGATTAACTAGTATTTGATGTTCTAATAGTTTCACTTTAATAATAATTCCATGAAATAATCAATTAGTTGGACTTTATTAACAATTCCATGAAAATAATCAATAACATTCAAATATTCTACTTTTACTCTCTTCCCTTCTCTAAAACATTGTCTCTACTCTTGTAGTAGTTGGGATTAATATTTTTCTCCTGTAAAACTTAATTCTCATATGCGGACTTCGTTAGAGGTTGAGTTACTTGTCAGGAGTACAATTCTCAAATTAGAAATTATTGAGTTTATGTATGATTGCATGTGGGTGATAAATATATTAGGAAAATATTAAAAACATTGGGCTCTATGATATAATGTTTTTTTTCTAAATCTTCCTTTTCTGTGGAAAATTCTTGGTGAGCCTTTTGAATTATAGTGGACATTTTTTAATTCCCTTGAACTATCACTTTATCTTGCAATTTATTTACATGAGCAGTTATTTTCTTAAAAGAATTTACTAAAGTGTTAGAAACCATAAACGCTAAACGCTAAGAAATTTATAAACCTTAAACAATCTACCCTAAACCCTAAACTCTAAACCCTAAATGCTAAGAATTTTATAACATTTTAAAAAGCTCTTTTAAATTTTATTTAAGTGTTTACTAAACGCTTTTATGGAAGTGTTATAAACCCTAAATTCAAAACCCTAAACCCTATACCCTAAACCCCAAACAATAAACCTCAAACCCTTAACTCTAAACCATAAACACTATGCATTTTATAAAATTTTTAAAAGTAGTCTAGAACTATTATTCAAGTGTTTATTAAAAGCATTTACTCAATTGTTTAAACTCTAAACCATAAACTTAACCTGAAACCCAAAACCCTAAAGCCTAAAGCATAAACCCCAAATCCTAAGAATTTTTTAACATTTTGAAAACCATTTTGTAACTTTTATTTAAGTGTTTATTAAAGGCATTTTCTAAAGTGTTATAAACCCTAAACCCTAAACCTAAAACCCAAATCAAAACCAAAACCCTAAACCCCAAGCATTTTATAACAGTTTAAAAAATTTTTCGAAATTTTATTTAAGCCTTTATTAAAAGAATTTACTAAGGTCTTATAAACTAAACCCTAAATTCCAGAGGCCAAATCATAAACACTAAACCCTAAGAATTTTATCATTTTAAAAGGAATCTTGTAACTTTTATTCAAGCCTTGATTAAAACCATTTACTAAAGTCTTATAAACCATAAGCCTAAATGCTAAACCACACTTAACCCAAACCCTAAATGCTAAACCCTAAACCCTAATTGTTTTATAACATTTTAAAAATCATTTTGTAAATTTTATTACAATGTTTATTAAAATAATTTACTAAGAGTTATAAACGTAAACACTAAACCATAAACTCTAAACCCCAAACCTAAAACCCTAAACTCTAAACCTTAAATCCTAAACTCTAACATTATATAACATTTTAAAAATTGTTTTGTAACTTATATTTAAGTGTTTATTAAAATCATTTATTGAACCCCTATAAACCATAAACCTTAAACCCTAAACCTATTCATTTTATAACATTTTAAAAAGGTTTTTTTAACTTTTATTTAAGTGTTTATTAAAAAAATTTACTAAATCCTTATAAACCCTAAATCCTAAAACACGAACCCTAAATACCAATGATTTTATAACATTTTAAAAAGTCTTTTCTAACTTTGATTTAAGTGTTTATTAAAAGCATTTTCTAAGTGTTATAAGCCCTAAACCCTAAACCCCCTAAAACCTAAACCCAAACCCTAAACCTGAACTCTAACTATTTTATAACATCTTGAAAAGTGTTTTGTAACTTTTATGTAGCTTTTTGTTAAAATAATTTACTAAATTGTTATCTACAGTTAAACCTAAGCTCTGAACTGTAAACCCCAAACCCTAAACCCTATACGCTAAACCATAATCATTTTATAACATTTAAAAAAAATAATTCTAAATTTTATTTAGGTGCTTATTAAAAGCATTTACTGAAGTGCTATAAACCCTAAAACCTAAACCCTAATCATTTTATAATATTTTAAAAAACATTTTAAACTTTTATTTAAGTGTTAATTAAAAGAATTTACTAAAGTGTTATAAATCCTAAACCATAAACCCTCAAGCCTAAACCCTAAATGCTAATTTTGATTTTAATATTTTAAAAAGTGTTTGGTAACTTTAGTGTTATAAATCCTAAACCATAAACGCTAAACCATAAACCCTAAAACCTAAACCCTAAACCTGAAACCCTAAATCCCAAATCGTAAACCCAAAAGGTAAACCCTAAACACTAAGAATTTTTTAACATTTTAGAAAGTGTTATGTAACTTTTATTTAAGTGTTTATTAAAATAATTTATGAAAGTGTTATAAAACCTAAACCCTAAACCCTATATCGTAATGTTTAAAACTTAAAGCTTAAACTCTAAAATCATTTACTAAGTTCTTATAAACTCTAAACCCTAAACTCCAAGACCTAAACACTAAACCCTAAACCCTAAACACGAAACCCTAAAACCTAAGAATTTTATAACATTTTAAATATTGTTTTGTAACTTTTGTTTAAGTGTTTACTAAAACCATTTACTAAAGTGCTATAAACCCTAAACCCTTAATCCCTAAACCCTTATCTTTAAACCCCAAATCCCAAACCCTAAACCCTAAAAAACCTTGAACCCTAAAATCCCTAAAAAAACTATAAACCATAAAAACCCTAAACCCTAAAAAACACTAGGACCTAAAAAACCCTAAATCCTAAAAACCCCAAAAAACCCTAAACACTAAAATATTTTTTTTTTACTTTCTTATAAGTGTTTATTTAACGAATTTATTAAAGCATTATAAACCATAAACCCTAAACCCTAATACCCACACCCCAACCTAAACCCTAAACCAAAATCACTTTATAACATTTTAAACCCCAACCCTAAACACTAAGTATTTTATAACATTTTAACAAGTGTTTGTAACTTTTTTTAAGTTTTTATTTAAAGAATTTACTAAATTGTTATAAACTCTAAACCCTAAGCATTTTATTACAATTTAGCAAGCATTTTGTAACATTTTAAAACCCTAAACCCTAAACATTTTATAACATTTTAATAAGTGTTTTGTAACTTTTTTTAAGTGTTTATTAAAAGCATTTACGAAAGTGTTATAAACCCTAAATCCTAAAACCTACACCCTAAGAATTTTATAAAATTTTAACAAGAGTTTTGTAACTTTTTTTAAAGTGTTTATTAAAAGAATTTAGTAAAGTGTCCTTCAAACCTAAACCATAATCATTTTATAACTTTTTAGCAAGTGTTTTGTAACTTTTTCCTAAGTGTTTATTAAAAGAATTTATTGAAGTGTTACAAGACCTAAACCCTAAACCCTAAACCCTAAACACTATGCATTTTATAACATTTTAAGAAGCATTGTGTAACTTTTTTTAAGTGTTTATAAAAATAATTTACTGAAGCCTTGTGAACCCTAATACCTAAACCTTAAGCATTATATAACATTTTAAACCCTAAACCTAAACCCTAAACCCTAAACCCTAATAAATTGATAACTTTTTAAAAAGTGGTTTGTAACCTTTCTTAAGTGTTTATTAAAAGCAATTAATAAATTTTATAAACCCCTAACCCTAAACCCTAAACCCCAAAGCCTAAACCCTAAACCCTATGAACTAAACCCTAAATCTAGGCATTTTATAACATTTTTAAAAGCATTTTGTAACTTTTATTTAAGTTTTTATTAAAAGAATTTACTAAATTTTTATAAACCTTAAACCATATACCCTAAAACCTAAACCCCAAAACCTAAACCCTAAACCATAAACCCTAAGAATTTTATAACAATTTAAGAAGAATTTTGTAACTTTTATTTAAGTGTTTATTAAAAGAATTTACTAAAGTGTTATAAACCCTAAAACATAAACACAAAACACTAAACCCTAAACACAAAATCATAAACCCTAAACCCCAAAACCTAAACCATCAACCCTATATCCCAAACCCCAACCCTAAACCCTAAACCCTAAACCCTAAACCCTAACCATTTTATAACATTTTAAAAATTGTTTTGTAACTTTTATTTAAGTGTTTATTAAAAGCATTTACCAAAATGTTGTACACCCTAAACACTAAACCCTAAATCCAAAACCCCAAACCTTAAACCCTAAACCCTAAACCTAATCCCTAAACCTAAATGCCAAACCCTAAACCCTAAACCCTCTTCATTTTATAACATTTCAAAAAATATTTTGGAACTTTTATTTAAGTGTTCCCAAACCCCAAACCCTACACCTAAACCCTAAACCCTAAACCTAACCATTTTATAACATTTTAAAAATTGTTTTGTAACATTTATTTAAGTGTTTATTAAAAGAATTTAAAAAATGTTGTACACCCTAAACACTAAACCCTAAACCTAAATCAAAACCCCAAACCTTAAACCCTAATCCCTAAACCTAAATGCCAAACCTAAACCCTAAACCCTCTTCATTTTATAACATTTCAAAAAGTATTTTGAAACTTTTATTTAAGTGTTTTTTAAAAGCATTTGATAAAGTCTTATAAATCATAAACCCTAGCATCTAAACCCCAAATCCTATACCATAAATCATAAACCCTAAACCCTAAACCACAAACCGTGAACATTAAACCCTAACCCTCAACATTTTATAACATTTTAAAATTCATTTTGTAATTTTTATTTAAGTGTTTATAAAAAGGATTTACTAAAGTGTTATAAACCCTCAAAGCTAAACTATAAACCACACACCCTAGACCCTAAACCCTAACTCTAAACCTGAAACCCTAAACCCTAAGCCGTAAACTCTAAAACCTAAACCCTAAACGTTAAACCCTAATAATTTTATAACATTTTAAAAATCATATTGTAACTTGTATTTAAGTGTTTATAAAAAATCATTTACTAAAGTGTTATAAACCCTAAACCCTAAACTCTAAACACCAAACCCCAAACCATAAACCCTGAACCCTAAACCTTAAGCATTTTATAACATATTAGAAAAAAATTCTAACTTTTATTTAAGTGTTTATTTAGAGGATTTACTAAAGTCTTATAAAACCTAAACTCTTAACCCTAAACCCTAAGCAATTTATAACATTTTAAAAAGTGTTTTTTAACTTTTATTTAAGTGTTTATTATAAGAATTTACCTAAGTCTTATAAACCGTAAACCATAAGCATTTTATAGCATTCAAAAAAGACTTTTGTAACTTTTACTTATGTTTTTATCAAAATAATTTACTAAGGTCTATTAAACCCTAAACCATAAACCTTAAGCATTTTATAACATTTTAAACCCTAAGCATTCAATGACATTTAAAAAAGCTTTTTGTAACTTTTTTGAAGTGTTTATTAAAAGCATTTACTAAAATTTTATAAACCATAAGAAATTTATAACATTTTGAACCCAAGACCATAAACCCTAAAGCCTAAACTCTAGACCCTAAGTATTTTATAACATTTTAACAAACATTTTCTTACTTTTTTTAAGTGTTTATTAAAATCATTTACTAAAGTGTTATAAACCCTAAACACTAAACCATAAACCATGGGAATTTTATAGAATTCTAAATCCTAAACCCTAAATCCTAAGCATTTTATAACATTTTAACAAGTGTTTTGTAACTTTTTTTTTATGTTCTTATTAAAAGGATCGATCAAACTGTTATAAATCCCAAACCCTTAACCATAAACCCTATCCCCAAACACTAAGAATTTTATAACATTTTAAAATATTTTTTGTAACTTTTTAAAGTGTTTATTAAAAGCATTTAATAAAGTGTTATCACCCTAAACCCTCAACCCTAGGATTTTATAACATTTTAACAAAAGTTTTGTAATTTTTGTTTAAGTGTTTATTAAAATAATTTACTAAAGTGTTATAAACCCTAAACCCTAAACCTTAAACACTAAACCCTAAACCCCAAACCCCAAACCCTAAACCCTAAAACCTATGCATTTTATGATCTATTAAAAATAATTTTGTAACTTTTATTTAAGTGTTTATTAAAAGAATCTACTAGGGTGTTATAAACCCTAAACCCTAAACAATAAACGCTAAACCCTAAACACTATAAACTAAACCCTAAACTCTAAACAATAAACCTTAAACCCTAAACACTATAAACTAAACCCTAAACCCTAAGCATTTTATAACATTTTTAAAAGCGTTTTGTAACTTATATTTATGTTTTTATTGAAGGAATTTACTAAATTTTTATAAACCTTAAACCATACACCCTAAAACCTAAACCCCAAAACCTAAAATCTAAACCCTAAACCTCAAACCCTAAACCATAAACCATAAACCGTAAGAATATTATAACAATTTAAGAAGAATTTTGTAACTTTTATTTAAGTGTTTATTAAAATAATTTAATAAAGTGTTATAAACCCGAAACCATAAACACAAAACCCTAAACCCTAAACACAAAAACATAAGCCCTAAGTCTCAAAACGTAAACCCTAAATCCTAAACCCCAAACGCCAAACCTAAACCCTAAACATTCAGTAACATTTTAACAAGATTTTTGTAACTTTTTTTGAAGTGTTTATTAAAAGCATTTACTAAAATGTTATAAACCCTAAATCCTAAACCGTAAGAATTTTATAACATTTTAAACCCAAAATCATAAAGCCTAGAGCCTAAACTCTAAACCCTAAGTATTTTATAACATTTAAACAAGTTTTTTCTTACTTTTTAAAGTATTTATTAAAAGCATTTACTAAAGTGTTATAAACCCTAAACCCTAAACCATGAGAATTTATAGAATTTTAAATCCTAAACGCTAAAGCCTAAGCATTTTATAACATTTTAACAAGCGTTTGTAACATTTTTTAGCTTCTTATCAAAAGAATTTATCAAAGTGTTATAAATCCCAAACCCAAACCATAAACCGTATCCTTAAACACTAAGAATTTTATAACATTTTAAAATACATTTTTGTAACTTTTTAAAGTGTTTATTAAGAGAATTTAATAAAGTGTTATAACCCTAAATGCTAAACCCAAAGAATTTTATAACATTTTAACCTGAGTTTTGTATCTTTTATTTAAGTGTTATAAAGCCTAAACCCTAAACCCTAAACATTAAACTGTAATCCCCGAACCTCAAACACTAAACCCTAAAACCTAGGAATTTTATGATCTATTGAAAATAATTTCATTTCTTTTATTTAAGTGTTTATTAAAAGAATTTACTAAGGTGTTATAAAACCTAAAACCTAAACCCTAAACCCTGAAACCCAAACCCAAAACTCTAAACCCTAATCATTTAATAACATTTTAGAAAGTGTTTTGTAACCTTTCTTAAGTGTTTATTAAGAGAATTTACTAAGGTGTTATAAAACCTAAACCCTAAACCCTGAAACCCAAACCCAAAACTCTAAACCCTAATCATTTAATAACATTTTAGAAAGTGTTTTGTAACCTTTTTTAAGTGTTTATTAAAATAATTTAATAAAGTTTTATAAACCCTAAACCCTAAAAAATAAATCTTAAACCCAAGCCCTAAACCCTAAACCCTAAACCCTAAACATTTGATAACAGCTTAAGAAGAATTTTGTAACTTTTATTTAAGTGTTTATTAAAATAATTTACTAGTGTTATAAACCATAAACGATAAACCCAAAATATAAATCCTAAACACAAAAACATAAACCCTAAACCCCAAAACCTAAACCCTAAACCCTAAACTTGAAATTCCGAACACTAACCTAAACCGTAAACCGTAAACCCTAACAAATTTTTAACATTTTAAAAATTGTTTTGTAACTTTTATTTAAGTGTTTATTAAAATCATTTACCAAAATGTTATAGACCCTAAACACTAAACCCTAAACATAAACCCAAAACCCCAAACCTTAAACCCTAAGCCCTAAACCCTAAACTTTAAATCCCAAACCATAAAACATAAACCCTAAACCCTAAATCCCAAACCCTAAACCCTAAACCCTAATCATTTTATAACATTTTAAAAAGTATTTTGAAACTTTTATTTAAGTGCTTATTAAGAGAATTTAATAAAGTCTTATAAAACCTAAACCCTAGCCTCTAAACCCCAAACCATAAACCCTAAATCATAAACCCTAAACGCTAAACCTTAAACCCTAAACCTGAAACCATGAACATTAAACCCTAAGCATTTTATAACATTTTAAAATACATTTTTTAACATTTTATAAATCCTAAGCCATAAACCCTAAACCCCAAACCCAAAGCATTTTATAGCATTTTAACAAGAGTTCTGTAACTTTTATTTAAGTGTTTATTAAAAGAATTTACTAAGGTGTTATAAAACCTAAACCCTAAACCCTAAACTCCACACCCTAATCATTTGATAACATTTTAAAAAGTGTTTTCTAAACTTCTTTAAGTGTTTATTAAAAGCACTTAATAAAGTTTTATAAACCCTAAACCGTAGACATTTTATAACATTTTTGAAATCATTTTGTAACTTTTATTAAGGTTTTATTAAAACAATTTAATAAATTCTTATAAACCTTAAACCATATACAAAAAAAAACATAAACCCTAAACCCTAAACTCCAAGCCATAAACCCTAAGAATATTATAACAGTTTAAGAAGAATTTTGTAACTTTTATTTAAGTGTTTATTAAAAGTATTTACTAAAGTTTTATAAACCCTAAGACATAAACACAAAACCCTAAACCCTAAAAGAGAAAAACATAAACCCTGAACCCCAAAACCTAAACTCTAAACTCTAAACCCTAAATCCCAAACCCTAAACCATAAACCATAAACCATAAACCCTAACCTTTTTATAACATTTTAAAAATTGTTTTGTAACTTTTACTTAAATTTTTATTAAAAGAATTTACCAAAATGTTGTAGACCGTAAACATTTAATGCTAAACCTAAACACAAAATCCTAAACCTTAAGCCTTAAACCCTAAACCCTAAATCCCAAACCATGAACCCTAAAATCTAATAATTTTCTAATATTTTAAAAATTATTTTGAAACTTTTATTTAAGTGTCTATTAAAAGCATTTAATAAAGTCTTATAAACCCTAAACCCTAGACTCTAAACCCCAAAACATAAACCCTAAACCATAAGCCCTAAGCCCTAAACCTTAAACCCTAAACCCCAAACCCCAAACCGTGAACATTAAAACCTAAACCCTAAGCATTTTATAAAATTTTAAAAAGCGTTTTGTAATTTTTATTTAAGTGTGTATTAAAAGAATTTACTAAAGTGTTAAAGACCATGAACTCTAAACTATAAACCACAAACCCTAAACCCTAAACCCTAAAACTTAAAACCGAAACACTAAACTCTAAACCTGAAACCCTAAACCCTAAACCCTAAACTCTAAATCCTAAACCCTAAACCCTAAACACTAAACCTTAATAATTTTATAAAATTTTAAAATCATATTGTAACTTCTATTTAAGTGTTTATTAAAATCATTTACTAAAGTGTTATAAACCTTAAAACCTAAACTCTAAACACCAAACCCCAAAACATAAAACCCAAACCCTAAACTCTAAGCATTTTTTAACATCTTAAAAAAATTTCTAACTTTTATTTAAGTGTTTATTAAGAGGATTTACTAAATTCTTATAAACCCTAGACTCTTAACCCTAAACCCTAAGCAATTTATAACATTTTAAAAAGTGTTTTTTAACTTTTATTTAAGTGTTTATTATAAGAATTTAATAAAGTCTTATAAACCCTAAACCCTAAGCATTTTATAGCATTCTAAAAGACTTTTGTAACTTTTACTTAAGTTTTTATCAAAATAATTTACTAAGGTGCTTTAAACCGTAAACCATAAAAGCTAAATCGTAAACTATAAACCCTAAACCCTAAACGCTAAACCCTAAGCCTTTTATAACATTTCAAAAAGTGTTTTGTAACTTTTATTTAAGTGTTTATTAAAACAATTTACTAAAGTGTTATAAACCTTAAACCCTAAACACTAAACCCCAAACCCTAAACCCTATACCTTATACCCTAAAACCTAAACCCTAATTTATAACATTTTAAAGAGTGTTTTATAACTTAAATAAGTGTAACTTTTATTTTATAAACATTAAACCATAAACCTGAAATCCTAAACCCTAAACCCTCAAACACTAAAACCTAAACCCTAATCATTTTATAACATTTTAAAAAGAATTTTAAACATTTATTTAAGTGTTTATTAAAATAATTTACTAAAGTGTTATAAATCCTAAACCCTAAACACTAAATGCTAAATGCTATTTTTTTATATTTTAAAAAGCGTTTTGTAACATTAGTGTTCTAAATCATAAACCATAAATCCTAAACCATAAATGCTAAAACCTAAACCCTTAACCTGAAACCCTAAATCTCAAACAGTAAACCCCAAACAATAAACCCTAAACACTAAGAATTTTATAACATTTCAGAAAGTGTTCTGTAACTTTTATTTAAGTGTTTATTAAAAGAATTTACCAAAGTGTTATAAAGCCTAAACCCCAAACCCCAAACCCCAAACCCTATATCCTAACGCTTAAAGCCTAAAGGATAAACCCTAAGATCCTTTACTAAGGTCTTATAGAGCCTAAAGGATAAACCCTAATCATTTTAAAACATTTTAGCAAGCCTTTTGTAATATTTTGAAGTATTTATTAAAAGCAATTACTAAAGTGTTATAACCCTAAAACCTAAACCCTAAACCATAAACCATAAACCCTAAGTATTTTATCACATTTTAAGTTATTATTAAGATCATTTACTAAATTGTTATAAACACTAATCCCTAAAACCTAAACTCTAATACATAAACCCTACACCGTAAGCATTTTATAACATTTTAACAAGCGTTTTAATTTTTTAAAATGTTTATTAAAATAGCCCTGAGCTTGATGGCATTGAAATTTCATATGACTCTGATAGATCCACTAATTAATTTTGCAAGCTCTGCAAAATTATTAGTCAACTATTCGTTTAAATCAACTCTAACTGATATATCTACCCCTCAAGTCATTTTTCATCATTTTTACATCATTTTACATCATATTACATCATATTACATCATCAATTTACCAAAGAGAGAAAAAAAGTCAAACTAACAACAAACTAGGTGAAATCCTGAGTTTTTAGGCAAAATTGGCAAAAATTTTCCTGATGCGTAGCGCCGTGAGCCGGATGGCATTGAATTCTGATATGACTCTGATAGATCCACTAATTAAGTTGGAAAGCTCTACCTGTCTACTTTCTAGGACAACTATAATTTTTGGATAGGGAGTCCATTTGCCCCTTCAAAAATCATTTCTCCTAATACTGGTTCTTGTGGGTCCAAAAAGTGGCAAAGAGGGCATTTTTTAGGTGTTTTATGCCCTTTAGGTGACCCAGATCTCATCCAAAACTTATGAAACTTTTTGGGTTTCGTTATTTTTCCATGAGGAATCTAAAAATGCAAGCCATTTTGTAAAATTATTAGCCAACTCAATGTGCAGTGCACAGTTGAAAATTCCTGTGTTTTACATTTAAAAATCGTGAAATGACGAAATTTTCTCAAAATTGCTTCAAATTTGGCAAGAGGAATGTTTAGTAATTGCCTTGCTGAGCCAAGGAAGCTTCACCCAAAATTTTATGTTTGTCTTGTTCCCTTTTGGCTCTTAAGGCTCTCTTTAACTTAGCTTTTAGGTCATTTATCCTTGTCTTGCAAATTCTATTCTGAGCTAAGTAATGATAAGCCATGTGGTGCAACATTTTCTTCTCCTTGTCAACCTTATCAATCATCTTCTCAAGGTGGATATTCACTCTTTCCAACCATGATTCTTGGTCAGCCTCAATTTCTTGCTCAAATGATGTCATCTTGATTTTCCTTCATTTTGCCACTTGCCGGTTTTCTCTAATTGTTTGTAGCTCCATAATTGCTGAAATCCAGTTGCTTGTTCTCTTGTTCAAGAAATTTAATGATCCATTTGGCCCTCTCTAGGTCAAGTGAAAAGGCTTGGATTTCAGCCTCCTTCTCTTTGATGATCACATCCTTGAGTCTTGAGCTTTGAGAATCCAAATCAGTGTCATCTTCCTTAACAAAAACAAAATCTTTGTCTTGCCCTTCAGTAGGGCCTTCATCATGCACTTGTTGCTTTCCTTTGTCTTTTTCCTATACCTATTCAGCTGAAGAAGAAGGCAAAGCCCCTTCCACCCCAGGTGAAGAGAGCATTTTCCTATGATCCGGTGAAGAAAACAAGACCCCTTCCACCCCTGGTGGAGATAGTACTCATTTGGCAGCTGCAAAAAACCTCCTAGTGCCTTTCTCATAAGTTACAAACACAAGAATATGAGCCTCATCATTTTTGCTTTTAGGCTCTTTTTGTTGCCCGGAAGGTTCACCTTCCTCTTGAGGATCTGCAAAAATTTGAGGCCCCTTGAAGATTTCATGGACAATGAAAGTTTCCCATGACACTCCCGACTAACTGAGCTAATGCAAAAAAATAATTTTGATGACAACAAAGTGATAAATATTGTTGAGCTGTTGTGGGTATGGTTTTCTTTTTGCAATCATAGTAATCACCTCTATGTTTTTGCATAAGAAATATGGAATACTCATCATTCTGACCCTGGTGAAGTGCATAAGTAATCTGATATGGTAGGCAAGAGTCTGTAGAACCTACCCTCACATGTGAAGTATTTGATGATAAGTTTCATAAGTGGAACATACCGGTCCTCCAAGAACCTAAAAGGAAACACCCTGCTCAGTTTACCATCATATTTGGCCTTAATATATGGTTCATAATTCTTATTGTTGATATTCTACCTTTTGTTACACTTTTTCCCTACATCTGGCATTCTAGTGGCTTCTGTAATAATAGCTGGTGAAAGAGTGAAATTGATCTCAGTAAGGTGCACCACATTATTCTCCATGTTTATGACAAATTTCCTTACCAACTCATGATGGTATTTAACCCTCTCAACCATCTCACAAAACTCAAAGAACACTGGTATCTGAAACATGTGGTAGCAAGAGGGCAAGCAAGGAGTTCAACCATGCTAATAGGTTCCTCTCTAATAATTTTTCTACCCTTGTGAGGTCTCCTAGGCTGTACATTTCTTTCCCTTGAGCTATCACTAAGTGTTTCCTCTTCATAACTTGATTAACTGCTTCCTGTCATGGTTCTTGTCTTAGGGAAGTGATGTGATGATGATATGGTGGAAAATGATAATGGGGGAGGACAAGAGAGATAAGTATGAAGAGATTTTAGCAATGTGAAATGGAGTTGGAGAATGAAGGGAGTGAGTTTCCTTAGGGGAGTGGGATATGGAAAATGAAATTAATCGATTAATTTAGGGCAATGAAATATAGAAAAGGGAAAAATTATGTGGGTTTTGTTTATGGAGTGAAATTTTTACAATGAAATGGAAATTGATGAAGAAAAGCTAGGGTTTGAGTTTCAAGATGCAAAACTTATGAAAAAACATGTAGGAGATCAAATTCAGCTCAAGGACAATGATAACTTACTTGTAGGAGAGAAATGCAGTGTTTCTGAGGATTTTTGGGTGATTTGGAATGTTTTGGCAGCTTCTTGACTGATGCATAGCACACTGGGCCCAATGCGCAGTGCCCTCCTGATGCGTAGTGCCCTTGTAAATTTACACTAGTAGAAACCCGCTAATGCACAACACCAGTTTGATGCGCAGTGCACTGCCTCTGATGCGCAGTGTCAGGAAGATTTGATAGAAAAACTGGGTTTTCACCTTCTTTTCTCCAATTTGCCTCCAAATCGTGATTTTAGCTCTTCATGGATGTCTTGCACAATGAAATAGATGACTAGTATGTTTTCACTTTATATATGGATGCCTTTTAATTTTTCCTTATTTCAAACCCACTTTTATAATGTCAAAGTCACTTTTGCTCATAAACTCTTTTTTTCATTTGAATTGACTTTTCTTGGTCACTTGATGAACTAATGCATTGATGCTTTTGTTTCTTGTAGTGGATGGAGTTGGCAAGGTGACCAAGGGCAGTAGCTGGAACTTATTACATATAGAAAACACTTTAAATTAAATAAAATTTGTACATAGAAATAAGAAAACTCTATTTTCACCTCCAAATAGAGTTTTGAGGTAAAAACCATTTATTGGGTGATATCATCAGTGAATTTATGATCTTATGAACTTATAAAACCTCCTCATGTAACTTCTGACCTTTTATTGAGTTTTGGATGACCATGGTGGCAAACCCTAGACCTAGTGAGACTAAAAACCCTAAAACTGATTTTGATAAATGAAATGAAACAAAATGATAGTAAATGACCTAAACATGTGAAAATATGCCAGTAGGTAAATGCCATGAGGGAAATTGATAATGAACCAATACCATCAGTTGATCCATGACCTAATGGAATGCAACTGATCAGATGGGACACCTAATATGCATGCAAAAAGAGAAATTTGATCACTGACAGAGGGATGAAGATACCAACACTAACACGGGCTAAGGGTTATTCCTTTGAGATTTTTGTCATGATTTTATGGGTGATTTGGCATGCTCATCAGGGATATTAATAATCTTGATTTGCACAATTTTTGTCAAATTTACCATTCATAGACACTCATATATGACATCTATTAATGTTTATGTACCATACATCCTAACTATCAATGTTGGAGTTAATCCCTTGGTGTTTCAAGATTACTAACTCTTTGTTGCTTCATTGATTTTGTTCATATTTTTTTACATTTCTATGTAAGTTAGGGTTTATTAACCCACTCATTGTGCATTTTCCCTCTATGTTTCACTTTGATTCCTAGCTAAAACCATCTAGAATTCTAACCATGGAACGCCTTATCCAGTTTAAATCCATTTGAGCTGAGATAGTAGAGGCATATGTTGAATGTGCAAACTTGTTCCACTAGGTCAGCTAGTGGGATTTACTTCAATTGTTTTAGAGTTGAAGTAAAGGGATTGCAAAGGTTTTGCCTCTTCTTTTGATATGAAGAAAGCTCGAGTGGGTGATATAGAGATGGATAAAAATATTGATTTCATTGCAGCAACTACTCATCTTCCCTTTGAGAGAGAGAAATGGTCTAAAAATTGTGCAATGTGTGACATTCCCTCGAAGAAACTTACAATTAGTAATGTTTGTGGATATCATGTGAAAGGTATGTTTTATTTCCTCTCTGAAATATAAATGGTGTAGTTTAGTGCTTTTGTTGCATCTTATGTCACTTATGAAGAGTGAAATAGTATGGTTTTTATTTATAACAAAAGGTTCTTAATGGCATTTCTCATACATAAACATAATTTTCCCATTTATCTATATAAATTCCAAACTAAAATGTCCTGCAAATACCAGTCACTTCGTAAGAACTCTGAAAGATCACTTTTTCATCACAATTTAACCTATATTCTAGTTAGACACCATTTGGGGGCATAACCCTTCATTTGACAGTCCTTTTCAATCACCATATCACCATTCAATATAGAATTATTGTGAATAATTAGTTCATGAAGAAAATCCTTGTGTTTCAAATGATAATAATGTCAAAACTCTTAGACCTACTGGTGTTCAATTAACTAGAAGCATGAACAAGTGTACTATTGTCTGACATATGGAATGGAAATAGGAATCTAAGGATAAAGGACAAGTGAAACCCTCTAGGGTAAGTCTTTGGGCCAAAATTTTACCTAAAGAACCTACACATGAAGAAGAGATCAATCAATTAGAACAAAACCCTCAATCTAAAGTTAAGATTAAACAAATTCAGAGGAAAACTTCTTGAACAAGGAGAAACATACAATTAATTACTCTGAGAAATGATGAGTTTTTCCATATTGAGGCTCATCCTGAAATATTGCCAAAAATAAATAGCCCGCGGGTCCAAGATAATTTTGGATTTCTGTGTTGATTTCGATCGTTGTGATGACAGACCTCCAATCGACATCAATTCGAATGAGGATAAATTAAGAACATGTACTGGTACCAGCAATACTTGCTCATTGTCTCATGTCTTGAAAAGTGTATTAGTCATCTTTTCAATGAAAATAAGAAACTCAACACTTCAATTCAAGCTAAGAAAATACACAAGGAACATAAATCTATGAGTACTAAAAATAAATCTCAGTCTAAAGATATACATATTATTATTAGGTCATTGATGGTCAAAGTAGTTATATCTTCTAAAGAAGATGGTTATGATCCTAATAAATAATGACTTTTTTTTTTATCTATGATTGATATTTTTCAAGTTTTCAAGGTATGTGTCTATTTTGATTTATTTTACTACATTTAAAAAAGGGGGAAATACAAAATCCATGATCTTGTACCAACCCTATCTTGTTGTCCAAATAAATGTCTAATTTAAGTCTTGTTGGTTGTAACAAGTCCTCCATATTCACTAGATGATGACCTTAGATTTCATAATGGATGATAACTAAGGTATAAGGGAGAGAAGTCATAAAGAAGAAATCTAGGTCATAAAGGAGAGAATTCATGCCCTAAATGATTACATTGTACATTTTCTTATTACATTCATATGCATGTTTGTTTGAGAATAATCTTCTCACACTTTTAATTTAATTATTAACAATTATTAGGTGAATGTTAGAGATTTAACCTCCATGGAATATGCTAGAATAGTCATAGTAGTATTCACATATCAACGGTTAAGATTTATCTCCAAGTTAATTATGCTATTTTAGATAATTAATGTCGAATTGTTTAATTATAGAAAAAATCATATGAACATATATCATATTGAACATGTGGTATTGATAAGCCATCTTATTGGCCCGTGCTATTGTAAGAAGAGATATTTACTTGAGTTAAGAATTTCCATGGTAATGTGGGGATAGAAATTTAAAATAAATTTATAATTTAGTTAAATTTTATGATTATTTTTATCTTGGTAATATGAGATTTATAATGGTGTAAGTCTTTGGATGCTTATCATGGATTAATGCATATAGAAGTCATTTAATCTATATGGTTTCACTAGTTAAAAAAGAAAAAAACTGCTAAAAGTTCTTATTATGGGGGGTGTAGTCATGTTGAGTTGTTTGTTGTTATACAACACTGATGTGAAACACAACGTCAACCATAGGAAAAGAAAATGTAACCTTTTGATATTTTTGGTAGGCACCAGTTTATATATAAATACAAAATTGTTCTCAAAATGACAATGAATCTACTCTATAGTGGACATGCATAACATGCAAATATTTTTTTTTCCACTTGGAAAATCCGTAATTTTCATTAATAAGGAAAATTACATATTGTAGATGCTTTACGCATATGCTGAGGTCACTATACACAGTGTACCTTTTAGTTACAAAAAGACTCTATATATGTTCTTCTGTTCAGATGTACCACGCAGGGCAGTCTGCTAAGGCTGTATAAAGTTGTTTACAAAATGCCTTCCGGGTAATACCTTAATGTTTCAAAAAGAAAATGCTATACAAAAACATCTCTGTCATGAACATGATATTCTTCAGTTTATTTATTGTCCCGGAGCAGGCTGGTAACTCGGATCAATGTATGGTCGATGGTAATATTTGTATTCGTGCTCGCCTTGTACTTCTGTGATCTCCCATACACCTCTGTCCATCATCGTGGCCTCCTTGGATAGTTTTTCAGCGCCTTCGTTATGTTCCCTGTAGATATGTGAACATGTGATGTATTAAAAGCTGCTTTGAGTTCTAAAACCTCATTTAAGATAATGCTGAGTGTGTGGATGTGACAAGCAGATATGCCATTGAACCAATTTATGATATTTTTGAATCCCCAAATATATTGATGCTAGTGCAATGATGACCCAATGCAAAATGGAGTAAGTGACGGAGTGTGATGAGCTCAACATAGTTGTTTGTTCCAGTGCCCAGTCCAGCTTTTACTTTGTAGATATGATTCTCAGATTTGTGAATGATAAATCCGCCCCCACAGCCCTGTAGGTTTGCAGCGCCGTCAAAGTAAGCCCATGGTGTGTTTTGATCAATGCATGGGGGAGGTTGTGGGTGGCGTGATTTAGGGGGGCGGTCTGGTAATTCTCTATATGCAGCAATGATATCAGCCTCCACCATTGGCCAATGAACAGGTTTATCATCGAAAATAATGCGATTTCGCGATTTCGCATAACATGCAAATATACTTGTATATGTCAAGTACATAATCTATGGTATAGTGAAATGGAGTAATATTTTAAATCTTATTGTGCTCTAGAATAAATTATATTTGTTTTGAAAAATACAAGGATGCAAGATTAGAGAAAAGTTTTCTCTAAGGAATACATTCTCTAAACTAAGAAATTTCTTTCTCACCTTCTAGGATAAACTTTTAGTTGTTCAATATTGTATAAAAACTAAAAAAAAACCACAAAAAAAGAGCAAGACAAAGTAAGAAGCAAAAAAAAAAAAAATCAAAATTCTTTCTACACTTTCAACCATACAAAGCAAAGTGTTCATGTTATATGAGAAGACTCTATACTAAAAAAATTAAACACACAAATCCATATCATTAACAAAAGTGGTAAACATCGGAGTATTCACTGTAAAATATATTTTTCAAATATGTAAACCCTTTAGTATTAATGTAGCTTTAAACTATTTAAAATTCTATTTAAATTATCAATATTAAAAAAAAAAACACACTTTTAATAGAAATTTAGGTAATAGCACAATTATATTAATTAAAGGACTAGTGTATGTTAATACATTTCAGATGGTAAAATTTAAAAAATTATGAAATTAACTATTTTATTATTATTAGTATTGTTGTTATTATTATTATATGTTAAGCATATATTTATTTCAGGAAGCATGGAAGAGGACTTTTATCAATGAATATTTATATCAACATTACTAAGGAGTTTCTTAATCTATAAATAGGGAATGCTACAATACCATGGGTGAATCATGGCTGCCGAAAAAACCATAACTCATTAAGTATGAAACTTGATCATATCATATTTTGTTAATTAATCAATTTGATTAAAAAGATAAAAAGAGCATAACTACCTTGCACATAAATCTGAGTCCTTGAGTTGCATATACCACTAAAAAAGTCATAGAATATTTAAAATAAATTTATAATTTAGATAATTTTATGACTATTTTTATATTGGTAATGTGATATTTATGATGGGGTAAGGTTTTTATGATTATCATGGATTAATGTGTATACAAGTCATTTAATTTATATGGATGCACTAGTTAAAAAAGAAAAAAAATTCTAAAAGTTCTTATTATGGGGGGTATAGTCTTATGATGTGAAATAAAACATCAACCATGGGTAAAGAAAATGTAAAGTTTTGATATTTTTAGTAGACATCACCTTATGTATAAATACAAAATTGTTCTCAAAATGACAATGAATCTACTCTATAGTGGACATGCATAGCATGCAAATATATTTGTATATGTCAAGTACATAATCTATGGTATAGTGAAATAGAATAATCTTTTAAATCATATAGTGCTCTAGAATAAATTATTTGTTTTTTGAAAATACAAGGATGCAAGATTGGAGAAAAGTTTTCTCTAAGGAATACATTCTCTAAACTAAGAATTTTCTTTCTAGTCTTCTAGGATAAACTTTTAATTGTTCAATATTGTATAAAAAATAAAAATAATTAACATAATATATCTAAAATTACAACCACAAAAAAAGAGCAAGACAAAGTAAGAAGCAAAAAAAAAATCAAAATTATTTCTACACTTTAAACCATACAAAGCAAAGTGTGCATGTTATTTGAGAAGACTCTATACTAAAAAAATTTAAACATAGAATCCAATAACCAAAAGAAGATAAATTATCTCACTCTCCATATCATTAACAAAAGTGGTAAACACTCGAGTATTCACTATAAAATGTATTTTCAAGTATCTAAAACCTTTAATATTAATGTAACTTTAAAATATTTAAAATGTATTTAACTTATCAATATTAAAAAAAATAACGCACTTTTATTAGAAATTTAGGTAATAGCACAATTATATTAATTAAAAGTCTAGTGTATGTTAATACATCTCACAATGGTAATATTTAAAAAATTATGAAATTAACTATTTTATTATTATTGTTATAAGTTAAGCATATATTTATTTCAAAAAGCATGGAAGAGGATTTTTATCAATGAATATTTATATCCACTTTATTAAGGAGTTTCTTAATCTATAAATAGGGAATGCTATGATACATGGGCCAGAGTCATGGCTTCTCAATATCACATGCCGAAAAAACCATAACTCATTAAATATGAAACTTGCTCATATGATATTTTGCTAATTAATCAGTTTCATTAAAATGATAAAAAGAGCATAACTACCTTGCACGTAAATCTGAGTCCTTGAGTTGCATATACCACTAAAAAAGTCATAGAACATTTAATGGTCCTACCATAAATTTAATAATATTTAATAATTAAATTAAATTTTAGGAATCCCTATTCTATTTTAAAAGAAACATATTTATTGATCTAATTAATTTTGACTTCATCTTAACTTTGAGTTACCAATAACATTTGAAAGAGTAAACATATAATTTGATATAAAAAGCCTTGTTATTTTCAAATTAAAAAATGCACATCAAACTTAAGAGTAAATCTATTACCATTGAAACCTAAATAAAGACATGTAAAAAATATATTGAAACCTAAATGAAAATATGCTATATATATTATTGAATACATAAAAATGAAAGAAATAGATAAATGTAACTAGCTCTCTTCGGTCACTTATAGTAACTTTGAAGAAATATTAATTGTTAATAATAGAAAGCACAAAACAAAAATAAAACTTAAACTAACCTATATCACATAAGTGTAAAATATAATATCCTATAATTTTTTTTTTGATTTTTCAATTGAAAAATAAATAAAATTTAAAGAGATTAATTTGATTATATTGATTCGAAGTAAATAAATTGAAAAATAAATAAAATTTAAAGAGATTAATTTGATTATATTGATATCGAAGGTAAATAAAGAAGGTCAATTATATTAAATGAATTACGAGAGAAATAAAAAACTATAACGAGCTGTCAATTACATTGAATGCGTTAAGACAAATAGAAAAATATAACAGCTAGAAATAGAAAAATATAACGAGCTGTCTCTATACGAAATAGTTAACCATGTAATATCAATTGAATTGCTAACAGCTAGAAGAAGTGGATGAGAAAATATAACGAGCTGTCTCTATACGAAATAGTTAACCATGTAATATCAATTGAATTGCTAACAGCTAGAAGAAGTGGACGAGAAAAGGCGTGGGCCAACATTACAGAATGTATTATTTACCGAAAATTAAAATTCAAGAACATTCCAAATTTGCACAGACGCGGATACATGACATGGTTCTGGTTCTGTAGAAAATTTCTTGGAAAGCATTTCCAAGGAAAAGAAAAAGAAACCTAAACTGTTTGTACAAAAATTTCAAGAAAAGCATCTCAGGCTTTTTTGAGGTAAACTTTGCCTTAACGGATCACAGCTTTTTTGACATTCGAGCGATGGCCGAGAATCTCTATGTCGTTTTGAAATAGATGACATTCTTGTGGGCTGCATTTATATGGGAACGAATACAGATGATAAATAGAACTATGGCCTGGAATCCGGATTCGCAATAGCTGTTTCAAATCCACCACTCATAAACACTCCTATATGACAATGTTTGAGTTAATCCCTTGTAGCGTATCTATCTGACGGATTCGACTCTCCATCACACGTAAATGATTCTGGTATACCTGAATGAATGAGAGAGATTGATTTAATTTTTGAAATTTCATTAACATAGCTCGATTTCAATTCCATCATTCCACAGAAATCGAAATCGAGATCGAGGCAATGTGTTTAATGATTAGGCTTCTCATGCATATGAACCTTTGGGTTGAGTTTCATTTCTGACCCTGATTTCTTTCTTGACAGCCGTAGTTCATCATTAAAAGACAGCCTGGAGCAGAAGGTGAAGTATAAAAAAAATCTGGATCAAGTCAGAACATCAATGCGAATTGGGTATGGGATGTTACACCATACTGATTCCTGAATCTTTTCAAAAGGTGCGGAAATCTCCACAAGGTTCTCGGAATGGAGATTTAAGAAGACTGTGCCGGGTGGTGTTGACCTTACTAATGGCTTTCAAAAGATGACGAAATCTCCACAATTTTATGTTCGAGAGATGGAAATTGAAAAATATTGTGCCTCCTCCACAACAATATTATGTGCAGATGGCTATGCAACTAGTAATCAACAAAACCCAATTGACTCGACGGAGTCATAACTTCCATTCACAATCCCTCGTGTCATAGGTGATGACCATCTTGGAAGATGCCAACCGCCGCCACTCGGAGAATTTTTGTAGACAATAAATTCCTTAGACCCTGCTGTCCATGTTGTTGTGAACTCATCTGTGACAGGTATCTGGGCGGTTGTGAACTCATCTGTGACACGGGGAGCGGTAAAGTGGGTCACATTGAAGATGGGAGCGGGGTCTCATATTGGATTTGGATTTGGACGGACTCCCTCCAATCAATCTGAATTTTCTGAATCTGTTGAATTTGAAAGCCAAGGGAGGGACACATCCTCCATCATATCATTTGGCTTGCCGGTAAATTTATTTTCCAACTCTTTGTATTCGATCACTCTGACTATAGGTTACAGATAATCATTTAATTTCATTGATATAGCTCCATTCTGTCTTATTTTTGAGCGCTTATTTTCTTCTTTTAAAATTGAATTGCAATGGATTTTTGGTCTGATTTTCTTTGTTTTTAAAATTAAATCCCAAATCCTCTGCATCCATGGATCCCTCGAGAGAAACACGGCCTGCCAATCTGGTTGTTGGACCATCTCATCTCCGTGACAGAAGATTCCAACAATGGTGGAAGATGCCATTGGGAGGGTTTTTCTCGGAAGAAATTACAATGAAATTAAATCTCAAATCCTTTGCATCCATGGATCCCTCGAGAGAAACACGGCCTGCCAATCTGGTTGTTGGACCATCTCATCTCCGTGACAGAAGATTCCAACAATGGTCGAAGATGCCATTGGGAGGGTTTTTCTGGAGAAGAAATTTATCAGAGCGTGTGGATTCATCTATGAGAGGTAAGCATTTCTTGACTTGCGGGGTCTTATAAAATCAATGTCCATTTTATCATAAATGTGTTTGCCTGTTTTGAAAATTTATAATAGTTTGGTAAATTCTTTTAATAAACACTCAAATAAAAGTTACAAAATTCTTATTAAACTGTTATAAATTTCTTAGCGTTTAGGGTTTAGGGCTTCGGGTTTAGGATTTAGGGTTTAGGTATGGGCATTTAGGTTTTATAAAAATATAGTAAATTCTTTTAATAAACTCTTGAATAAAAGTTATAGAACACTTTTAAAAATGTTATAAAATGCCTCCTATTTAGGATTTAGTTTAGAGAGATTAGGGTTTATTGCCTATAAACTAGTTGTATATACAACCATTCTTCTCGACAACATTATGACTTTCTTGAGTATGGATCATAGACTTTAGTAACATTATTTAAATTTTTCTTTTTCAAATCCTTATATTTTGGTGTATGTTGTCAATGGAGATACTTTGTTCTCTATCTTTAAGTTGAATATGACAACGAAATTTATCAAGTAAAAGGGTTTAGTTAGTACCAATTAGTTAAAATGGGAATAGAATATTGATTAGAACATAAATAAATTTTCTACTCCAAATTATATTCTTTTTTCAATTATTGTAATGCTTAAGATGGACCAACGAATATCCAAAATTTGTTGTTCGAAAGTATTACTACGGAGGCGTTAATCATTTATTTTTTTGTCTAACCTAGAAATGATTATTTATCTCAATTTATTCCTAGACATGTCCATATTGAAACAATCCTTGCAATTATCATTATCTTGCATAACCAAATCCTAATTCAAATTATTAGAGAAAGGTTATATTACATGGTCTATTAACAAAATATAAAATGGTATGCATAATATTTTTATGTATGATATTCTCTACATATGACTAATTCTTAAAATATTACAATAACTATTGAGGCTAATTAATAATAATATAAAAAATTATATATTTCTAGTTGTTTTCAACTAGGATTAAAACTTTGCATCAACACTAAAAATATTTTATACTAATAAATAAATAATATTTTTGTTTTTATTAGTTATCAATAAGATTATAATAATAAACTATATTAGTTAATATAAATATAGAATATACCATTTTGTATTTAGGCCAATCTAATTTATAATTTAATATTATTGTATTATGAATCACCCTTAACAATGGAAAGGAATATTGAAGGAATAAAATATCTCGCAAAGACAGTCATAAAAAGTAAAACACTAAATATAAATAATATTATTTATAATAGAATAAATATTCTTTAAAAATTATTTGAAAGAAAAGTTATAGTCTTACTTATATAGGAATTCGATTTTTCATTAGAATCCATCAATACAATTCCAAGCAATATTGTGATCTTTTATTGTTTCAAATTAGCTAAAAAAGATTCAGTGAAAAGGCCATTTTTTCTATTAGTTAGACTACGTGAAAAAAAACACTTTATTATCAAATTTTCAAAAATATTTATTTTATATATTTTCAATTTTTTCCAACTTTAGCCATAATGCTAATTGAATATTCAATCCATACTTACTTTGACATCATAAAATAGAGCAAAAAT
Source organism: Pinus tabuliformis (assembly GCA_031772625.1). Taxonomy (NCBI): domain Eukaryota; kingdom Viridiplantae; phylum Streptophyta; class Pinopsida; order Pinales; family Pinaceae; genus Pinus; species Pinus tabuliformis. The sequence goes on along the minus strand of CM062811.1, from coordinate 566,325,838 downwards.
AAGTTTTATATGTTATTGTCTATATTCCTTTCTATTATCCTCTTTATAAACACCATTACGCATGCACATTACCATTTTCTGTAGTGACTAACTTAGACAAATGGATTCCATGGAATGTTTTTCTGTTATGATAATGTACCATCAATGGAGAAGGATTTTATTTATGATGTACTCCGTTGAATAAGAATTTTACCATTTGTTTCATATATATATATATATATATAGCATGGATGTAGGTTACACATTTTGACAAGAGAGGGGGTGTTTAGGTGAAAAAAAGCATGCAATCAAGCAGTTTAACAACCTATAAGTGATCGATCAAGCTCCTTGAGTGCTAAGAAAATAGATAATTTATTAACACATTTAAATTGAAAATTTATGCCTAGCTTTTAAGCTCTCAATGTTGACCCTCGATTGGGCTTTCGAGGTCTTAAAATACACATTTCAAGTACCCCTTATATAAAAAAAATTGGACCAGCTTTATGTACCCTAGTGAAATTAGGGAAAAAACTCTCCTTAGGTGGTGGATTGGATCATGTTTGATTGATGAAGGAATATTCTATCCAATGGCATATGAGTTTGAAATTTTCTAATTCATATGGCATTTTTCATCTATTTTCTCTTAAACATAATGCTTCATTTCGTTTTGACAAATTTAAAGAGGCTAGATGAAAAAACAATAACAATTAATTTTCAAAACAAAAAAAATTAAAAGACTACCACTATCTTAGTTTACTCTTCATGTAATAGTTGAAAAAAAACTTATGGGAACATACTTGTAATAAAGGAAATCTTCTCCTCTAGTATCAACACAATCTGCTCCTCCATTTCTCCTCTTGAATTTGGTTCACGAGAATGAGAATCGATTCATCAATGGTATAGCCCTTTATAAATGATGTAATTAATGGTAGATGTATGGATATAAAGTTTATTGAAGTTTCCTTTTGTGTATAAATAATTATAAAACCATGAATGTCTATGGAGGATTTTGTGGGTGAATTTTTTTCTACAAAACCAAAAGGAAATACATTGGAGAAATTGAATTCTATGGGAGATTGAAAAATAGTTCCATGATCAAAAGACATGTGTGAAACCATTGCCATAAAACCCTAATTTTATGATATCCAAGGAAATTAGTTTAAATAACAACCTTTTTTGAGAAATTAAGGCAAATCACCTACAAAAATTATGGACTCTAAACATAAAGGTTAACTGAGCATTTGGTCATTGTATAGGGATAGGAACTCTTGTTTCTATGAATTTTCTTTTTATTTTAATGGGAGATAATGCTATAACATATAAACATTTTAAATTAATATTTGGGATAAGTATTCTTAATGTTAATTGAGCGTTTGGTAATTGTATAGGGATGGGAACTCTTGTTTCTATGAATTTTCTTTCTATTTTATGGGGAGATAATGGTATAACATATTAAATTCATATTTGCAATAATTATCCTTAACCATTATTTCGAAAAATCAACCCCCAAAGTTTTGAACCCTCGAATTTCAACTCTCGTAAAAGAATTTCCCCTAAAATTTTCTCAGCATTAATGAAGACTATAAATTAATTCAAAAGAGTAATTTACAAGAGAAATGTTTTCTAGAAAAGTGTAGATAATGAATTCCAAAGAGTAATTTACAAGAGAAAGGTTTTGTAGAAAAGTGTGCACTTCAAGACATGGCTACCACAAATTAAAAATTAAACTGTATATTTAGTTAAAGTGTAGTTTTCTCCAACCATTAGATACATAAATTGTAATAATGGAAGTGTAATTTTTAAATCATAAGACCAAATTTTGGGGATTTTCCAAAAAAAATTATTACATTTCCCAAAAATTAAGAAAAAAAAATTCAAGAGGGAAAAGAGAGCATGATCGATGTATTGGGATGTAAAGAAAATACACAAGCCTCATCTATTAGATATGACAATCATTATTCGTATGAAAACTTAGAAAATGGAAAGGAGACTATTGAACACTTAAATGTGGGTTGTTCTATGAAAATTAATCTCAATAGCATGATATAAGGGCTAGTGAAATAAAGATCTCATTTTAAACCAAATGAGAAGGGATAAATGGCTACCATAAATCCTTGTCCTTGAAAATTGGGGTTAATGGAAATTAGTAGCTCGAGCTATTTTATTTTTTGTAGATCTCCCTTGAAATAAAGCTATGCTAACCTCTATACCAAATTTTCTAATAAAATAATTTTGCGGCTACTATTAATAATGCACTATGATACAAAAAAGTATTCCATTCAAAATTTGTAACCCTTAAATTTTGTCAAGGGGTAAATTTCACTGCTGAAATTTTCCACTAAGATTTTTTTTTAAATATTCATGAAAAAAAATATTACTATAGATAAACACAATATGACTTGTAATACAGTTATAATTTAGTTAATTTCTATGTATTTTTAATTTATATGGCTTCCCTAGTTTGATAATTTAATGTTAATCTTTTCTTTTAACTTAAATTTAAAACAAATTCCAAAATAGATATGCCTATAATTACGCTAATGGAATGCATTGGAACATTCAATGTAATATTTTAAGCTTTAAAAATGCTTCAAATTCTTGGCCAAGGTATCAGATTTAAACATTAAAGAAATTTCATGTACTTGACTGACTATATTTGTGCATGGAGGAAATCTTCCTAAATGTATTACTCATCATTTAATAGTAGGATATTATGTATGTGAACATATATGTTCTTGATTCATGAGACTGTAGCTTTCATTTCTCACAGTGGAGAAGAGAGTGAGAATTTAATATTTTAATTTAAGGCATGAACCTTAAACTAAATTACTTATCTCCACCTCCAACTCCATCACCTCCTCCCCTCCTCCACCTCCACCTTCACCTCCTCCACCTCAACATCCACCTAAACCACCTGCTCTGCCTCCTCATCCACATCCACCTCCTCCTCTCCACTACGTCTACCTCCACCACCTTCTCCTCCTCCTCCTCCACCATCACCTCCAGCTCCTCCTCCTCCACCACCTCCACCAGCTCAAACTCAAACCCCTCCTACACCTCCACCCCCACCTCCCCATCATACTCTTTCTCCTCCTCCACCTCCACCTCCACCTCCTCTTCCTCCACCTCCACCCCCACCTCCTCCACCACCTTTGCCTATGTCTCTGCCTCCACCTCCACCTGCACTTCCTACACCACCACCTCATCCTCTTCATCCACCTCCACCACCACTTCCTCTACAACTTCCTCGAACTCCACCTTCATCTCCTCCACCTTATCCTCCACCTTATCCTCACCTCCACCTCCGCATCCACTACCACCTCTACTACCTCCTTCTCAACCCCCTTTTCCTCCTCCACCTCCACCTCCACCGCCTACTAATCCAACTCAACCTCCACCTTCACCTTCACCTCCTCCTCCACCTCCAACTCCACGTCCACCTCCTCCTCCTCCTCCACCACCACCTCCACCTATATCTTCGCCACCGCCTACTCCACCTCAACCTTCACCCTGTCATCCACCTCCACCCTCTCAACCCCCTCCTCCTCCTCCACCTCGACCTCCTCCTCCTCCTAATCCACCTCAACCTCCACCTCCACCTCCACCTCCTCCTCCACCTCCAACTCCACATCCACCTATTCCTCCTCCTCCTACTCCACCTCCATCTTATTCTCCTCCTCCACCTCCTCTATTGCCACATATATCTCCACGACCACCTCAAATTCCACCACCTCAACCTCCACCCTCTCATCCACTTCCTCCTCCTCCTCCTCCACTTCCACCTCCACAACCTCCTCCTCCACCTTTCCTTCCTCCTCCTCTGCCACATCCCCTTCCTGCTCTGCCTTCTCCTCCACTAGCACCACCTTCATCTCCACTTTCACCTCCTGTACCTCTTTTTATAGATATAAATTCATCTCCACTACCTCCACCTCAACCTCCTCCTCTATCATATCCACCTACACAACCTCCACCTCCAACTCTTCCACCACCTCCACCTCCGGCTCTGCCTGCTCTTCCAGCTTTCCCTTAGGCCTTCACCACCACCTCCTCCTCCACTATCTCCCCATCCCTCCTATCCTCCCCTTCCAGTGGTACCTCCTCCTCCACCACCACCACCACCACCTCCACCTCCACCTCCACCTCCACTTTCACCTCCTCCATCTCTTCTTCGAGCTAAAGATTCACCTCCACTACCTCCACCTCCAACTCCTCCTCCATGATATCCACCTACATCATCTCCTTCTCTGCCACCTCCACCTCCACCTCCTCCACCACTTTCACCTCCAAAACATCCACCCCCTCCTCCTCCAACTCCAGTTTCACCTCCTCCACCATCACCTCCTCCTCCTCCTCCTCCTCCTCTTCCACCTCCACCCACACCTCTTCCTTCACCATATTCTCCACCACCTCTTCCTCCACCTCCAACTCTACCTCCTCCACCACCTCTTCCTCCTTCTCATCTTCCTCCACCTCCACCTCCTCCTCCTCCATGTCCACCTCCTCCATCTCCACCTCCCGCTCACCCACTACAACTACCTCCTCCTCCTCCTCGACCACCTCCTCCAACACCATATCCTCCACCTCCACCACCACCTCCACATCCACCACGGCCTCCTCCTCCTCCTCCTCCATCTCCACGTCCACCACCTCTACCTCCTCGACCACGACTTCCACCTCCTCCACCTTTGTCTCCGCCTCCGCCGCCACCTCCACCTCCACCTCCTCCACCTTTGTCTCTGCCTCCACCTCCACCTCCACCTCCACCTCGCTCTCTTCCTCCTCCTTCATTGCCACCTCCACCTCTGCCTCATTAGCCTCCTCCTCCACCACCACCACCACCAACCCCTGCTCCTCCACCTCCACCTCCACCCTAGCCTCCTCCTCCTCCACCTCCACATCTACATCCTACTCCTCCATCTCCACCTCCACCACCTCCTCCACCTCCAACACCTCCACCACCTCTACCTCCGCCTCCTCCTCCATCACCTCAACCTCCACCACCTCCTCCACCAACACCACCACCTCCCCCTCCACCTCCGCCACCTCCTCCACCACCTCCTCCTCCACCACCTCCACCTCCACCTCAATAACTATTTATAATACTTATTGATTCATTTTTCAGTGATAATTCATATATCAATATATACATGATAATATAACAAATAATATGCATAAAAAAATTGCAATATAAATAAGTAATTATGAGAACAATAATTTAATTAAAAAAATTGTAAAATTTATATAAATAATATCAAAAATTGTTGAGAAAAATACACCCAACTCAATATTAGAACTTTTTAAAATCAATAAATTAATTATATAAAATCACAAAAAAATTACCATAAATTAATTATATAAAATCTTTAAAAAATAAAACTAAAAAAAAGCAAACATGGAAACTCCAATAACATACAAATGCAGAACACAAAGAAACTTCATAAAACCTACCCTGGTCATAAGTGTGTTCCATCGTACTTAGTGGAGGTTATTATTATGTTGTGTTTTATTTTCCTCCCGGATGCCCTTGCGGCTAGAGCTAACAGTTGTTTGCAACATATGGGGCGTTTTTTTGTCGACAGTATATATATAATATAATTTTTATTTTTTCGAGAACTAATGCTATTCTATTTATATACTAAATAAATTGATTTTCCTTTTATTGTCGAATATAATAATTTAGTTTCTTGATAATCACTCCATTGATTGGAAATAAAAAATTACAAACCCTAACCACATAAAGAAATTTTAAAACACAGAAACTTGACAACAAGAAGACCAAATCTAGTACCTGCTTGGGCCGGAGATAGACACAGTTGCCGACTACGAAAACCTGTATGGATTCATGAAGTGATTTGACAGGTTCCATGGGATCTTCCATTCCCGCAGACTTCATGCAAATCTTCAATAATTGCTTCCCAGAAATGCAGGAGTGTGATGACCCCGGGTAACATGTTAATATAGAATGTTACTGTGGTAAGAAACTAATGTGATTTGTAATTATTGTTTACTGTATGACATTATTGATTTATGAAATTTAATATATTTGGATATATATATCTTGAAAATGTTGGTAGCCTCTTGATGGAGGAATTTTTTTTAAAAGAAAAGAATCAGTTATGAAACTGAAAAACTACCTCTCACACAGGAAAAGTCCTGGGAAGGAAAACCCCTGGGCGGTTGGGACAGATAGGGGAAGAAAGATTCCAAGAGAGAAAAGAGAAAGAAAGATAGGGTTAAGTCTGGTAAAGACCAGATAACCCAAGCACAGAGGTGCATGAGTCTTGTTGAGGGCTGCAGGCCTACAAGACGGCTCGGGGGGAGAATCCAATGTGACGTGGATCTCAAGGTTGTGAGGATAAGAGCAAGTATGATTGCAGGTGAACTTCTGAAGTCAGAACTCCTGTAACGACTAACCAGGTACGAGCTTTGACAAATTAGACAACGGTAAAGAGAATACCGAAGTTTATAGATAGAATACTGTTGAATCTGAGTCTCTCTTAACTAGTTAGATGCAGAGGGAAAATAAAAGTAGTTGTCTGTAAATAGAAACAGTACGTACAGCTCAAATAAACACCTGGTAATTAGTTATTTAAAACAGTAATGAGTTAATTATTTGCTGTAAACCATTCAAGTTATTTACATATAGAACAGTACGAAACCCTGGGTGGTCCTGTAAGGCCATTTTGTTTGTGCTAGATAACTATATATAGTATAAATAAACAGTATGACATGGCACGGTTATTAGCTACGGCATGGCGCCTAGCCAGAACAGTAAAAGGTGCGTTTGAAATTGTCAGAACAGTATAGTAGCATAATCGAAATACCGGTGACGTTTATATTGATAACAAAGCAGTACAGTAAACAAGAAACTAGCTAAACCCTGTATCGAGGGTTTGAATATATCATTATAATTTAAAACATGTACGAAAAACAATCAACTGTGTTCATGTTGCTACGCCGGCTAGACGCACCGGTAAACCTTTGCAAACATTAACTGAAGGTTAAATATTGTATCAGTATAGAACACAGCACAGTCGTGAGTAAACGGCCGTGTACTCTGAGGTGGTACAACCATATATATATATAACGAATCAAACACAAATGATAGTTTAACAAACCCTGTAATGATTCAGTGCATGCGAATGCGTATTAACCCTCTAATGAATCAAATGCATACGGCTGCATAATAACTTTGTAACGATTCAAGGCATACGACTGTATAATAAACCATGTAACGAAACCATGCATCTGTCTGTTTAGTAAACCCTATAGCGGATTAACTCATTTTTAATCAGAGAAATAACATTAAACTTAGCATTAAACGAGTTGAAGGCATATTATCATAAACCAGATTGATGGAGTATAAGGTAATGACGGCCCTCATTACAAATCGACAAAGCATAGAAAAGTAAATAGCGTATCCATTGAGGAATAAAGGAAATATAATAACATTAAACCAGATGATTAACCCTAATGGGTACGGCAAAAACATTTGTAATGAAAAACCAGAGGACCGATAGGTACTTTATAAATCTTCATAAGCATAAGGACGAGTTGAGAAGTCCTATTAAACATTTAAAAAGCATGGAAAACAATTTGGCAAATATACAGATTTCAACTCAAACTAGTTCGGGCACCGAGGCCGTAAACCCTTAACCAAATGTACATATAACAATCGGTATGTATGCCAGGAGCTACAATCTACCCAAGCCTAATAAATTAAATGAAATACAGGTCCCAGCATGATGTGGCCGACTGCAAATCGTAACCTAGGGTTTGGAACGATTGCAGAACCTGAGACACATAAAACAGAGAGCGTCATGAGACACTTCTCTAGCCAAAGGTCGATGCTAATCCAATCTTGCTGTGTAAACCTTTAGCAAATAGTAGAAAATCATTAATCATCGGTAAGGGGACATACCTGTGCATGCTTGAGACAGCACATTTATCCGTAAGCGGTAGAAGGCCGACGATGTGAAGCCACCTGCACATTAACAACACACCGTAATGAGCTCATGAGCAGTCAATACAAACCAATAAGTTCTGAAAAATAGAATGTGTTGTATTCACATATACAAACAGTTGAAGAATAGACAATATGCATGGCGGCAATAGTTGTATATTACCTGAAGCAGAGAGGTAGAAACTTGATGGGCGTTGCAGAGGAGGACCGTCGTGCTGGGAAGGTATTCGGCCTCACCAGTCTTGCACAAATGAACCAAACCCAAAAGACTCGGGGGTATATGTATCACCCACCAAACCCTTGGGTGAACCTGAGCCCTCAGATGCAAAGAATAAATCTCCATCGTCCATTCAAGCGGAAACCTGGCGCGAAAACACTCAGCGGGTCAACCGAGAAGTCACATGGCTTCACGCTGGATTTATGCCACCTGGCAAAGGGTTGGTGAGATAGTTTAAGCTTCCGGCAAACACCCGACGCCGGAGCTGGTTAGGAAAAAATCCGGTGACAATCCGACCGTGACCTAACATTAGGTTATCAACCATAAAAGAACAATGCATGTAATCTTAAGGTTTTGTTACATGACATAGCGCATAACACTTATTAATGATGCCTTTGAATATATGTTTCCCTTCGTGAGTAGATGGGTGGATTAGAATAAATAAGCCATGTGTAAATTTTTTTTTTTTACATTACATATTTATCGATGGGGTCGTGACAATGTGGTATCAGAGCCGAGGTTTCAATACTGTGGCCTCTGGAGCAGTAAGATCCAGCCACATGGAAATCATCTTATGTATATATGTAAGGAAGAGTTAGTTCAGCTAACTGATTTTCTTGTTTATTCATTAGGAGGCAATTACAGAAAGAGAATCAGCTAACAGTCAACAATAAAAGTAGAGGAAATGCAGGGAGCTGACAGCATTCTCCGGGAAAATCCAGAGCTGTGGGTACAGCTTGGTGAGGAGACACGCAGTACCAATCTGGCGATATTAGAAACTGTTCAAGAACTGAAAAATGAGATGGCACGTCTGCGAGAAGACAATGCGCGATTGACGGTGGAGCAGGAAAGAATACTGAAGAGTTTGTCAGATAGACAAAATCCACCGTTAGCCAACCCCAGTGCAGAACAACAAAGGGCAACTGAAGAACGAAATTACCCAACTGCACCTGAAATCTCAGAGGAAAAGGAGGATCATTTTGACAACGTATTAGAGCAACAGACCTCAAAGCGACAGAAAATGGAATTACAAGGGGAATTCAGGAAAATTAAACCTCCACATTTCGATGGGGAGCAGGAAGAAGCGGCAGAGGCTTGGTTAATCAACATGAACAAGTATTTCCAGATGTATGAGTATGATCAGAATCTGAAGGCACGGTTGGCCATCTTCCAGCTACAAGGCAAGGCAACCCTTTGGTGGGAAGAAACTAAGATTGTAAAAGGAGTGAGTGAGCAGAACATAACATGGGAGAAGTTTCAGAAATACTTCAAGGAGAGATATCTAACCGAGCGTTTTTATGATGAGAAGGCACGAGAATTCCATGATTTACGGCTAGGACAATAGTCTATGGACGAGTTCATAAACTGCTTCACTTCCCTGCTTCGCTATGTGCCATATATCAAGCAGGAGAAGGCTAAGGTGCAGAGATTTGTGAGCAGCTTACCAGCCTATATAAGAGAACGAATTGAGTTTGACAATCCCAGAACAATGGATGAGGCGATTCGTAAAGCAAGAATCTGTTACCAGCAGAACAAACAGAAAGGATACATTTCAAACAAAAGATGGAATGAAAGAAAGGGTAACAGAGTTGCTGGTAATAATAAAGGGAGTCGTGGTAATGGCAGCAAGGGAGATGGTAAGGGGAAAATTAATAGGAATATAACAAAGAGTACTTTCTGAACTAAGCCAAGTGAAAGCAGAATTAGTGAACCACTTGCCAGGTCTGATATTGAAGGGATGACCAGACCTCTAGTCCAATGTTGGGGTTGTGGAGGACCGCACTATGTGAAGAACTGCCCGCAACGTAAAGGAGTAGATCAGATATCACAGATCCACGAGGCATCGATTGTTGGGGAAGTGGCGCGCAGCGTACCCAGGATTAACGCAGCCTTGGATGATCGACAAGCAGAATACCAGCCGACCATGGTGGAGTTTGAAGGTAAAATTTCAAATCTTTTTATAGTTGTTCTTATAGACCCAGGAGCTACTTTGAGTTATGTTAGCCCAAAATTAGTGGAACAGTGTAAGTTACCAACTGAAAGGTTCAAGAATCCATGGCTGGTACAGCTAGCTACGGGAGCTAAGAGACGAGTCTTAGCCAAAATTAATAATTGCTCTTTAAGCATAGCTGGACAGCCAATAACAGCAGATCTGAATGTACTTCCATTGGGTTCCTACGACATCCTGATTGGTATGGATTGGCTGGAAAAACATTGGTCATTGGTAAACTGCAAGACCAAAACCATCTATTATAAGGATGATTTGGGGAATCAGCAGGAGTTGCAGGGGATTAAACACCCTGTACGGATCCGACCTATTAGTGCTTCCCAGCTAGCTAAATGTCTCAGAAAGAAATGTCAGATTTACGCCATTCAAGTTGGATATGCAAACCAGAAAGATAAAATATCTGCACTGGACAATATACCGGTGGTACAAGAATTTGTGGATGTTTTTCCTGAAGAGGTACCAGGACTGCCCCCTAAAAGGGACATAGATTTTACTATAGAGCTAACACCAGGAGCAGCACCAGTGTCACGGGCACCATACCAAATGAGCGTTCCTGAATTAACAGAATTAAAAATGCAGCTGCAAGAGCTGTTGGATAAGAACTATATCCGCCCCAGCGTATCGCCATGGGGAGCTCCAGTATTATTTGTTAAAAAGAAAGATGGAACTCTCCGTACGTGCATAGATTATCGCCAGCTGAATAAGCTCACGATCAAAAACAAATACCCCTTGCCTCGGATAGATGAACTCTTTGATCAAGTGAAGGGGGCAAAAGTATTTTCCAAGATCGATTTGCGATCTGGTTATCATCAGATCAGGATTAAAGAAGAGGACATTGCCAAAACCACCTTCAGAACACGCTATGGACACTACGAATTTGTAGTGTTGCCTTTTGGTTTGACCAATGCACCTGCCACCTTTATGTGTTTGATGAACAACGTGTTTCACAGGTTTTTGGACAAATTCGTGCTGATATTTATCGATGATATTCTGATATATTCTCGTTCCCAGGAGGAACACGAAGAACACCTTAGAGTGGTGTTGCAAACTCTTCGAGAACATCAGCTATACGCTAAGTTTAGTAAATGTGACTTTTTCAAGGAGGAAATCCAATATTTGGGCCATGTGATTACTAAAGAAGGAATTGCAGTAGATCCTGAGAAGATAAAGACTATTATGGAATGGCCCATACCCAAGGATGTAGCTGATATCAGATCCTTTATGGGACTAGCTGGCTATTACAGGAGATTTGTGGAAGGTTTCTCAAGGATAGCCTACCCTATCACTTCTTTACAGAAAAAGGGGAAGGTATTTAAGTGGACACCGGAATGTCAGCAGAGCTTTGATCGGTTGAAGCATTTACTCACCACCGCACCCATCTTGAGTATAGCTGATCCTAATAAGGATTACGTGGTGTGTACCGATGCAAGTAAGGAGGGTGTGGGAGGAGTGTTAATGCAGGAAGGGAAAGTAATTGCGTATGAATCGAGAAAACTGAAAGAGCATGAGCAGAAATATTCTGCTTACGATCTAGAGTTAACAACTGTTATTCATGCGCTGAAAATGTGGCGACATTACCTCCTGGGGAGGAAATTTCTGTTGTTAACAGATCACCACAGTTTGACAAATTACTTCAGCCAACCTACCCTGAATGCAAGACAAGGTCGTTGGGCAGATTTCCTAAGTGGATTCGATTTCGAGATTAAGCATTTAAAAGGAAAAGAAAACCGGGTGGCTGATGCATTAAGTCGAAAGGTACAATGTTTATGTGAACTTTCAGTTAGCAAATGGCAGAACTCGCTGATTGAGCAAATAAAAACAGCAGCAAGTAAAGATGCTGAATACCAACAATTAAAACAGCAGGTACAACAATCAGCTAATGGAAGATTACAGCAAGGATATACACTAGATGGTGCGGGAATGCTGTACTTTAATAAAAAATTGTATGTACCTGACTCGAATGACCTTAAGAACCTGATTTTGGACGAGTTCCATATCAGCCACTACACTGGCCATCCAGGATACCAAAAGATGGTCACTGCACTTAGGAAGGAATATTTTTGGCCAGGAATGAAGAAACAGGTAGTTGAGTATTTGGCGCGGTGTTTGGAATGCCAGCAGATTAAGGCAGAACATCTGCATCCGGCGGGGCTGTTACAGCCTTTGCCTATTCCGGAGTGGAAATGGGAAACCATTTCCATGGATTTCATAACCGGGTTGCCACGAACAAAGAAAAGCAATGATTCCATCATGGTGGTGGTTGATAAGTTGAGTAAAGCGGCACACTTCATACCTGTGCAGTCCACTTATAAGGCGGTGCAAATTGCTCATCTTTTTATGCAAAATGTGTTCCGATTGCATGGACTGCCGAAAGTAATTATATCAGACCGCGATGTAAAGTTCACATCCACTTTTTGGAGGACATTGTTCGCTGAGTTGGGAACTCAGCTGAACTTTAGCACGGCCTATCACCCGCAGACCGATGGTCAAACTGAGCGAGTGAATCAGGTGTTGGAAGATATGTTGAGGGCGTATGTGATGCTGAAACCAAACCAATGGGAAGAGTATTTACACCTGGTCGAATTCGCATATAATAACGGATATCACACGTCAACACAGCTAAGTCCCTTTGAGGTCCTGTATGGGCGAAAATGCCGCACACCCTCAAGTTGGAGTGGACCTGAGGATAAGCTGAGTTTGGGTCCGGAAATGCTTAAAGAAATGGAAGACATGGTGAAAAGGGTGCGTGCCAATTTAAAGGCTGCACAAGACAGACATAAAAGTTTTGTGGACAGGAAAAGAAGATTCAAGGAATATCAGGTTGGTGACCATGTGTTTGTGAGGATCCAAGCCAAAAGAAGCACACTGCAATGGAGCGGATGCGCCAAGCTGGCTCCTCGGTACTTTGGACCTTTTCAGATCTTGGCTAGAGTGGGGCCGGTGGCCTACCAAATCGCCTTGCCAAGTCACATTAAGATTCATAATGTTTTCCACGTTTCTGTTCTAAAGAAATATGTATACGACCCTAAACATGTGATCAGATGGCAGGATGTTCGGGTAAGAATTAATTCGATTGCTTTGATTATGCAAATACACTCAACAGAAAGTGACTGAAGATATTAATTGTCTGCAGGTCGAACCGGAAGGCGAGGTTCTGGTCGAACCACAGAGCATTCTCGACCGGAGAGAAGTGCGGCTGCGGAAACGGGTTATTACCCAAGTTAAAGTGTTGTGGCAGCACTATGGGCCGGAGGAGGCTACTTGGGAAGACGAGGAAATCATTAGAAAAGTTTACCCAGACTTATTTAAAGGGAATAGACATCGGGACGATGTCCAGTCCCAGGGGTGGGAGATGTGATGACCCCGGGTAACATGTTAATATAGAATGTTACTGTGGTAAGAAACTAATGTGATTTGTAATTATTGTTTACTGTATGACATTATTGATTTATGAAATTTAATATATTTGGATATATATATCTTGAAAATGCTGGCAGCCTCTTGATGGAGGTTTTTTTTTAAAAGAAAAGAATCAGTTATGAAACTGAAAAACTACCTCTCACACAGGAAAAGTCCTGGGAAGGAAAACCCCTGGGTGGTTGGGACAGACATGGGAAGAAAGATTCCAAGAGAGAAGAGAAAGAAAGATAGGGTTAAGTCTGGTAAAGACCAGATAACCCAAGCACAGAGGTGCATGAGTCTTGTTGAGGGCTGCAGGCCTGCAAGACGGCTCGGGGGAGAATCCAACGTGACGTGGATCTCAAGGTTGGGAGGATAAGAGAAAGTATGATTGCAGGTGAACATCTGAAGTCAGAACTCCTGTAACGGACTAACCAGGTACGAGCTTTGACAAATTAGACAACGGTAAACAGAATACTGAAGTTTATAGATAGAATACTGTTGAATCTAAGTCTCTCTTAACTAGTTAGATGCAAAGGGAAAATAACAGTAGTTGTCTGTAAATAGAAACACTACGTACAGCTCAAATAAACACCTGGTAATTAGTTATTTAAAACCGTAATGAGTTAATTATTTGCTGTAAACCATTCAAGTTATTTACATATATAACAGTACGAAACCCTGGGTGGTCCTATAAGGCCATTGTGGTTGTGCTAGATAACTATATATAGTATAAATAAACAGTATGACATGGCACGGTTATTAGCTATGGCATGGCGCCTAGCCAGAACAGTAAAAGGTGCGTTTGAAATTGTCAGAACAGTAGAGTAGCATAATCGAAATACCGGTGCCGTTTATATTGATAACAAAACAGTACAGTAAACAAGAAACTAGCTAAACCCTGTATCGAAGGTTTGAATATATCATTATAATTTAAAACATGTACGAAAAACAATCAACTGTGTTCATGTTGCTACGCCGGCTAGACGCACCGGTAAACCTTTGCAAACATTAACTGAAGGTTAAATATTGTATCAGTATAGAACAAAACATAGTCGTGAGTAAACGGCCGTGTACTCTGAGGTGGTACAACCATATATATATATAACGAATCAAATACAAATTATAGTTTAACAAACCCTGTAATGATTCAGTGCATGCGAATGCGTATTAACCCTCTAATGAATCAAATGCATACGGCTGCATAATAACTTTGTAACGATTCAAGGCATACGACTGTATAATAAACCATGTAACGAAACCATGCATCTGTCTGTTTAGTAAACCCTATAGCGGATTAACTCATTTTTAATCAGAGAAATAACATTAAACTTAGCATTAAACGAGTTGAAGGCATATTATCATAAACCAGATTGATGGAGTATAAGGTAATGACGACCCTCGTTACAAATCGACAAAGCATAGAAAAGTAAATAGCGTATCCATTGAGGAATAAAGGAAATATAATAACATTAAACCAGATGATTAACCCTAATGGGTACGGCAAAAACATTGTGTAATGAAAAACCAGAGGACCGATAGGTACTTTATAAATCTTCATAAGCATAACGACGAGCTGAGAAGTCCTATTAAACATTTAAAAAGCATGGAAAACAATTTGGCAAATATACAGATTTCAACTCAAACTAGTTCGGGCACCGAGGCCGTAAACCCTTAACCAAATGTACATATAACAATCGGTATGTATGCCAGGAGCTACAATCTACCCAAGCCCTAATAAATTAAATGAAATACAGGTCCCGGCATGATGTGGCCGACTGCAAATCGTAACCTAGGGTTTGGAACGATTGCAGAACCTGAGACACATAAAACAGAGAGCGTCATGAGACACTTCTCTGGCCAAAGGTCGATGCTAATCCAATCTTGCTGTGTAAACCTTTAGCAAATAGTAGAAAATCATTAATCATCGGTAAGGGGACATACCTGTGCATGCTTGAGACAGCACATTTATCCGTAAGCGGTAGAAGGCCGACGATGTGAACCCACCTGCACATTAACAACACACCGTAATGAGCTCATGAGCAGTCAATACAAACCAATAAGTTCTGAAAAATAGAATGTGTTGTATTCACATATACGAACAGCTGAAGAATAGACAATATGCATGGCGGCAACAGTTGTATATTACCTGAAGCAGAGAGGTAGAAACCTGATGGGCGTTGCAGAGGAGGACCGCCGTGCTGGGAAGGTATTCGGCCTCACCAGTCTTGCACAAATGAACCAAACCCAAAAGACTCGGGGGTATATGTATCACCCACCAAACCCTTGGGTGAACCTGAGCCCTAAGATGCAAAGAATAAATCTCCATCGTCCATTCAAGCGGAAACCTGGCGCCAAAACCCTCAGCGGGTCAACCGAGAAGTCACATGGCTTCACGCTGGATTTATGCCACCTGGCAAAGGGTTGGTGAGATAGTTTAAGTTTCCGGCAAACACCTGGCGCCGGAGCTGGTTAGGAAACAATCCGGTGACAATCCGACCGTGACCTAACATTAGGTTATCAACCATAAAAGAACAATGCATGTATTGTTAAGGTTTGGTTACATGACATAGCGCATAACACTTATTAATGATGCCTTTGAATATGTTTCCCTTCGTGAGTAGATGGGTGGATTAGAATAAATAAGCCATGTGTAAATTTTTTTTTTTACATTACATATTTATCGATGGGGTCGTGACAAGGAGCCCATGCAATCTTTTTATTAGAAAATCGATCTGCATGATTACGTCCTCGGCAGATATGTTCAGACACAGGTTGTCCCTCCCATATGTATCTATCGGACATGGCATTACGCGAGTATAATCACTCGCCACCTTTGCAGAAACGATAAATTGAACTTATACTCGCCACCTTTGCAGAAACGACAAATTGAACGTGTTGAGGCGAGCAGGCTCGCACGATACAGAAGCACCAACATTATGTATCGAACGCACGACCTTCGTATATTTAGCCTGATGCTCTCCCGACAAAGATACGGAGGAGCCTGGATCGAACACACGACCTTGATATATTCAGTCTTTTAATACATAGACGATAACATTGTGGATCGATTTGGGCACATCTTGAATAATCGAAGAGCTTCCCATTGTAAAATCCTCTTGAACAATGAGGAAAACGGCTGCAATTTTTCTACACGCTCCTAACGAAATGTTAGGGTTGAATTCAAGAAATATTAATTACAAAAGATGAAAAAAGCAAAAAGTTACCTAAATTTAAAACGTTACTTAAATTTAGAAAAAGAATATTAATTACATTTTTAGAAAGTTACTTAAATTTAGAAAAAAAATATTAATTACATTTTGAAAACACCACAAAAAGAATGTTAAATTAAAAAATAACAAACCAAAATAATTAACTTCTAAATTTTAAAAAATGGAAAATAAAAAATTAAAAGCTAAATTAAAAAGAAAATTTAATTTTTTTTAGCTAAACCATTGGTAATTTCAAAATTAGAATGATTGAGTGTTGATGGAAAAACAAAAAAAATTAAATTAAATTTTAAAATAACATTATTTGTTTTTAAATTAAAAAATTGGCAGTTTCAAAGTAAAACATAAAATATAGAACCCATTTCTACATAAATTGTAGCTTGAAATTCACATATAGTAATTTTTTAATAATTAATAATTTAAAATATAACTTAAATGTCGAAGAACAATAAATTCAATAAAATTTACTTCACATATAACCCTATAAACTTGTTGTGCATAGACTTTAGTCTGAGTATTTAAATTTTTCTTTTTGACATCTTTATATTTTGGTGTTTTTTTGTCAATGGAGATACCTCGTTCTCTATCTTTAAGTTGAATATGACAACCAAATTTATCAAGTAAAAGGGTTTAGTTGGTACCAAGTAGTTAAATTTTGAATAGAATATTAAAGGGAACATAAATAACTTTTCTACTTCAAATTATATTCTTGTTTCAATAATTGTAATGCTTAAGATGGACCAACTAATCTCCAAAATTTATTGTTCTCAAGCATTACTATGGAGGTGTGAATCTCTTATTTCTTTTGTCTAACCTAGGAATGATTACTTATCTTCAATTTATTCCTAGACATGTCCATATTGAAACAATACTTGCAATTATCATTATCTTCCTTACTCAAATCCTAATTCAAATTATTAGAGAAATTCTATTATTACATGTTCTATTAACAAAATATAAAATGGTGTGGATAATATTTTTATGCATGATATCCTCTATACATATAGATTGATTCTTAAAATATTATAATAATTATCTACACTAATTAACAATAATGTAAGAAATTATATATTCAGAGTTGTTTTCAATTAGGATTAAGACTTTGCATCATCACTAAAAATATTTTACAGTAATAATAAATAAATAATATTTTTGTTTTTATTAATTATCAATGAGATTATAATAGTAAATTATATTAGTTAATATAAATATAGAATATATCATTTTGTATTTAGCCCAATCTAATTTATAATTTAACATTATTTTATTATGAACCACCCTTCACAATGGAAAGCAATATTGACGGAATAGAATATTAAGGAGAGATCATCATGAAAAATAAAACACTAAATATAAATAATATTATTTCTAAAAGAATAAATATTATTTAAAAATTAGTTGGAAAAAAAAGGTACAGTCTTACTTATAGAGGTATTGGCTTTTTCATTAGAATCCATCAATACAATTTCAAGAAATATTGTGATCTTTCATTGTTTCAAATTAGCTAGAAAAAATTCAGTGAAAAGGCCATTTTTTCTATTAGTTAGACTACGTGGAAAAAAAACCTTTATCATCAAATTTTCAAAAATTATTATTTTATATATTTTCACTTTTTTCTAGCTTTAGTGATAATGCTAAATGAATATTCAATCCATACCTACATTGACATTATAAAATAGAGTAGAAATAAGTGTTATATGTTATTCTCTATATTCCTTTCCATTATCCACTTTATAAACACCATCATGCATGCACATTACCATGTTTTGTAGTGATTAACTCCAAGAAATGGATTCCATGGAATATCTTTCAGCTATGATGATGAACCATCAATGGAGAAGGATTTTGTTTATGATGTAGTGCGGCTCAATAAGAATTTTACCATATGTTTCATATTTCTATATATATATATATCAAGGCTACACATTTTGGCAACAGAGGGAGTTTCTAGGTTAAAAAAAGAGCACGTGATCAAGCTTCTTGAGTGCTAAGAAAATAGATTTATTAATATATTTGAATTGAAAATTTATGAGCTCGATCTAGTGTTTAAGCTCTCGAAGTTTGATTGGGCTTTTGAGGTCTTAAAATACACATTTCCAGTACCTCTTATGCAAATTGTTTTGCACCAACTTTTTGTACCCTAGTGAAATTATGGAAGAAATTTGTCCTTAGGTGTTCAATTGACGAAGGAATATTCTATCCAATGGCATATGATTTTGAAATTTTCTAATTCATATGATATTTTTCATCTATTTTTCTCTTAAACATAATGCTTCAATTTTTAACAAATTTAAAGAGGGCGGATGAAAAAACAATGACAAACAAATTTTAAAACAAAAATAAAAAATAAAAAATTACCACTATCTTAGTTTACTATTCATGCAGTGGTTCAAAAAGACTTATGGGAATACATGTGTCTTCGTAAACATAAAAAAAGAGAGTATAATATATATTTTTTCATAAACAAATAAATTTTTGATATGAAAAACATAGTTCTATTGTTGTAGATCATGCTTATATCTATATATATATATATATATATATATATATATATATATATATATATATATATATATATATATATATATATATATATATATATATAGCATGTATCAAGGTTACACATTTTGGCAACAGAGGGAGTTTCTAGGTTAAAGGAAATATTCTCCTCCAGTATCAACACAATATTCTCCTCTTCTCCTCTTGAATTGGGTGTAGAAGAATGAAAATTGATTCATCAATGTTATAACCCTTTAGAAATGATGTAATTGATGAAATAGGTATGTTTACAAAGTTTATTGAAGTTACTTTTTGTACATAAATAACCATAAAAGCATGAATTCTATGGGAGATTGAAAAATAATTCCATGATCAAAACACATGTGTGAAAGCATTGCCATAAAACCCTAATTTTATTATGTCCAAGGAAATTATTTTAAGTAACAACACTTTTTTTAAATTAAGGCAAATCACTTACAAAAATTACGAACTCTAAACATAAAGGTTAATTGAGTGTTTGGTCATTGTATAGGGATGGGAACTCTTCTTTCCTTGAATTTTGTTTTTATTTTATGGGGATATAATGGTATAACATATAAGAATTTTAACTTAATATTTTGGATAATCATCCTTAATCATTGTTTCAATAAAAAAATCAACTCCAACGTTTTGAACCCTCGAATTTCAAGTCTCCTTTCCTTATGCATTCAGGGTTTAGGGTTTAGGGTTTATAACACTTTAGTAAATTATTTTAATAGACATTAAATAAAAGTTTGAAATGCTTTTTAAAATTTTATAAATTGATTAGTCTTTAGTTTTTACGGTTTGGGGGTTCAGGGTTTAGGGTTTCAGGTTTATGGTTGAAGGCTTATAACAATTTAGTAAATTCTTTTAATAAACACTTAAATTAAAGTTACAAAACACTTTTTAAAATGTTGTAAAATGCTTAGGGTTTAGGTTTTAGGGTTTGTAACACCTAAGTAAATGCTTTTAATAAACACCTAAATAAAATTTATAAAATATTTTTAAAATTTTATAAAATACATAGGGTTTATGTTTTAGGGTTTTCAGGTGTAGTGTTTGGGGCTTACGGTTTAGGTTTTATAACACTTTAGTAAATTAATTTTTTGAACACTTAAACAAAAGCTACAAAATGACTTTTAAAATTTTATGAAATGATTAAGGTTTAGGGTATAGAGTTTATGGTTTTGGGTTTACTGTTTAGGGCTTAGATTTTAGGGTTAACAATTTAGTAAGTTATTTTAATAAAAAGTTAAATAAAAGTTACAAAATAATTTAAAAATGTTATAAAATGTTATAAAAAACTTAAATGAAAGTTAAAAAAAACTTTTTAAAATGTTATAAAATGATTAGGGTTTAGGGTTTCGGGTTTAGGATTTAAGGTTTAGGGTTTATAAGGGTTTAGTAAATGATTTTAATAAGCACTTCAATAAAAGTTGCAAAACACTTTTTAAAATGTTATACAATGCTTAGAGTTTAGGATTTAGGGTTTAGGGTTTAGGGTTTCAAGTTTTGGGTTTAGAGTTTTGGGTTTAGAGTTTAGGGTTTAGTGTTTAGAGTTTATAACTCTTTAGTAAATTAGTTTTATAAAAATTGTAATAAAAGATACAAAATGATTTTTAAAACGTTATAAAATGATTAGGGTTTATGGTGGTTTAGAGGTTAGGGTTTATGGTTTATAAAGCTTTAGTAAATGGTTTTAATCAAGGCTTAAATAAAAGTTACAAAATTCTTTTTAAAATGATATAAAATGCTTCGGGTTTAGTGTTTATGGTTTGGCCTTTGGGATTTACGGTTTATGGTTTATGAGACCTTAGTAAATGCTTTTAATAAAGACTTAAATAAAAGTACCAAAATGATTTTTAAAATGATATAAAATGCTTAGGGTTTTGGGTTTTGATTTTTGGTTTTAGGTTTATGGTTTATTGTTTAGGTTTTAGGGTTTATAACACTTTATTAAATGCTTTTAATAAAAACTTCAATAAAAGTTACAAATGATTTTTAAAATGATATAAAATGCTTAGGGTTTTGGGTTTTGATTTTTGGTTTTAGGTTTATGGTTTATTGTTTAGGTTTTAGGGTTTATAACACTTTATTAAATGCTTTTAATAAAAACTTCAATAAAAGTTACAAATAGTTTTTAAAATGTTATAAAATGCTTGGGATTTAGGGTTTAGGCTTGAGGGTTTTAAGTTTCGGGTTTTGGGTTTAGAGTTTAGGGTTTAGGGTTTATAACACCTGAGTAAATGCATTTAATAAACACTTAAATAAAAGTTACGAATTGATTTTTAAAATGTTATAAAATGCTTAGTGTTTATGGTTCAGAGTTAAGCATTTGAGGTTTATTATTTGGGATTTAGGGTTTTGAATTTAGGATTTATAACACTTTCGTAAAAGCTTTTTGATGAGAACAACCCAAAACTATTCAGACTTTAAGCGATTAAATGATTGTATGAGTGTTTATATGATTGTATAGATATTATGGTTGTGATTACATGTGCGAGTATCAACCTTCAGATATTTATGGAAAATGGTTATGTGGCAATCAATTACGCAATCAAGGTTGTGTACTCACCTCGGGTCGCATTTCCCGCTCCTTCCTATGCCAAAACTCCTCCTCTATCGTTAACTTGGTCATTTTCATTGTGCTTGCTGACTGTTCATTCTGTTATGGCTCTAAGAGTTGGGTATGCCACTTTGCTCTAAGTTCTGGGAGTGCCTCTTGATATGCTTGCTAGTCCGATAGAATAACTTCTATGCTTGTTTCTTTATGCCTGTGTGGGTAGTCTCTAGACTAGTTTGTTGGGCAGTTTCGAATGTTCCTACCATCACCTGCGTAAGTGGTTCTCTGTACTTTTTCAATTGTTGGCTCAACAATTCATTGGGTTTCAAGTTGTAGTTTGGTATGTCATGTTCTTGTTTGCAACCCAGTGGTTGTCTTTCATTCAAGGCTCGAAACGATGGCATATTTCAGTCCTCAGCTTCAATGCAGATAACCCCTCTCTCCTTGATTCAATTTCTTGTTTGCTCCTTCGTCTCCACAATTGCTTGAAACCTGTGGGTGGAAAGCTCATCCTTTATTCTCACTGCTATCCGTTAGGTAAGATAAATGTGATCTCTATTATTTATTTTTTATGCATTGTAATTTTGTTTTCCCTAACAATGTGGCACTAACACCTGTGCGTCAGCCTCTCTGTAGGTGTTGGGGGTTTGTTGTTGGATGTCTTGGCAATGGACACTTCGGTCTTTGTTTGGTAGCCTCCGTCAACATGAATTTTCTTCAGTCTTTGTTTTGTTCTTAGAATAGGTCTCTAGTTGTGAGGGTTTGTCACCCCTTGATGCTTGTCAAATGGATCTCGGCTCTAGGTAGTGTTCTGGTTGTCTGGGCTTCCACTGTGTGGTGATTATTGGTTGTAATTTGCTGTGTATAAAAGAAATTTTCAAAACCCTCTCCTAGGGTTTGTCGTCCACTAGCTTATATGTTTGTTGCTATGTGTAAAACAAATTTTCAAAATCATCACTTAGGGTTTGTCATCCGCTGGCTTATATGTTTGTTTGTGTTTTATCTTGTAATGCTACTATGTATTTTCATACGTTTGCTTTTGTAATTTGAAGAAAAAACTTCAGGAAAGAAGGTTGGGTTCGATTTACCTGAATGTCATTTATGTGCTTAAGCCGTCGTGTTCTTTTTAATCTGGATTCTATGCCTAGAAATGCAATTGTTACTTTACGACTATGCTTGTAATGTTTTCCACGAACAAGAGAGAGTGTTGTGGTTGCTCTGATAATTTGTTTGACGGTCAATTTCCAAAATAGAAATTTTTGTTTGGCCTGTGGATGCTTGACCCATACTGGAATTTATTTGTATTGCTCCTATTCTATCAACGTTGTTTTCTTTAATGGAAATGTAAGCCCTTGTTCTAGCATTTGCTCTTCTGTCTCACTGTTGGGACTGTTTTTTCTGAGGAAAGGAAAGGAGAATTAAATACAATGGCCTGTGAATAGTATGTTGTCTGTTTAGATGTTCGTTCATTGGAAAGTACAATGAAAATACAGTAAGATACGCAGATGGATTGAATTGTTTTCTCTCTTATTGTTATTATTAGAGTGCATAAAGTGTTGAACCCCCGTACATGACTTTCACTGTTAAATTTATATGTTTTTGTTCACAGTTAATGAAACTACACAATTACTTTTTAGCTGTATACTTTACAGTTACATAGTTATTAAGCATTCGGTTCTATCTTTATGACAAGATGTTCCATTTAGACACATTTGTCTTTTCCTTTTAGAATAACATGACAATTATTAATCCATGGTTTATTAAAAACAAACAAGTAAATAACCCTAACTAATCAAACTACCTTTGAATAATTTAAAGATTAAGATAAAAACAAAAATCCCGCCTCCTATTCTGACAAACTAACATAAAAGACAAACAAAATGTTAACTCAACTTTTCAACCTCGCAGAGACAGACACCCAGTCATGGTGCCTTAGTTGGATGCTCCTGCATCGCTTTTAATAAACACTTAAATAAAATTTACAAAACGATTTTTAAAATGTTATAAAATGCTTAGCATTTACAGTTTAGGGTTTAGAGTTTGGGGTTTAGGGTTTAGAGTTTGGGGTTAAGGGTGTATGGTTTAGGGTTTCGGGTTTAGGATTTAGGGTAGAGTGTTTAAGGTTTATAAAATGATAAGGATTTAAGGGTTATGGTTTTTTGGTTTAGGGTTTAGGGTTTAAGGTTTAGATTTTTAGGTTTATAACACTTTAGTAAATGCTTTTAATAAAAACTTAAATAAAAGTTACAAAACACTTTTTAAAATGTTATAAAATAATTAGGGTATAGGGTTTAGGCTATAGGGTTCACGGTTCAGGGTTTAGAGTTTATGGTTATAACACTTTAGTAAATTCTTTCTATAAACACTTAAATAAAAGTTACAAAACTATTTTTAAAATGCTATAAAATGTTGATTGTTTAGGGTTTGGGTTTAGGCTTTAGGCTTTAGGGGTTTAAGTCTAGGGTTTAGGGTTTAGATTTTATGGTTTAGGGATTATAACACTTTAGTAAATGCTTTTAATAAACATTTAAGTAAAAGTTACACAACAATTTTTAAAATGCTATAAAATACTTGGGGTTTAGAGTTTATAATATAGGGTTCAGGGTTAGGTGTTTATGGTTTAGAGTTAGGTTTTAGGGCTTATATCACTTTAGTAAAAGAAAATTGTACACACTTAAGGTTACAAAACATTTTTAAATTGTTATAAAATACGTAGGGTTTAGGGCTTAGGGCTTAGGGTTTAGGGTTTAGAATTTAGGGTTTAGGATTTAGGGTTTGGGGTATAGGGTTTAGGGTTAAGAATTTGTAGTTTAGGCTTTAGGGATTAGGGTTTATAAAACTTTATAAAATGCTTAGGGTTTAATTTTTAAGATTTTCAGTTTAGGGTTTAGGGTTTGGGGTTTAGGGTTCATGGTTTCGGGTCTATAACACCTTAGTAATTATTTTAATAATCACTTACACCAAAGTTACAAAGCACTTTTTAAAATGTTATAAAATTCTTAGGGTTTAGTGTTTAGAATTTTGGGTTTAGGGTTTATGGTTTATGGTTTGGGTTTAGGGTTAAGGGTTTAGGGTTGACAAGACTTTATTAAATCCTCTTATTAAACACTTAAATAAAGTTAGAATTTTTTTAAGATGTTATAAAATTCTTAGGGTTTAGGGTTTAGCGTTTGTGGCTTGTGGTTTGGTGTTTATAGTTTAGGGTTTAGTGTTTATAACACTATAGTAAACGATTTTAATAAACATTTAAATTAAGTTACAAATGTCTTTTAAAATGTTATAAAATTATTACGGTTTAGGGTTTAGGGTTTAGTGTTTAGGGTTTAGGGTTTTAGGTTTAAAGTTTAGGGTTTAGGGTTTAAGGTTTGGGGTTTTGGGATTAGATTTAGGATTAGTGTTTAGGGTATACAACATTTTGGTAAATGTTTTTAATAAAAACTTAAATAAAAGTTACAAAACGATTTTTAAAATGTTATAAAATGGTTAGGGTTTAGGGTTTAGGGTTGGGGTTTAGGGTTTAGGTTTTGGGGTTTACGGTTTACGGTTTTGTTTTGATGGTTTAGGGTTTATAACACTTTGGTAAATTCTTTTAATAAACACTTAAATACAAGTTACAAAATTCTTCTTAAGCTATTATAAAATTCTTAGGGTTTATGGTTTAGGGTTTAGGGCTTGGGGTTTAGGGTTTAGGGTTTAGGTTTTTAGGTTTAGGTTTTAGGGTGTATGTTTTAATGTTTATAAAAATCTAGTAAATTCTTTTAATAAACACTTAAATAAAAGTTACAAAACGCGTTTAAAAATGTTATAAAATGCCTACGATTTAGGGTTTAGTTTATAGGTTTTAGGGTTTACAGTTTATTGCCTATAAGATAGTTGTGCATACAACCTTTCTTCCCAATAAAATTATGAGATTCTTCAATATTGACCATAGACTTTAGTAAGAGTATCTAAATTTTTGTTTTTAAAATCTTTATATTTTGGTGTATGTTGTGAATGGAGATAATTCGTTCTCTATATTTAAGTTGAATATTACAACGAAATTTATCAAGTAAAAGCGTTTAGCTGGTACCAATTAGTTAAAAATTGAATAGAATATTGATGGGAACATAAATAAATTTTCTACTTTAAATTACATTCTTGTTTCAATAATTGTAATGCTTAAGATGGACCAACTAATCTCCAAAATGTTTTGTTCTCAAGTATTGCTATGGAGGCGTGAATCATTTATTTTTTTGTCTAATGTAGAAATGATTACTTATCTTCAATTTATTCCTAGACATGTCCATATTGAAACAATCCTTGCAATTATCATTATATTGCATAACAAAACCCTAATTCAAATTATTAGAGAAAGTTTATATTACATGGTCTATTAACAAAATATAAAATGGTATGCATAATATTTTCATGCATGATATTCTCTGTACATGACTAATTCTTAAAATATTATAATAATTATGTAGGCTAATTAATAATAATATAAAAAAATTATATATTCGTAGTTGTTTTCAACTAGGATGAAGACTTTGCATCAACTCTAAAAAATTTATACACTAATAATAAATAAATAATATTTTTGTTTTTATTAATTATCAATAAGATTATAATAATAAATTATATTAGTTAATATAAATATAGAATATACCATTATGTATTTAGCCAAATCTAATTTATAATATTAAAATTATTGTATTATAAATCACCCTTAACAATGGAATGGAATATTGAAGGAAAAGAATATTTTGCAGAGACAATCATGAAAAATAAAACACTAAATATAAATAATATTATTTCTAATAGAACAAATATTATTTAAAAATTATTTGAAAAGAAAAAAGTTGGCTTTTTCATTAGAACCCATCAATTCAATTCCAAGAAATATTGTGATCTTTTATTGTTTCAAATTAGATAGAAACATTCAGTGAAAAGACCATTTTTTATATGTTTTCAATTTTTTCTAACTTTAATGATAATGCTAATTGAATATTCAATCCATACCTACTTTCACATCATAAAATAGAGTAGAGATAAGTTTTATATGTTATTGTCTATATGCTTTTCCATTATCCTCTTTATAAACACCATCATGCATGCACATTACCATTTTTTGCAGTTATTAACTCAAAGAAATGGATTCCATATAATGCTTTTCCATTATGATAACGGACCATCAATGAAAAACTATTTTATTTATGATGTAGCCTAGTTGAAAAAGAATTTTACCATTTGTTTCATAGTCTCATATATTCATATATATATATATATATATATATATATATATATATATATATATATATATATATATATATATATATATATATATATATATATATATATCATTGATCTAGGTTACACATTTTCACAAGAGAGTGAGTCTTTAGGTGAATAAAAGAGAACTCGATCAAGTAGTTTAATGGCCTATAAGTGGTCGATCAAGCTTCTTGAAAGCTCAGAAAATAGATTTATTAATACATTTTAATTGAATATTTATGCCTAGGTTTAATCTCTCAACACTGCATGATTAGGCTTTCAATGTCTTAAAATACACATTTCTAGTACAATAACCATAATACCATAAATTCCTATGGAGGATGTCGTGGGCAAATTTTGTTTTACAAAACTAGAAGGAAATACTTTGGAGAAATTTGAAATTCTATGTGAGATTGAAAAATAGTTCCATGATAGAAACACATCTGTGAAACAATTGCAATAAAACCCTAATTTTATGTTGTCCAAGGAAATTAGTTTAAATAAAAACCTTTTTTGAGAAATTAAGGAAAATCACTTATAAAACCCTAATTTTATGATGTCCAAGGAAATTAGTTTAAATAACAACCTTTTTTGAGAAATTAAGGCAAATCACTTACAAAAATTACGGATGGGAACTCTTTTTTCTATGAATTTTATTTTTATTTTATGGGAAGATAATGGTATAAGATACAAACATTTTAACTATAACTATTGTGACCATATAATTAAATGGATTGAAAATTGCTATATCCATCAATCTATGATAAGAATCAAAACACTAACCCCATTATACATATTGCATTAACTAGATTAAAAAATTCATAAAAGTTAGCTAAACTATATATTTATTATTATTATTATTAGAGTTATATAATATATAAAAATATGTTTATCCATGTAGATTCACCCCACTATTATTATGGAAATCTTTTAATTGGAAACATTTCTTCTTACATTACCATGGCTTAGAAATACCACATTCCCAATATGATGTGTTGATATGCCATTTTCTTAAATTAATTAATTTGAGATAATTTAATTAATAGATTATACCTAACTTGGACAGACATCTTATCATTGATATGTCAATATTACCATGAATATTCCAACATTTTCCATGGGGTTTAAATATCTAAGATCAACCTAATAATTAAATTATAACTATGGAAGATCTATTCTTACTATCAACATAATTATAGGCATATCTATTTTGGAATTTACTTCCAATTTCAGTTAAAAGAAAATATTAACATTGAATTAAGACAAAGGGAAGACATATAAATCAAATGGATCGAACTGAAAATAAAATTCAATCGATGATAACCATCAAAATGGGTAACCCATTATTCCTATCACATTTAATAGATTAAAAAAAAACAAAAATTAACTAAATTATAACTTTATTACAAATTATATTGTGGTTATTTATAAAAAAAATTGCATGCATATTTCAACAACAACAAAAAAACTTAATGGAAAATTTTAGCAATGAAATATGTAAATATTAATATGAATATTCCAACATATTCCATGGGGTTTAGATATATTCTATCAACCTAATAATTAACTTATAACTATGGCGATGAGCATAATTATAGGCATATATAACATGTGGTCGTCCGACTCATGTACTAATTGTTGGACTGCAAAAGGTGGATCCTTAATTCTTATTAGAATGTTTATATCATGTTGTTGTATTTCATAGTTATAATATTCCAACCAAATCTCCATTTTGTGTTGTTCTCTATACTGAATGTTGTTACTAGGCAACTTAATCTGTCACCAAACCTAGAATACTTGGATGAAACTTCCTCACTATCAGTCTGCTTGGAACACGTTCTATCTTGAACGTCATTTTCTTCTATGATTCTTATCATAGTAACATGGGTTAAATAACAAGTCAAGTCGATGTTCAATAAAAACATATTCTCCATGTCCAAGCAATTGTAAGATGTCAAACCCAATACATTATTCTAGAAATTGTTTTAATTTTCTATGTTTCTTTTATTTTCTACCCTTTAAACGATATCCTCAAAAAAATTTCATGCAATTGAGTGTAGATTCTATTGTTGTTTTGTGTCTTCTAGTTGAATACCTGGAAATATTCCATTTCCACTTATTGTATATGTTTACGTCCCTATTGGTTTCCAAGTCCGTGAGTCTTTGCTTGCAATATTCTTATGAGATTATGTCACAAGTTCTAAGAGGTCAAATTTAAATGGTTATGTGTAATTATGCTTCCCTTTCTTCTTCTTGTTCAACATCTCTAAGGAGTAAAATTATATCCCCTTGTTCTTATCAAGATTATGGTGGAATTTGGAATATTATATTAGATTATTCACTGATCTTATATATATTTCATCAATTGTAGGCTGATAGAGAATCTCTTGCAGGTCTACATCTAAAGAGTTGACATACCAAACTCCAATTATTTGTATGGACTATTGAACATGCGATGAGGGAGGATTCATTTTTTGTATGTGTTGAGGTACTCTCCATCTATTCGAAGATTTTTAAACATTTCTAGAGGACTAACTAGTGAAGTTTGTTTCATTTCTACCGAAATTAGCAAGGAGGGGAACCAAATGGACTTATTAGAATTTTCACATTCATACTAGTTCATATTCAGCATGTCACCAACGTGTTTTTCCTAGTTGTATATTTTTCTTGTCCTGATCATTTGACCAATTTATTGTAGAATAGTGATTTTAATGTTAGAGACTCTCCCTATTCATGCAAAATGACTCTCTCTCATTAGGAACGATTTAGAAATAAGAAAAAAATGAAATATCGAAAACTTATTTTAATAATACATATATTTAACACAATAATATAAACATGAATAAATAGGAATCGAATAAAGAATATTTAATATTCATATTGCATTGAATAGTGGAAATAGGAAAAAACCATATAGAAATACACAATTTAGAAATTTAGGAATTTTATAATTTTGAAATAGATAGAACTAAATATAGAAAAAAAATATATAAAATTGATTAATATTAATTAATGAAGGAAATAATAGTTAAAATGAACTTCAGACACCAACATTAAGACCTTAAAGCATCTAGAAAATATACACCATCATTGTATGATCTAATGGGTGAAATGGGAGTACTTGTCAAGATCATTACCATATGTTGACTCACAAAAAGTGCTTTTTGGGTCAATATCATAATCAAAATCATTACCATATGTTGGCTCACGAAAAGTTATTTTTGGGTCAATTTTGATAATCAAAATATCATCTCAATGATACACAATATTTATTAAATTCCTTTCTTATGGGGTTTAATTTGGAGTTACACTTCATTCAAATTGATCACTATGTTATGACACTTTAAGTGCATAAAAGATATAGTTTTAACAGTAGAGTTAATGTGTTAGATATTAAAATTGATGTGTATTGTCATGATCATGAAGTGTGCTAGGGGTCATAGTTTCTAGAATTCATTGTGTTTTAAAGGTCAAGTGCACTAAGGTTCAATTCATTTTAGAATTAGTCCTTTAAGAATTATCAAGTGACAGATGTCATTGTTTTTTAATGGTAGTAGTTGTTAGAGGTTGCATTATGGAAGCGTTTTTAATTATCTAAGTGTATGAGTTATCACAGTAAATTAGCGGTTATGGGTCATATTAGTGTTTTGAAATTCATAATGGCTTTTGGTTAAGGGGCACATATTGTATAATATATTTTGGTCAGAGCAGTCAAACATTTTTTTTTTCTCCGTAAATCTAGGCTAATTTATATTACAAAAAACAAAATTTACATCAAAGTTACACCAGGGCTGTGGCCCTGCATCATCAGTGGGAATGTCTTCATGAAAAACCTTCAGAGTAGCATCATTACAGGGGTGATTCGACACAGTAAACTTAGAAGCCACCACAGTGGATATGTGAGCTGACACGGTGGATTGACAAACCGACAAACTGACATGGTGGACTGAAATAGTGGATACAAAGTCCGATATGGACGACACATGGATAGAAAGACAAAGAGCACAGTATAACGACATATAGCAAAAGGAGTTGCTTTCTTGGCAGCATTGAGCGTGATGACAGCGGAGTTAATCCTCATCGGTCGTTTGGGTCTCCTCCTTCGCCGGACCTTTAAGCTTCTGCAAGACCTCCCCATCCTTCACCTACCCTTTGGGCTTTTGTGAGACCCTCATTTCCGTGCTCGGCGCTCTCTGAACCGGAGCACTAGGGCCTGCTTCGTCCATTTGAGTGGCTGGGGGAGCGTAATTTGGGGGAGGCCCTCGCATATCGACCGCAGGGACCTGCATATCGACCACCGGCGCGCCCAGATTATCCAGAGGACCTCTGTGGTTATTGCAGTGTTCCACCATGACTCAAACTATCAGAGTATTGTTTTCCAGCGTACAAGGAATTCGGTAACGAACAGCCGGGTGCTCCAGATGCCCACATTCCGGAATTTCTCCCCACCCACGCATAGCTCCGCATCCTACAGGTCTGTTTGAGCTTCTGATGTGCTCAAATGCTATTTCCGCCGAGGAGGAGGGCGAATTGACAGGGCGCTGAGTGGCAGAGCGGCCCCGTGAACCACCCCTGCGACTACCCATCCTTGGCCTCTCCCGTGGCATCGTCAATTCAACCTTCGAACCAGAATCCCACAGAGAATTTATGCTCAGAACCTCCTCCACTATCCTCTGCTTGGAATGTTTGCAGGTATGAAGCCAATCGATCGGGGGAGCGTAAATAACGAGCGCCATATGCCTCGAACTGAGCTGCGCAATGAATGCACATCGAACCAGCCATAAACCCAGCATTGAATCCGAGTATGCGGAGCCTCCCATCGCTTTTATTGCCTCTGCGGTCGGGTGCGTCGTGGCATGTCCGGGCTTATGACCGCCCACGTGACTTGCCTTTGCCGACACCTGTCTATCCCGCCTGTTCTCCACCCGCATCCGGGACAGAGCAGTCAAACATTACATTAAATAAGGGAAACAATTTTGTGGGGGTTAATATATAGTACAATATCTAGAAATATCTAATAATAAATTCATTATAATTAGTGAATTTGTAGATACATATATTAATATATATTTTTACAGATCAAAATATTATTGGGAAACCCAATGTGTGTTTCCTTATGATTTCCCTCATTGTTTTAATCCAATAACTAATGGGTTGTACTTAAAAAACCCTGAGTGATTTAGTCTAAGTTTTTGATACTCCTAATATTTGGGATAAGTATTCTTAATGTTAATTGAGCGTTTGGTAATTGGATAGGGATGGGTGATGAGCCCCAATTTTGCTACAATTTGGGCTCATTTTGGCCTATTCTACTTGCTCAAACCATTCATTTTTATTGCTTATGCATGCATTTCTTAGTTTATTCATGTTTTTTGTAGGAAGAAGGGTAGGCACTCTCTCTACGTGACTAATGAATTATGATTCCAGGTTTTGGCATTAAAAGGGAGCAAAAGACAACGAAAAAGGAGATAAGGAGACAACGAGGTGGCACTGCGGGTTTTGGGAGAGGATGTCCACGGTTCTAGGGACATCCCTCGTGATTCCCATCAACAACTCCAAGCTCTAATCCATCTCCCCTCCGAGCTTAGAAAGCAGCCAGCTGTTCTACAGGAACAACAGTTATAAACTGCTCTATAGGAACAACAATTATGACCACCCTACAGGATCAGCAGTTAGACTCTAGTTGGACAGCCGAGCTCCTAAAATGAAGGACACTTGTTGGATCATCGTTTTTGTATAAGTATGGAGGCCTTAGCCTTAGATAGGTTGTTGAAACTCTCGTATTGCTATTGTAATTTTGGAGCACAGTTCAGTTTTCGTTCCTTTTTGTAAGCCAATTTGGCATGATATCAGTTATGAATAAAGAAGGCAGTTTGTGATCTAGTTCTGAGTTTTTCTTAAGGATACTATAGCTCTCAGGTTAGGGCCCAACCTGAGAGCCATAGATCCCCTCTGCTGTAGTGTTGTTTCCATTTCATTTCAGCACTTTGAGCTTTTCATTTACACATGCAATTCGAATTACAGATTGTTGAGTTGGTCTTTTTCATGAGTTAGATAGGAGATTGCTTATGTTGGATTTGTTTCCACTTGCTTAGTGTAGCAGAGGATAGATATAATTGATTGGAGCTCCAACAAAAAGGTTGTTAAGGCTCACGGCCGTCTCATCTCGGATTGGAGTGAAGTCCATGATTAACCACCAAAAATACGCATTTCTTTATTCCATGGTTGCTGCAAACACAGTCACGTTATGTTAGATGCTTCCACATGATTCACACCTGCACCACACCCCCTTACCACAGCTTCATGCACATTCTCCTTCACGTTAGATTGCTGCTCATTGAATTTACAAGCATAGGTAGTTTAGGTTGATGCATTTTTGGTTAAGTAACAGTCATAAGCATTTGTTTCACTTACACTGCTCTCTCTCGTTCCATCACTTTGCCCTCCATCTTGATCACGCATGTAGACCTCTCTTTGACCCCTGCTCCACTCTGTTATCTCACAAAGCCTTTCACTCCTCACGTACTTCCATTCTCTAGCCCTTTCGTTGACATAGCCCTTTACCTTTCAACCTACTCCCTACACTCACTTCCCATCTTATTCTTCCACTTCTAAAGCCATCACCAGCCTTATTCCTACCTTACAAATCTCCCCCTACCATTCCATTATCCCTCCATCACTCCAAACACTCACGGTAGGTCATCCTGTAGCCATTTGTAGACATCCTGTAGAAAACAGAGTATCGTGTAGGATTCTCCACAGCCATCCTGTAGGAGGCCACTCTCTCGGTTGCTGAGCATCCGAATGCGAGGAACCTCTGTCGATGGGTGCTAAGGATCCCTAGGGACCTCTCCTAGCCTCCCCAACCTATCCCACGATTTCCTTCCTTCTCCATCCCATCTGCACAAGCAAACCCTAGTTAGCACAAGATCACCATCATTCCACGCACTTAAGGGAAAAATACAAAAACATAACTTTCATGATGCAAGTAGTTTAGATCCATGCATTTTCATTTATTAGAGGTAGTGACAGCATTCGTAGAAGTTGCATTTACATTCCTTGCATTGTAGAGGTCAGACTAGTTAAATTAGGGTTTCCTAGGTTTACATGCTTTGATTTGCCTTCAGTTCATTTTTGTCAAGTAAAGTAGCTTTCCTTTGAGATTAGCTTTCGTCCATCAATTAGCAAGCTTCTTCTGAGAGCCTATAGAAGTTGGATTGAGCCCTAGCGGACTTGTGCCAGCTGACCAAGTGACAGCTGCGACAAGAGCTAGTACTTGTGCATATAGCACCGTCGCTTCCAAGTTTGTACGAACTACCGGGTTGATAAAATGAGAGACAGGAAGCCCCAGGAGTTGTAGCATTATTGCTACAATACTGGAGCTCACCATCTTTTTGGCGCCGTTGCTGAGGAAGCGTCAGAGTATTAGTAATTGTTGCTTTTCTTCTACTTCCATACTCTTACTTCTGCTCAGTAGTTTATTTCATTTCCATTTTGCAAAAGTAGCTTAGCATTTCCTGCTTTCCTAGATTAGCATTTCCTGCTTTCCTAGATTAGCATTTCCTGCTTTCCTAGATTAGCATTTCTTGCTTTCCTAGATTAGCTTTCCAATTTTGCAATTTCATTTGAGCAATATAGTTAGTTGTAGATCACTTTGTTTCAGTTTTGCAGGTACCAAAGAAAAAGCAAAAGCACTCAAAACAAAAGAAAGAAAAGTCCTTTCCATTTCATGCCTCGTAGGAAACGTGATAGATCAGGCAAATTCCTACCAAACACCCCCACCACATCACTGAGTCACCCTTCTCTCTTCTTTGGTGACAGTGACCCAGAGGAACCTATAGGTGAACATCCGGAGATATACCAAGACCCTATAGAACAAGAAGAGTTAGAGACCACTCCATCTGTAGCCATGGCTGATAATAGGAGAGAAGATGAGAGAATAGAAGGAGCTTTCCCCATCCGAGAGACAAATGGAGATATGAAAATGAAAAACATTAGCCCCTCTGCTTTGCCTCACTTCCATGGACTGACCACTGAGGATCCTGATACCTTCCTATTTGAGTTTGCTGTCCTCTGTAGAACCTATGACTATACTGAAGATGAGCAAAAGCTGAAGCTTTTCCCTTCCACTCTTAAGGATGCAGCACTACGCTGGTTCATGGGATTACCTGGGAATAGCATCGCTACTTGGGCTCAGATGCAGCAAGCCTTCAATACCAAGTATAGGGATTATTGTAGGTCCAAGGAAACCAAGGGAGAGATCTTTAGAATGACCATGGGGAATGATGAGTCTTTAGAGGATTATGAGGAGAGGTTCCAACTTAGCTATAAACGGGCCAGGTGCACACTTGACCCTGAATCCCTCAAGTTGGTTCTACTCCGAGGAGTCCCTGAAGATCTCTTAGACACCCTTCACATGTTAGCAGGGGGGACATTTACCAGCTGCCTTATGAGGACATCAAGACTGTGTTTCGAAATCATTCCAGGGCAGCTAGGAAACGAGGTAGAGGAAATCTCCTCTCCACCGGTGTCCCTTTCTCCAAACATGATTTTACAAACCAATTAGAAGATCTTAAGAGTGAGGTGAGACAGACCATTGCCATGCAGCTGGACACATTCAGGATCCAGCAGAAGAAAGAAGAAGCTGAGAGAGCCCTGGCTGTCTTCTGCCCTAGGTGCACAAGAAGACATCCTAAAAACGAATGCCCATTACATTCGGTTGAAGTGTGTTTTGTTTGTAAGGAGGACCATCCTACCAATCAGTGTCCCACCTTACCTGGGTTTAAAGCCATGTACCAAGGGACTGAAGCCCCCACTGAACCTCTCTACTTCATCAACCAAAGGAGGCCACAAGGATCTAGACCCTATCAGCAGGGAATGCAAGGGGCACCACAAGCCTATTACAACCCCAACCAATCGACTCCTATGCCTTCCTGGGGTCCCCCTGCTCATCCTTCTTGGTCCATGCCTCCTCCATGGTCTTATCCACCTCAGTACCCTACTCAACCTCCTTCTCATCCATATCACTCACATATCCAGTCGCAGCCTCAATGGAGTGCTCCTCAGTCGGGGTGGAGGCCCCAATACAACACTCCTCCTGCCATTTTGCCTCCACCACCAGTTCAACCTCAGCCTTTACCTCCTGCTCCTCCAAGGCAACCTCAGATGCCTGCTCAACCGAACCTGAACCCCAACAATAGACAGGCTCAGCAGGTATATACTAGGGAGACCTCATGCCCTACCTATGCTGTGGAGATCCAGGAGATCAATCTTAGATCTGGAAAGACTCTTCCAGATCGCCAACCTCCTCCCCCAGAGGATGAGGAAAACCATCAGGAGAGTGAACCAAAGCCTATTCCACCCTTTCTTGAGAGACTAACAACCACCACACAACCTAACCCCGAAGAAGATGAGCTTTTGGGTGAGCTCAAGCAGTTGTGTGTAAAAATCCCACTTCTCCAAGCCATCAAGGATGTGCCAATATATAACAAGTTGGTTAAGGAGAAGTGTTTCAAACACCCAGGCAGACGGAAGAAAGATGCCTCAACTATCAATGTCAAAGGACAACTGTCTGACCTTATGCTAGGACAAGTCATCTACCCAAAGTACCTAGATCCTGGAAGCCCTGTAGTAGATGTTCACATCAATGGCACCATTATCCCCCACACCTTGATTGATCTAGGGGCAGCCATCAATGTGATGACCAGAGATACCATGCTTAAACTCAACCTTCAGGGTTCCTTGAGGAAGACCTCGACAGTACTGCAATTAGCGGATTGCTCCACCGTGACTCCCGAAGGGATTGTGGAGGATGTCTTGGTCTCTATTGATTCTTGGGAATACCCTGCTGACTTTCTAGTTCTGAAACCAAAGGCCAAGCTTACTGGATATCCTCTCATCTTGGGAAGGCCTTGGTTAGCTACTGCAGATGCTTACATAAGTTGTCGGGCAGGAAACATGACCATCAAGAATGGTCCCATGTCCAAGAAGCTAGTCCTATACCCTCCTGCCCAACCTTCTTTAGAGCATGATTTACCACTCTGGTTGGAGGAAGGGGAGGAAGATGAGGTGTACTCTACACCTCTGTGCACCCTAGATACCAATAGAAGAGACCCTCCTACCGAGGATGATTTGATTGAGACCCTGATCCAGAATCCACCTTCCAGTGCACTATCTTTAGAGAAGTTGGTAGAGGATGCCCAAGCTAGCACCTCATTGGACCTTTGTACAACCGGCCCGGTCACTCCCAGAGT
Source organism: Pinus tabuliformis (assembly GCA_031772625.1). NCBI lineage: Eukaryota > Viridiplantae > Streptophyta > Pinopsida > Pinales > Pinaceae > Pinus > Pinus tabuliformis. Next base: position 566,288,453 of record CM062811.1, on the reverse strand, counting down.
CAAAAGTGTGGAGTTCAGCCCTGAGAGAGAATTAAAGATTAGCTCCTCCCTATCTCCTTCCCAGGAGAAGGAGTTGTGTAGCCTATTGGCCAGCCACTTAGATGCCTTTGCTTGGAGCTATAAGGAGATGAAAGGAGTCCATCCCTCGGTGTGTACCCATCATATATACATCAAAGAGGATTGTAAACCAGTTAGGCAACCCCAGAGGAGAATGAATCCAGCCCTTAAGGACATTGTCAAGGAAGAGTTGCAAAAACTGTTGGATGCCGGATTCATCTACCCCATCTCAGATAGCGAATGGGTGTCCCCTCTAGTGTTGGTTCCCAAGAAGAATGGGAAGTGGAGGATCTGTGTAGATTACCGTGAGCTAAACAAAGCTACCAAGAAAGACCATTTCCCCCTACCCTTCATAGATCAAGTGTTGGATGGACTGGCAGGAAAGAAGTTCTTCTCTTTCCTGGATGGGTTTAGCGGGTACAATCAAATCCAAATCAGCCCGGAAGACCAAGATAAGACCACCTTCACTTGTCCTTGGGGTACCTTTTCCTACAGAGTCCTTCCCTTTGGGCTATCCAATGCTCCTGCTACTTTTCAGAGAGCTGTCTTGAGCATCTTCTCGGAGTTGGTCCATGATGCAGTGGAAATATACATGGATGACTTTACTCCTTATGGGGCCAACTTCCAGGAAGCATTGACCAACTTGGGAAAGGTCCTAACCAAGTGCACCGAGATGAACTTGTCCCTTAGTCCCGAAAAATGTGAATTCCTAATGACTGAGGGGACCGTGCTAGGCCATACTATTTCTTCCCAAGGATTGCAGGTGGATCCCAACAAAATTGCTCTCATCAAGAGGGTTCCACCTCCTCAAAAAGTAAGGGATGTCTGGAGTTTCTTGGGATTAGCAGGATACTACCGGAGATTCATTAAGGACTTCAGTAAGTTAGCCTCACCATTGTTTGGTCTGTTGGCAAAAGATGTGGAGTTTAAGTGGACTAACGATTGTCAGAGGAGTTTGAATGAGTTAAAGGACAAGTTGGTGTCAACACCAATCTTGAGAGGTCCAAACTGGGCCCTACCTTTCCACATCCACACTGATGCCTCGAACAAAGCCATAGGTGCTGCCTTAGGACAAGTTGAGCAAAAACTTCCATATGCCATTTACTTCGTTAGCAAAAACTTGTCCAAAGCAGAGCTGAACTACACTGTAACCGAGAAGGAATTCTTAGCTGTGGTCCATGCACTGAACAAGTTCCGACATTATATTACTGGTTACCAGACTTTTGTACATACTGACCATGCTGCTATTAGATATTTGATGAATAAACCAGATGTGAATGCTCGTATTATTAGATGGTTACTTTTATTGCAGCAGTTTGATCTAACCATTGTTGATAAACCAGGGAAAGAAAATGTTGTTGCTGACTTCTTGTCTAGATTGGATTTGTCTGCAGGTGAAGATGGGACGGTGGATGACCAGATGCCTGATGAGCATCTGTTTGCTATATCAGTACTCTCTCCATGGTTTGCTGATATAGCAAACTACCTTGTTTCAGCTCAGTTCCCTCCGCACCTCTCTTCAAAAGAGAAGAGAAAAATCATCAGAAAGAGTGCCTTATTTACATGGATTGGGGGAAATTTGTTCAAGCTTGGCCCCGATCAGATCTTAAGGCGTTGTGTAAGGGAAGAGGAAGTCTTTGACATCCTCCTCACCTGTCATGATGGGCCTTGTGGAGGACATTTTGCAGCAAAGAGAACTGCCTTCAAGATTCTGCAGGCAGGCTACTATTGGCCCACACTGCATCAAGATGTCAGAAGATATGTCAGCCAGTGCGACCAATGCCAAAGAATGGGGAAACCGACCCAAAGGGATGAGATGCCTCTCCAACCTCAAGTGAATCTTGAGCCATTTGAGAAGTGGGGCATGGACTTTGTGGGTCTAATCAATCCCTCTTCGAGGCAAAGATCCTACATTATTGTGTGCACTGACTACCTGACGAAGTGGGCAGAGACCAAAACCATCAAAGCAGCAACAGAAGAAAAAGTGGTCGAGTTCTTAAGAGAGAACATCTTCTACAAGTTTGGCTACCCAAGAGAGCTGGTGACCGATCAGGGGAGCCAGTTCACATCCAACTTGATTGAAGATCTTCTAGCTCATCAGAAGATCAAGCACAGGACTTCCACCCCCTATCACCCTCAAGCAAATGGGCAGGTGGAGGTCACCAATAGAGCATTAGAAGGGATCTTGACCAAAGTGGTGAGCAGCAGCAGAAAGGACTGGGCAGATCGCCTGGTTGAATCCACTTGGGCTTACAACACCACTTGGAAGACCACCACCGGCTTCACACCTTATGAGCTAGTCTATGGGAAGAAAGCTTTGTTGTCCATTGAGTTTGAGTATAACACTTTGAGGATGGCAGCTCAACTGGACCTAGATCTCAGCCATGCATAGCAAGAAAGGTTGTTGCAGCTGAATGGACTGGATGAGCACCGCATGCAGGCCCTCCTTCACTCAGAAGTGGTTCAACTTTAGAGGAAGGTGTGGCATGACCAACATCTCCATGACAAGCAATTTCAGCCGGGAGATTGGGCTTTGTTGTATGATTCCAGATACAAAGATTTCAAGGGGAAGTTGAGAACCAGATGGTTAGGACCATATGTAGTGGAGCAGTGCCATGACAATGGATCTATCCTCATTCGAACCATTGATGAGGAAGCCATTCCCATGCTTGTCAATGGGCACCGATTGAAGATCTACAGAAGACCTCTCTCAAGACAAGAGTTTATCAGCACTATGGAGAAATCTGTTTTGGTCATAGAGAAGGGTTCTGCCTCCACTTTGGGCATACCCTGAAGAGAAAAAAAAAGAGAAAAAAAATAAAGATCCTTGGGTGAAAACCTCTCTGAGGCGCCCAAGGCAGGCAGTAGGGGTGAAAACCTCATTGAGGCGCTCCTATTGTCTTTCAAAAAAAAAAAAAAAAAAAAAAGAAGAAAGTTTAAAAAAGATCCTTGAGTGAAAACCTCTTTGAGGCGCTCAGGGCAGGTAGCAAGGGTGAAAACCTCTTTGGGGCACCCCTGCTATCTTTTCAAAAAAAAAAAAAAAAAAGAGAGAAAAAAGAAAAAAACAATAAGCACAATAAAAGTTTTGCATGCAGATGTTCTATGGAGGAGAAGAAGCCTCTCCACTCCAAGCCAGGGGCCTTCATCATGCTATCAAAGGATGTCATCAACACCTCCTCCAAGAATAACAATGTTTTTCAAGGTATGTGCAATTTTTATCATGATTTGGATCTTCTACAGGAAGATACAGTTTTCTACAGGAACAGACAGTCTTCCTACAGGAAGACGCAGATCTTCTACAGGAAAGTGCAAAATTTCTACAGGAAGCTCTGTGTTCTACAGGAAACTTCCTGTAGAAGGTTGCGACGGCCAAAATGTGTTTCAAATGAAGATCTAGCGACTGAGGAGTGGATTGAATGCATGCATGCCACTGATGGCACCCCTGAACATTGCTATTATCTTGCTCCACCATCCTCGTCGCCATGCAACCAAGATCCCTGCAGCAGCACAACAAAGCAATGAGTTCTCGTGAAAAAACATCTGTCGAAGAAAAACCAAGCACCGAGAGCCATACCACATCCACGTTATGCATCAGAAGCATTGGGATCGTGATCGAGAAGCCAGAACCGCCGGCATGCAGCATGCACCCAAGGAGGTGAGACTGTTGCAAGGCTCCCGTGGGAATCCTGTAGCAGTCAAACCTGCAGGAGTTGATGCCATTCATCGCCCAACCATCTGCAAGCAAAACGCGGGCGCATGCAACCAGAACGTCCACCACAGCGCCAGCATCCTGTAACCATGAGCCTCCGGGACTGTGTAAGCCACATGCAGCAGGTAGATCCGTCGTCCAAAAACCTGAAAATCATATGCAGACGCGCGCAGGTAAGTGTTCTAATCCTTCTCTCCATCAAATCGCATGGATATTACTTTGATTTGTTTTGCATAGCATAAAGGTGAATGGTTGAGCAGCCGTAAGGCCAGTTGACTGGCCACATCGGCTAGTGAAGGGATAGTCAGATGATGAGGTGGCAGCCACGACAAAAGACACACGTAGCACGCACGTGAAGATTAGTCCCATCAACCGTGAAACGAGTTTAACCGAAAAGGGCGGCGGCAGATCTGTGGGAATGAATGTGGCAGCAAGCGAATGTGCAGGCGGATGATGGGTGACGTCACCCAATGGTCCGGCGGGGACAACTCACCCCCCGCGCCATGAGCTGCGCCGATTCAAAATCTAATCGGCTCGATTAAGCGTGTATATCCATCAACCTCACTTCAAAACTCGAGTAGCTCCTCTGATTACGTCTGCATGTTGATACGCCAAGCTCTCGGCTACTTGAACGCTGGTAAGGCACCTCTCGACCGCTGTCCAACTATAGCTCCCCCGAAGTCTGCGCACTGCTCCTACAGGAATAGTTTCTACAGGAACGCAGTCCTACAAGAAGCAGTATCTACAGGAAAGCAGTCTCTACAGGAAGGTGAAGTCTTCACGTAAAAAAAGGTGGCGGAAAAGAGGTAACCCTGAAACTCCTTCCGCAATTGGTTTTCAAAGGTGGCAAGGTCATTATTCACAGTCTGGTCATAAAAGATATTGGATTGTCGTGCCCATACTATCGCTTCTACAGGATAGAGGTATAATTAGACTGTGGTTTTGTGAATTCATTGCATGCTCTGTCTATAAGACCGAATTCCCTTTGTATTTACCACCTGTGGTCAAAACCACCGTGTTCGTCATGCCTGGTGGGTTTATCAGGCGAGAGCCCACTGATTCAAATACATTAAGGAGAAACCCGGCAGTGGTTGAGCTCTTCACTACAGCACAATGGATGCTTTTTTGTGATAAGCTACAAGGCTACGATGATGAAGTAGCCGAGGAATTCTTGCAGGCCTTGAAGCCTAAATCCCTGACACTGGCCACGGTAAGCTTTAGAGGTCTCAGCCTCCAACTCACCCCAGAGCACATAAGTCGAGTCACGGAACTACCCATGGGTCTGCCGTGGGATAAAGAGGAGTGGAAGCAGAGCCAGCAAGCAAAGAAGGAGTTCTTCCCGCCTGAAGAATCATTCACAGAGGACAAAAATGGGGTGAAAAGGACAAGCCTGTTGCCACCGTGGAACGAAGTCAGTTTGCAAATTATGAAATATATCACCTGTGAGGGTCGTTACAGCATCATATATGCGTATCACTTCAGGCTGCTCAATGAACTAAGACACCAGATTGACCTCCCTGCAGCACAGAGGCTGAGCATTCCTTACTTTTTACTGCAGTCCTTGATGGAATGCTCTACAAAGCTCAAGGACGGAATCCCCGATCAGATAGCCCATCATGGGTTGATAAAATTGCTTGTGGAGGATGCTCTCCACTCATATAAAGTCCCCCTCGCATGGGAATCATTTAGGAACTTAACAAGGGAAGGGGACATAAAAATGTTGCTTGAAGAAACGGAGTCCTCTAGCGGTGAAGAAGAAGAGCCCGTAGCCAAGAGTAAGAAAGGGAAAAGCCAAAAGGTCCCGACTCCAGCACAGAAGAAAGAACGAAAGGAGAAGGAGGAGGGAAAGGATGACAGAGCAAAGGAGGACACCCCCATTCTGTCAGCAAGGGAACAGAGGTTGAAAAGCAGGGCAGTCAAAACTGAGGTGGTCCCTGCCAGCCCAAGCACCTCGTCAGCTCCTGCAGTCAAAGCCAAAACCAAAATCCATGCAGCCAAGCAAGAAAAGGTGGCGGAAGTTGCATCTACAGGAACGCAAGCACAGGCTTCTACAGGAAGCCCGAAAACACAAAAACAGGCTTCTACAGGAAGCCCGAAAACAAAGACAAAGGCTTCTACAGGAAGCCTGAAGATCAGTAAGGAGCAGGCTTCTATAGGAAGCCTAAGAGCAACAACCAAGGCTTCTACAGGAAGCCCGAAAATCATTGGAGGACAGGCTTCTACAGGAGGCCCAAAAACGGAGAAAAAGGCTTCTACAGGAAGCCCGAAAGTGCAACCACAGGCTTCTACAGGAAGCCCGAAGACAGAGACAGGGGCTTCTACAAGAAGCCCGAGATTGGAAAGAGGGGCCTCTACAAGAGACCCGAAGGTCATTGAGAAACAACCTCCTATAGAGAGTCCGAAGACAAAGAAAGAATCTTCTACAGGAAGACCGGAAGCGGGCAAAGCAGGGTCTTCCACAGGAAGCCCGAAATCTAAAAAGGAGAGGCCCTCTACAAGGAGCTCCGAGAGAGAAAAACACAAGAAAGAGAAGGCTGGCATTCTTGAGAAAGAGGCAGCAGTGGCACTGACTGCCCTCAACACACCTCCAAAACTAAAAGAGAAAAGGGAGAGGGAGAACCCTCTACCACCTGAAGTCAGGAGAAGTAAGAGGATGACCACGGGCAAGCCACAACCTCCACCCAGCAGCCAAACCACTTCAGTGGATGTCCCTACTTCACCGAGTGCAAGGACCCCCTCTAAAACATCAGCCACCCCAGAGAAAGGGAGCCCAAAAATAACTTCCTGGACACGAAAAATAGGTCAGTCGCCTTCCGAAGCCCGACTCAAGGAAATAGAAAAGGGGAAGGAAGCATCACCCTCATCACCACCAGGGGCAGAGAAGGCAGGGCCATCAAAAGTAGAAAAGAAAGAGCCTGTCCCGGTCCCGAGTCCTCGGACAACGAGCAGGAGCAAGGTTGCTCAAGGATGAGCAAATGGTTTAGCTGGGGGTTGATGATGAGCCCCAATTTTGGTACAATTTGGGCTCATTCTGGCCTATTCTACTTGCTCAAACCATTCATTTTTATTGCTTATGCATGCATTTCTTAGTTTATTCATGTTGTTTGTAGGAAGAAGGGTAGGCACTCTCTCTACGTGACTAATGCATTATGATTCCAGGTTTTGGCATTAAAAGGGAGCAAAAGACAACGAAAAAGGAGATAAGGAGACAACGAGGTGGCACTGCGGGTTTTGGGAGAGGATGTCCACGGTTCTAGGGACATCCCTCATGATTCCCATCAAGAACTCCGAGCTCTAATCCATCTCCCCTCCGAGCTTAGAAAGCAGCCAACTGTTCTACAGGAACAACAGTTATAAACTGCTCTACAGGAACAACAATTATGACCACCCTACAGGATTAGCAGTTAGACTCTAGTTGGACAGCCGAGCTCCTAAAATGAAGGACACTTGTTGGATCATCGTTTTTGTATAAGTATGGAGGCCTTAGCCTTAGATAGGTTGTTGAAACTCTCGTATTGCTATTGTAATTTTGGAGCACAGTTTAGTTTTCGTTCCTTTTTGTAAGCCAATTTGGCATGATATCAGTTATGAATAAAGAAGGCAGTTTGTGATCTAGTTCTGAGTTTTTCTTAAGGAGACTATAGCTCTCAGGTTAGGGCCCAACCTGAGAGCCATAGATCCCCTCTGCTGTAGTGTTGTTTCCATTTCATTTCAGCACTTTGAGCTTTTCATTTACACATGCAATTCGAATTACAGATTGTTGAGTTGGTCTTTTTCATGAGTTAGATAGGAGATTGCTTATGTTGGATTTGTTTCCACTTGCTTAGTGTAGCAGAGGATAGATATAATTGATTGGAGCTCCAACAAGAAGTTTGTTAAGGCTCATGGCCGTCTCATCTGGGATTTGAGTGAAGTCCATGATTAACCACCAAAAATACGCATTTCTTTATTCCATGGTTGCTGCAAACACAGTCACGTTATGTTAGATGCTTCCACATGATTCACACCTGCACCACACCCCCTTACCACAACTTCATGCACATTCTCCTTCACGTTAGATTGCTGCTCATTGAATTTACAAGCATAGGTAGTTTAGGTTGATGCATTTTTGGTTAAGTAACAATCATAAGCATTTGTTTCACTTACACTGCTCTCTCTCGTTCCATCACTTTTCCCTCCATCTTGATCACGCATGCAGACCTCTCTTTGACCCCTGCTCCGCTCTGTTATCTCACATAGCCTTTCACTCCTCACGTACTTCCATTCTCTAGCCCTTTCATTGACATAGCCCTTTACCTTTCAACCTACTCCCTACACTCACTTCCCATCCTATTCTTCCACTTCTAAAGCCATCACCAACCTTATTCCTACCTTACACATCTCCCCCTACCATTCCATTATCCCTCTATCACTCCAGACACTCACGGTAGGTCATCCTGTAGCCATTTGTAGACATCCTGTAGAAAACAGAGTATCCTGTAGGATTCCCCACAGCCATCTTGTAGGAGGCCACTCTCTCGGTTGCTGAGCATCCGAATGCGAGGAACCTCTATGGATGGGTGCTAAGGATCCCTAGGGACCTCTCCTAGCCTCCCCAACCTATCCCACACTTTCCTTCCTTCTCCATCCCATCTGCACAACCAAACCCTAGTTAGCACAAGATCACCATCATTCCACGCACTTAAGGGAAAAATACAAAAACATAACTTTCATGATGCAAGTAGTTTAGATCCATGCATTTTCATTTATTATAGGTAGTGACAGCATTGGTAGAAGTTGCATTTACATTCCTTGCATTGTAGAGGTCAGACTAGTTAAATTAGGGTTTCCTAGGTTTACATGCTTTGATTTGCCTTCAGTTCATTTTTGTCAAGTAAAGTAGCTTTCCTTTGAGATTAGCTTTCGTCCATCAATTAGCAAGCTTCTTCTGAGAGCCTATAGAAGTTGGCTTGAGCCCTAGCAGACTTGTGCCAGCTGACCAAGTGACAGCTGCGACAAGAACTAGTACTTGTGCATATAGCACTGTCGCTTCCAAGTTTGTACGAACTACCGGGTTGATAAAATGAGAGACAGGAAGCCCCAGGAGTTGTAGCATTATTGCTACAATACTGGAGCTCACGAATGGGAACTCTTGTTTCTATGAATTTTCTTTCTATTTTATGGTGAGATAATGGTATAACATATAAAAATTTTAAATTCATATTTGCAACAATTATCCTTAACCATTATTCAAAAAATCAACCCCAAAAGTTTTGAACCCTCGAATTTCAACTCTCGTAAAAGAATTTCACCTAAAATTTTCTCAACATTAATGAAGACTATAAATTAATTCAAAAGAGTAATTTACAAGAGAAAGGTTTTCAAGAAAAGTGTAGACAATGAATTCCAAAGAGTAATTTACAAGAGAAAGGTTTTGTAGAAAAGTGTACACTTCAAGACATGGCTACCACAAATTAAAAATTAAACTGTATATTTAATTAAAGTGTAGTTTTCTCCAACCATTAGATACATAAATTGTAATAACGGAAGTGTAATTTTTAAATCATAAGACCAGATTTTGGGTATTTTCCAAAAAAAATTATTACAGTTCCCAAAAATTAAGAAAAAAAATTCAAGAGGGAAAAGAGAGCATGATTGACGTATTGGGATGTAAAGAAAATACACAAGCCTCATCTATTAGATATGACAATCATTATTCACATGAAAACTTAGAAAATGGAAAGGAGACTATTGAACACTTAAATGTGGGTTGTTCTGTGCAAATTAATCTCAATAGCATGATATAAGGGCTAGTGAAATAAAGATCTCATTTTAAACCAAATGAGAAGGGATAAATGGCTACCATAAATCCTTGTCCTTGAAAATTGGGGTTAATGGAAATTAGTGGCTCGAGCTATTTTATTTTTTGTAGATCTCCCTTGAAATAAAGCTATGCTAACCTCTATACCAAATTTTCTAATAAAATAATTTTGCGGCTACTATTAATAATGCACTATGATACAAAAAAGTATTTCATTCAAAATTTGTAACCCTTAAATTTTGTCAAGGGGTAAATTTCACTGCTGAAATTTTCCACTAATATTTTTTTTTAAATATTCATGAAAAAAAATATTACTATAGATAAACACAATATGACTTGTAATACAGTTATAATTTAGTTAATTTCTATGTATTTTTAATTTATATGGCTTCCCTAGTTTGTTAATTTAATGTTAATCTTTTCTCTTAACTTAAATTGAAAACAAATTCCAAAATAGATATGCCTATAATTATGCTAATGGAATGCATTGGAACATTCATTGTAATGTTTTAATCTTTAAAAATGCTTCAAATTCTTGGCCAAGGTATCAGATTTAAACATTAAAGAAATTTCATGTACTTGAATGACTATATTTTTGCATGGAGGAAATCTTCCTAAATGTATTACTCATCATTTAATAGTAGGATATTATGTATGTGAACATATATGTTCTTGATTCATGAGACTGTAGCTTACATTTCTGACAGTGGAGAAGAGAGTGAGAATTTAATATTTTAATTTAAGGCATGAACCTTAAACTAAATTACTCATCCCCACCTCCAACTCCATCACCTCCTCCCCTCCTCCACCTCCACCTTCACCTCCTCCACCTCAACATCCACCTAAACCACATGCTCCCCCTCCTCATCCACATCCACATCCACCTCCTCCTCTCCTCTACGTCTGCCTCCACCACCTTCTCCTCGTCCTCCACCACCATCACCTCCACCTCCTCCTCCTCCACCACCTCCACCACCTCAAACGCAAACCCCTCCTACACCTCCACCCCCACCTCCCCCTCATACTCTTTCTCCTCCTCCACTTCCATCTCCACCTCCTCTTCCCCCACCTCCACCCCCACCTCCTCCACCACCTTTGGCTATGTCTCTCCCTCCGCCTCCACCTGCACTTCCTACACCACCACCTCATCCTCTTCATCCACCTCCACCACCACTTCCTCTACAACTTCCTTGAACTCCACCTTCATCTCCTCCACCTTATCCTCCACCTCCACCTCCGCATCCACTACCACCTCTACTACCTCCTTCTCAACGCCCTATTCGCCCTCCACCTCCACCTCCACCACCTACTAATCCAACTCAACCTCCACCTTCACCTTCACCTCCTCCTCCACCTCCAACTCCACGTCCACCTCCTCCTCCTCCTCCTGCACCACCTCCACCTATATCTTCGCCACCTGCTACTCCACCTCCACCACCTCAACCTTCACCTTGTCATCCACCTCCACCCTCTCAACCCCCTCCTCCTCCTCCACCTCGACCTCCTCCTCCTCGTAATCCACCTCAACCTCCACCTCCTCCTCCACCTCCAACTCCACATCCACCTACTCCTCCTCCTCCTACTCCACCTCCATCTTATTCTCCTCCTCCACCTCCTCTATTGCCACATATATCTCCACCACCTCATACTCCACCACCACCTCAAATTCCACCACCTCAACCTCCACCCTCTCATCCACTTCCTCCTCCTCCTCCTCCACTTCCACCTCCACAACCTCCTCCTCCACCTTTCCTTCCTCTTTCTCTGCCACATCCCCTTCCTACTCTGCCTTCTCCTCCACTAGAACCACCTTCATCTCCACTTTCACCTCATGTACCTCTTCTTACAGATATAAATTCATCTCCACTACCTCTACCTCAACCTCCTCCTCTATCATATCCACCTACAGCACCTCCACCTCCAACTCTTCCACCACCTCACCCTCCGGCTCTGCCTGCTCTTCTAGCTTTCCCTTAGGCCTTCACCACCACCTCCTCCTCCACTATCTCCCCATCCCTCTTTTCCTCCCCTTCCAGTGATACCTCATCCACCACCACCACCACCACCTCCACCTCCACCTCCACCTCCACTTTCACCTCCTCCAACTCTTCTTCGAGCTAAACATTCACCTCCACTACCTCCACCTCCAACTCCTCCTCCATGATATCCACCTACATCACCTACATCATCTCCTCACCTCAGCCACCTCCAGTTTCACCTCCTCCACCATCACCTCCTCCTCCTCATCCACCTCCACCCACACCTCTTCCTTCACCATATTCTCCACCACCTCTTCCTCCACCTCCAACTCTACCTCCTCCACCACCTCTTCCTCCTTCTCATCCTCCTCCACCTCCACCTCCTCCTCCTCCACATCCACCTCCTCCATCTCCACCTCCCGCTCAACCACTACAACTACCTCCTCCTCGTCCTCAACCACCTCCTCCAACACCATATCCTCCACCTCCACCACCACCTCCACATCCACCATGGCCTCCTCCTCCTCCTCCTCCATCTCCACCTCCACCACCTCTACCTCCTCGACCACGACCTCCACCTCCTCCACCTTTGTCTCCGCCTCCGCCGCCACCTCCACCTCCTCCACCTTTGTCTCTGCCTCCGCCTCTGCCTCCGCCTCTGCCTCCACCTCCACCTCCACCTCGCTCTCTTCGTCCTCCTTCATCGCCACCTCCACCTCTGCCTCATCAGCCTCCTCCTCCACCACCACCAACCCCTGCTCCTCCACCTCCACCTCCACCCTGGCCTCCTCGTCCTCCACCTCCACGTCTGCATCCTACTCCACCTCCACCTCCACCACCTCCTCCGCCTCCTCCTCCACCACCTCTACCTCCACCTCCTCCTCCATCACCTCAAACTCCACAACCTCCTCCACCAACACCACCACCTCCCCCTCCACCTCCGCTACCTCCTCCACCACCTCCTCCTCCACCACCTCCACCTCCACCTCAATAACTATTTATAATACTTATTGATTCATTTTTCAATGATACTTCATATATCAATATATACATGATAATATAACAAATAATATGCATAAAAAAATGCAATATAAATAAGTAATTATGAGAACAATAATTTAATTAAAAAAATTGTAAAATTTATATAAATAATATAAAAAATTGTTGAAAAAAATACACCCAATTCAATATGAGAAGTTTTTAAAATCAATAAATTAATTATATCAAATCACAAAAAAATTACCATAAATTAATTATATAAAATCTTTAAAAAATAAAACTAAAAAAAGCAAACATGGAAACTCCAATAACATACAAATGCAGAACACAAAGAAACTTCATAAAACCTACCGTGGTCATAAGTGTGTTCCATCGTTACTTAGTGGAGGTTATTATTATGTTGTGTTTTATTTTCCTCCCGGATGCCCTTGCGGCTAGAGCTAACAGTTGTTTGCAACATATGGGGCGTTTTTTTGTCGACAGTATATATATAATATATTTTTTATTTTTTCAAGAACTAATGCTATTCTATTTATATACCGAATAAATTGATTTTCCTTGTATGGTCGAAAATAATAATTTAGTTTCTTGATAATCACTCCATTGATTGGAAATAAGAAATTACAAACCCTAACAACATCAAGAAATTTTAAAACACGGAAGCTTGACAACCAGAAGATGAAAAGTACTTGCTTGGGCCGGAGATAGACACAGTGGTCGACTATGAAAACCTGTATGGATTCATGAAGCGATTTGACAGCTTCCATGGAATCTTCCTTTCCCGCAGACTTCATGCAAATCTTCAATAATTGCTTCCGAGAAATGCAGGAGCCCATGCAATATTTTTATTAGAAAATCGATCTGCATGATTACGTCCTCGGCAGATATGTTCAGACACAGGTGGTCCCTCCCATATGTATCTGTCGGACATGGCATTACGCGAGTATAATCACTCGCCACCTTTGCAGAAACGACAAATTGAACGTGTTGAGGCGAGCAGGCTCGCACGATACAGAAGAAAAAAATTACGAACCCTAACAACATAAAGAAATTTTAAAACACAGAAACTTGACAACAAGAAGATCAAATCTAGTACCTGCTTGGGCCGGAGATAGACAGAGTTGCCGACTATGAAAACCTTTATGGATTCATGAAGTGATTTGACAGGTTCCATGGAATCTTCCATTCCCGCAGACTTCATGCAAATCTTCAATAATTGCTTCCGAGAAATGCAGGAGCCCATGCAATCTTTTTATTAGAAAATCGATCTGCATGATTACGTCCTCGGCAGATATGTTCAGACACAGGTGGTCCCTCCCATATGTAACTGTCGGACATGGCATTACGCGAGTATAATCACTCGCCACCTTTGCAGAAACGACAAATTGAACGTGTTGAGGCGAGCAGGCTCGCACGATACAGAAGCACCAACATTATGTATCGAATGCACGACCTTCGTATATTTAGCCTGATGCTCTCCCGATAAAGATATGGAGGAGCCTGGATCGAACACACGACCTTGAGATATTCAGTCTTTCAATACATAGACGACAACATTGTGGATCGATTTGGGCACATCTTGAATAATCAATAAGGAAACGGCTATGAAGGAAGCGGATCGAATTCCTCCGTCATCTCTTGCTCAGGTTGAAGAGATTCCCATTGTAAAATCCGCTTGAACAATGAGGAAAAGGGCTGCAATTTTTCTACATGCCCCTAACTAAATGTTAGGGTTGAATTCAAGAAATATTAATTACAAAAGCATAAAAAAGCAAAAAGTTACCTAAATTTAAAAAGTTACTTAAATTTAGAAAAAGAATATTAATTACATTTTTAGAAAGTTACTTAAATTTAGAAAAGGAATATTAATTACATTTTGAAAACTCCACGAAAAGAATGTTAAATTAAAAAAGTAACAAATCAAAATAATTTAAATTTTAAAAAATGGAAAATTAAAAATTAAAAGCTAAATTAAAAAAAACATTTAATTTTTTTTAGATAAACGACTGGTAATTTCAAAATTAGAATGATTGAGTCTTGATGGAAAAACAAAAAGAAATTAAATTAAATTTTAAAATAACATTATTTGTTTTTAAATTAAAAAATTGGCAGTTTCAAAGTAAAACATGAAATATAGAACCCATTTCTGCATAAATTGTAGCTTGAAATTCACATATAGTAACTTTTTTTATAATTAATAATTTAGAATATAACTTAAATGCCGAAGAACAATAAATTCAATAAAATTTACTTCACATATAACCCTATAAACTTGTTGTGCATAGACTTGAGTCTGAGTATTTAAATTTTTCTTTTTGACATCTTTATATTTTGGTGTTTTTTTGTCAATGGAGATACCTCGTTCTCTATCTTTAAGTTGAATATGACAACAAAAATTATCAAGTAAAAGGGTTTAGTTGGTACCAAGTAGTTAAACTTTGAATAGAATATTAAAGGGAACATAAATAACTTTTCTACTTCAAATTATATTCTTGTTTCAATAATTGTAATGCTTAAGATGGACCAACTAATCTCCAAAATTTATTGTTCTCAAGCATTACTATGGAGGGGTGAATCACTTATTTCTTTTGTCTAACCTACGAATGATTACTTATCTTCAATTTTTTCTTAGACATGTCCATATTGAAACAATACTTGCAATTATCATTATCTTCCTTACTCAAATCCTAATTCAAATTATTAGAGAAATTCTATTATTACATGTTCTATTAACAAAATATAAAATGGTGTGCATAATATTTTTATGCATGATATCCTCTATACATATAGATTGATTCTTAAAATATTATAATAATTATCTACACTAATTAATAATAATGTAAGAAATTATATATTCAGAGTTGTTTTCAATTAGGATTAAGACTTTGCATCATCACTAAAAATATTTTACACTAATAATAAATAAATAATATTTTTGTTTTCATTAAGTAAACTATATTAGTTAATATAAATATAGAATATATCATTTTGTATTTAGCCCAATCTAATTTATAATTTAACATTATTGTATTATGAACCACCCTTCACAGTGGAAAGCAATATTGACGGACTAGAATATTAAGGAGAGATCATCATGAAAAATAAAACACTAAATATGAATAATATTATTTCTAAAAGAATAAATATTATTTAAAAATTAGTTGGAAAAGAAAGGTACAGTCTTACTTATAGAGTTATTGGCTTTTTCATTAGAATCCATCAATACAATTTCAAGAAATATTGTGATCTCTCATTGTTTCAAACTAGCTAGAAAAAATTCAGTGAAAAGGCCATTTTTTCTATTAGTTAGACTACGTGGAAAAAAAACCTTTATCATCAAATTTTCAAAAATTATTATTTTATATATTTTCACTTTTTTCTAGCTTTAGTGATAATGCTAAATGAATATTCAATCCATACCTACATTGACATGATAAAATAGAGTAGAAATAAGTGTTATATGTTATTCTCTATATTCCTTTCCATTATCCACTTTATAAACACCATCATGCATGCACATTACCATTTTTTGTAGTGATTAACTCCAAGAAATGGATTCCATGGAATGTTTTTCAGCTATGATGATGAACCATCAATGGAGAAGGATTTTGTTTATGATGTAGTGCGGCTCAATAAGAATTTTACCATATGTTTCATAGTTCTATATATATATATATATATATATATATATATATATATATATATATCAAGGTTACACATTTTGGCAACAGAGGGAGTTTCTAGGTTAAAAAAAGAGCACGTGATCAAGCTTCTTGAGTGCTAAGAAAATAGATTTATTAATATATTTGAATTGAAAATTTATGAGCTCGACCTAGTATTGAAGCTCTTGAAGTTTTATTGGTCTTTTGAGGTCTTAAAATACACATTTTCAGTGCCTCTTATGCAAATTGTTTTGCACCAACTTTTTGTACCCTAGTGAAATTAGGGAAGAAATTTGTCCTTAGGTGTTCAATTGACGAAGGAATATTCTATCCAATGGCATATGATTTTGAAATTTTCTAATTCATATGATATTTTTCATCTATTTTTCTCTTAAACATAATGCTTCAATTTTTGACAAATTTAAAGAGGGCGGATGAAAAAACAATGACAAACAAATTTTAAAACAAAAAAATAAAATAAAAAATTACCACTATCTTAGTTTACTATTCATGTAGTAGTTGAAAAAGACTTATGGGAATACATGTGTCTTCATAAACATAAAAAAAAAATATAAAATATATTTTTTCATAAAAAAATAAATTTTTGATATGAAAAACATAGTTCTCTTCTTGTAGATCATGCTTTTATATATATATATATATATATATATATATATATATATATATATATATATATATATATATATATATATATATATATATATATATATATATAATATCAAGGAAATATTCTCCTCCAGTATCAACACAATATTCTCCTCTTCTCCTCTTGATTTGGGTGTAGAAGAATGAAAATTGATTCATCAATGGTATAACCCTTTAGAAATGATGTAATTGATGAAATAGGTATGTTTACAAAGTTTATTGAAGTTACTTTTTGTACATAAATAACCATAAAAGCATGAATTCTATGGGAGATTGAAAAATAATTCCATGATCAAAACACATGTGTGAAAGCTCTGCCATAAAACCCTAATTTTATTATGTCCAAGGAAATTATTTTAAGTAACAACATTTTTTTTTATAAATTAAGGCAAATCACTTACAAAAATTACGAACTCTAAACATAAAGGTTAATTGAGTGTTTTGTCATTGTATAGGGATGAGAACTCTTCTTTCCTTGAATTTTGTTTTTATTTTATGGGGAGATAATGGTATAACATATAAGAATTTTAACTTAATATTTTGGATAATCATCCTTAATAATTGTTTCAATAAAAAAATCAACTCCAAAGTTTTGAACCCTCGAATTTCAAGTCTCCTTTCCTTATGCATTCAGGGTTTAAGGTTTAGGGTTTAGGATTTATAACACTTTAGTAAATTATGTTAATAGACACTTAAATAAAAGTTTGAAATGCTTTTTAAAATGTTATAAATTGTTTAGTCTTTAGTTTTTACAGTTTGGGGGTTCAGGGTTTAGGGTTTCAGGTTTATGGTTGAAGGCTTATAACAATTTAGTAAATTCTTTTAATAAACACTTAAATAAAAGTTACAAAACACTTTTCAAAATGTTGTAAAATGCTTAGGGTTTAGGTTTTAGGGTTTATAACACCTAAGTAAATGCTTTTAATAAACATCTAAATAAAATTATAAAATATTTTTAAAATTTTATAAAATACATAGGGTTTATGTTTTAGGGTTTCACGTGTAGTGTTTGGGGCTTAAGGTTTAGGTTTTATAACACTTTAGTAAATTATTTTTATGAACACTTAAACAAAAGCTACAAAATGATTTTTAAAATGTTATGAAATGATTAAGGTTTAGGGTATAGAGTTTATGATTTTGGGTTTACTGTTTAGGGCTTAGATTTTAGGGTTTATAACAATTTAGTAAGTTATTTTAATAAAAAGTTAAATAAAAGTTACAAAATAATTTAAAAATGTTATAAAATGTTATAAAACACTTAAATGAAAGTTATAAAAAACTTTTTAAAATGTTATAAAATGATTAGTATTTAGGGTTTGGGGTTTCTGGTTTAGGGTTGAGGGTTCATGTTTTAGGATTTAGGGTTTATAAGTATTTAGTAGATTTTTTTAATAAACACTTCAATAAAAGTTAAAAAACTCTTTTTAAAATATTATAAAATTTAGGGTTTAGGGTTTCAGGTTTAGGATTTAAGGTTTAGGGTTTATAAGGGTTTAGTAAATGATTTTAATAAACACTTCAGTAAAAGTTTCAAAACACTTTTTAAAATGTTATACAATGCTTAGAGTTTAGGATTTAAGGTTTAGGGTTTAGGGTTTCAAGTTTAGGGTTTAGTGTTTAGAGTTTATAACTCTTTAGTAAATTAGTTTAATAAAAAATGTAATAAAAGTTACAAAATGATTTTTAAAACGTTATAAAATGATTAGGGTTTAGGGTGGTTTAGAGGTTAGGGTTTATAGTTTACAAAGCTTTAGTAAATGGCTTTAATCAAGGCTTAAATAAAAGTTAAAAATTCTTTTTAAAATGATATAAAATGCTTTGGGTTTAGTGTTTATGGTTTGGCCTTTGGGATTTACAGTTTATGGTTTATGAGACCTTAGTAAATTCTTTTAATAAAGACTTAAATAAAAGTACCAAAATGATTTTTTAAATGATATAAAATGCTTAGGGTTTTGGGTTTTGGGTTTTGATTTTGGGTTTAAGGTTTATGGTTTATGGTTTAGGTTTTAGGGTTTATAACACTTCATTAAATGCTTTTAAGAAAAACTTAAATAAAAGTTACAAATGGTTTTTAAAATGTTATAAAATGCTTGGGATTTAGGGTTTAGGCTTGAGGGTTTTAAGTTTCGGGTTTTGGGTTTAGATTTTAGGGTTTAGGGTTTATAACACCTGAGTAAATGCATTTAATAAACAATTAAATAAAAGTTACGAATTGATTTTTAAAATGTTATAAAATGCTTAGTGTTTATGGTTTAGAGTTAAGCGTTTGAGGTTTATTATTTGGGGTTTAAGGTTTTGAATTTAGGATTTATAACACTTTCGTAAAAGCTTTTTGATGGGAACAACCTAAAACTATTCAGAATTTAAGCGATTAAATGATTGTATGAGTGTTTATATGATTTTATAGATATTATGGTTGTGATTACATGTGCGAGTATCAACCTTCAGATATTTCTGGAAAAGGGTTAGGTGGCAATCAATTACGCAATCAAGGTTGTGTACTCACCTCGGGTCGCGTTTCCCGCTCCTTCCTATGCCAAAACTCCTCCTCTATCCTTAACTTGGTCATTTGCATTGTGCTTGCCGACGGTTCATTCTGTTACGGCTCTAAGAGTTGGGTATGCCACTTTGCTCTAAGTTCTGGGAGTGCCTCTTGATATGCTTGCTAGTCCGATAGAATAACTTCTATGCTTGTTTCTTTATGCCTGTGTGGGTAGTCTCTAGATTAGTTCATTGGGCAGTTGCGAATGTTCCTACCATCACTTGGGTAAGTGGTTCTCTGTAATTTTTCTGCTGTTGGCTCAACAAGTCGTCGGGTTTCAAGTTGTAGTTTGGTATGTCATGTTCTTGTTTGCAACCCAGTGGTTGTCTTTCATTCAGGGCTCGAAACGATGGCATCTTTCGGTCCTCAGCTTCAATGCAGATAGCCCCTCTCTCCTTGATTCAATTTCTTGTTTTCTTTCCTCAGCTCCTAACTTGTTTTCTCCTTCGTCTCCAAAATTGGTTGAAACCCATGGGTGGAAAGCTCGTCATTTATTCTCACTGCAATCCGTCAGGTAAGATAAATGCGATCTCTATTATTTATTTTTTATGCATTGTAATTTTGTTTTCCCTAACAATGTGGCACTAACACCTGTGCGTCAACCTCTCTGTAGGTGTTGGGGGTTTGTTGTTGGATGTCTTGAAAATGGACACTTCGGTCTTTGTTTAGTAGGCTCCGTCAACATGAATTTTCTTTAGTCTTTGTTTTGTTCTTAGAATAGGCCTCTGGTTGTGAGGGTTTGTCACCCCTTGATGCTTGTCAAATGGATCTCGGCTCTAGGTAGTGTTCTGGTTGTCTGGGCTTCCACTGTGTGGTGATTATTGGTTGTAATTTGCTGTGTATAAAAGAAATTTTCAAAACCCTCTCCTAGGGTTTGTCGTCTAATGGCTTATATGTTTGTTGCTATGTGTAAAACAATTTTTCAAAATCCTCACTTAGGGTTTGTCATCCACTGGCTTATATGTTTGTCTGTGTTTTATCTTGTAATGCTACTATGTATTTTCATACGTTTGCTTTTGTAATTTGAAGAAAAAAACTTCAGGAAAGAAGGTTGGATTTGATTTACCTGAATGTCATTTATGTGCTTAAGCCGTCGTGTTCTTTTTAATCTGGATTCTATGCCTAGAAATGCAATTGTTACTTTACGACTATGCTTGTAATGTTTTCCACAAACAAGAGAGAGTGTTGTGGTTGCTCTGATAATTTGTTTGACGGTCAATTTCAAAAATAGAAATTTCTGTTTGGCCTATGGATGCTTGACCCATACTGGAATTTATTTGTATTGCTCCTATTCTATCAACGTTGTTTTCTTCAATGGAAATGTAAGCCCTCGTTCTAGCATCTGCTCTTCTGTCTCACTGTTAGGACTGTTTTTTTTGAGGAAAGGAAAGGAGAATTAAATACAATGGCCTGTGAATAGTATGTTGTATGTTCAGATGTTCGTTAATTGGAAATTACAATGAAAATACAGTAGGATACACAGATGGATTGAATTCTTTTCTCTCTTATTGTTATTATTAGAGTGCAGAAAGTGTTGAACCCCCATACATGACTTTCACTCTTAAATTTATATGTTTTTGTTCACAGTTAATGAAACTACACAATTACTTTTTAGCTGTATACTTTACAGTTACATAGTTATCAAGCATTCGGTTCTGTCTTTATGACAAGATTTTCCATTTAGACACATTTGTCTTTTCCTTTTAGAATAACATGACAATTATTAATCCATGGTTTATTAAAAACAAACAAGTAAATAACCCTAACTCATCAAACTACCTTTGAATAATTTAGAGATTAAGATAAAAACAAAAATCCTACCTCCTATTCTGACAAACTAACATAAAAGACAAACAAAATGTTAACTCAACTTTTCAGCCTCGCAGAGACAGACACCCAGTCATGGTGCCTTAGTTGGATGCTCTTACATCGCTTTTAATAAACACTTAAATAAAATTTACAAAACACTTTTTAAAATGCTATAAAATGCTTAGCATTTACGGTTTAGGGTTTAGAGTTTGGGGTTTAGGGTTTAGAGTTTGGGATTAAGGGTGTAGGGTTTAGGGTTTGGGGTTTAGGATTTAGGGTAGAGTGTTTAAGGTTTATAAAATGCTAAGGGTTTAAGGGTTATGGCTTTGTGGTTTAGGATTTAGGGTTTAAGGTTTAGATTTTTAGGTTTATAACACTTTAGTAAATGCTTTTAATAAAAACTTAAATAAAAGTTACAAAACACTTTTTAAAATGTTATAAAATAATTAGGGTATAGGGTTTAGGCTATAGGGTTCACGGTTCAGGGTTTAGGGTTTATGGTTATAACACTTTAGTAAATTCTTTCTATAAACACTTAAATAAAAGTTACAAAACTATTTTTAAAATGCTATAAAATGTTGATTGTTTAGGGTTTGGGTTTTAGGGTTTAGGCTTTAGGGGTTTAAGTCTAGGGTTTAGGGTTTAGATTTTATGGTTTAGGGATTATAACACTTTAGTAAATGCTTTTAATAAACATTTAAATAAAAGTTACAAAACACTTTTTAAAATGCTATAAAATACTTAGGGTTTAGAGTTTACAGTATAGGGTTCAGGGTTAGGTGTTTATGGTTTAGAGTTAGGTTTTAGGGTTTATAGCACTTTAGTAAAAGAAAATTGTACACACTTAAATAAAGGTTACAAAACATTTTTAAATTGTTATAAAATACTTAGGGTTTAGGGCTTAGGGCTTAGGGTTTAGGGTTTAGGATTTAGGGTTTAGGATTTAGGGTTTGGGGTATAGGGTTTAGGGTTAAGAATTTGCAGTTTAGGCTTTAGGGATTAGGGTTTATAACACTTTATAAAATGATTAGGGTTTAATTTTTAAGATTTTCAGTTTAGGGTTTAGGGTTTGGGGTTTAGGGTTCATGGTTTCGGGTCTATAACACCTTAGTAATTATTTTAATAATCACTTAAACCAAAGTTACAAAACACTTTTTAAAATGTTATAAAATTCTTAGGGTTTAGTGTTTAGGATTTTGGGTTTAGGGTTTATGGTTTATGGTTTGGGTTTAGGGTTAAGGGTTTAGGGTTAAGAGTTTAGGGTTGACAAGACTTTATTAAATCCTCTTATTAAACACTTAAATAAAAGTTAGGATTTTTTTAAGATGTTATAAAATTCTTAGGGTTTAGGGTTTAGGGTTTATGGTTTGGGGTTTGGTGTTTATAGTTTAGGTTTTAGTGTTTATAACACTATAGTAAATGATTTTAATAAACATTTAAATATAAGTTACAATTTTTTTTTAAAATGTTATAAAATTATTACGGTTTAGGGTTTAGGGTTTAGTGTTTAGGGTTGAGGGTTTTAGGTTTAAAGTTTAGGGTTTAGGGTTTGTGGTTTACAATTTAGGGTTGAGGGTTTCTAACACTTTAGTAAATTATTTTAATAAACAATTAAATAAAAATTACAAAACACTTTTTAAAATGTTATAAAATGCTTAAGGTTTAGGTTTTAATGTTCACAGTTTAGGGTTTAGGGTTTAAGGTTTAGGATTTAGGGTTTATGATATAGGGTTTGGGGTTTAGAGGTTAGGGTTTAGGGTTTATAATACTTTAGTAAATTCTTTGAATAAACACTTAAATAAAAGTTACAAAATACTTTTGAAAATGTTATAAAATGATTATGGTTAGGGGTTTAAGGTTTGGGGTTTTGGGATTAGATTTAGGGTTTAGTGTTTAGGGTATACAACATTTTGGTAAATGTTTTTAACAATAACTTAAATAAAAGTTACAAAACTATTTTTAAAATGTTATAAAATGGTTAGGGTTTAGGGTTTACGGTTGGGGTTTAGGGTTTACGTTTTGGGGTTTACGTTTTACGGTTTTGCTTTTATGGTTTAGGGTTTATAACACTGGTAAATTCTTTTAATAAACACTTAAATACAAGTTACAAAATTCTTCTTAAACTATTATAAAATTCTTAGGGTTTAGGGTTTAGGGTTTAGGGCTTGGGGTTTAGGGTTTAGGGTTTAGGGTTTTAGGGTTTAGGTTTAGGTTTAGGTTTATGGTCCAAGGAAATTAGTTTAAATAACAACCTTTTTTGAGAAATTAAGGAAAATCACTTATAAAACCCTAATTTTATGATGTCCAAGGAAATTAGTTTAAATAACAACCTTTTTTGAGAAATTAAGGAAAATCACTTACAAAAATTACGGACTCTAAACATAAAGGTTAATTGAGCATTTGGTTATTGTATAGGGATGGGTACTCTTATTTCTATGAATTTTATTTTTATTTTATGGGAAGATAATGGTATAAGATACAAACATTTTAACTTAATATTTGGGATAATGGTATAATGGGAGCATGCTCTAGGTATTGGGATGTAAAATAAAAACACAAGCCTCATCTATTAGATATGACAATCATTATTCGTATGAAAACTTAGAAAATGGAAAGGAGACTATTGAATACTTAAATCTGGGTTGTTCTCTACAAACTAATCTCAATACCATGATATAAGGGCTAGTGAAATAAAGATCTCATTTTAGACCAAATGAGAAAGGAGAAATGGCTACCAAAAATCCTTGTCCAAAATTGGGGTAAATGGAAATTACTAGCTTGAGCTATTTTATTTTTTGTAGATCTCCCTTGAAATAAGGTTATGCTAACCTCTATACCAAATTTTCTAATAAAATAATTTGGGGCTACAATTAATAATTCTCTATGAAACAAAAAAGTATTCCATTCAAAATTTGAAACCCTTAAATTTTGTCCAAGGGCTAAATTTCACCGCTAAACTTTTCCACTAAGATTATTTTTTTAAATATGCATGTAAAAAAATATTACTATAGATAATCACAATAAAACTTGAATAAATTTATAATTTATATAGCTTCCCTAGTTTGTTAATTTAATGTCAATATTTCCTTTTAACTTAAATTTAAAACAAATTCCAAAATAGATATGCGTATCATTATGCTAATCGAAAGGATAGATCTTCCATAGTTATAATTTAATTATTATGATGATGGAATATATTTCAACGGGATGGAATATGTTGGAACATTCATAGTAATATTTTAATCCTTAAAAATGCATCAAATTCTTGGCCAACGTATCAGATTTAAACGTTAAAGAAATTTCATGTACTTGAAGGACTATATTTGTGCATGTAAGAAATCTTCCTAAATGTATTACTTATCATTTAATAGTAGGATATTATTTATGTGAAGAGGTATGTTCTTGATTCATGAGGCTATAGCTTCATTTTCAACAGTGGAGAAGAGAGTGATAATTTAATATTTTAATTTAAGACATGCCTCTTAAATTAAATTTCTTATCTCCACCTCCACCTCCTCCTCCTCCTCTTCGTCCACATCCACCACCTCCTCTCCTCCACTTCCACCTCCACCACCTTCTCCTCCTCCTCCTCCTCCACCACCTCAACATCCACCACCACCTCCATCTCCTCCACCACCTCAACCTCAAACCCCTCCTCCACTCCACCACCTCAACCTCAACCCCCTCCTCCACCTCCACCTCCACCTCCCCCTCCTCCTCCTTCTCCTCCTCCACCTCCACCTCCTCTTCGCCCACTTCCACCCCCACCTCGTCCACCACCTTTGCCTATGCCTCTCCCATCGCCTCCACCTCCACCTTCGACACCACCACCTCATCCTCTTCGTCCACCTCCACCACCACTTCCTCTACATCTACCTCCAACTCCACCTTCATCTCCTCCACCTCATCCTCCACCTCCACCTCCACCTCCACCACCACCTCCACTACCTACTTCTTAACCCCCTCCTCATCCTCCACCTCCACCACCTCCTCCTCCTATTCCACCTCAACCTCCATCTCCACCTTCATCTCCTCCTCCACATCCACCTCCTCCTCCTCCACCTCCTTCTCCACCACCTCCATCTTCTCATCCTCCCCTACCTCCTCCATCACCACCTATATCTCCACCACCTCCTACTCCACCACCACCTCCACCTCCACCACCTTAGCCTCCACCCTTTCATCCACCTCCACCCTCTCAAGCCCCTCCTCCTCCTCCACCTCCACCCCCACCTCCACTTTCACCTCTTGCACCTCTTCTTCCAGCTACACATTCACCTCCACTGCCTCTACCTCCACCTCCTCCTCCACCATATCTGCCTACACCACCTCCTCCTCCACCACCTCCACCTCCACCTCCACCTCCTCGACCCCTTTGACCTCCCCCTTGAACTCGAACTTCACCTCCTCCACCAGCACCTCCTCCTCCTTCTCCTCCTCCACCTCCACCCACACCTCTTCCTTCACCGCCTCCTCCATCACCTCTTCCTCCACCCCCAACTCTACCTCCTCCACCACCTCTTCCCCCTCCTCATCCTCCCTGTTCTCCTCCTCGACCTACACCTCCTCCTCCTCCACATCGACCTCCTCCTTCTCCACCTACTCCACCTCCATCTCCACCTCCTACTCAGCCAGTACCACCACCACCACCTCCTCCTCCTTGACCACCTCGTCCTCCACCTCCACCGCCACCTCCACATCTACCGCCTCCTCGTCCTCCATCTCCACCTCCACTACCTCTAGTTCCTCCACCACGACCTCCTCCTCCTATGCCTCGTCTTCCTCCACCTCTACCTCCTCCTATACCTCTTCCTCCACCTCTACCTCCTCCTCCACCATGCCTTCCTCCACCTCCTCCACCACCTCCACCTTTTCCTTTGCCTTTGCCTCCACCTCCTCCTCCTCCTCCTCCTTCACCACCACCTCCACCTGCAACTCATCCTCCTCCTCCTCCAACACCACCACTGCCATTAACCCCTCCTCCTCCACCTCCACTTCCACCTGTTCCTCCACCAGCTCCAGCAACACCTTCTCCACCTCCACCCTAGCCTCCTCCTCGTCCACCTCTTCTTCCACCACCTCCATGTCCACGTCCTCATCCTCCTCCACCTTCATCTCCACCCCACCGCCTCCTTCACCTCCTCCTCCACCTCTGACTCCTCCACCGCCTCTACCTCCGCCTCTTCTTCCATCACGTCAACTTCCACAACCTCCTCCACCAACACCACCACCTCCCCCTCACCCTCCACCACCTCCTCCTCCTCCTCCACCACCTCCATCTCCACCTCTCTCGCCTCCTCAAAAAACCTAAAAAAAAAATAAAAAAAAATTCCATATCATTTCATTCTCTTTATTTATAATACTTATTGATTCATTTTTTACAGTGATAATTCATATATCAATATATACATAATAATATAACAAATAATATGTATAAAAAATTTCAATTTAAATAAGTAATTATGATAACAACCATTTAATTAAAAAAATTGTAAAATTTATATAAATAGTATCAAAAGGTGTTGAGAAAAATCACACTCAACTCAATATTTATTCTTAATGTCTAGAACTTTCTAAAATCAATAAATTAATTATATAAAATCATAAAAAAACCACAATTACCATAAATTAATTATATAAAAAATTTTAAAAAATAAAATAAACAAAAAACACAATCACTGTAGACATAAATCATGGAAACACAAAACACAAAGAAAATTCATAAGACCTACACTGGTCATAAGCTTTATTGTTATGTTATTGTGGCGTTCCATCGTACTTAGTGGAGGTTATTGCTATTTTTTCAAGAACTAATGCTATTGCATTTATATACTGAATAAATTGATTTTCCTTGTATTGTCAAAAATAATAATTTAGTTTCTTGATAATCACTCCATTGATTGGAAATAAGAAATTAAAAACCCTAATGACATCAAGAAATTTTAAAACAAATAAGCTTGACAACAAGAAGATCAAATCTATTACTTGCTTGGGCCGGAGATAGACACAGTCGCCGACCATGAAAAGCTATATGGATTCATGAAGCGATTTGACAGCTTCCATGGGATCTTTCTCTCCCGCAGACTTCATATAAATCTTCAATAATTGCATCCGAGAAATGCATAGGAGCCCGAGAAATGTTAGGGGTTTATGGTTTAGAGTTAGATTTTAGGGTTTATAGCACTTTAGTAAAAGAAAATTGTACACACTTAAATAAAGGTTACAAAACATTTTTAAATTATTATAAATACTTAGGGTGTAGGGCTTAGAGATTAGGGTTTAGGGTTTAGAATTTAGGGTTTAGGATTTAGGGTTTGGGGTTTAGGGTTTATGGTTTAGGGTTAAGAATTTGTAGTTTAGGCTTTAGGGATTAGGGTTTATAACACTTTATAAAATGCTTAGGGTTTAAGTTTTAAGATTTTCAGTTTAGGGTTTAGGGTTTGGGGTTTAGGATTCATGGTTTCGGGTTTATAACACCTTAGTAATTATTTTAATAATCACTTAAACAAAAGTTACAAAACAATTTTTAAAATGTTATAAAATTCTTAGGGTTTAGTGTTTAGGATTTTGGGTTTAGGGTTTATGGTTTATGGTTTGGGTTTAGGGTTAAGGGTTTAGGGTTAAGAGTTTAGGGTTGACAAGACTTTATTAAATCCTCTTATTAAACACTTAAATAAAAGTTTAGAAATTTTTTAAGATGTTATAAAATTCTTAGGGTTTAGGGTTTAGCGTTTATGGTTTGGGGTTTGGTGTTTATAGTTTAGGTTTTACTGTTTATAACACTATAGTAAATTATTTTAACAAACATTTAAATATAAGATACAAATGTTTTTTAAAATGTTATAAAATTATTACGGTTTAGGGTTTAGGGTTTAGGGTTTAGTGTTTAGGGTTTAGGGTTTCAGGTTTAGAGTTTAGGGTTTAGGGTGTGTGGTTTACAATTTAGGGTTGAGGGTTTCTAACACTTTAGTAAATTATTTTAATAAACAATTAAATAAAAATTACAAAACGCTTTTTAAAATGTTATAAAATTCTTAGGGTTTAGGTTTTAATGTTCACAATTTAGGGTTTAGGGTTTATGGTTTATGATATAGGGTTTGGGGTTTAGAGGTTAGGGTTTAGGGTTTATAATACTTTAGTAAATGCTTTTAATAAACACTTAAATAAAAGTTTCAAAATACTTTTGAAAATGTTATAAAATGATTATGGTTTAGGGTTTAAGGTTTGGGGTTTTGGGATTAGATTTAGGCTTTAGTGTTTAGGGTATACAACATTTTGGTAAATGTTTTTAATAAAAACTTAAATAAAAATTACAAAACGATTTTTAAAATGTTATAAAATGTTTAGGGTTTAGGGTTTAAGGTTTGAGGTTTAGGGTTTAGGGTTTAGGTTTTGGGGTTTACGGTTTACGGTTTTGTTTTTATGGATTAGGGTTTATAACATTTTGGTAAATTCTTTTAATAAACACTTAAATACAAGTTACAAAATTCTTCTTAAACTATTATAAAATTCTTAGGGTTTATGGTTTAGGGTTTAGGTTTTAGGTGTATGTTTTAATGTTTATAAAAATTTAGTAAATTATTTTAATAAACACTTAAATAAAAGTTACAAAACGCATTTCAAAATGTTATAAAATGCCGACGATTTAGGGTTTAGTTTATAGGTTTTAGGGTTTACAGTTTATTGCCTATAAGCTAGTTGTGCATACAACCTTTCTTCCCAATAAAATTATGAGATTCTTCAATATTGATCATAAACTTTAGTAAGAGTATCTAAATTTTTGTTTTTAAAATATTTATATTTTGGTGTATGTTGTGAATGGAGATAATTCATTCTCTATATGTAAGTTGAATATTACAACGAAATTTATAAAGTAAAAGGTTTTAGTTGGTACCAATTAGTTAAACTTTAAATAGAATATTGATGGGAACATAAATAAATTTTCTACTTTAAATTGCATTCTTGTTTCAATAATTGTAATGCTTAAGATGGACCAAATAATCTCCAAAATTTGTTGTTCTCAAGTATTACTATGGAGGCGTGAATCATTTATTTTTTTTTCTAATGTAGAAATGATTTCTTATCTTCAATTCATTCCTAGACATGTCCATATTGAAACAATCCTTGCAATTATCATTATCTTGCATAACCAAATCCTAATTCAAATTATTAGAGAATGTTTATATTACATGGTCTATTAACAAAATATAAAATGGTATGCATAATATATATCTCTAAGGTAGCTCCTAAGAAATTTTGGAGGCAGATTCTAACTAGGAAGACTAAGGATAATAATAAAATTGCTCTTCGCGATTGGAATTCCTATCTTAAAAAGCTTTATGAATCTCCAACTGTCATGGATAATCTGGAAACCATTCTCACAACAAAAGAAGTTTTCTCTTTAGAAGATATTAAGTTTGGGGTTAATCGCCTAGCTAATGGGAAAGCTAAGGACATTGAAGGTTACCAGGCGGAAATCTTAAAAATTGGAGGTCTCGTCCTCATCCCCGACATCTACAAGCTTTTCAATCAAGCAATCAAGCAAGGGTTCCCTAAACCATGGACTGAGAGCCTAATTATCCCTATTTTTAAAAGTGGGGATACAAATAACCCCTCTAGTTATCGAACAATTATGATCAACCCTCTCTTAGCCAAGTTAGATGGTAGTATTTTGGAAAAGAAGTTAAGCATATGGCTTGAAAGTGAAGGTAAGCAAGCTAAAGGCCAAGCAGGTTTCAGAAGGCATCACTCAACAATAGACCACCTTGTTACACTTAGGACCATTGCAGAGGAATGTCGTAATGATAAATCCAATTTATTTTGTTGCTTTGTGGACTTTAGAAAGGCTTTCGATACGGTTCCTAGATACAACCTTTGGAATAATTAGAAGAGCTAAAGGTTCCTCTTGAGTTGAGAGCTGCTGCTATAAGGTTATACAAGAATGTAATTACCAAGCTAAAGAGCAATGAGGGGTGGTCGAAAGATATTAAGTGTAACATTGGAGTTAGACAAGGTTGCCCCCTCTCCCCTACCCTATTTGGTATTTACATCGATAAGCTCGAAGGCTATCTAGAGGAAGCAAGATGTGATGGCACGATCTTAGCTGGGATAGTCGTCATCCTTATTCTTTATGCTGATGATATTGTTCTTTTGGCAAGGTGCCCATCTGATCTTGATAAGAAACTCAGGCTTCTTAAGGATTTCTGCTCTACCATGGGTATGCCTGTTAACACTAACAAAAAAAAAGTTATGATTATCAAATCCAAGAAGGACACTTATGCTAATTTTATGTATGACAATAATAACTTGGGGGAAGTGTATTATTACAAGTACCTGGGAATTGATATTCATCACCAGCTCAACTGGAACCATAGCATTGAGAAAAGGATTAATGGGGGGTGGAAAGCTTATTTTGGTCTTGAAAATAATTGTAAAATAGAAAACCTCGTAATGTGGGATAAAAAGAAGTTCCTCTTTGAAACTTTAATCACTCCTATTATCTTATATGGCTGTGAGGTTTGGGGTTGCAGCATCTCCAGAGAATCATGGAGAAAGATTGAACAAATCCAGAAGCGTTTTATAACTTATAACCTGAAAATTAAAAGTAATACACCCTATCCTATTCTCCTTATAGAAGCAGGTCTTTCCCCTATTGAGAGCCTAGCTATGCTTAGGTTTCTGTTGTACAAGCACAAACTAAATAACATAGATGATCATAGACTTCCTAAGCTAGCTTTAAATTCCAGCCAAAACCACCTAAGGCTCAATAGAGGGTGGCATAAAGACACAAGGGACTGGTTAAACTATTGGGAGATCAACGAAAATGATGCATTGCAAAACATAAATAACATTAAAGATATTGTTACTTCTAAGTTCAAAGAAAAAATGTGGTGTGAGAAAGATTTAGCGGCTAAAAGAAAATTAAGTTATTATAAGAAGGTCATCAACCCCACCCTAGAAGATCAGAAGTATCTCTCTATTTTAACTAGCTCAAAGAAGAAAATTAATATAGCAAAGATTAGAACGAATTCTCATGAGCTCCATAGTGAAACAGGTCGTTGGGCAGTTCCTAAAACGCCATGGATGGAAAGGATCTGCCATATATGTGAGAATAGGAACATTGAGGATGAAAACCACTTCCTCTTAGAGTGCCTCGCGTACAATCACATTACATCTCAGTTTCACAATCTTTGTTACAATACTGACCTTCCTAGCCTTTTACAATGTCAAAATTATAGTGAGCTCGGGACGCTTCTCTCCAAGCTTTTTGAGCATAGGAATAAAATCTTAAATCAAAATAAATAATTTGTTTCTTTAGGTCCGATAGACCATTGTTTGGTCTCAACGGACGTTAAACATCATCATCATCATCATCATCAATATTTTCATGCATGATATTCTCTGTACATGACTAATTCTTAAAATATTATAATAATTGTGGAGGCTAATTAATAATAATATAATTTTTTTTATATATTTGTAGTTGTTTTCAACTAGGATGAAGACTTTGCATCAACTCTAAAAATTTTATACACTAATAATAAATAAATAATATTTTTGTTTTTATTAATTATCAATAAGATTATAATAATAAATTATATTAGTTAATATAAATATAGAATATACCATTATGTATTTAGCCAAATCTAATTTATAATTTAATATTATTGTATTATAAATCACCCTTAACAATGGAATGGAATATTGAAGGAATAGAATATTTTGCAGAGACAATCATGAAAAATAAAACACTAAATATAAATAATATTATTTCTAATAGAATAAATATTATTTAAAGATTATTTGAAAAGAAAAAAGTTGTCTTTTTCATTAGAATCCATCAATACAATTCCAAGAAATATTGTGATCTTTTATTGTTTCAAATTAGATAGAAAAATTCAATGAAAAGACCTTTTTTATATGTTTTCACTTTTTCTAACTTTAATGATAATGCTAATTGAATATTCAATCCATACCTACTTTCACATCATAAAATAGAGTAGAGATAAGTTTTATATGTTATTGTCTATATGCTTTTCCATTATCCTCTTTATAAACACCATCATGCATGCACATTACCATTTTTTGTAGTCATTAACTCAAAGAAATGGATTCCATATAATGCTTTTCCATTATGATAATGGACCATCAATGGAAAACTATTTTATTTATGATGTAGACCAGTTGAAAAAGAATTTTACCATTTGTTTCATAGTCCTATATATATATATATATATATATATATATATATATATATATATATATATATATATATATATATATATATAAATCATGGATCTGGGTTACACATTTTCACAAGAGAGTGAGTCTTTAGATGAAAAAAATAGCACTCGATCAAGTAGTTTAATGGCCTATAAGTGGTCGATCAAGCTTCTTGAATGCTCAAAAAAAAGATTTATTAATACATTTTAATTGAATATTTATGCCTAGTGTTTAATCTCTCAACGCTGCATGATTAGGCTTTCAATGTCTTAAAATACACATTTCTAGTACAATAACCATAATACCATAAATGCGTATGGAGGATGTAGTGGGTGAATTTTGTTTTACATAACTAGAAGGAAATACTTTGGAGAAATTGAAATTATATGGGAGATTGAAAAATAGTTCCATGATCGAAACACATCTGTGAAACGATTGCCATAAAACCCTAATTTTATGTTGTCCGAGGAAATTAGTTTAAATAACAACCTTTTTTGAGAAATTAAGGAAAATCACTTATAAAACCCTAATTTTATGATGTCCAAGGAAATTAGTTTAAATAACAACCTTTTTTGAGAAATTAAGGCAAATCACTTACAAAAATTACGGACTCTAAACATAAAGGTTAATTGAGCATTTGGTTGATGTATAGGGATGGGAACTTTTGTTTCTATGAATTTTATTTTTATTTTATTGGGAGATAATGGTATAACATACAAACATTTTAACTTAATATTTGGGATAATTATCCTTAATCACTATTTCGATAAAAAATCAACCCCCAAAGTTTTGAACCCTCGAATTTCAACTCTCATAAAAAAAATCTCCCCTAAAATTTTATCTGCATTAATGAATACTATAAGTGAATTTGAAAGAGTAATTTACAAGAGAAAGGTTTTGCAGAAAAGTGTAGACTTCAAGGCATGGCTACCACAAATTAAAAATTAAATTGTCTTTTGAATTAAAGTGTGTTTCCCTACAACCATTAGATACAAAAATTGTAATAAGAGAAGTGTAATTTTAATTCATAAAACTATATTTTGGGGATTTTCCAAACAAACAATTATTACAATCCCCAAAAATTAAGCAAAAAAGTTCAAGAGGGAAAGGAGAGCATGCTCGAGTTATTGGGATGTAAAATAAAAACACAAGCCTTATCTATTAGATATGACAATCATTATTCGTATGAAAACTTAGAAAATGGAAAGGAGACTATTGAATACTTAAATCTGGGTTGTTCTCTACAAACTAATCTCAATATCATGATATAAGGGCTAGTGAAATGAACATCTCATTTTAAACCAAATGAGAAAGGAGAAATGGCTACCAAAAATCCTTGTCCAAAATTGGGGTAAATGGAAATTACTAGCTCGAGCTATTTTATTTTTTGTAGATCTCCCTTGAAATAAGGTTATGCTAACCTCTATACCAAATTTTCTAATAAAATAATTTGGGGCTACTATTAATAATGCTCTATGAAACAAAAAAGTATTCCATTCAAAATTTGAAACCCTTAAATTTTGTCCAAGGGCTAAATTTCACCGCTAAACTTTTCCACTAAGATTATTTTTTTTAAATATGCATGTAAAAAAATATTACTATAGATAATCACAACAAAACTTGAATAAATTTATAATTTAGTTAGCTTCTATGTACTTTTAATTTATATAGCTTCCCTAGTTTGTTAATTTAATGTCAATATTTTCTTTTAACTTAAATTGAAAACAAATTCCAAAATAGATATGCATATGCTAATCGGAAGAATAGATCTTCCATAGTTATAATTTAATTATTATGATGATGGAATATATTTCAACGGGATGGAATATGTTGGAAAATTCATAGTAATATTTTAATCCTTAAAAATGCATCAAATTCTTGGCCAAGGTATCAGATTTAAACGTTAAAGAAATTTCATGTACTTGAAGGACTATATTTGTGCATGCAGGAAATCTTCCTAAATGTATTACTTATCATTTAATAGTAGGATATTATGTATGTGAAGAGGTATGTTCTTGATTCATGAGGCTGTAGCTTTCATTTTCAAAAGTGGAGAAGAGAGTGATAATTTAATATTTTAATTTAAGCCATGCCTCTTAAATTAAATTTCTTATCTCCACCTCCACCTCCTCCTCCTCCTCTTCGTCCACATCCACCACCTCCTCTCCTCCACTTCCACCTCCACCACCTTCCCCTCCTCCTCCTCCTCCACCACCTCAACATCCACCACCACCTCCATCTCCTCCACCACCTCAACATCGACCACCACCTCCATCTCCTCCACCACCTCAGCCTCAAACCCCTCCTCTACCTCCACCACCTCAACCTCAACCCCCTCCTCCACCTCCACCTCCACCGCCCCCTCCTCCTCCTTCTCCTCCTACACCTCCACCTTCTCTTCGCCCACTTCCACCTCGACTTCCTCCACCACCTTTGCCTATGCCTCTCCCATCACCTCCACCTCCACCTTTGACACCACCATCTCAGCCTCTTCATCCACCTCCACCACCACTTTATCTACATCTACCTCCAACTCCACCTTCATCTCCTCCACCTCATCCTCCACCTCCACCTCCACCACCACCTCCACTACCTCCTTCTTAACCCCCTCCTCATCCTCCACCTCCACCACCTCTTCCTCCTAATCCACCTCCACCATCATCTCCTCCTCCACATCCACCTCCTCCTCCTCCACCTCCTTCTCCACCACCTTCATCTTCTCATCCTCCCATACCTCCTCCATCGCCACCTATATCTCCACCACCACCTCCTACTCCACCACCACCTCCAACACCACCACCTTAGCCTCCACCCTCTCATCCACCTCCACCCTCTCAAGCCCCTCCTCCTCCTCCTCCAACTCCACCTCCACCTCCACTTTCACCTCCTGCACCTCTTCTTCCAGCTACACATTCACCTCCACTGCCTCCACCTCCACCTCCTCCTCCACCATATCTGCCTACACCACCTCCTCCTCCACCACCTCTACCTCCACCTCCACCTCCTCAACCGCTTTGACCTCCCACTCTACCTCCTCTTCTAGCTCTACCTCTGCCTCCACCAACACCTCCTCCTCCATCACCTGCCCATCCTGCTCTGCCCCCTCTTTCAGCACTGCCTCCTCCTCCACCACAACCTCCTCCTCCACCACTACCTCCACCTCCACTTTCACCTCCTCTGCTTCTTCTTCGAGCTACACATTCACCTTCATCACCTCCACCTCCACCTCCTCCTCCATGATATCCACCTACACTACCTCCTCCTCCACCACCTCCACCTCCACCTCCTCAACCACCTCCACCTCCACAACATCCAACCCCTTCTCCTCGAACTCGAACTTCACCTCCTCCACCAGCACCTCCTCCTCCTTCTCCTCCTCCACCTCCACCCACACCTCTTCCTTCACTGCCTCCTCCATCACCTCTTCCTCCACGCCCAACTCTACCTCCTCCACCACCTCTTCCCACTCCTCATCCTCCCTGTTCTCCTCCTCGACCTACACCTCCTCCTCCTCCACGTCGACCTCCTCCTTCTCCACCTACTCCACCTCCATCTCCACCTCCTACTCAACCAGTACCACCATCACCACCTCCTCCTCCTTGACGACCTCCTCCTCCACCTCCACCGCCACCTCCACATCTACCGCCTCCTCCTCCCCCATCTCCACCTCCACTACCTCTAGCTCCTCCACCACGACCTCCTCCTCCTCCACCTCGTCTTCCCCCACCTCTACCTCCTCCTCCACCTCTACCTCCTCCTCTACCTCTTCCTCCACCTCTACCTCCTCGTCCACCTTGCCTTCCTCCACCTCCTCCACCACCTCCACCTCTGCCTCTGCCTCCGCCTCCACCTCCTCCTCCTCCTCCTTCGCCACCACCTCCACCTACATCTCATCCTCCTCCTCCTCCAACACCACCACTGCCATTAACCCCTTCTCCTCCACCTCCACTTCCACCTGTTCCTCCCCCAGCTCCAGCAACACCTTCTCCACCTCCACCCTGGCCTCCTCCTCTTCCACCACCTCCATGTCCACGTCCTCATCCTCCTCCTCCACCTTCATCTCCACTGCCTCCTTCACCTCCTCCTCCCGCTCCGACTCCTCCACCGCCTCTACCTCCGCCTCCTCCTCCATCATGTCAACTTCCACAACCTCCTCCACCAACACCACCACCTACCCCTCGCCCTCCACCACCTCCTCCTCCTACTCCACCTCCACCAAAACCACCACCTCCCCCTCGCCCTCCACCACCTCCTCCACCTCCTTCTCCTACTCCACCTCCACCACCACCACCACCTCCACCTCCTCCTCAACTTCCTTTGCCTCCTCCTCCTCCTCCTCCTCCTCCACCACCTCCATCTCCACCTCTCTCGCCTCCTCAAAAAACCTAAAAAAAAAAAATAATCCATATCATTTCATTCTCTTTATTTATAATACTTATTGATTCATTTTTTACAGTGATAATTCATATATCAATATATACATGATAATATAACAAATAATATGTATAAAAAAATTCAATTTAAATAAGTAATTATGATAACAACCATTTAATTAAAAAAATTATAAAATTTATATAAATAGTATCAAAAGGTGTTGAGAAAAATCGCACCAAACTCAATATTTATTCTTAATGTCTAGAACTTTCTAAAATCAATAAATTAAGTATATAAAATCATAAAAAAAAACACAATTACCATAAATTAATTATATAAAACCTTTTGAAAAATAAAATAAAATAAAAACACAATTACCGTAGACATAAATCATGGAAACTACCAGTAACATACAAACGCAAAACACAAAGAAAATTCATAAGACCTACACTGGTCATAAGCTTTATTGTTATGTTATTGTGGTGTTCCATCGTACTTAGTGGAGGTTATTGTTATTTTTTCAAGAACTAATGCTATTGCATTTATATACTGAATAAATTGATTTTCCTTATATTGTCAAAAATAATAATTTAGTTTCTTGATAATCACTCTGGAAATAAGAAATTAAAAACCCTAATGACATCAAGAAATTAAAAAAATAAGCATAAGCTTGACAACAAGAACATCAAATCTATTACTTGCTCGGGCCGGAGATAGACACTGTCGCCGACCATGAAAAGCTATATGGATTCATGAAGCGATTTGACAGCTTCCATGGGATCTTTCTCTCCCGCAGATTTCATATAAATCTTCAATAATTGCTTCCGAGAAATGCGGGAGACCGTGCAATTTTTTTATTAGAAAATCGATTCATTATCATGGATAACCATCTGTAGGACATGGGATTGCACGAGTATAACCACTTGCTACCTTTGCGGAAACCACAAATTGAAGTGTTGAAGCGAACATGCTCTCAAAATACAGAAGCAACAACATTGTGTATCGAACAAACGACTTTCATATATTCAGTCTAATGCTCTCCCGACAAAGATACAGAGGAGCGTGGATCGAACACACGACCTTCATATATTCACTCTGACAATTTGTGGATGGATTTGGGCACATCTTTGAAACAATTGGGAGAGAATACTATTTTGAAATCCGTCTTGAACAATTGAAATCCGCCTTGAACAATGAGGAAACGGCTAGATTTAATTCAAGAAATATTAATTACAATAACAGGAAAAAGCAAAAAGTTACTTAAATTTAGAAAGTTACCTAAATTTAGAAAGTTACCTAAATTTAGAAAAGAGAATATTAATTACATTTTTAAAAGCTTCACAAAAAGTTAAATTAAAAAAAATAACAAATCAATATAATTAATTTTTAAATTTTAAAAGATGGAAAATAAAAAAGTTGCTTAAATTTAGAAAGTTACCTAAATTCAGAAAAGAGAATATTAATTACATTTTTGAAAGCTCCACAAAAAAAGTTAAAATAAAAAAAATAACAAATCAAAATAATTAACTTTTAAAATTTTAAAAAGGAAAATAAAAAACTAAAATCTAAATTTAAAAAAAACATTTAATTGTTTTTTAGATAAAATATTGTTGTTGATGGAAAAAAAAAAAAAAAAATTAAATTCTAAAATAACATTTATTTGTTTTTAAAGTAAAAAATTGGCAATTTCAAAGTAAAACATAAAATATAGAACCCATTTCTACTTAAATTGTAGCTTGAAATTCACATATAGTAACTTTTTTATAATTAATAATTTAGAACATAAATTAGATGTGGAAGAACAATAAATTCAATAAAACGTACTTCACATATAACCCTATAAACTTGTTCTGAATAGATTTTAGTCAGAGTATTTAAATTTTTCTTTTTGACATCTTTATATTTTGAGGTATTTTGTCAATGGAGATAACTCCTTCTCTATCTTTAAGTGGAATATGACAACCAAA
Source organism: Pinus tabuliformis (assembly GCA_031772625.1). Classification (NCBI taxonomy): domain Eukaryota; kingdom Viridiplantae; phylum Streptophyta; class Pinopsida; order Pinales; family Pinaceae; genus Pinus; species Pinus tabuliformis. The sequence continues at coordinate 566,249,666 of CM062811.1, read as the reverse complement.
ATTATCAATTAAAGGGGTTTAGTTATTACCAATCAGTTAAACATTGAATAGAATATTAGAGGGAACATAAATAAATTTTCTACTTCAAATTATATACTTGTTTCAATAATTGTAATGCTTAAGATGGACCAACTAATCTCCAAAATTTGTTGTTCTCAAGCATTACTATGGAGGTGTGCATCACTTATTTTTTTTATCTAACCTAGAAATGATTACTTATCTTCAATTTATTCCTAGATATGGCCATATTGAAACAATCCTTGCAATTATCATTATCTTCCTTACTCAAATCCTAATTCAAATTATTAGAGAGGGTCTGTTATTACATGGTCTATTAACAAAATATAAAATGGTGTGCATAATACTTTTATCCATCATATTCTCTATACATAGAAACTAATTCTTAAAATATTATAATAATTATCTACGCTAGTTAATAATAAATTAAAAAATTATATATTCGGAGTTGTTTTCAACTAGGATTAAGACTTTACATCAACACTAACTATATTTTACAATCATAATAAATAAATAATATTTTTATTTTTATTAATTATCAATAAGATTATAATAATAAATTATATTAGTTAATATAAATATAGAATATATCATTTTATATTTAGCCGAATCTAATTTATAATTTAATATTATTATATTATGAATTACCCTTCACAATGGAAATAAATATTAACGGAAAGAGAGACCATCATGAAAAATAGAAGACTAAATATAAATAATATTATTTCTAATAGAATAAATATTATTTAAAAATTTAGTGAAAAAGTCATTTTTTCTATTAGTTAAACTACCTGGAAAAAAAAAACCTTTATTATCAAATTTTCAAAAATATTTATTTTATGTGTTTTCAATTTTTTCTAACTTTAGTGATAATGCTAATTGAATATTCAATCCATACCTAATTTTACATGATAAAATAGAGTAGAAATAAGTGTTATATGTTATTGTCTATATGCCTTTCCATTATCCTCTTTATAAACACCATCATGCATGCACATTACCATTTTTTTTAGTTACTAACTTAGAGAGATGGATTCCATGGAATGCTTTTCAGTTATGATGATGGAGCATCAATGGAGAAGGATTTTCTTTATGATGTAGGATGGTTGAATAAGAATTTTACCATATGTTTCGTAGTTCCATCTACCCAGATAGAGTAGAAATAAGTGTTATATGTTACACTTATAACATGGATCTAGGTTACACATTTTGGCAGGAGTGCTTAGGTGAAAAAAAGAGCATGTAATCAAGTTTTTTAACCACCCAATCCAGCCATCCATTTGTAAGTGGTTGATCAAGCTTCTTGAGTGCTAAGAAAATAGATTTAGTAATATATTTGAATTTAAAATTTATAAGCTCGATCTAGCATTTAAGCTCTCCAAGCTCGATTGGGCTTTTGAGGACTTAAAATACGCATTTTCAGTACCTCTTATAAAAAAAAAAATTTGCACCAACTTTTTGTACCCTAGTGAAATTAGGGAAAAATTTGTCCTTAGGTGTTGGATTGACAAAGGAATATTCTATCCAATGGCATATGATTTTGAAATTTTCTAATTCACATGATATTTTTCATCTATTTTTCTCTTAAACATAATGCTTCATTTTTTGACAAATTTAAAAAGGCCAGATGAAAAAACAATAACAAAAAAAACTCAAATATTACCACTATATTATTTTACTATTCATGTAATAGTTGAAAAAAGCTCATGGGAATACATGTGTCTGTAAAATCAAATTGAAATATTACTTCGTAAACATAAAAAATAATAAAAAATGTATTTTTTCATAAACAAATAAATTTTTGATATGAGAAACATAGTTCTCTCATTGTAGATCATGCCTATATATATATATATATATATATATATATATATATCTTCTCCTCTTCTTCTCCTCTTGAAATGGGTAAACAAGAATGAATATTGATTCATCAATGGTATAATCCTTTAGAGATGATGTAATTAATGAAAGAGGTATGTTTATAAATTTTATTGAAGTTAAGTTTTGTACATAAAAAAGAATAAAACCATGAATGTCTATCGAGGATGTTGTGGGTGAATTTGTTGCTACAAAAACAGATGGAAATACATTGGAGATATTGACATTCTATAAGATATTGAAAAATAGTTTCATGATCAAAACACGTGTGAAACCATTGACATAAAACCCTAACTTTATGATGTCCAAGGAAATTAGTTTAAATAACAACCTTTTTTGATAAATTAAGGAAAATCACTTCAAAAAATTACGGACTCTAAACATAAATATTAATTGAGTGTTTAGTCATTGTATAGGGATGGGAACTCTTCTTTCCTTGATTTTTCTTTTTATTTTATGGGTAGATAATGGTATAACATATAAGAATTTTAAGTTAATATTTTGGATAATCAACCTTAATCACTATTTCGATTAAAAAAAATCAACCCCCATAGTTTTGAACCCTCGAATTTCAATCCTCAGAAAAACAATCTCTGCTAAAATTTTATATGCATTAATGAAGACTATAAATGAATTCCAAAGAGTAATTTACAAGAGAAAGGTGTTGTAGAAAAGTGTAGACTTCAAGAAAAAAATAAAAATATTGTTGGGTTATTTAATGAACTTAAAGACAACCTAGCCAACATGGTTGCCACAAATTAAAATTTAAACTGTATTTTTAATTAAAGTGTATTTTCTCCAACCATTAGATAAAAAAATTGTAATTTTTAAATCATAAGACCAAATTTTGGGGATTTTCCAATTTTTTTTTATTATAGTTCCCAAAAATTAAACAAAAAAATTCACGAAAGGAGAGCATGCTTGAGGTATTCGAATATAAAGCAAATACACAATCCTCCTCTATTAGATATGACAACCATTAATCGTATGAAAACTTAGAAAATGGAAAGGAAACTATTGAATACATAAATGTTGGTTGTTCTCTGCAAATTTATCTCAATACCATGATATAAGTGCCAATGAAATAAATATCTCATTTAAAAGCAAATGAGAAGGGAGGAATGGCTACCATAAACGGTTGTACTTGAAAATTGGGGTAAATGGAAATTAGTATCTCCTAATTTCAGGAGCTATTTTATTTTTTGTATATCTCCCATCAAATAATGCTACGCTAACCTCTATACCAAATTTTCTTATAAAATAATTTTGGGGCTACTATTAATAATGCACTATGATACAAAAAGTTTTCCATTCAAAATTTTGAGAACCTTAAATTTTATCCAAGGGCTAAATTTCATCGCCAAAATTTTCCACTAATATTTTTTTTGTTGTTGAAATATGCACGCAGTTTTGTTTTCTAATATATAATTTTTAATAAAGTTATAATGTTAGTATTTTCGTTTAACTTAAAATGAAAATAAATTCTAAAGTATATATGCCTGTAATTATGTTAATCTCAAGGATAGATTTTCCATAGTTATAAATTAATTATTAGTCTCATGGTAGATATTTAACCCCATGGAATATGTTGGAATATTCATGATAATATTGACATATCAATGATAATATTTCAAAAACCATGGAGTATGGTGGAATATTCATGGTAATATTGACATATCAATGATAATATTTTTGTCCAAGTTAGGTATGCTATATTAATTAAATTATTTCAAATTAATCGATTTAATAAAATGTCATATCAACACATCATACTGGGCATGTGGTATTTCTAAGCCATGGTAATGTAAGAAGAACTTTTTCCAAATAAAGGACTTCTATAATAATAATGGGGTGAATCTACATCGATAAACATATTTTCATATATTATATAACTCCAATAATAATAATAATAATAGTTTAGTTAAATTTTATGAATTTCTTAGTTTGGTTAATGCAATATGTATAATGGGGTTAGTGTTTTGATTCTTATCGTAAAATGATGGCTATAGAAATTTTCAATCCATTTAATTTTATGGTCCCAATATTTATAATAAAACCAATAAATCATTCAAAATATTCTATATACAATGTATTTTATATTAATTTTGAAATAATTTTTTTAATTAAATTGAGAAGGAATGGAGATCATAAATACATTTTAAATAAATTTCAATATTCTTTTCATGACTAATTTTAAAAATATTAATTATTGATTATTGAATATCTCGCATCAACCTATTGATTATTGATAATTAAATTAAAATTCTAGAAATCCTATTATAAGGTATACACACCTATCAACACAACAGAATTAAGGAATCATAAATATTTTTTCACAAATTTAGTTATATGTATTTTACATTTGTAAATTACATATTCCCATATTTCTTTTAAATTTTTTGTTTTGTTTTTGTTTTCCTTTTGTCTAATCAATTCTAAGTTAAATCTTGAGGTTGTGTATTGAAATAAAAGGTATTTTTAGAAAAATAATTTAAAGGATACAAATAAGAATATGCATGAACCCATTATACACATATTAATGTTTCACTAACCTCGTTATTCACAAAACCCCCCCTTTGAATGAATGCAATATATGCAAGGCACCTTCCAAATGATTTGGAAGAGAATGGTATTACAATATAAAATATATTTTTTGATGGTTTTTGACAAATTAATAAATGTATTTTAGCAAAAGCATTAAAATATATGGAAATCTAATAAAATAGATATACACTCAATGGGAAAGGTAATACTTTTCATTAAGAATGAGGTAATTGTTGAACAATACACACTTTTTAGGATAGGTAACACCTAGATCACCTCCTATTGCGACTCTTCTACTGAAAATGTTCATATTTTTATTATATATGTAAAATTAAAAATTATTTAGTTCTCCTTGTGATCAAAAGAAGCCATGAACGTGAAATAAACTTGGACATGCATTAAAAAAATTTAACGAAAAAAAAGATGCATCCATTGTTTCTTTCACTAACTTGTAATATAATTACATTTATGCATCCTAAATTTTATTTCATCATTTCAAATAAAAAATATCATAAAATGTACACACCATTCGCATTGAGGATTTTCATCAGTACTATGTCATAAATGCTCACAACATGCAAACATTAAATGACCCACAAATTTATTCCTTGTTAGTTATTCCCAATATATTAGTTGTATTCAACAATGTATCATGTTATTCTCAATGGGAAAGGTAATAATTTTCATTAACAAGGAGATAATTGTTCAACAATACACATTTTTTAGTGTAGGTAACACGTACATCACCTCCTATTTCAACTCTTCTATGAAAAATGATCATATTTTTATTATATATGTACAATAACGAATTCCTTAGTTCTCCTTTTGATAAAAGGAAGCCATCTATGTGAAATAAACTTGGATATGCACAAAAAAATTTAACGAAATAAAAGAATCATCAAATTTTTCTTTCCCTATATTGTAATATAATTACATTTATGCATCCTAAATTGTCTTTCAACATTTCAAAGAAAAAATATCTTGAAATGTACACACCCTTCGCATTGACGATTTTCATTAGTACTATGTCACAAAGGTTGACAACATGCAAATGTTAAATGACCAACAACTTTATTCCTTGTTAGTTATTCCCCATATGTTAGTTTTATTCAACAATGTCTCGTGTTCTTCTTCTCTTTTACTCAATTCTTTTATATATTTTCCACAACTTTAACTAAAGTCATATTTTTAAAATTTAAACAAAGGAAATTTATTTTAAAGCTTATAAACCTTGGTTAATATTAGTACTCCCTAATATGAATTACTTAAAAATTTTAATGGTATATTCATAAAAATATTGAGAGTTTTAATGATTTTTAAGTTAAAAGAATTTTAAAGTATAAACATTGAGCAAATAAATTAAAAAAATGCAGAAATTACAAATATTTTTTGTTTTTATTTTTATTTTAAAAACCATGGAATATTAACCTACTCTAAATATTACCCCCAAAAAATTACTCAAAAAATTACTCGGAAAACTATCAACCTTATTTACATTGGAACATTACTTGTTCTACCAAGAGCTCATAGACTATCCTACTCATAGAATATTCGTCAATATTCTCTCATTTTTTTCTCTACTTAGTCATGCCCCTTCCTCTTCATGGGTGATTTAATTTCCAAAGAATGAGAACTCAAAACGTTTCTTTTGTTACACCTAACTACTTTAAGCATTATATATGTTAATTGAGTACCCTACTTAATTAACTTTCTCCTTATTCACAAGCACTAGCAATCTAATAAATCTATTGTTCCTTGTTCGCATTTGCTAGGAAGGCCCCTTTATTCATGTAGAAAAGTTGGACATATATATCTTGTTTTGTGTGGTCACATGCATTTTCTTTATGCTAATGAAATTAAATGTACGAAGAATTATGTTGATGATTACACTGGAATGCGTTGGGTGTACTTATTGAAAAGTAAATCTCAAGCTTTCAAAACTTTTAAGGATTTTCACGTATGGATTGGATACGAAGCATAATCACATATTGGATCTCTTCCTACTATTAATGGAAGATAACTTACTCTAACGAATATGAAATATATCTCCCCAAACATGGGATTCAACATTAGAGCATAGTTCCATAGAATTCTCAACAAAACTATGTAGTTGAAATAATGAACCTTATTATATTGAATATAGTTCGTTCAATGAGGTTTCTCAAAAACATAACATTGACGTTTTGGGATGATGTGATTGTATTTGCAATGTATGTGAAAAACATATGTCCATCTCACACTCTTAGAAAAAAATTCCTTCTAAAATGTGGTATGGATGCAATACTTCGGTAAGCCATCACAAGGTATTGGTTCCTCTAAATTCACTTATCTTTGTTATAGTATAGCCATTCTTGCATATTGCATATTATTGTAAGTTTGGACTTCTAGCTTTGTGGTTGCGATGTATCATAAGTTGGTTATTGTTCCCTCGAAGGATTTAAGGATAATTTCTATTTTCCTCAATGATTCCAAAATGAACTACCCTTCATGCATGGATTTCCTTACAATATTGTACAATCTTTCCATAATTTTCATTCTATGACCTGACCATAACTTGATTCTCATCTAGATATAATTATTTTTTGTACAAGCATATATGTACAATACTATTGTTATTCCCTTTATGACAAAGCATCAGATTGAAGGATGCCATCTATATTACTAAGGTTAGACTCTACTTATCTCAAAACCCTTTGTAACGTTCTTTTGACTGATTAATTTAAAGTGATTCCAATCCAAAATAAGGCATTCCTTTCTTGTGTGTGTAGATTCTTCTACAACCAACTTGAGTTATCTTGCAACATTCTCTTGGGGTTAAAATTAGCACAAGTTTTTTCGCCTATGCTTTGGCCCTCAAGTACTTATCCAACACTTCCTCTCTATAGGGTTTCAATGTTGATTGCGATTTTCACTTGATGTTGGCTGCAAGGAAATTTGATGTTGTTTGGTTGTAAAGAAAACCCATATCTAACTAGGGATTTTCCCAAAAGGCCTGACATTCAAAACAATCCATGTATATCGATTTCAATTGAAGCGGTTTAACCTCTCTTTTTTAATGAAAATATTTAATTATGAGAAAATAATTGATGTCGACTTATAGCCCCAACAATGTAAATCTTTATTTTTATTTGTAAGAATAATTTATACGATTTATTTACTTGTTGCTGCGTGTAATGAAGTGATACCATCAAAAGTTTAAAATATTATAATATTTGTTCTATTTATATTCTAAGAGTATACATTAGATATTTGTGCCATCTCTATATATTTTGTTTCTACATAATGATTGTATATAATTTACTATTATTATGATTTTATTTGAAGAAGAGAATACACAAATTAGGCAAGAGGTATGTGGAGTCCTTGTCATGGAAGTTTGCAAAGGTTTTCCATTTGGCCCTAGTATTAGTTTACCCAAGACTACTTGTTCCATTGACAATTGATATGACTCCAGTCCTTTGGCCTATAACAATCTAAACTAGGTATAGATTTATTTTTCTGCAAGCTAAACTATGTATAAATTTATTTTTCTTACCTGAAATAGTTCTCTTCTATAGTAGCTTACAACAAATTATATTTTTAAAGGTGAATAAGAATCACTATGCATGTCTATATATTTATCCATCCAAACAAGCTTCTTTAAATTATTATATAATATCCCTTTGTATCTTTGCACACATTCAACTGTATTCTTTTTTTGTTAAAAAACCGAGCTAGACTGGGATATACTTATCTAAGATCTTATTGTCATAAATAAATTAAAGGCTATTCCATTCCTCCCAACCAAGAACTATGTTTCCAAGTAGTACCCTGAAATCTCTATCTCCTACTTCCCATGAGAACAAATAGTAGTCATTTTCCATTTACATTTCCTTGACCCTTACTAGCATCTTACTACTTTTATTTAATCAAGGCTTAAATAAAAATTACAAAATTCTTTTTAAAATGATATAAAATGCTTAGGGTTTAGTGTTTATAGTTTGGCCTTTGGGATTTAGGTTTATAGTTTATAAGACCTTAGTAAATTCTTTTAATGAAGACTTAAATAAAAGTTCCAATATGCCTTTTAAACTTTTATAAGATGCCTAGGGTTTTGGGTTTTGATTTTGGGTTTTAGGTTTAGGGTTTATAACACTTTAGTAAATGATTATAATAAACACTTAAATAAAAGTTACAAAACAGTTTTTTAAATGTTATAAAATGCCTAGGATATAGGGTTTAGGGTTTAGCGTTTGGGGTTTGGGGTTTAGAGTTTAGGGTTTAGAGTTTATAACACTTGAGTAAATGTTTTTAATAAACACTTAAATAAAAGTTATTGACTGCTTTTTAAAATGATATCAAATTCTTAGTGTTTATGGTTTAGAGTTAAGGGTTTGAGGTTTAGGGTTTATAACATTTGAGTAAATGCTTTCAATAAACACTTAAATAAAAGTTATGGACTGCTTTTTAAAATGTTATAAAATGCTTAGTGTTTATGGTTTGGAGTTAAGGGTTTGAGGTTTATTGTTTGGGGTTTAGGGTTTAGGGTTTATAACGCTTTCGTAAAAGATTTTAATAAACACTTAAATAAAATTTACAAAACACTTCTTAAAATGTTATAAAATGCTTAGCATTTATGGTTTAGGGTTTAGGTTTTGGGGTTTAGGGTTTAAGCTTTGGGGTTTACGATGTAAGGTTTAGGGTTTAGGGTAGAGTGTTTAAGGTTTATAAAATGCTTAGGGTTTAGGGTTTTGTGGTTTAGAGTTTAAGGTTTACGTTTTAAGGTCTATAACACTTTAGTAAATGCTTTTAATAACCACTTAAATAAAAGTTACAAAACACTTTTTAAAATGTTATAAAATAACTAGGGTATAGGGTTTAGGCTATAGGCTATAGGGTTTAGGGTTTATAACACTTTAGTAAATTCTTTTAACAAACACTTAAATAAAAATTACAAAACAGTTTTTAAGATGCTATAAAATGTTGAGGGTTTATGGTTTTAAGTCTAGGGTTTAGGGTTTAGATTTTAGGGTTTATGGGTTATAATACTTTGGTGAATGATTTTAATAAACATTTAAATAAAAGTTACAAAACACTTTTTAAAATGTTATAAAATACTTTGGGTTTAGGGTTTACAGTTTAGGGTTTAGGATTAGGGGTTTATGGTTTAGAATTTAGGGTTTAGGGTTTAGTATTTAGGGTTTGCGGTTTAGGGTCTAGGGTTTAGGGTTAAGCATTTGCAGTTTAGGCTTTAGGAATTAGTGTTTATGGTTTAGGGTTTATAACACTTTATAAAATTCTTAGGGTTTAAGTTTTAAGATTTTCAGTTTAGGGTTTATGGTTTGGGGTTTAAGGTTCATGGTTTCGATTTTATAACACCTTAGTAATTGTTTTAATAAACACTTAAATAAAAGTTACAAAAGACTTTTTAGATGTTATAAAATTCTTAGGGTTTAGTGTTTAGGATTTGGGGTTTAGGGTTTTGGTTTTAGGGTTAAGGGTTTAGGGTTTAGGGTTTAAGGCATAGGGATGAACCACCCCACCTTAAGGGGTTATCCACTGCTACATATTACACGTCATGCATTCATCCTATTGAGCCTTGAGGAGTTATGAAGAAAAATAAATAAAAGGAAACATGTTTATGAGGAAGGGTGGAAAAACAAAGGTGAGGGTATCTCATGTACCACAATTTTCTCCCGCCTATACTCACATACCCAAGTGTGGTCTTCCCTTATTATAGATACTCGTAAAATTCTGAAGGTTTATGTTTTAGGTATTAGGGTTTGGGGTTTAGGGTTTTGGACTTAGGGTTTATAACATTTTAGTAAATTATTTTATTAAGAACTTCAATAAAAGTTACAAATAATTTTTAAAATGTTATAAAATTCTTAGGCTTTAGCATTTAGGGTTCACGGTTTGTAACACTTTATAAATGTTTTCAATATACACTTAAATAAAAGTTACAAAATACTCTTTGAAATGTTATAAATCAATTAGGGTTTAGGTTTTAGGGTTTAGGTATTTGGGTTTAAAGTTTATAACACTTTAGTAAATTATTTTAATAAACATGTAAAAAAAGTTACAAAACACTTTTTAAAATGTTATGAAATGCTTAGGGTTTAGGTTTTAGGGTATAAGGTATAGGGTTTAGGGTTTGGGGTTTAGGGTTTAGGGTTTAGGGTTTATAACACTTTAGTAAATTGTTTTAATAAACACTTAAATAAAAGTTACAAAACTCTTTTTGAAATGTTATAAAAGGCTTAGGTTTTAGTGTTTATGGTTTAGTTTTTATGGTTTAGGGTTTATAACACCTTAGTAAATTATTTTGATAAAAACTTAAGTAAAAGTTACAAAACTCTTTTTAGAATGCTATAAAATGCTTAGGGTTTATGGTTTATAAGACTTTAGTAAATTCTTATAACAAACGCTTGAATAAAAGTTAAAAAACACATTTTAAAATGTTATAAATTTCTTAGGGTTTAGGGTTAAGACTCTAGGGTTTATAATACTTTACTAAATCCTCTTAATCAACACTTAAATAAAACTTAGAATATTTTTTAAGATGTTATAAAATGCTTAGGGTTCAGGGTTCAGGGTTTATGGTTTTGGGTTTGGTGTTTATAGTTTAGGGTTTAGGGTTTATAACACTTTAGTAAATTATTTTAATAAACACATAAATAGAAGTTACAATATGTTTTTTAAAATGTTATAAAATTATTAGGGTTTAAATATTTTAAGGTTTAGGGCTTTAGTAGGTTTAGATGCTTAGGGTTTAGGGTTTAGGGTTTCAGGTTTAGAGTTTAGGGTTTAGGATTTATGGTTTATGGTTTACAGTTTAGGGTTGAGGGTTTATAACACTTTAGTAAATTATTTTAATAAACACTTAAATAAAAATTACAAAATAATTTTTAAAATGTTATAAAATGCTTAGGGTTTAGGGTTTAATGTTCACGTTTCGTGGTTTACAGTTTAGGGTTGAGGGCTTATAACACTTTAGTAAATTCTTTTAATAAACACTTAAATAAAAATTACAAAATACATTTTAAAATGTTATAAAATGCTTAGGGTTTAGGGTTTAATGTTCACGATTGTGGGTTTAGGGTTAAAGGTTTAGGGTTTAGGGTTTATGACTTAAGGTTTAGGGTGTGGGGTTTAGAGGTTAGGGTTTACGGTTTATAAAACTTTAGTAAATTATTTTCATAAACACTTAAATAAAAGTTTCAAAATACTTTTTAAAATGTTAAAAAATGATTACGGTTGAGGGTTTAGTGTTTGGGATTTAGGATTTAAGGTTTAGGGTTTATGGTTTGGGGTTTTGGATTTGGGTTTAGGGTTTAGTTTTTATGGTCTACAACATTTTGGTAAATTCATTTAATAAAAACTTAAATAAAAGTTACAAAACAATTTTTAAAATGTTATAAAATGGTTATGGTTTATGGTTTACGATTTAGGGTTTAGGGTTTGGGGTTTGAGCTTTACGGTTTAGGGTTTAGATTTTGGGGTGTAGGGTTTATGCTTTTGTGTTTAGGATTTATGGTTTTGTGTTTATGATTTAGGGCTTGTAACACTTTGCTAAATTCTTTTAATAAACACTTAAATAAAAGTTACAAAATTCTTCTTAAACTATTATAAAATTCTTATGGTTTAGGGTTTAGGGTTTAGGTTTTACGGTGTTACTTAAATAAAAGTTACAAAACACTTTTTAAAATGTTATAAAATGCCTATAGTTTAGGGTTTAGTTTAGGGTTTATTGTTTATTGTTTAAGTTTTAGGGTTTAGGGTTTAGGTTTTATAACACCTTAGTAAATTTTTTTAATAAACACTTAAATAAAAGTTACAATATTATTTTTAATAGATCATAATATGCTTAGGTTTTAGGGTTTAGGCTTTGGGTAGCTAGAACTATGAAACATATGGTAAAATTCTTATTCAACCACCCTACATCATAAAGAAAATCCTTCTCCATTGATGGTCCATCATCATAACTGAAAAGCATTCCATGGAATTCATTTCTCTAAGTTAGTCACTAAAAAAAATGGTAATGTGCATGCATGGTGGTGTTTATAAAGAGGATAATGGAAAGGCATATTGACAATAACATATAACACTTATTTCTACTCTATTTTATCATGTCAAGGTAGGTATGGATTGAATATTCAATTAGCATTATCACTAAAGTTAGAAAAAAATGAAAACATATAAAATAAATATTTTTGAAAATTTGATAATAAAGGTTTTTTTTTTCTTTTCCACGTAGTCTAACTAATAGAAAAAATGGCTTTGTCACTGAATTTTTTCTAGCTAATTTGAAACAATGAAAGATAACAATATTTCTTGAGATTGTATTGATGGATTCTAATGAAAAAGCCAATACCTCTATAAGTAAGATTGTACCTTTTTTTTCAAATAATTTTTAAATAATATTTATTCTATTAGAAATAATATTATTTATATTTAGTCTTTTATTTTTCATGATGGTCTCTCTTTCCATCAATATTGCTTTCCATTGTGAAGGGTAATTCATAATACAATGATATTAAATTATAAATTAAATTAGGCTAAATACAAAATGATATATTCTATATTTATATTAACTAATATGATTTATTATTATAATCTTATTGATAATTAATAAAAATAAAAATATTATTTATTTATTATTATTGTAAAACATTTTTAGTCTTGATGTAAAGTCTTAATCCTAGTTGAAAACAACTCCGAATATATAAATTTTTATATTACTATTAATTAGCGTAGATAATTATTACAATATTTTAAGAATTAGTCTCTATGTATAAAGAATATCATGCATAAAAATATTATGCACACCATTTTATATTTTGTTAATAGACCATGTAATAAGAGACTCTCTCTAATAATTTGAATTACAATTAGTTGGTCCATCTTAAGCATTACAATTATTGAAACCAGAATATAATTTTAAGTAGAAAAATTATTTATGTTCCCTTTAATATTCTATTCAATGTTTAACTAATTGGTACCAACTAAACCTTTTTACTTGATAAATTTGGTTGTCATATTCAACTTAAAGATAGAGAAAGAGGTATCCGAGTTGACAAAATACCCCAAAATATAAAGATGTCAAAAAGAAAAATTTAAATACTCTGACTAAACTCTATTCATAACAAGTTTATAGGGTTATATGTGAAGTACATTTTATTGAATTTATTGTTCTTCCACATCTAAGTTATGTTCTAAATTATTAATTATAAAAAAGTTACTATATGTGAATTTCAAGGTACAATTTATATAGAAATGGATTCTATATTTTATGTTTTACTTTGAAATTGCCAATCTTTTACTTTATAAACAAATAAATGTTATTTTATAATTTAATTTTTTTTTTTTCCATCAACACTTCAGTCCAATTTTTTATTTATAAAACAATTAAATGTTTTTTTTTTTTAATTTAGCTTTTAGTCTTTTATTTTCCATTTTTTAAGCTTTCAAAAATTAATTATTTTCTTTTTCTTTTTTTAAATAACTTTTTAAGCTTTAAATTATTTATTTTCCATTTGTAAAATTTAAAAACTTTTAATTTAAGTATTTTTTTTACTTTAACTTTCAAAAATGTAATTAATATTCTCTTTTCTAAAATTAGATAACTTTCTAACTAACTAATATTCTCTTTTCTAAAATTACGTAACTTTCTAACTAACTTTTTGCTTTTCCCTGCTATTGTAATTAATATTTCTTGAATTCAGCCCAGCCGTTACTTTTTGCTTTTCCCTGCTATTGTAATTAATATTTCTTGAATTCAGCCCAGCCGTTTCTTCATTGTTCAAGGCGGATTTCACAATGGGAATGTCTTCAACTTCAACCCGAGCATTTAGTTGAGAGATGACGGATGAAGTCGATCCGTTTCCTTCATAGCCGTTTCCTCATTGTCGTTTCCTCATTGTTCAAGGTGGATTTCAAAAGAGCAATCTCTCCCAATTGTTTTAAGATGTGCCAAATCGATCCACAAATCGTCAGACTGAATATACGAAGATCGTGTGTTCGATCCACGCTCCTCTGTATTTTTGTCGAGAGAGCATCAGGCTGAATATATGAAGGTCATGTGTTCGATCCACGCTCCTCTGTATCTTTGTCGGGAGAGCATCAGGCTGAATATATGAAGGTTGTGTGTTCGATACACAATGTTGTTGCTTCTGTATTTTGAGAGCCTATTCGCTTCAACACGTTCAATTTGTGGTTTCTGCAAAGGCAGCAAGTGGCTATAGTCGCTCAATCCCATGTCCTACAGTTGGTTATCCAAGAAAATCACTCGCAAGAGGAATAAATATGCAAGAGACCACGTGTGTCTGAACATATATGCCGAGGACATAATCATGCAGATGGATTTTCTAATAAAAATATTGCACGGGCTCCTGCATTTCTCGGAAGATTTGTATGAAGTCTGCGGGAGAGGAAGATCTCATGGAAGCTGTCAAATCGCTTCATGAATCCATATACGGCGACTGTGTCTATCTCCGGCCCAAGAAAGTTCTAGATTTGATCTTCTTGCTGTCAAGCTTGTGTTTTAAATTTTCTTGATGTTGTTAGGGTTTTTAATTTCTTATTTCCAGTCAATGGAGTGATTATCAAGCAACTAAATTATTATTTTTGACAATACAAAAGGAAAATCAATTTATTATAAATGCAATAGCATTAGGTTTTGAAAAAATAACAATAACCTCCACTAAGTACGATGGAACACCACAATAACATAACAATAAAGCTTATAACCAGTGTAGGTCTTACGAAGTTTCTTTGTGTTTTGCGTTTGTATGTTCCTTGGCAGTTTCCATGATTTATGTCTACGGTAGTTGTGATTTTTATGTATTTTATTTTTTGAAAGATTTTATATAATTAATGTGTGGTAATTGTGTTTTTTGTGATTTTATATAATTAATTTATTGATGTTAGAAAGTTCTAGGCATTAAAAATAAATATTGAGTTGGGTGCGATTTTTCTTAACACTTTTTGATATTATTTATATAAATTTTACAATTTTTTGAATTAAATGGTTGTTTTAATAATTATTTATTTAAAATGCAAACTTTTATACATATTATTTGTTATATTATCATATATATATTGATATATGAATTATCATTGTAATAAATGAATCATTAAGTATTATAAATAAAGAGAATGAAATGATATGGAAATTTTTATTTTTGTTTTAGTTTTTTTGAGGAGGTGGAGGTGGAGGTGGAGGTGGAGGTGGAGGAGGAGGAGGTGGAGGAGATGTTGCTAGAGCTGGTGGAGGAGTAGGTGGTGGTGATGGTGTTGGAGGAGGAGGAGGGCGAGGTGGAGGTGGAGGTGGTGGCGAAGGAGGAGGGGGAGGGGGAGGTCAAGGTGGAGGCGGAGGCAGAGGTAGAGGTGGAGGTGGTGGAGGAGGTGGAGGTGGAGGTGGAGGAAGACAAAGTGGAGGAGGAGGAGGTCGTGGCAGAGGAAGTAGAGGTGGAGGAAGATGAGGTGGAGGAGGAGGAGGTCATGGTGGAGGAGGTAGAGGTGGAGGTGGAGGCAGAGGTGGAGGTGGTGGAGGAGGTTGAGGTGAAGGTGGAGGAAGACAAGGTGGAGGAGGAGGGGGTCGTGGTGGAGGAGGTAGAGGTGGAGGAAGATGAGGTAGAGGAGGAGGAGGTGATGGTGGAGGAGGTAGAGGTGGTGGAGGTGGAGATGGAGGAAGAGGAGGAGGCAATGGATGTGGAGGTGGTCGTGGAGGTGGAGGATATGGTGGAGGAGGAGGTGGTCGAGGAGGAGGAGGAGGAGGAGGCAGTGGATGTGGAGGTGGAGGATATGGTGGAGGAGGAGGTGGTCAAGGAGGAGGAGGAGGTGGTGGTGGTAGTGGTTGAGCAGGACATGGAGATGGAGGTGGAGAAGGAGGAGGTGGACGTCGAGGAGGAGGATGTGTAGTTCGAGGAGAAGAACAGGGAGGATGAGGAGGGGGAAGAGGTGGTGGAGGAGGCAGTGAAGGAAGAAGTGTGGGTGGAGGTGGAGAAGGAGGAGGAGGAGGTGCTTGTGGAGGAGGTGAAGTTGGAGTTGGAGGAGGAGGGGGTGGATGTTGTGGAGGTGGAGGTGGTGGAAGAGGTGGAGGTGGAGGTGGTCGAGAAGGAGGTGGTGTAGGTGGATATTGTGGAGGAGGAGGTGGAGGTGGAGGCGATGAGGGTGAATGTGTGGCTAGAAGAAGAGGTAGAGGAGGTGAAAGTGGAGGTGGTGGAGATATAGGTGGCGGTAGAGGAGGAGGAGGAGGAGGAGAAGATAGAGGTGATGGAGAAGGAGGTGGAGTAGGAGGAGGAGGAGGAGGTGGATAGCGGTGGAATAACAGAAATTCGAGAAATTTTAAAATAAACCTAAATTAAATTTAAACAGACTATTAAATTTTCTTAAATCGTTTTACTAAAATTCAAATTCAAATATAAAATATACAAACAAAAAATTACATGCAGCTATCCACCTAATATCATTAAATACCCACAAGAAATTATTATAATGCAAACAACCCTTTACTAAAATTAAAATTCAAACTCAAATATAAAATCTACCAACAAAAATATTACATGAAGCTATCAACCTAATATCATCAAATACGCAGAAGAAATTATTATAATGCGATCCGTGAAACAGATTGTTAATATCATATTTAATAAAACAAAAAAAACCATAATAATTAAGGGAAAACTCACTTGTAATTGCTCAAAACCCATTCTCCAATAATTCCTAATGGCAAGTAAACTGTCCAGGTGGCAAGCCGAAAGTGGAAAATTCATTCGGCCTCATTCTTATTTAATTGTTTAAAATCAGCGCGTTGTGGAGCTTTTGAAATTTCTGACCGACAAGGCAATGATTGATGACTAGGACGTTGAGTGACTAGTAACATTGGTGAAATATAGGGACTCGAGTAAATGCGATTGAGGTATTCATAAAAGCTTTCCGTTGTGGTCCTGACTCTATCTGTTTGGAAAAAGCTAAGGTAATGATGTTGTGATCCTCTGCCGTTGTGGTCCTGACTCTATCCGTTAGGAAAAAGTTAAGGTAATGATGGTGTGGTCCACCGCTAAGTTAATGATGCTGTGGTCTTCACTCTATACGTTGGGAGAGCGTTGAGGAGAGTAAAAATTTAGTCCACAAGATATATGTAAACATTTATTTACACCTCCATGAAAGTCCAACATATATATTGTACCTCATCCTATTGGTTAGCATACATATTGTACATACATATTGTACCTCATTCTGTCGGTTATTGTTGGAAACATGAATTGACTTGAATTATGTGTGTCTGATCCTCATCACAATTGATTATTATCGGCAACATGAATTCATTTTAACCTCTGATTAATTACTATTTTATAAAGTTGTCGTATAAAATGTTCTATAAATTATTGCCAATTTTATATATATAATTTTTTTTAATTTATATATATATATATATATATATATATATATATATATATATATATATATATATATATATATATATATTCTATATATATATATATATATATATATTTTGCAACAATTTTTTTTAAGTTTTATTTAAATTTTAGGAAATAATTTTCTATTATTGTAAATGTTTTTTTAATTATAATTTAGTAATAAATAACTAATTTTAAATAACTATTTAATATAAAAACATTTCCAACATAACAATAAATTTAATAATTTAATAATTTCTTTAAATAAACTGATATTAATAATGAATGAACAATGCCACTTAAAAAAATAAATTAATTTATTAGTTAATTAATTTTTTATGGTACATAATTATAACTTGTTATAATATCCCAAAAATATATGGCTATGGATTTTCTTTGTAAGCATCATCACAATTTTTTGTAAGATTGAAAATCACATGTTTTCATGATTGCTTTTAATCAATATATACTTTTCAACAATACAAATAATCACAACATCACAAGTGACTATGACCATGTTTTTTTTAAACCACAATCATTCAATGAACATTTAAAAATATATCAAAAGTGGCTCGTGATGTTGATAAAATACAAACAAAATAAACATAGAATTTAAAAATTAATTTACAAATTGATGTTTATGATCATATAATTTTAAATTTATGTGCTTTTTGTTTATGCTATGTATTTTTTTTTGTTGTGCTCTTGTTCACCTTTGGTTGTTTCTTATGATTGTATGTGTATAATATTTTCACACATATGTAATATCATATACAATAATTATTTTTCCAATGTGTAGAATTTGTATACTAGAGTGTTGACATTTAATTTGTAGTTTAATTTAATAAAATGTTATTTTTCCTACAAATGACAACAACATCATGAATGAATTTTAATTTTTGTGAGACTATTCAATAAACATTGTTTTTTAATTAATCATTTTTTATAATTAGATAGAATTTTTATGATAATAGAATTTTAAATGTTTGTGTTTTCATTTTATGTAATGTATGTGTTTGTTTGTTTATGTTCTTGTTTGTGTATAAACTTTAGAACACAAGAAAGGCTTTCATTAGAATATGCCATATGGACGGTCATTGCCCAAATTGACAATTGACTTGATACAGGTTACATTTATCATGATTTTATACACATAAAATATAATATCCAAGAATTACACTTCCAATTAATTGAATGTGTATTAAACTATATATGTTGAAATTAGCATTCAGTTTAACAAAATTTCATTTATTTTTGCAAATGACCATGCCTTTTTTTGTAAGTATCATTATTTAATGCATCTCTGAGAAACAAACTATTTTATAAGTATTTTTAATTAATATATATTTATAATTAGTTACAATGGATGTTTCATGATGATAGGGCTTTAAATGTTTGTGTTTTTATTTTATGTAATGTATTTACTTGTTTTTCTTTGCTCTTGTTTGTGTTTCTATGTCTATGAATTCCAGAACACACAAAAAAATTTCATTATCATATACCATATGGAAGGTCACTAAACAAATTGCTGACAAACTTGATACAAATAACTTCTATGATGATTTTAAGCATCCATAGTATCCAATGTAGGAGATACACTTAAAATGATTTGAATGCTTGCATTAAATTATCCGTGTTCAATTTAATAAGATTACACTTATTTTTGTAATTGACCATGGCATCATGAATGACAAAGTGTCTTTTTTTTTATAACCACCACTATACTATTCAATGTGTATTTGAAAATAAGATTCTTTTATAATTATTTTTAATTAATATATTCTTTCTTCCTCAGGAAAAATCATAATTTTATTAATGAAAGCAAAATTACATGTTGTAGATTCTGATAATGCATTCAATCCTGCCAATCGAAAGTGATGATCATAGAGACCAAAAATACAACTCCAAAATGGTGGTAAACATGTTACCCTTTTCTCCATTTCTTCTTTTTAACTTTTCACAATTCTCCCTGGGAAGGAGTGGTAGCTACAAGTGCTAGCTAGGTCCCTTCATTCATTCTTATATTTTCCTTATCTGAATCCATACTTCCATATACATGATGACATTTTGAGTCCCTTGTCTCCATTGCTATAGCTATCATCTCTTACATCAACATTATGTCCTTTCCTAGGACATCCATCCACTGTGCGATCTTCTCCTAGTTGGAGTGCATTCATGCCCAAGGAAACTCCAACAAATGGCTCCCATAGGCTGCAAATGAATAGATCCATTATTGGTCACAAACTATGACCCAACACACCTCAAAATGTTGTTGTTCAAACTTTTTCAATGTTGGAATTCTATGACTCGTTAGGGAACCAACCAAAGTCCCTAACAACCCTTCAAAGTAGGCCCAAATATCCCTTTATGTTGCAGTTATCCTCCAAGGATATGCTGCCCCATAACGCTACTCCTTTAGGGTAGTTTTGAGCTCACATTCAAGGGCCTGTCTCCATTAAGGTACTGCGACCCTTACAACACCCAAACTAGGGCTGCCATAGCCTCTTCGGAGGAATTTCCACCCTCCAAAATTCCTCCAAACAACCTCCCTACTCCTTCTTGGGCTACCACCAACCCTCTAAACATCCCTTAAACAACCCGTGTTTACCCTTCAAATCACTCACTGACCCTGCCTTGGAAACAATCTATAAGAGAAGGGCTTTGGCCCTTCCACCAGCAAACACGACCTCCAATTTGGCCATTGGTCACCCTGTAAAAACCCTACAAAAATAGAAGTTCAAAATCCTTGTTTATGTGACCTTAAATCTACGGCCTAGAACATAGGTAATCTCTCTCCAATGAGCTCTCCAAATGAGGTATGTGTTGAACAAAAGGACTTTCAAATGTCTCCACAATACCTTCTATTTATACACTAAAAGAAGGGTTCCTCAAACGTTGTTCTAGGGCTTGACAAGCTGTCAGAAGCCTAAATAACATTAAGCCAGCGTTGACACTTCTTGTGCAAACCCAGACTTTCGCTTAAAACAATTGTAGCTCCTTAATGACAACTCAGAATTGGATTATTCTAATTGCATCAGAACTGTCTCACTAAGGGCTATCATCCTCATCCATCATGTGTCGAAAAATCATCATGGTTTTCGCCCAAACTATTGAAGAATCTAGGGAAAATGTATTTAGTATGATTTTTCTTATCATGATAACTATGTATGTGGTATTTCTACTTTTTTCTTATTAGCACAATCTTATATTGATATCATTAGTGTGTGTATTTCTTACTTTGTCAAAAGGTTACCGAAATACAAGAGACAAAAACATAAGATGTTGGCTTTCTGCTAGGGTAACAACCTCTCCCTCTTGGAGAGGAAAACCCGCACACAATTATTTTTATAGAGATTCCAATTGACTAATACCAAGACCTTGATGCTTGACCTACTAAGCCACTTGAAGACCAAAACATCAATCCTTTTCATAATGTAGAGATCATCATCATCATTATTGTTGCTTCACTGAGATCATCATCATAGTACCACAAAGATTCTTGCAGTTGCACCATTGCCTGTACTTCTACCTATATCATTATTTCATCACTATATCAACGAGGTCTTTTATATGTGAGTTGCACCAAGATAGTGATCATGATCGAGACCATCATTGCTAATTTACCAAAATATTGAATGAGTCTAGAATGCTAGAATGTATTACTGAGATCACTGGTAATTATGCTGAGATTGTAGTGACATCTAGAGAGTAGGCTGAGGCAAAGAGTGTCACTTTAGGACTCTTCCATTCACAGGTATGCCGAGACTGTTATTCTGTGATGTTGATAAATGTGAGATTGTAAGGAGGCTGAAAATATAACGGGTTGATTTCCAAAATACATACTGTAATAGGCGTTCAAAATATCAAAGGTATCCGAGATTCCTCAATGTAATCATCCTTGAGATTTCTGAGACATATGAGATTTGTCTTAATGGCCTTCATCTAGATTTATTGTTTTTAGTCTTGGACTAGTGCATGACACATGAAATAGAAAAACACAATTGTCACTCCTTTTTAATAAGGGGTGATGTAATCCAAGCTCCTTCTTAGTGAAGGCGATGGCAGTGGCGATGAAGGTGATGTAGGAGATAGAGGAGGAGGTGGAGGAAGAGACGAAGCAAGAGGAGGTAGGGAAGGAAGCACTAGTAGTGGAGGATGTGGAGGCGGAGGTGGAGGCAGAGGTAGTGGAAGCAGTGGTGGTAGTGGCGGTGGCGGTGGAGGATGAGGAGGAGGAGGAGGCAGTGTGGTGGTGGTGGATGCAGAGGAGGAGGAGGAGGAGGAGGATGCTAAGGTAGTTGAGGAGGAGGTGGAGGTGGTGGTGGAGGTGGAGAAGAAGAATGAGGTGGAGGGTGTGGTGAAGCCGAAGGAAGAGGAGGTCATGTTGTTGGTGGAGGAGGTGGTAGAGGTTGAGTTTGGAGGCATAGGTGGTGGTGGATGAGGAGGCGGAGGTGGAGGAATAGGAGCAGGAGGATGTGGAGGTGGAGGAGGAGGAGTAGGGGGATGTGGAGGTTGAGGTGGTGGAGGAGGTGGAAGCAAAGGAGGAGGAGAAAGAGGAGGAGGAGGAGGTGGTGGAGGAGGATGTGGATGTGGAGATGGAGGAGGAGGAGGTGGACATGGATATGGAGGAGGAGGAGGAGGCAGTGGAGGTGGATAAGGGGGAGGAAAAAGTGGAGGTGGAGGAGGAGGAGGAGGTGGATGAGGGGTTGTTGGAAGAGGTGGTGATGGAGTAGGAGGTAGTGGTGGAGTAGGAGGTGGTGGAGGTGGAGGAGGAAGAGGTGAATGAGGAGGATGATAAGGTTATGGAGGAGGGAGATGAGGTTGAAGAGGACGAAGAGGAGGAGGATGTGGAAGTGGAGGTGGAGGTGGAGGACGAGTGGAGGATGAGTTGAAGGTGGAGGAGGAGGTGAAGGTGGAAGTGGAGGTTTAGCTGGAGAAGGAGAAGGAGTAAGAAGAGGAGGAGGAGGCAGTGGTGGAGGTAGTGGAGGTGGAGGAGGAGAAGGAGGATGAGGAGGAGGGGGTGGAGGAGGTGGAGGTGGAGTTGGAGGTGGTGGTGGATGAGGAGGAGGAGGAGGAGGAGACAAAGGTGGAAGTGGAGGAGGAGCAGGTGGTGGTGGTGGTGGATGAGTCAGTGGAGGAGGAGGAGGAGGAGGAGGCGGAGGGGTAGTTAGTGGAGGAGGTGGAGGCGAAGGAGGTTGAGGAGGAGGTGGAGGCTGAGGAGGAGGTAGAGGCAGAGGTGGATTTTGAGGTGGGGGAAGATGAAGTGGTGGAGGAGGAGGAGGAGGTGGAGAAGGATAAGGAGGAGGAGGAGGAGGAGATGGTGGAGGAGGTGGAGGTGGAGGAACAAAGGAGGAGGAGGAGGAGGTGGTGCATGTGGACGATGAGTAGGAGGAGGTGGATGTGGGTGATTAGATGATGGAGGTGGAGGTGGAGGTGGATATATGGAAGTTAATTTAAGATTGATGTCTTAAATTCAAATATAAAATTGTCACTCTCTTCTCCATTGTTGGAAATGAAAGCTACAGTTTCATGAATCGAAAACATATCCCTTTACATACATAATATCCTACTATTAAATGATAATTAATTCATTTAGAAATATTTCCTCTATTCACAAATATATTCATTCAAGTACATGAAATTTCTTTTACGTTTAGATCTGATATCTTGGCTAAGAATTTGAAGCATTTATCAAGATCAAAATTTTGTGTTTATTTTGTTTAAACCTTTTGTTAGTCTCTTAAACACTTATAGTTCTAGTTTTATTGTTCAATGAACCATTTGTTTGGGATTGACTGGTTTCATCTAATTATCATTGATTTAAAAAGCATTGGGTTAAATTTAACGTTGTTTCTTGAATAAGAAGCCTTATGTTCTTCTTCTTTTATGTTTACTTGAGAAACATAGGATATTAGGAATCATATATGGCTTTGTTTATTCTTTTGGTATTCCACATATTTTGCGTAATTATTATTTTGCGTAATCATATAGAGTTGACATGAATATCTAATGTGTACTCATAGAATATAAATAGAACAAATATTATAGTATTGTAAACTTTTGATGGAATCACTTCATTACACATAGTAAGAAGTAAATACATTGTATAAATTGTCCTTATGAATAAAAAGAAAGATTTACATTATTGGGGCCATAAGACAACCAAAACTATTTTATCATAATTAAATATTTTCATTAACAAAGAGAGGGTAAATCCGTTGAATTGAAATCGATATACATGCATTTTTTTTAGTGTCGTTCATTTTGGGAAAAGTGCTAGCTATATAAGGGTTTTCTTTAAACTCAAACAACATCAAATTTCCTTGCAGCCAACATCAAGTGAAAATGGAAACTGACATCGAAACCCTATAAAGAGGAAGCGTTTGATAAGTACTTGAAGGCTAAAGCATAGGTGGAAAAACTTGCATGAATTTTGACCCCAAAACAATGTCACAAGATAACCCAAGTTGGTCATAGACTAACCTACACACACAAGAAAGGAATTCCTTTGTTTGAATTGGAATCACTTTAAATTAATTAGGCAAAGAACATTATAGAGGGTTTTGAGATAAGTAGAGTCTAACCTTAGTAATATAGATGACATCCTTCAATCTGATGCTTTGTTGTAAACGGAATAACATTAGTATTGTACATATATGCTTGTACAAAGAAAAATTATATCGAGATGAGAATCAAGTTATGGTTTAATCATAGAGTGAAAATTCTAGAAAGATTGTACAATATTTGAAGGAACTCCATGTATGAAGGGTAGTTCATTTTGAAATCATTGGGAAAAGCAGAAATTAACCTGAAATCCTTTGAGGCAACCATAACCAACTTATGATACATCACAACCACAAAGTAAGAAGTAAAAAATTACAATAATATACCCAATATGCAAGAATGGCTATACTATAACAAACATAAGTGAATGTAGAGGAACCAAAGGCCTTGTGGTAGCTTACTGAAGGATTTCATCGATACCACATTTTACAAGGACTCTTTTTCTAAGAGCATGAGATGGACATAAGTTTTTGACACACATTGCACATAGAATCACATAATCCCAAAACATCAATGTTTTGTTTTTGAAAAACCTCATTGAGAGAACTATATTCAATAGAGTAATGTTCATTCTTTCAACTACTTAGTTTTGTTGAGAATTATATGGAACTATGCTATTATGTTGAATCTCGTGCTTGCAGATATTTTTTTCATATTCATTAGATTACATTATATTCCATTAATGGTATGAAGAGAGCCAATATTTGATTATACTTCATATCCAATCCATACATGAAAATCCTTAAATGTTTTGAAAGCTTGAGATTTGCTTTTTAGTAAGTACACCCAACACATTCCAGTGTAATCATCAACATAATATTTCGTACATTTATTTTCATTATCATAATGAAAATGCATAGGACCACACAAACCGAAATATATATGTCCAAATTTTCTACATGAATGAAGGGGCCTTGCTAGCGATTGCGAACAAGGAGCAAGTGGTAAATGATTATGCATAGCTATAGACCCATATAAATAAGAAAGTGGAAAATTCCACATATATTTAGTAAGGTACTCAATTGACATATTTAATGCTTAAAGTGGTTATGTATAACAAAAGAAATGTGTTGAGTTCTCATCCTTTGGGAGATATATCACCCTTGACGAGGAAGGGGCATGACTAAGTAAAGTGAAAAATGAGATAGTATTGATGGATAGTCTATGAGCTCTTGGTAGAATAAACAATGTTCCAATGTAAATAAGCCTGATAATTTTCCACGTAGTAGAGAAATTTATTGTGGGTAATATTCGAGGCTTTTTCAAAATAAAAAATAAAAATTAGTTATCAATTTTTACATTTTTTTAAATTTATTTGCTCAATGTTTATACTTCAAAATTATTTTAACTTAAAAATAATTAGAACTCTCAATATTTTTACGAAAATATCAGTAAACATTTAACATTATGGATATTATGGAGTACTAATGTTAGACAAGGTTTATAAGCTTTAAAATAAATTTTCATCCTTGAATGTTTTACTACTAGATAGAACCCTTTGAGAAGAAATAAAAAACATGGCACAGTTGTGCAAAATATATAAAAGAATTAAGTGATTAATAGAGAAGATAACATGAGACATTGTTGAATAAAACTAACATATGGGGAATAACAAACAAGGAATAAAGTTGTGGGTCATTTAATATTTTCATATTGTGAGGCTTTATGACATAGTACTCGTGAAAATCCTCAATGCTAAGCGCATGTACATTTCATGATACTTTTTTATTTGAAATGATAAAAGACAATTTAGGGTGCATAAATGTAATTATATTATAATTTAGTCAAAGAAACATTGTACTCTTCTTTTATTTCGTTAAATACTTTTATGCATGTCCAAGTTTATTTCACCTTCATGGCTTCTTTTGATGAGAAGGAGAGCTGAGGAATTTGTCATTGTACATATATGATAAAAATATGAACATTTTTAGTAGAAGAGATGCAATAGGAGGTGATGTAGGTGTTACCTATCCTAAAAAAGGTGCAATATTGAACAATTATCTCCTTGTTAATGAAAAGTATTATCTTTCCCATTCAGTGTCTATCTATTTTATTATATTTCCATTTATTTTAATATTTTTCCTTAAATATATTTGTTAATTTGTCAATAAGTATAAAAAAATATATTTCTATATTGTAATACCATTCGCTTCCAAATCACATGGAAGGTGTCTTGCATATCTCACATTCATTCAGAGGGGGATTTTCATGAATAATGAGGTTAGATAAAGCATTAATATTTGTATAATGGTTTCAATATATTTTGGTTTGTATCCTTTAAATTCCATTCCTAAAGAAATAAATGTGAATGCATTTGATATTTGCATAAATTTAATAGAAAAATATCTCGTAGACTGTACATATAGTGAAATTCATTCAATTGAACTCAACAACCCCTTAGATTTCAATACAAAGCCTCAACATTTAACTTAGAATTCATTAGAAAAAATTAAAACAAAAACAAAACAAAACAAAAAATATAATAAAAAATCATATTACAAATATATGTATGTATGTATGTATGTATGTATGTATATATATATATATATATATATATATATATATATATATATATATATATATATATATATATTTATATTTATATATTTATATTTATGTATATTAATATTAATATAAATATTAGTGATTAAAGAAAAATTGGAATACACAATTTACACATCTGAAATACGTATAAATAAATTTGTGAAAACATATTTATGATTCGTTAATTATGTTATGTTGATAGTGTGTATAACTTATAATAGGATTTCTCGAATTCTAATTTAATTATCAATAATCAATAGGTTGATGCTAGTGATAAAATAATCAATAATTAATATTTTTAATATTAGTCATTAATAGAGGGTTGGGATTTATTTAAAATGTAGTTATGATCTGTATTCCTTTTCAATTTAATTAAAAAATGGTTTCAATATTAATTTCAAATACACTATATATAAAATATTTTGACTATAAAACGATTTACTGGTTTTATTATAACTATTGTGACCATATAATTAAATGGATTGAAAATTGTTATATCCATCAATCTATAAAAATATGTTTATCCATGTAGATTCTCCCCACTATTATTATGGAAATCTTTTAATTGGAAACGTTTCTTCTTACATTACCTTGGCTTCGAAATACCGCATCCCCAATATGATGTTTTGATATGCCATTTTGTTAAATTAATTAATTTGAGATAATTTAATTAATAGATTATCCCCAACTTGGACAATGATCTTATCATTGATATGTCAATATTACCATGAATATTCCAACATTTTCCATGGGGTTTAAATATCTACAATCAACATAAAAATTAAATTATAACTATGGAAGATCAGTTTTCTTCCAAATTAAGTAAGAAGAAAATATTAACATTAAATTAAGATAAGCTAGGGAAGCCATATAAATTAAATGGATCAAACTGCAAATAAAATTCAATTCATGATAACCATACAAATGGGTAACCCATTATTCCAATCAAATTTAATATATTAACAAAATGATAAAAATTAACCAAATAATAACTTTATTACAAATTATATTGTTTTTATTTATAAAAAAAAAATTGCATGCATATTTCAACAACAAAAAAAAACCTAAGTGCAAAATTTTTGCAGTGAAATATGTCAATATTACTATGAATATTCCAATTTATTCGATGGGGGTTAGATATATTCTATCAACCTAATAATTAACTTATAACTATGGTGATGAGTGTAATTATAGGTATATATAACATGTGGTCAACTGACTTATGTACTAAGTGTTGGACTGCAAAAGGTGGATCATTAATTCTTATTGGAATGCTTATATTATGTTGTTCTATTTCATAGTTATAACATTCCAACCAAATCTAAATTTTGTGTTGTTCACTCTACTGAATGTTTTTACTAGGCAGCTTAATATGTCATCTTGAACATCATTTTCTTTTATATTTCTTATAGTAGCAACATGTGTTGAATCACAAGTCAAGTCGATGTTCAATTTTTATTTTTTCCTGTTTGGTTCAGTTGACTATCCTTGGTCGTATGCCTATGATGAGTGCCTTTCTACGTTGAGTTTGTCTGGAATCAATTTTTTATCTTTCTTTTTTTCTGAACTACCATCATTTTCTATAGTTTTTTTCCATTGAATACATATTCTCCATGTCCAAGCAACTGCAAGATGTCAAACCCAATACATTATTCTAGAAATTGTTCTAATTTTCTATGCTTCTTTTCTTTTGTACCCTTTATATGATATCCTCAAAAACATTTCATGCAATTGAGTGTAGATTCTATTGTTGTTGTGTGTCTTCTAGTTGAATACCTGGAAATATTCCATTTCCATTTATTATTTATGTTTACATCCCTGTTGTTTTCCAACTCCATGAGTCTTTGCTTGCAATATTCTTATGAGATTATGTCACAAGTTATAAGAGGTCAAATTTAAATGGTTGTGTATAATTCTGCTTCCCTTTCTTCTTCTTGTTCAACATCTCGAAGGAGTAAAAGTATATCCCCTTGTTCCTCTCAAGCTTATGGTGGAATTGGGAATATTATATTATATTATTAATTGATCCTATATATATTTCGTCAATTGTAGGCTGATACAGAATCTCTTGCGGGTCTACATCTAAAGAGTTTACATACCAAACCTCAATTATTTGTATGGACAATTGAACATGCGATGACAGAGGATTCATTTTTTGTATGTGTTGAGGTACTCTCCATCTATTGGAAGATTTTTAAATATTTCTGGAGGACTAACTAGTGAATTTTGTTTCATGCCTACTGAAATTAGTAAAGAGGGGAACCAAATGGACTTATCAAAATTTTTACATTCATATTGGTTCATATTCAACATGTCACAAACGAGTTTTTCCTAGTTGTATATTTTCCCCATCATGATCATTTGACCAATTTATTGTATAATAATGATTTTAATGTTAGAGGCTCTTCCTACTCATGCAAAAATGACTTTCTCTCATTAGGAAAAATTTATAAATAAGAAAAAAAATTGAAATATCAAAAACTTATTTTAATAATACATATATTTAACACAATAATATAAACATGAATAAATAGGAATCAAATAAAGAAGATTTATTATTCATATTGCATTGATCAGTGGAAATAGGAAAAAACCATATATAAATACACAATTTAGAAATTTAGGAATTTTATAATTTTGAAATATATATAACTAAATGTAGAAAAAAGCATATATATACTTGATTAATATAATTTGATGGAAGGAATAATAGTTAAAATGAACTTGACACACCAACATTAAGACCTTAAAACATCTATAAAATATACACCATCATTGTATGATCTAATGGGTGAAATGCGAGTACTCGTCAAAATCATTACCATATGTTGACTCACAAAAAGTGATTTTTGGGTCAATATCATAATCAAAATCATTACCATATGTTGCCTCAAGAAAAGTTATTTTTGGGTCAATATCAGTAATCAAAATATCATCTCAATGATACACAATATCTATTATATTCCTTTCTTATGGGATTTAATTTGGAGTTACACTTCATTCAAATTTATCACTATGTTATGATGCTTTAAGTGCATAAATGATATACTTTTAATGGTATAGTTAATGTGTTAGATATTAAAATTGATGTGTATTGTAAAATTTCAAGAATTACAATGTCATGATCATGAAGCGTACTAGGGGTCATAGTTTCTAGAATTCATTAAGTTTTAAAGATCATAGTGCACTATGGTTTAATTAATTCTAAATTTAGTCCCTTAAGAATTATCAAGTGACCAATATAATTGTTTTTTAATGGTAATAGTTAGAGGTTGCATTATGGAAGGGTTTTTAATTATCTAAGAGTATGATTGATCACAGTATATTAGACGTTATGGGTCATATTAGTGTTTTGACATTCATAATGGTTTTTGGTTAAGGGGCACATATTGTACAAGATATTTTGTTCAGAGCGAGCAAACGCTACATTAGATAAGGGTTACGTTTAATTTTTTACTCTGCTTTCTTTAAATTTTAAAGGTAAATTGTTTTGGTTCATATTGTTTTAATTTAACTGGTGGTTTTTTTGAGCTAATGTAATTTATATTATATTTTTAAATTTAGGTTATCTTTTTCTTTTTCCTGCTGTACTTTCTAAATTTAGGTAACTTTTTGCTTTTATGGGTTATCTTCTTGAATTTGAGTCGTTCCCTTCATAGCCGTTTTCTCACAATCACAATCTCACCCAGCCAATATGTGATGATTTCGAAACTATGGTCATGCCCAATTGTTCGAGGATAGTGTTTTCATTGGTAATTCCAATGTTGTTGGCTCTCTAACTTTCTTGGGAGAGTGTGAGACTGAATATATCTCCTCTACATCTAATTCCACCACCTTCTCCTCCTCCTCCTCCTCCTCCACCACCTCCATCACCTCAACCTCAACCCTGTCCTCCACCTCCACCTCCACCTCCACCTCCTCCACCACCTTCGCCTATGTCTCTCCCTCCGCCTTTGCCTGCACTTCCTACACCACCACCTCATTCTCTTCATCCACCTCCACCACCACTTCCTCTACAACTTCCTCCAATTGTACCTTCATCTCCTCCACCTCCGCATCCACTACCACCTCTACTACCTCCTTCTCAACCCCCTCGTCCTCCTCCACCTCCAACTCCATGTCCACCTCCTCCTCCTCCTCCTCCTCCACCTCCTTCTCCACCACCTCCATCTTCTCCTCCTCCTCCACCTCCTCCACCTCCACCTATATCTTCACCACCTCCTACTCCACCACCACCTCCACCTCCACCTCCACCACCTCAACCTTCACCCTCTCATCCACCTACACCCTCTCAACCCCCTCCTCCTCCTCCACCTCGACCTCCTCCTCCTCGTAATCCACCTCAATCTCCACCTCCACCTTCACCTCATCCTCCACCTCCAACTCCACATCCAACTACTCCTCCTCCTCCTACTCCACCTCCATCTTATTCTCCTCCTCCACCTCCTCTATTGCCACATATATCTCCACCACCTCATACTCCACCACCACCTCCAATTCCACCACCTCAACCTCCACCCTCTCATTTACTTCCTCCTCCTCCTCCTCCACTTCCACCTCCACAACATCCTCCTCCACCTTTCCTTCCTCCTCCTCTGCCACATCCCCCTCCTACTCTGGCTTCTCCTCCACTAGCACCATCTCCATCTCCACTTTCACCTACTGTACCTCTTCTTCAAGCTATAAATTCACCTCCACTGCCTCCACCTCAACCTTCTCCTCCATCATATCCACCTACGCAACCTCCACCTCCACCTCTTCCACCACCTCCACCTCCTGCTTTGCCTCCTCTTCCAGCTCTGCCTTCGCCTTCACCACCACCTCCTCCCCCACTACCTCGCCATCCCTCTTTTCCTCCATTTCCATTGGTACCTCCTCCTCCACCACCACATCCACCTCCACCTCCACTTTCACCTCCTCCATCTCTTCCTCGAGCTAAAAATTCACCTCCACCACCCCCACCTCCAACTCCTCCTCCATGGTATCCACCTACACCACCTCCTTCTCCACCACCTCCACCTCCACCTCCTCCACCACCTTCACCTCCATAGCATCCACCTTCATCTCCTCCACCTTATCCTCCACCTCCACCTCCGCATCCATTACCACCTCTACTACCTCCTTCTGAACCCCCTTTTCCTCCTCCACCTCCACCTCCACCACCTACTAATCCAACTCAACCTCCACCTTCACCTTCACCTCCTCCTCCACCTCCAACTCCACGTCCACCT
Source organism: Pinus tabuliformis (assembly GCA_031772625.1). Classification (NCBI taxonomy): domain Eukaryota; kingdom Viridiplantae; phylum Streptophyta; class Pinopsida; order Pinales; family Pinaceae; genus Pinus; species Pinus tabuliformis. The sequence goes on along the minus strand of CM062811.1, from coordinate 566,217,487 downwards.
CCTCCTCCTCCTCCACCACCACCTCCACCTATATCTTCGCCACCTCCTACTCCACCACCACCTCCACCTCCACCACCTCAACCTTCACCCTGTCATCCACCTACACCCTCTCAACCCCCTCCTCCTCCTCCACCTCGACCTCCTCCTCCTCGTAATCCACCTCAACCTCCACCTCCACCTTCACCTCCTCCTCCACCTCCAACTCCACATCCACCTACTCCTCCTCCTCCTACTCCACCTCCATCTTATTCTCCTCCTCCACCTCCTCTATTGCCACATATATCTCCACCACCTCATACTCCACCACCACCTAAAATTCCACCACCTCAACCTCCACCCTCTCATCCACTTCCTCCTCCTCCTCCTCCACTTCCACCTCCACAACCTCCTCCTCCACCTTTCCTTCCTCCTCCTCTGCCACATCCCCTTCCTGCTCTGCCTTCTCCTCCACTAGCACCACCTTCATCTCCACTTTCACCTCCTGTACCTCTTCTTACAGATATAAATTCATCTCCACTACCTCCACCTCAACCTCCTCCTCTATCATATCCACCTACACCACCTCCACCTCCAACTCTTCCACCACCTCCACCTCCGGCTCTGCCTGCTCTTCCAGCTTTCCCTTAGGCCTTCACCACCACCTCCTCTTCCACTATCTCCCCATCCCTCTTTTCCTCCCCTTCCAGTGGTACCTCCTCCTCCACCACCACTACCACCACCTCCACCTCCACCTCCACCTCCACTTTCACCTCCTCCATCTCTTCTTCGAGCTAAACATTCACCTCCACTACCTCCACCTCCAACTCCTCCTCCATGATATCCACCTACATCATCTCCTTCTCCACCACCTCCACCTCCACCTCCTCCACCACTTTCACCTCCACAACATCCACCCCCTCCTCCTCCAACTCCAGTTTGACCTCCTCCACCATCACCTCCTCCTCCTCCTCCTCATCCACCTCCACCCACACCTCTTCCTTCACCATATTCTCCACCACCTCTTCCTCCTTCTCATCCTCCTCCACCTCCACCTCCTCCTCCTCCACGTCCACCTCCTCCATCTCCACCTCCCGCTCAACCACTACAACTACCTCCTCCTCCTCCTCGACCACCTCCTCCAACACCATATCATCCACCTCCACCACCACCTCCACATCCACCACGGCCTCCTCCTCCTCCTCCTCCTTCATCTCCACCTCCACCACCTCTACCTCCTCGACCACGACCTCCACCTCCTCCACCTTTGTCTCCGCCTCCGCCGCCACCTCCACCTCCACCTCCACCTCCTCCACCTTTGTCTCCGCCTCTGCCTCCACCTTCAACTCCACCTCCACCTCCACCTCGCTCTCTTCCTCCTCCTTCATCACCACCTCCACCTCTGCCTCATCAGCCTCCTCCTCCACCACCACCACCACCAACCCCTGCTCCTCCACCTCCACCTCCACCCTAGCCTCCTCCTCCTCCACCTCCACGTCTGCATCCTACTCCTCCATCTCCACCTCCACCACCTCCTTTGGCTCCTCCTCCACCTCTAGCTTCTCCACCACCTCTACCTCCACCTCTAGCTTCTCCACCACCTCTACCTCCACCTCCTCCTCCATCACCTCAAACTCCACCACCTCCTCCACCAACACCACCACCTCCCCCTCCACCTCCGCTACCTCCTCCACCACCTCCTCCTCCACCACCTCCACCTCCACCTCAATAACTATTTATAATACTTATTGATTCATTTTTCAGTGATAATTCATATATCAATATATACATGATAATATAACAAATAATATGCATAAAAAAATCGCAATATAAATAAGTAATTATACAACAATAATTTAATTAAGAAAATTGTAAAATTTATATAAATAATATCAAAAATTGTTGAGAAAAATACACCCAACTCAATATTAGAACTTTTTAAAATCAATAAATTAATTATATAAAATCAAAAAACAATTACCATAAATTAATTATATAAAATCTTTAAAAAATAAAACTAAAAAAAGCAAACATGGAAACTCCAATAACATACAAATGCATAACACAAAGAAACTTCATAAAACCTACCCTGGTCATAAGTGTGTTCCATCGTACTTAGTGGAGGTTATTATTATGTTGTGTTTTATTTTCCTCCCGGATGCCCTTGCGGCTAGAGCTAATAGTTGTTTGCAACATATGGGGCGTTTTTTTGTCGACAGTATATATATAATATAATTTTTATTTTTTCGAGAACTAATGCTATTCTATTTATATACTGAACAAATTGATTTTCCTTTTATTGTCGAATATAATAATTTAGTTTCTTGATAATCACTCCATTGATTGGAAATAAAAAATTACAAACCCTAACAACATAAAGGAATTTTAAAACACAGAAACTTGACAACAAGAAGATCAAATCTATACCTGCTTGGGCCGAAGATAGACACAGTTGCCGACTATGAAAACCTGTGTGGATTCATGAAGTGATTTGACAGGTTCCATGGGATCTTCCATTCCCGCAGACTTCGTGCAAATATTCAATAATTGCTTCCGAGAAATGCAGGAGCCCATGCAATCTTTTTATTAGAAAATCGATCTGCATGATTACGTCCTCGGCAGATATGTTCAGACACAGGTGGTCCCTCCCATATGTATCTGTCGGACATGGCATTACGCGAGTATAATCACTCGCCACCTTTGCAGAAACGACAAATTGAACGTGTTGACGCGAGCAGGCTCGCACGATACAGAAGCACCAACATTATGTATCGAACGCACGACCTTCGTATATTTAGCCTGATGCTCTCCCGACAAAGATACGGAGGAGCCTGGATCGAACACACGACCTTGATATATTCAGTCTTTCAATACATAGACGACAACATTGTGGATCGATTTGGGCACATCTTGAATAATCAATAAGGAAACAGCTATGAAGGAAGCTGATCGAATTCCTTCGTCATCTCTTGCTCAGGTTGAATAGATTCCTATTGTAAAATCCGCTGGAACAATGAGGAAAAGGGCTGCAATTTTTCTACACACGCCTAACTAAATGTTAGGGTTGAATTCAAGAAATATTAATTACAAAAGCAGGAAAAAGCAAAAAATTACCTAAATTTAAAAAGTTATTTAAATTTAGAAAAAGAATATTAATTACATTTTTAGAAAGTTACTTAAATTTAGAAAAGAATATTAATTACATTTTGAAAACTCCACAAAAAGAATGTTAAATTAAAAAAAGTAACAAACCAAAATAATTAACTTCTAAATTTTAAAAAATGGAAAATAAAAAATTAAAAGCTAAATTAAAAAAAACATTTAATTTTTTTTAGATAAAGGACTGGTAATTTCAAAATTAGAATGATTGAGTGTTGATGGAAAACAAAAAAAATTAAATTAAATTTTAAAATAACATTATTTGTTTTTAAATTAAAAAATTGGCAGTTTCAAAGTAAAACATAAAATATAGAACCCATTTCTACATAAATTGTAGCTTGAAATTCACATATAGTAACTTTTTTATAATTAATAATTTAGAATATAATTTAAATGTGGAAGAACAATAAATTCAATAAAATTTACTTCACATATAACCCTATAAACTTGTTGTGCATAGACTTTAGTTCGAGTATTTAAATTTTTCTTTTCGACATCTTTATATTTTGGTGTTTTTTTGTCAATGGAGATACCTCTTTCTCTATCTTTAAGTTGAATATGACAACCAAATTTATCAAGTAAAAGGGTTTAGTTGGTACCAAGTAGTTAAACTTTGAATAGAATATTAAAGGGAACATAAATAACTTTTCTACTTCAAATTATATTCTTGTTTCAATAACTGTAATGCTTAAGATGGACCAACTAATCTCCAAAATTTATTGTTCTCAAGCATTACTATGGAGGTTTGAATCACTTATTTCTTTTGTCTAACCTAGGAATGATTACTTATCTTCAATTTATTCCTAGACATGTCCATATTGAAACAATACTTGCAATTATCATTATCTTCCTTACTCAAATCCTAATTCAAATTATTAGAGAAATTATATTATTACATGTTCTATTAACAAAATATAAAATGGTGTGCATAATATTTTTATGCATGATATCCTCTATACATATAGATTGATTCTTAAAATATTATAATAATTATCTACACTAATTAATAATAATGTAAGAAATTATATATTCAGAGTTGTTTTCAATTAGGATTAAGACTTTGCATCATCACTAAAAATATTTTACACTAATAATAAATAAATAATATTTTTGTTTTTATTAATTATCAATAAGATTATAATAGTAAATTATATTAGTTAATATAAATATAGAATATATCATTTTGTATTTAGCCCAATCTAATTTATAATTTAACATTATTGTATTATGAACCACCCTTCACAGTGGAAAGCAATATTGACGGACTAGAATATTAAGGAGAGATCATCATGAAAAATAAAACATTAAAATATAAATAATATTATTTCTAAAAGAATAAATATTATTTAAAAATTAGTTGGAAAAGAAAGGTACAGTCTTACTTATAGAGTTATTGGCTTTTTCAATAGAATCCATCAATACAATTTCAAGAAATATTGTGATCTTTCATTGTTTCAAATTAGCTAGAAAAAAATCAGTGAAAAGGCCATTTTTTCTATTAGTTAGACTACGTGGAAAAAAAAACCTTTATCATCAAATTTTCAAAAATTATTATTTTATATCTTTTCAATTTTTTCTAGCTTTAGTGATAATGCTAAATGAATATTCAATCCACACCTACATTGACATGATAAAATAGAGTAGAAATAAGTGTTATATGTTATTCTCTATATTCCTTTCCATTATCCACTTTATAAACACCATCATGCATGCACATTACCATTTTTTGTAGTGATTAACTCAAAGAAATGGATTCCATGGAATGTTTTTCAGCTATGATGATGAACCATCAATGGAGAAGGATTTTGTTTATGATGTAGTGCGCCTCAATAAGAATTTTACCATATGTTTCATAGTTCTATATATATATATATATATATATATATGTATGTATGTATGTATGTATAGCATGTAACAATGTTACACATTTTGGCAACAGAGGGAGTTTCTAGGTTAAAAAAAGAGCACGTGATCAAGCTTCTTGAGTGCTAAGAAAATAGATTTATTAATATATTTGAATTGAAAATTTATGAGCTCGATCTAGTGTTTAAGCTCTCGAAGTTTGATTGGGCTTTTGAGGTCTTAAAATACACATTTCCAGTACCTCTTATGCAAATTGTTTTGCACCAACTTTTGTACCCTAGTGAAATTAGGGAAGAAATTTGTCCTTAGGTGTTCAATTGACGAAGGAATATTCTATCCAATGGCATATGATTTTGAAATTTTCTAATTCATATGATATTTTTCATCTATTTTTCTCTTAAACATAATGCTTCAATTTTTGACAAATTCAAAGAGGGCGGATGAAAAAACAATGACAAACAAATTTAAAAAAAAAAAAAAAATCAAAAATTACCACTATCTTAGTTTACTATTCATGTAGTAGTTGAAAAAGACTTATGGGAATACATGTGTCTTCGTAAACATAAAAAAAAAATATAAAATATATTTTTTCATAAACAAATAAATTTTTGATATGGAAAACATAGTTCTCTTGTTGTAGATCATGCTATATATATATATATATATATATATATATATATATATATATAAAGGAAATATTCTCCTCCAGTATCAACACAATATTCTGCTCTTCTCCTCTTGAATTGGGTGTAGAAGAATGAAAATTGATTCATCAATGGTATAACCCTTTAGAAATGATGTAATTGATCAAATAGGTATGTTTACAAAGTTTATTGAAGTTACTTTTTGTACATAAATAACCATAAAAGCATGAATTCTATGGGAGATTGAAAAATAATTCCATGATCAAAACACATGTGTGAAAGCATTGCCATAAAACCATAATTTTATTATGTCCAAGGAAATTATTTTAAGTAACAACATTTTTTTTTAAATTAAGGCAAATCACTTACAAAAATTACGAACTCTAAACATAAACGTTAATTGAGTGTTTGGTCATTGTATAGGGACTGGAACTCTTCTTTCCTTGAATTTTGTTTTTATTTTATGGGGAGATAATGGTATAACATATAAGAATTTTAACTTAATATTTTGGATAATCATCCTTAATCATTGTTTCAATAAAAAATCAACTCCAAAGTTTTGAACCCTCGAATTTCAAGTCTCCTTTCCTTATGCATTCAGGGTTTAGGGTTTAGGGTTTAGGATTTATAACACTTTAGTAAATTATTTTAATAGACACTTAAATAAAAGTTTGAAATGATTTTTAAAATGTTATAAATTGATTAGTCTTTAGTTTTTATGGTTTGGGGGTTCAGGGTTTAGGGTTTCAGGTTTATGGTTGAAGGCTTATAATAATTTAGTAAATGCTTTTAATAAACACTTAAATAAAAGTTACAAAACACTTTTTAAAATGTTGTAAAATGCTTAGGGTTTAGGTTTTAGGGTTTATAACACCTAAGTAAATGCTTTTAATAAACACCTAAATAAAATTTATAAAATATTTTTAAAATTTTATAAAATACATAGGGTTTATGTTTTAGGGTTTCAGGTGTAGTGTTTGGGGCTTACGGTTTAGGTTTTATAACACTTAGTAAATTATTTTTATGAACACTTAAACAAAAGCTACAAAATGCTTTTTAAAATGTTATGAAATGATTAAGGTTTAGGGTATAGAGTTTATGGTTTTGGGTTTACTGTTTAGGGCTTAGATTTAAGGGTTTATAACAATTTAGTAAGTTATTTTAATAAAAAGTTAAATAAAAGTTACAAAATAATTTAAAAATGTTATAAAATGTTATAAAAAACTTAAATGAAAGTTATAAAAAACTTTTTAAAATGTTATAAAATGATTATTATTTAGGGTTTGGGGTTTTTGGTTTAGGGTTGAGGGTTCATGTTTTAGGATTTAGGGTTTATAAGTATTTAGTAGATTTTTTTCATAAACACTTAAATAAAAGTTAAAAAAATATTTTTAAAATATTATAAAATGCTTAGGGTTTAGGGTTTCGGGTTTAGGATTTAAGGTTTACATTTTATAAGGGTTTAGTAAATGATTTTAATAAACACTTCAATAAAAGTTGCAAAACACTTTTTAAAATGTTATACAATGCTTAGAGTTTAGGATTTAAGGTTTAGGGTTTAGGGTTTCAAGTTTTGGGTTTAGAGTTTAGGGTTTAGTGTTTAGAGTTTATAACTCTTTAGTAAATTAGTTTAATAAAAACTGTAATAAAAGTTACAAAATGATTTTTAAAACGTTATAAAATGATTAGGGTTTAGGGTGGTTTAGAGGTTAGAGTTTATGGTTTATAAAGCTTTAGTAAATGGTTTTAATCAAGGCTTAAATAAAAGTTACAAAATTCTTTTTAAAATGATATAAAATGCTTTGGGTTTAGTGTTTACGGTTTGGCCTTTGCGATTTACAGTTTATGGTTTATGAGACCTTAGTAAATGCTTTTAATAAAGACTTAAATAAAAGTACCAAAATGATTTTTAACATGATATAAAATTCTTAGGGTTTTGTGTTTTTGGTTTTGATTTTGGGTTTTAGGTTTATGGTTTATGGTTTAGGTTTTAGGGTTTATAACACTTTATTAAATGCTTTTAATAAAAACTTAAATAAAAGTTACAAATGGTTTTTAAAATGTTATAAAATGCTTGGGATTTAGGGTTTAGGCTTGAGGGTTTTAAGTTTCGGGTTTTGGGTTTAGAGTTTAGGGTTTAGGGTTTATAACGCCTGAGTAAATGCATTTAATAAACACTTAAATAAAAGTTACGAATTGATTTTTAAAATGGTATAAAATGCTTAGTGTTTATGGTTCAGAGTTAAGCGTTTGAGGTTTATTATTTGGGGTTTAGGGTTTTGAATTTAGGATTTATAAGACTTTCGTAAAAGCTTTTTGATCGGAACAACCCAAAACTATTCAGACATTAAGCGATTAAATGATTGTATGAGTGTTTATATGATTGTATAGATATTATGGTTGTGATTACATGTGCGAGTATCAACCTTCAGATATTTCTGAAAAAGGGTTAGGTGGCAATCAATTACGCAATCAAGGTTGTGTTCTCACCTCGGGTCGCGTTTCCCACTCCTTCCTTTGCCAAAACTCCTCCTCTATCGTTAACTTGGTCATTTTCATTGTGCTTGCCAACGGTTCATTCCGTTATGGCTCTAAGAGTTGGGTATGCCACTTTGCTCTAGGTTCTGGGTAGTCTCTAGACTAGTTCGTTGGGTAGTTGCGAATGTTCCTACCGTCACCTGGGTAAGTGGTTCTCTGTACTTTTTTCGCTGTTGGATCAACAAGTCGTCGGGTTTCAAGTTGTAGTTTGGTATGTCATGTTCTTGTTTGCAACCCAGTGGTTGACTTTCATTCAGGCCTCAAAACGATGGCATCTTTCGGTCCTCAGCATCAATGCAGATAGCCCCTCTCTCCTTGATTCAATTTCTTGTTTTCTTTCCTCAGCTCCTAACTTGTTTGCTCCTTCGTCTCCACAATTGGTTGAAACCCATGGGTGGAAAGCTCGTCCTTTATTCTCACTGCAATTCGTCAGGTAAGATAAATGCGATCTCTATTATTTATTTTTTATGCATTGTAATTTTGTTTTCCCTAACAATGTGGCACTAACACCTTGTGCGTCAGCCTCTCTATAGGTGTTGGGGGTTTGTTGTTGGATGTCTTGGCAATGGACACTTCGGTCTTTGTTTGGTAGGCTCGGTCAACATGAATTTTCTTCAGTCTTTGTTTTGTTCTTAGAATAGGCCTCTAGTTGTGAGGGTTTGTCGTCCACTAGCTTATATGTTTGTTGCTATGTGTAAAACAAATTTTCAAAATCCTCACTTAGGGTTTGTCATCCACTGGCTTATATGTTTGTTTGTGTTTTATCTTGTAATGCTACTATGTATTTTCATACGTTTGCTTTAGTAATTTGAAGAAAAAAACTTCAGGAAAGAAGGTTGGGTTTGATTTACCTGAATGTCATTTATGTGCTTAAGCCGTCATGTTCTTTTTAATCTGGATTCTATGCCTAGAAATGCAATTGTTACTTTACGACTATGCTTGTAATGTTTTCCACGAACAAGAGAGAGTGTTGTGGTTGCTCTGATAATTTGTCTGACGGTCAATTTCAAAAATAGAAATTTCTGTTTGGCCTGTGGATGCTTGACCCATACTGGAATTTATTTGTATTGCTCCTATTCTATCAACGTTATTTTCTTCAATGGAAATGTAAGCCCTCGTTCTAGCATCTGCTCTTCTGTCTCACTGTTAGGACTGTTTTTTCTGAGGAAAGGAAAGGAGAATTAAATATAATGACCTGTGAATAGTATGTTGTCTGTTCAGATGTTCGTTAATTGGAAAGTACAATGAAAATACAGTAGGATACACAGATGGATTGAATTGTTTTCTCTCTTATTGTTATTATTAGAGTGCAGAAGGTGTTGAACCCTCGTACATGACTTTCACTGTTAAATTTATATGTTTTTCTTCACAGTTAATGAAACTACACAATTACTTTTTAGCTGTATACTTTAAAGTTACATAGTTATTAAGCATTCGGTTCTGTCTTTATGACAAGATTTTCCATTTAGACACATTTGTCTTTTCCTTTTAGAATAACATGACAATTATTAATCCATGGTTTATTAAAAACAAACAAGTAAATAAGCCTAACTGATCAAACTACCTTTGAATAATTTAGAGATTAAGATAAAAACAAAAATCCTACCTCCTATTCTGACAAACTAACATAAAGGACAAACAAAATGTTAACTCAACTTTTCAACCTCGCAGAGACAGACACCCAGTCATGGTGCCTTAGTTGGATGCTCCTGCATTGTTTTTAATAAACACTTAAATAAAATTTACAAAACGCTTTTTAAAATGTTATAAAATTCTTAGAATTTACGGTTTAGGGTTTAGAGTTTGCGGTTTAGGGTTTAGAGTTTGGGGTTAAGGGTGTAGGGTTTAGGATTTAGGGTAGAGTGTTTAAGGTTTATAAAATGCTAAGGGTTTAAGGGTTATGGCTTTGTGGTTTAGGGTTTAGGGTTTAAGGTTTAGATTTTTAGGTTTGTAACACTTTAGTAAATGCTTTTAATAAAAACTTAAATAAAAGTTACAAAACACTTTTTAAAATGTTATAAAATAATTAGGGTATAGGGTTTAGGCTATAGGGTTCACGGTTCAGGGTTTAGGGTTTATGGTTATAACACTTTAGTAAATTCTTTCTATAAACACTTAAATAAAAGTTACAAAACTATTTTTAAAATGCTATAAAATGTTGATTGTTTAGGGTTTGGGTTTTAGGGTTTAGGCTTTAGGCTTTAGGGGTTTAAGTCTAGGGTTTAGGGTTTAGATTTTACGGTTTAGGGATTATAACACTTTAGTAAATGCTTTTAATAAACATTTAAATAAAAGTTACAAAACACTTTTTAAAACGCTATAAAATACTTAGGGTTCAGGGTTAGGTGTTTATGGTTTAGAGTTAGGTTTTAGGGTTTATAGCACTTTAGTAAAATAAAATTGTACACACTTAAATAAAGGTTACAAAACATTTTTAAATTGTTATAAAATACTTAGGGTTTAGGGCTTAGGGCTTAGGGTTTAGGGTTTAGAATTTAGGGTTTAGGATTTAGGGTTTGGCGTATAGGGTTTAGGGTTAAGAATTTGCAGTTTAGGCTTGAGGGATTACGGTTTATAACACTTTATAAAATGCTTAGGGTTTAATTTTTAAGATTTTCAGTTTAGGGTTTAGAGTTTGGGGTTTAGGGTTCATGGTTTCGGGTCTATAACACCTTAGTAATTATTTTAATAATCACTTAAACCAAAGTTACAAAACACTTTTTAAAATGTTATAAACTTCTTAGGGTTTAGTGTTTAGGATTTTGGGTTTAGGGTTTATGGTTTATGGTTTGGGTTTAGGGTTAAGGGTTTAGGGTTAAGAGTTTAGGGTTGACAAGACTTTATTAAATCCTCTTATTAAACACTTAAATAAAAGTTAGAATTATTTTAAGATGTATAAAATTCTTAGGGTTTAGGGTTTAGGGTTTAGGGTTTATGGTTTGGGGTTTGGTGTTTATAGTTTAGGGTTTAGCGTTTATAACACTATAGTAAATGATTTTAATAAACATTTAAATATAAGTTACAAATGCTTTTTAAAATGTTATAAAATTATTACGGTTTAGGGTTCAGGGTTTAGTGTTTAGGGTTTTAGGGTTTTAGATTTAAAGTTTAGGGTTTAGGGTTTGTGGTTTACAATTTAGGGTTGAGGGTTTCTAACACTTTAGTAAATTATTTTAATAAACAATTAAATAAAAATTACAAAACACTTTTTAAAATGTTATAAAATGCTTAAGGTTTAGGTTTTAATGTTCACAATTTAGGGTTTAGGGTTTAAGGTTTAGGGTTTAGGGTTTATGATATAAGGTTTGGGGTTTAGAGGTTAGGGTTTAGGGTTTATAATACTTTAGTAAATTCTTTTAATAAACACTTAAATAAAAGTTTCAAAATACTTTTGAAAATGTTATAAAATGATTATGGTTTAGGGTTTAAGGTTTGGGGTTTTGGGATTAGATTTAGGGTTTAGTGTTTAGGGTATACAACATTTTGGTAAATGTTTTTAATAAAAACTTAAATAAAAGTCACAAAACGATTTTTAAAATGTTATAAAATGGTTAGGGTTTAGGGTTTAGGGTTGGGGTTTAGGGTTTAGGTTTTGGGGTTTACCGTTTACGGTTTTGTTTTGATGGTTTAGGGTTTATAACACTTTGGTAAATTCTTTTAATAAACACTTTAATACAAGTTACAAAATTCTTCTTAAACTATTATAAAATTCTTTGGGTTTATGCTTCAGGGTTTAGTGCTTGGGGTTTAGGGTTTAGGGTTTAGGTTTTTAGGTTTAGGTTTTAGGGTGTATGTTTTAATGTTTATAAAAATTTAGTAAATTCTTTTAATAAACACTTAAATAAAAGTTACAAAACACATTTAAAAATGTTATAAAATGCCTACGATTTAGGGTTTAGTTTATAGGTTTTAGGGTTTACAGTTTATTGCCTATAAGATAGTTGTGCATACAACCTTTCTTCCCAATAAAATTATGAGATTCTTCAATATTGATCATAGACTTTAGTAAGAGTATCTAAATTTTTGTTTTTAAAATCTTTATATTTTGGTGTATGTTGTGAATGGAGATAATTCGTTCTCTATATTTAAGTTGAATATTACAACGAAATTTATCAAGTAAAAGGGTTTAGTTGGTACCAATTAGTTAAACATTGAATAGAATATTGATGGGAAAATAAATACATTTTCTACTTTAAATTACATTCTTGTTTCAATAATTGTAATGCTTAAGATGGACCAACTAATCTCCAAAATTTGTTGTTCTCAAGTATTGCTATGGAGGCGTGAATCATTTATTTTTTTGTCTAATGTAGAAATGATTACTTATCTTCAATTTATTCCTAGACATGTCCATATTGAAACAATCCTTGCAATTATCATTATATTGCATAACCAAATCCTAATTCAAATTATTAGAGAAAGTTTATATTACATGGTCTATTAACAAAATATAAAATGGTATGCATAATATTTTCATGCATGATATTCTTTGTACATGACTAATTCTTAAAATATTATAATAATTATGGAGGCTAATTAATAATAATATAAAAAAAATTATATATTCGTAGTTGTTTTCAACTAGGATGAAGACTTTGCATCAACTCTAAAAATTTTATACACTAATAATAAATAAATAATATTTTTGTTTTTATTAATTATCAATAAGATTATAATAATAAATTATATTAGTTAATATAAATATAGAATATACGATTATGTATTTAGCCAAATCTAATTTATAATTTAATATTATTGTATTATAAATCACCCTTAACAATGGAATGGAATATCGAAGGAAAAGAATATTTTGCAGAGACAATCATGAAAAATAAAACACTAAATATAAATAATAATATTTCTAATAGAATAAATATTATTTAAAAATTATTTGAAAAGAAAAAAGTTGGCTTTTTCATTAGAATCCATCAATTCAATTCCAAGAAATATTGTGATCTTTTATTGTTTCAAATTAGATAGAAAAATTCAGTGAAAAGACCATTTTTTATATGTTTTCAATTTTTTATAACTTTAATGATAATGCTAATTGAATATTCAATCCATACCTACTTTCACATCATAAAATAGAGTAGAGATAAGTATTATATGTTATTGTCTATATGCTTTTCCATTATCCTCTTTATAAACACCATCATGCATTCACATTACCATTTTTTGTAGTTATTAACTCAAAGAAATGGATTCCATATAATGCTTTTCCATTATGATAACGGACCATCAATGGAAAACTATTTTATTTATGATGTAGCCCAGTTGAAAAAGAATTTTACCATTTGTTTCATAGTCTCATATATATATATATATATATATATATATATATATATATCATGGATCTAGGTTACACATTTTCACAAGAGAGTGAGTCTTTAGGTGAAAAAAAGAGCACTCGATCAAGTAGTTTAATGGCCTATAAGTGGTCGATCAAGCTTCTTGAATGCTCAGAAAATAGATTTATTAATACATTTTAATTGAATATTTATGCCTAGTGTTTAATCTCTCAATGCTGCATGATTAGGCTTTCAATGTCTTAAAATACACATTTCTAGTACAATAACCATAATACCATAAATGCCTATGGAGGATGTCGTGGGCGAATTTTTTTTTACAAAACTAGAAGGAAATACTTTGGAGAAATTGAAATTCTATGGGAGATTGAAAAATAGTTCCATGATCGAAACACATCTGTGAAACAATTGCCATAAAACCCTAATTTTATGTTGTCCAAGGAAATTAGTTTAAATAACAACCTCTTTTGAGAAATTAAGGAAAATCACTTATAAAACCCTAATTTTATGATGTCCAAGGAAATTAGTTTAAATAACAACCTTTTTTGAGAAATTAAGGCAAATCACTTACAAAAATTACGGACTCTAGACATAAAGGTTAATTGAGCATTTGGTTATTGTATAGGGATGGGAACTCTTGTTTCTATGAATTTTATTTTTATGTTATGGGAAGATAATGGTATAAGATACGAACATTTTAACTATAACTATTGTGACCATATAATTAAATTGATTGAAAATTGCTATATCCATAAATCTATTATAAGAATCAAAACATTAACCCCATTATACATATTCCATTAACTAGATTAAAAAAGTCATAAAAGTTAGCTAAACTATATATTTATTATTGTTATTATCAAAATTATATAATATATAAAAATATGTTTATCCATGTAGATTCACCCCACTATTATTATGGAAATCTTTTAATTGGAAACATTTCTTCTTAGATTACCATTGTTTAGAAAAACCACATTCCCAATATGATGTGTTGATATGCCATTTTATTAAATTAATTAATTTGAGATAATTTAATTAATAGATTATACCTAACTTGGACAGACATCTTATCATTGATATGTCAATATTACCATGAATATTACAACATTTTCCATGGGGTTTAAATATCTATGATCAACCTAATAATTAAATTATAACTATGGAAGATCTATTCTTACTATCAACATAACTATAGGCATATCTATTTTGGAATTCTTTTCCAATTTAAGTTAGAAGAAAATATTAACATTAAATTAAGACAAACTAGGGAAGCCATATAAACTAAATGTATCGAACTACAAATAAAATTCAATCCGTGATCACCATAAAAATGGGTAACCCATTATTCCTATCAAATTTAATATATTAAAAAAACAACAAAAATTAACTAAATAATAACTTTATTACAAATTATATTGTGGTTATTTATAAAAGAAATTGCATGCATATTTCAACAACAACAAAAAAACTTAGTGGAAAATTTTAGCAATGAAATATGTCAATATTACTATGAATATTCCAACATATTCCATGGGGTTTAGATATATTCTATCAACCTAATAATTAACTTATAACTATGGCGATGAACATAATTATAGGCATATATAACATGTGGTCGACCGACTCATGTACTAATTGTTGGACTACAAAAGGTGGATCGTTAATTCTTATTAGAATGTTTATATTATGTTGTTGTATTTCATAGTTATAATATTCCAACCAAATCTCCATTTTGTGTTGTTCTCTGTACTGAATGGTGTTACTAGGCAACTTAATCCGTCATCAAACCTAGAATACTTGGATGAAACTTCGTCACTATCAATCTACTTGGAACACGTTCTATCTTGAACATCATTTTCTTCTATGATTCTTATCATAGTAACATGGGTTAAATAACAAGTCAAGTCGATGTTAAATGAAAACATATTCTCCATGTCCAAGCAATTGCAAGATGTCAAACCCAATACATTATTCTAGAAATTGTTTTAATTTTCTATGTTTCTTTTATTTTCTACCCTTTAAACGATATCCTCAAAAAAATTTCATGCAATTGAGTGTAGATTCTATTGTTGTTTTGTGTCTTCTAGTTGAATACCTGGAAATATTCCATTTCCACTTATTGTATATGTTTACATCCCTATTGGTTTCCAAGTCCGTGAGTCTTTGCTTGCAATATTCTTATGAGATTATGTCACAAGTTCTAAGAGGTCAAATTTAAATGGTTGTGTATAATTATGCTTCCCTTTCTTCTTCTTGTTCAGCATCTCGAAGGAGTAAAATTATATCCCCTTGTTCTTCTCAAGCTTATGGTGGAATTGGGAATATTATATTAGATTATTCACTGATCTTATATATATTTCGTCAATTGTAGGCTGATAGAGAATCTCTTGCAGGTCTACATCTAAAGAGTTGACATACCAAACTCCAATTATTTGTATGGAATATTGAACATGCGATGAGGGAGGATTCATTTTTTGTATGTGTTGAGGTACTCTCCATCTATTGGAAGATTTTTAAACATTTCTAGAGGACTAACTAGTGAAGTTTGTTTCATTTCTACCGAAATTAGTAAGGAGGGGAACCAAATGGACTTATTAGAATTTTCACATTCATACTGGTTCATATTCAGCATGTCACCAACGTGTTTTTCCTAGTTGTATATTTTTCTTGTCATGATCATTTGACCAATTTATTGTAGAATAGTGATTTTAATGTTAGAGACTCTCCCTATTCATGCAAAATGACTCTCTCTCATTAGGAACGATTTAGAAATAAGAAAAAAATGAAATATTGAAAACTTATTTTAATAATACATATATTTAACACAATAATATAAACATGAATAAATAGCAATCGAATAAAGAATATTTAATATTCATATTGCATTGAATAGTTGAAATAGGAAAAAACCATATAGAAATACACAATTTAGAAATTTAGGAATTTTATAATTTTGAAATAGATAGAACTAAATATAGAAAAAATATATATATAGAATTGATTAATATTAATTAATGAAGGAAATAATAGTTAAAATGAACTTCAGACACCAACATTAAGACCTTAAAGCATCTAGAAAATATACACCATCATTGTATGATCTAATGGGTGAAATGGGAGTACTTGTCAAGATCATTACCATATGTTGACTCACAAAAAGTGCTTTTTGGGTCAATATCATAATCAAAATCATTACCATATGTTGGCTCACGAAAAGTTATTTTTGGGTCAATTTCGATAATCAAAATATCATCTCAATGATACACAATATTTATTAAATTCCTTTCTTATGGGGTTTAATTTGGAGTTACACTTCATTCAAATTGATCACTATGTTATGACACTTTAAGTGCATAAAAGATATAGTTTTAACAATAGAGTTCATGTGTTAGATATTATAATTGATGTGTATTGTAAAATTTCAAGAAGTACAACGTCATGATCATGAAGTGTGCTAGGGGTCATAGTTTCTAGAATTCATTGTGTTTTAAAGGTCATAGTGCACTATGGTTCAATTCATTTTAGAATTAGTCCTTTAAGAATTATCAAGTGAGAGATGTCATTGTTTTTTAATGGTAGTAGTTGTTAGAGGTTGCATTATGGAAGGGTTTTTAATTATCTAAGTGTATGAGTGATCATAGTAAATTAGCGGTTATGGGTCATATTAGTGTTTTGACATTCATAATGGCTTTTGGTTAAGGGGCACATATTGTATAATATATTTTGGTCAGAGTAGTCAAACATTACATTAAATAAGGGAAACAATTTTGTGGGGGTTAATATATAGTACAATATCTAGAAATATCTAATAATAAATTCATTATAATTAGTGAATTTATAGAAACATATATTAATATATATTTTTACAAATCAAAATATTATTGGGAAACCCAATGTGTGTTTCCTTATGATTTCCCTCATTGTTTTAATCCAATAAATAATGGGTTGTACTTTAAAAAACCCTAAGTGATTTAGTCTAAGTTTTTGATACTCCTAGAATTTTGCAAGGATCTTAGAAATATTGAAAAAAATAGGTTATCTTAAACTTTGAAATAAATATTTTATTTATATATTTATCATTTAAATTTTCCAACCCAAAAGTATTTAGAAAAAAATATGAATTAATTAATTTTTAATTACTAATGAAGAGGATTATTAATTCATATGGCTTTAATGAACATGATTATTAACCTATAAGATTTTATTTATTAGCTAAAAATGTTATTTTATTAGTGAAAAAAGTTGTTAAGACATATGAATTTTAATATTTTTTTTCTTATTTAGCAACTTATCCGCAAATTTTATTTTGACAATTTTATTATTTAGCAAACAAAATGATGTATATTGACTTTCACCCCATTTTTGTAATTGTCAATTCAAACTGATAGTGTGAGTCACTTAGATAAAGATTGAAATTTTAGATTTAAGCATTAACTTTGTACATATTCTCTTAACTGTGAAGAAAGCAATTTAAACATTGAGTTTTTAAATTCCAGCATTACCTTTTCGATTTTTTAATTCTGTGGTTTTTACTGCAAAAACAATTAAATAGCCAGAGTTTCTAACTTTGAAACTATCCATTTTTTACTTCAAAAGAAAATAAATATTAATTTGAAATTTAACTTTTAATTTTTTACTTTTCCATCAACTATTTGCTCTTTCTAACTTTGAAATTAGTTTTCATATCATATAGCTTTGCATCACTAGCCAAACCTACCTTTTCGTGAGTTCCTAGTTCTGAGATTATCACATCCTATTTTTCTTGTTGTTCGTGTTCCTCCCCATACTGAAAAAGAGATAGATAATTCTTGTTTCTCCCCATGCTGAAAAGAGAGATAATTCTTATTGAGTTTGATATCAACCAAGCCAAACACGTGTTGGTGGATATAGCGAAATTTCCAATCTTTTAGCTCGAAAGCAATTTTTTTAATTTAACTTTTAATTTTTTACTTTGCTTTCTTTAAAATTTAAAGGTAAATTATTTTGGTTTGTATTTTTTTAATTTAACAGGGGTTTTTTTTCACCAAATGAGATTTATATTCTATTTTTAATTTTAAATTTAACTTTTAATTTTTTACTTTGCTTTCTTTAACTTTTAAAGGTAAATTATTTTGGTTTGTATATTTTTAATTTAACTGGTGGTTTTTTTTACTAAATGTAATTTATACTCAGTTTTTAAATTTAAGTTATTTTTTTCCTTTTTTGGGCTGTACTTTCTAAATTTAGGTAAGTTTTTTCTTTTATGGGTTGTCTTCTTGAATTCGAGCTGTTCATAGCTGTTTTCTCACAATCACAAATTTATACTCTGTTTTTAAATTTAGGTTATTTTTTGCCTTTTCAGCTGTATTTTCTCAATTTAGGTAATTTTTTGCTTTTATGTGTTGTCTTAATTCTAGCCGTTCCCTTCATAGACATTTTCTCACAATCACAATCTCGCCTAGCCAATATGTCATGATTTCGAAACTATGCTCATGCGGAATTGTTCGAGGATAGTGTTTTCATTGGTAACGTCAACAAAGTAGCTAAGTTTTTGATACTCCTAGAATTTTGCAAGGATCTTAGAAACATTGAAAAAAATAGGTTATCTTAAACTTTGAAATAAATATTTTATTTATATATTTATCATTTAAATTTTCCAACCTAAAAGTATTTAGAAAAAAATATAAATTAATTAATTTTTAATTACTAATGAAAATGATTATTAATTCGTACAACTTTAATGAAGAGGATTATTAATCTATATGATTTTATTTATTAGTTAAAAATGTTATTTTATTAGTGAAAAATGTTGTTAAGCCGTATGAATTTTAATATTTTTCTTTTCTTATTTAACAACTTATCCTCAAATTTTATTTTAACAATTTTATTATTTAGCAAACAAAATTATGTATAATGACTTTCACTCCATTTTCTTAATTGTCAATTCAAACTGATAATGTGAATCACTGAGATAAAGATTGACATTTCAAATTTGAGCATCAAATTTGTACATATTCTGTCACGTACCGGAAAAAAAATAAATTATTATTAATCATATTTAATATTCTATTGCTCGTTATGGTTTCTGGTACGAACGCCTCACTGTTCGTTGACTTACCCACATATGGATTTATATGTTGTAATGTATATGAACATATATTGTTTACACAAATGATTGCTGGGAAATTAATTTATCAACGACTATGGTTTTCATAAACCTAGGGTGGCAAGGACCCTTGAGCGATTTGGTTGATTGCTTTATTAAAATTGGGCCGCCCTATGAACCTTGGGTGTTATCAGAGTTGACAACCCGAGGCATCCGCTGGCATTCCATTGTAATGATAGGTGGGCACGACATTAAACACGCCGGCTCGATCACGTGAAGGGAGTGGGCTGGCGTTAAGTCCCCGCCTAACTCTTTACCTCCATGATCAAGGGTGTGGATGGCCCGGGATGGATCCGAGGGCGGAGACGCCTCCAGATGTCATAGCCGAGGTTTGGATGGTATATGACTTACCCTTCTCAATTAATCAGGTTATATTGAAGCTCGGCGCCCCTTTGCTCTGCTCCGCGCCACCTTGTTCCAGTCTGAGCTCTTCTGGTAAATTCCTCATGCGCTGAGCGCTAGTTCCTCTGTCGAGCGAGTAATCTTGCGCCGATCATCCGTCTGTTCATTATATGTAAACATATACTACTGAACTCTGGAGGTATGTCACGGATTGTAACCTACCGGCTCTTTTTTCTATTGTTCTTTTGCTTTCGGGTAGATGATTATCTTCCTTCATGTGGCAGTGCTAATTGTTCCTTGCCATGGTGTGTGCATGCAGTAGAACCGGTTCGGAGTTCGTTCAGATGAGGTGGCCCTCCTTCGATGGCTATGGTGCTCCCGACTCTATACCAAGTGCGTTTCTCCCGGTTGCACGGTATGCGATTTGGGTTACATTTCTTACTATTTATTTGGTCTACCCGCAGAGGGTCTCCCCTGCACCGAGCCGTAGCCCAACCTTACCTCACCGTGGTTGGTCGCACGTGGCAACAGAAGGCTCCCCACTGTACTATTCCGAGCCTGCCCTTGTGCTGGCCATGGGTTCCGTCGAAACCCTGATGCTTTCCGTGGTTAAGGCTATAGATTCCTCCAGAAAGTGGAAACTGTATTCGCATTTTAACCATTTGTAATTTGAACTGTTATGTTAATGTTGTATATCGAATGGTACTTCGGCCACGGCCGTGTGGTTTACCGATGTTGGGGCTTCAGGCCCTTTTTTTTAATTCCTTTTCTAATGATATGTTACAGATATTGGGGCTATAGACCCTGTTGGTTTTCTTTATTGTGAACTGTTACGACCATTTGGTTTGTTTATCAATTGACTTTAAATCTCCACCACTGTTTCATGTCGGCTAGGAGATTTCTTTTGCGTCAAGAATGATATGGTTCTGTTGGCCAAAGGCTGTGTAAACTTTCCATATAATGTTCTGGTTAATATTTATACTGTGGTTATGCTTTTGATACATGGTAGAAGTTTTATGTACATTCTAATGCATGAAGTCGCAACTCCCGTTACGGTTCTTGCATGGATATTCTATGGCTGTCCCACTGGCAGAGTATGCGGCCTCGGTTGTCCGGCCCTATGCTTACTCTGTGGAAGGGAATGGTCTGAAATTCCGCTCTTACCAAGAGCCAAATGTATTTCTCTGGTTTATAGTTTAGTTACTTTACCATTTGTTGTTATTTTAACCCCGCGGATGGCAGCCTAATGCTGCTGGGTTTTATGTTCGGGGTTCTGTTTGTTAATGCATTATACATTGATACTGTTAACACATCAGCATTCGTATTATTATCACATTAATCTTGGTATTGTTAACACATTATTCTTTGATACACGTTCTGTGGGGTCGCAGTTTGCAGAGGTGTACCGAGGCACTACCGGTATTCACTATATGTTAGTTACTTCTTTATTAAAATCTCATTGCAGGGTTGTCTTGTATTGCAGGGGTTGCCCGACTCGGAGGGCTTGTCTCCCCTTACCCTTTCTATAATTATTCTATATCATGAGTTTAATGCCACACTCGAAAGACCATTGATCTTTCCTAGTAATAGAATTGAGTTATGGAGATTATTGTCTCACTTCCTTGTTTTTCATACCTGTATCTTGTAATTCGGCAAGATTCTCTCTCTGCTTTTCCCAACTACTTGGAATAGTAGTGTTGCGATTGGTCTGCTACAACCAGGGTTTTGTTCTTACCCTTGCTCCTGTCATTTGGCAGTGAGACCGAAGCTTAACCGTTCGGGTCTCTGTCTGGAACAAGGCGCAGGCTCCTATACTTAAAGACTAACATCTGCTATCCAGCTAGTGTGCAATTAGGAAGTAGCAATGATATTTTTAAGCAACAATTATCTCCTATGCATTAGATATATTTATAGGGTTTAACTTAAATGACTTGCAGATACTTGCAAAGATTTGAGGGTTTCAGTCTTACTTAGCTGGCCTCGGCCAGCCCTTAAGTCCCTTAGTAGATCACCCGCATGCAAGCCTGTGCATAACTATTTAGCTGCCCATCCGTGAGACTCGTCCTGTGTGCTCGACTATCTGGTCCTTACCAGACGTAGTCTTTCATTCACTCTTTTTTTTTTTTTCCTTTGCCTGTCTCTACAGCACAGATTTTTTCCATCCTCTCCCTTTTTCCCTGGAAGCTTTTCCAGTTAGGGAAGGTGGTTAAAGTCAGTTCCAATAACCGACTTTCCTCCCAAGAGTTGCCAAGACTTATCATGAGTATTCTTTATTAAAATAATTTAATGCACATGTAAAATAAAAGAAATACTCTTAGGATCTTTTTTTTTTTTAAAACAGACAATAAAATAGTCTTCCAATGTCATTCTTAATCCAGTCTTTTACCGTAGTGAAATTTAAATATTTACATATTCCCGGGGTCATCACATATTCTCCTGACTGTCAAGAAATCAATTTAAACATTGACTTTTTAAAGTTCACCATTACTTTTTTAACTTTGAAATTTTTTGTTCTTTTACTGCAAAAACAATTAAATAGCCATAGTTTCTAACTTTGAAACTATCCATTTTTTACTTCAAAAGAAAATAAATATTATTATGAAATTTAACTTTTAATTTTTCACTTTCCCATCAACTATTTTCTCTTTCTAATTTTGAAATTAATTTTCATATCATATAGCTTTGCATCACTAACCAAACCAAACCTACCTTTTCGTGAGGTCCTAGTTCTCAGATTATCACATCCTCTTTTTCTTGTTGTTCCGTGTTCCTCCCCATACTGAACAGATAATTCTTGTTCCTCCCCATACTGAAAAGAGAGATAATTCTTATTGAGTTTGATATCAACCATGCCAAACACGGGTTGGTGGATATAGCGAAATTGCCAATCTTTTATCTCAAAAGCAATTTTTTAAATTTAATTTTTAATTTTTTCCTTCATTTTCTTTAAAATTTAAAGGTAAATTATTTTGGTTTGTATTTTTTTAATTTAATGGGTGGTTTTTTTCACTTAATGAAATTTATATTCTGTTTTTAATTTTAAATTTAACCTTTAATTTTTTACTTTGCTTTCTTTAAATTTTAAAGGTAAATTATTTTGGTTTGTATTTTTTTAATTTGAAGGGTGGTTTTTTTACGGAATGTAATTTATACTCTGTTTTTAAATTCAAGTTATTTTTTGCTTTTTGGGGCTGTACTTTCTAAATTTAGGTAACCTTTTTCTTTTATGGGTTGTCTTCTTGAATTCGAGCCATTCCCTTGAAAGCCGTTTTCTCACAATCCCAAATTTATATTTTTCGCTTTTTCAAGTTGTATTCTCTAAATTTAGGTAGTTTTTTACTTTTATGAGTTGTCTTAATTCGAGCCATTCCCTTCATAGCCGTTTTCTCACCATCGCAATCTCGCCCAGCCAATATGTGATGATTTCGAAACTATGCACATGCCCAATTGTTCAAGTATAGTGTCTTCATTGGCAACGCCAATTTTGTTGGCTTTGTATCTTTGTTGGGAGAGCGTGACACTGAATATATGAAGATCATGTGTTCGAACTGTAGATTTGATGGGGAGAATCAGACTGAATATGTTGGAAGGTCGTGTCAGACTCAATATGTTTGAAGGTCGTGTGTTCGATCTGTATCTCTGTTGAGAGAGATTCAGACTGAATATATTAAGATATGTGTTCGATCCATGCTCAACGCCCCTCTCACTTCGTAACTCTACTTTCAATCAGGTTGGAGGTAAGTAGTCATTTCTGTTAATTCAAATTATCTTAACATTCCATGCCTCTTCCTCTTTGATCTTTGTTTATAATTTTTTTAATGCAACTATGGATATCATTTATTTTGTGTGCATATTTGAAGCCACGCCTCTTCTTCGAGCCTTGCTTTAAAGTATGGTTTATAAAAACATTTTAGAATTATGGATAGCTATCGACAATTTTCTTTGCACAATGTAATGTGTTGTTTATAAAACTTTTCTACAGCTATGGATATCGTTTATGGATATGTTGTTTATAAAAAATTTCTACATCTATGGATATCATTTTTTGATAATTTTGTTTCCACATTTGAAAGGTTGAAAACTGGTTTATAATTATTTTTCTGCAACTATGGGAAATAATTATTGATACTTTTCACATATTGATACTTTTAGTGTTTCATTATACATTTATTCACACATTGAAAAGTCTGAACACTTAGTCATCAAAATTAGTCCCTTATGGTTACAGAGATATCAATCATTGATACACGTAGCCCCAAAATTATGATGCAAAATACATAGAAATTCTTGCAAACATTCACCTCTTTCATGGTTTGTTAAACGATGGATGGAAATGTTCCTTGGGTGGGTGATAAACTTTGATGTCTCATTTTTATTTATCTATATTCTAATATGAAAATAGATTCAACATCGATTCAGTTTTTTGTTTTTTGCTGGTTGGAATTGGAATTTGGCATTGAGATTATATATTTTTGAAATTTCGAATACAAAAATAAATTCAACACTCTAAATTGTATTTTTAAATATAAAATTTATTCTTAATATTTTTAGATATAGATATGTAGAAATATGAATATGTGGAAAATAGTCAAACTTAATTTTTCCTTTTTTCCAAATAGAACACGAAAATGTTGTCCTCTTAAACTACATTGCACTTCAATTACTAGGTTTTCACTTTTGTTGTTCACCACCCTTACAACTTTGATATTGAAAATCATAGGTGGCCACACATAATTTTAATCACCTTTATCATAACTTTGTTAGTGAAATTGGGAGAATAGTATTTGACTTAAACTAGAAAACTAAATTAAATTTTAATAATTAAATTGTTGTGCTCATAATTACTTATTTATATTACAAATTTTTCCACATGTTGTTTGCTATATTTTCATGTATATATTGATATCTAAATTTTCTCAATAAGTATTATAAATTAAAAGAATGAAAATATATGTAATTTTATTTTGTTTAATCTTTCTAAGGAGGAGGAGGAGGAGGAGGAGGAGGTGGTGGCGGAGGCAGAGGCAGAGGAGGAGGAGGCAGAGGCGAAGGTGAATGCAAAGGCAGAGGTGAAGGAGGAGGAGAGGAGGAGGAGGAGGAAGCACAGGCACAGGCGAAGGATGCAGAGGAGAGGAGTAGGAGGCAAAGGAGGAGGATGACGTTGAGGTGAAGGCAGAGGCGGAGGAGTAGGTGGAGGAGACAGAGGAGGGAGAGGCGGATGTGGGAGAGGAGAAGGTGGGGGAGGAGGAGGAGGAGCACGAGGAGGTGGCAGCGGCGGCGGTGAGGAGGAGGAGCAGGTGAAGGTGGAGGCATCCGTGAGGGAGGAGGCAGTGGTGGAGGCGAGGCAAGAGGAGGAGGAGCGGTGGAGGGGATGGGGCAGCGGGGAGGAGGTTGGTGACAATGGCAGAGGAGGTGGTGGAGACAAAGGAGGCAGATGAGGAGGAGGAGAAGGAGGAGGAAGCAAAGGCGAAGGTGGCAGCATTGGCGGTGGCGGTGGTGGTTGTGGCAGATGAAGAGGAAGAGCATATGGTGGTGATGGTGGTGGCGGAGGTGGAGAAGGAGGAGGAGGGGGTGAAGGCGGTTAAGGAGGAGGTGGAGGTCGTGGTGGAGGTGGAGTAGGAAGAGGAGGTGGAGTAGGAAGAGGAGGAGGAGGAGAAGGAAGAGGAGGAGGTGGTGTTGTTGGTGGAGGTTGAGGTGGTGGATGAGAAGGCAGAGGTGGTGGTGGTGCGGGAGGAGGTGGAGGTGGAGGATAAGTAGCAAGAGGAGGCAGAGGTTGAGGTCATGGAGCAAGAGGAGAAGGAGGCGGAGGAACGATTTAGAAATAAGAAAAAAATGAAATATCAAAAACTTATTTAAATAATACATATATTTAACACAATAATATAAACATGAATAAATAGGAATGGAATAAAGAATATTTAATATTCATATTGCATTGAATAGTGGAAATAGGAAAAAACCATATAGAAATACACAATTTAGAAATTTAGGAATTTTATAATTTTGAAATAGATAGAACTAAATATAGAGAAATATATATATATATATATATATATATATATATATATATATATATATATATATATATAATTGATTAATATTAATTAATGAAGGGAATAATAGTTAAAATGAACTTCAAACACCAACATTAAGACCTTAAAGCATCTAGAAAATATACACCATCATTGTATGATCTAATAGGTGAAATGCGAGTACTTGTCAAGATCATTACCATATGTTGACTCACAAAAAGTGCTTTTTGGGTCAATATCATAATCAAAATCATTACCATATGTTGGCTCACAAAAATTTATTTTAGGGTCAATTTCGATAATCAAAATATCATCTCAATGATACACAATATTTATTATATTCTTTTCTTATGGGGTTTAATTATTCAAATTTATCACTATGTTATGACACTTTAAGTGCATAAAAGATATAGTTTTAACGGTAGAGTTAATGTGTTAGATATTGAAATTGATGTGTATTGTAAAATTTCAAGAAGTACAACGTCATGATCATGAAGTGTGCTAGGGGTCATAGTTTCTAGAATTCATTGTGTTTTAATTATCATAGTGCACTATGGTTCAATTCATTTTAGAATTAGTCCTTTAAGAATTATCAAGTGACAGATGTCATTGTTTTTCAATGGTAGTAGTTGTTAGAGGTTGCATTATGGAAGGGTTTTTAATTATCTAAGTGTATGTAATAACCCCAGTAAATGTAAATGTGGATTTTACTATGGTTAAATAGTAATTGTTGTTTTTGTTAAAAGAAACAAAACTGTGTTAAACTATATTATTGAATAAAGTAAATATTTTCTTGAAATGTTGGCAGCCTCTAGGAGGTGGAATTCAAAGAAAAAGATCAGTTGTCATAACTGATTGGAACTGCCCTCCTAAATAGGAAAGAGGTCCTGGATGTAGGGGGAAGTTCTGTGCTGTTGGGACAGACAGAAAGATTCTTCTCTGAGAATAGAGGAAAGAAGAAAAGAAAAAGGTTAAGTCTGGTAAGGACCAGATAACCAGGCACAAAGTGCAAGAATCTTGTTGAGGGCTTGAGGCTTGCAAGATGGCTCGGGGGGAGAACACCATCTGAGGGGTGGATCTCAAGGCTGGGTGGACGAGCATAATCAAGGTACAAAGACTTGTTTAGACACCTGCACTTGATTCGGGAGAACCAGGTACGGTTTCTATTTACAAAGTCCCTGTTGAAATGTAAAAGAGAAAGGTACATTAGGAATTACAGTGATTAATTGGTACTGTATTTATTCCAGGGATTACCTTATTATTAAGCATAGCTGTCTAGATATAAACTGAGTAAAGATGGACTGTGTGTAGTATAGCTGTCTGGATATAATCTGAATAAAGACAGGCAGTGAATGGTATACTGTCTAGATGTAAACTGAATACAGATAGGTTGTAGATGTTAGACAATAACCAGAACCTGCTATACTGATACTAAACTATACGGTACAGTTCCAAATAACAACAGCGTTTAAATATACTAGAACAATATAATGCAATACAGACCAAGAGGAAAGATTGTCTCGCATAGCAAAAATATAACAAACCTAGTTACTGGTAGATTGCATGCAAACCAAACTAGTTTAAAACATGTTAATATATGAAGAAACTGAAACATGAAAGCCTGAGCACCGACGCTGGCGGTAGGTCCAAGAGCTATTACTGTTAACAGGTTGAAATCAAACATGTTCATATACCCGTAAATACGATTGAATATATATAACTGAAAATACGATTGAGAACAAGAGTTTAATATATCATCTAGATAAAAGGAAAGCATGCGAGTTAACCTTCCAATATACAGAACGGGAACCATTTCTCGTCTGCACGACCTGCCATAAGATATAGCCATGGCCGTAGCTACTGTCACCGAGGAACTTAGTTCCACAGAGAAAATGATTAAGATAATACAACGACAGCACGAGGAAGCTATATTTATGCCTGTAACAACAACTCATGCATGCGTAATATATAAAAGAAAGAACATACAGAAACGTGATTATAGAATGGCAGAACACTGTAAATGGTAGATTCATAACTAGATGCCATCGTAACGACCATTTATAATATTAGCGTTACCCTGAAACTACATCATATATGGAGCCGCAACACAAGAGTCTGCCGTCACGGGGACGGGAATCTCTCCATTAGACAAAGACTGTATGCAACCGAAACAGAGAAGCAGCAACAGAGAGTTATGATACCGGCCGTGAGCTTACAACCAGTTCAACATGAAAACATTTAGTACACGGCAAGTAAAAGATTGTGCAGTTCACAGTAAGCAAAGGGTTCGAACAGAGCCACGCTCGGCATACAAGAGTATATATATACATAAGCTGTAGTACGAAATACCTTAGAAGTAAACCCTGGTGGGCATAAAACGCATAAGTGCTGATATTGGTAACAAAAGGCTTCAACATTAAACCAGAGTTATATTCATGTCTGAACAATAAGACACGGTCTTGTACAACATCCATTATTCATTACAGACAAACCCAGAACTTATAAATGTCTCAGGGCAAGTAAACCCTAACCAAAACTACAGAAAAAGTGCCAAGGTACACGGGCCGCCGTGGATTAGGCGCTCCCGGTGTCGAGCCTTCATCTAACCAGAAAACAAAGGTATGCAACGGAGGAGTCCGCCTGTAATACCTCAAGTGATTCGAAAGGGGCAACCAACGTTCAAGCGGTGGGCTGCCACATTCAAACCCTCGACTGTATTAAACGAGGTTCTATGCAAACTGTAGTGTTCAAGTCAGGGGTATTCCGAGAGTGGAACTCACCT
This sequence comes from Pinus tabuliformis, assembly GCA_031772625.1. Taxonomy (NCBI): domain Eukaryota; kingdom Viridiplantae; phylum Streptophyta; class Pinopsida; order Pinales; family Pinaceae; genus Pinus; species Pinus tabuliformis. The sequence goes on along the minus strand of CM062811.1, from coordinate 566,188,697 downwards.
GTGGCCGCCAGAGATCAGTAAGGTTGAACTCCAAGACTGTGGCGTTACTGGAAAGGCTGAACCGAACCCATCTGCGTACCCTGCATCGAAGAACATCGTTATAACCAGAAAAGAGAATTCATCATACAGAATGCAAAACGAAGTGTAAATCATTCAACCCTTACCTTGCAGGCGTAATAGCAAGCTCGATACATGTTCTGAGGACGAGCAAGAGTTTGAGAATGATGTCCGAGGGTTTGTTCGGGCACCAGAGCACCGGAGAGGTCGGAGAGAAATGTGCTGAATGGGTTCTGAGCTCGATCTGGTGGAGTTTTTGAACCGCGCTAAAACCCTCAACCTCTGTCCACCGTTAGATCTAAAGCTCAGATCCTGCCCGTCGATGTAAGGCGGGAATCCATGGCGGAGTATCCAAAGTGCCCAAGGCCAAGCGGTCACATGGCTTGATGGGCCGGACATACCACCTGTCGAGCAACGGACTAACTTCATTAAGATACCCGGTGACCTGGCACCTGCAGAGTCTGCGGTCGGACCACCTAACCCTGCTCCTGTTTAATGCATTGCGTGCTGGGTAGGGTCACAAGGTAAGTCACCCAGTTAACAGTCAATGCGACCAACCCAAAACCATATCAGAATATCCCATCGTAATAAAGTACTGGGATACGAATACATGATTTACATTTATATAGTTGGATTATGGGTAATGCAATATGTTAACATTATGTTATATGCGGTAATTTCGAGTTAGGAGGCATGTAAATGACAAGTTGATTTTACATGGTCTGCAAATAAAAAAAAAAAAATTATTATATAGTAAGAGATGTGACAAATTGGTATCAGAGCCCAGTTATAACACTGTGGCCTCAACATGACATGTTTCACTGTGCAGATATGTACACCATGCATATATATGAGAATTGATAATTTACCAACTGTTGTTCTGTCTATGAAGGGGTGACACACAGAATTACAACAGCTAGCAGAAAACAAAATGTTGGGAGACGACAGTAATCCTCGGGAGAACCCAGAACTGTGGGTGCAGTTGGGGAAGGAAACAGAAGTACCAACCTTGCCATACTGGAAACTGTCCAGGAGTTGAAGAATGAGATGGCACGCTTGCGAGAGGACAACGCACGTTTGACCGTTGAACAAGAGAGAATTTTGAAGAGTTTTTCGGACAGACAAAATCCACTTATATCTAACCCCAGTGTGGAACAGCAGAGGGTGATAGAGGAGCAAGACTTTCAGAATGTACCTGAAAATTCAGCAGGCAAAGAGGACCATTCTGACAATGTACCACAGCAGCAAACCTCGAAACGTCAGAAGATAGAGCTGCAAGGGGAATTCCGGATGATTAAACCCCCACATTTCGATGGTGAACAGGAAGAGGCAGCAGAAGCATGGTTAATAAATATGAATAAATATTTTCAGTTGTACGAATATGACCACAACTTGAAAGCGAGACTGGCTATTTTCCAGCTACAAGGCAAGGCAACCTTGTGGTGGGAGGAAATTAAGATTGTTAAGGGAGTCAGTGAGAGGACCATTACATGGGCGAAATTCCAGAAATACTTCAAAGAGAGGTACCTAACTGAGCGCTTCTACGATGAGAAAGCAAGCGAGTTCCATGATTTAAGGCTGGGGCAGCAGACCATGGACGAGTTCATTAATCGCTTTACCTCTCTGCTACGTTATGTACCTTACATTAAGGAAGAGAAAGCCAAGGTCCAAAGGTTTGTGAGCAGTCTTCCTTCATATATAAGAGAGAGGATTGAGTTTGACAATCCTAGGACTATGGATGAGGCTATTCGTAAAGCAAGGATCTGCTATCAGCAGAATAAACAGAAAGGGGACACTTCAAATAAAAGATGGAATGAGAAAAAGAGTAGTCGGTTGGCTGGGAACAGCAAGGGAGGTCGCAGCAATGTAAGTAAGGGAGCTGGTAAAGGTTTCAACAGTCGAACTGTAACAAGAAGTGCACCTCGAGCTAGACCAGCAACTGAATCTCGAGTAAGTGAACAGTCGGTTCGGCAAGAAAGTGAGGGAGTAACCAGACCTCCAGTTCAATGCTGGGGCTGTGGAGGACCTCACTATGTTAAAAATTGTCCTCAGCGAAAAGGAACAAATCAGATATCCCAAATACATGAAGCATCAACTGTTGGGGACGTGGCACGAAGTGTACCCAGAATTAATGCAGCCTTGGAGGACCGCCAAGCGGAGTATCAGCCATCTATGGTTGAATTTGAAGGTAAGATTTCAAACTTTTCTATAGCTGTTCTTATTGATCCAGGAGCTACTTTAAGTTATGTTAGCCCAAAGATAGTAGAACAATGTGAGCTACAATCTGAAAAGTTCAGAAATCCATGGCTGGTTCAATTAGCTACAGGTGCCAAGAGACGGGTCTTGGCCAAAATAAACAAATGCTCCTTAACCATAGCAGGGCAGCCAGTAGTGGCGTATTTAAACATACTACCATTGGGATCATATGACATCCTGATTGGGATGGACTGGCTGGAAAAACACTGGTCCTTAGTAAATTGCAAGACAAAAACTATCTACTACAAGGATGACCATGGAGAGCAACAGGAGTTGCAGGGAATCAAACATCCCGTACAGATTCGACCCATTACAGCATCTCAGTTAGCTAAATGCATCAGGAAGAAATGCCAAATTTATGCTATTCAGGTGGGTTATGCAAATCATAAGGATAAAACTGCCATGCTGGGCAACATTCCGGTGGTGCAAGAGTTTGCAGATGTCTTTCCTGAGGAAGTACCCGGACTGCCACCTAAGAGGGATGTGGACTTCACCATTGAATTGATTCCGGGAGCAGCACCCGTGTCACGGGCGCCATACCGAATGAGTGTACCAGAACTAACAGAATTAAAAATGCAACTGCAGGAGCTGTTAGATAAGAACTACATCCGTCCCAGCGTATCACCCTGGGGAGCCCCAGTGTTATTTGTCAAGAATAAAGATGGAACTTTCCGGATGTGCATTGATTATCGTCAGCTGAATAAGCTCACGATAAAAAATAAGTATCCCTTGCCTCGGATCGACGAAATTTTTGATCAGGTGAAGGGGGCGACGGTATTTTCTAAGATTGATCTGCGATCTGGTTATCATCAGATCAGAATTAAGGAGGAGGATATCGCTAAGACAGCTTTCAGAACGCGGTATGGACACTACGAATTCGTGGTGCTACCTTTCGGTCTGACCAATGCACCTGCTACCTTCATGTGTTTGATGAACAGTGTGTTTCACAGGTTCTTGGACAAGTTCGTGTTAATATTCATAGATGACATTCTGATTTACTCCCGATCAAGGAAGGAGCATGAGGAACACCTTAGAGTGGTGTTGCAGACTTTGCGAGAACATCAATTATATGCAAAGTTTAGTAAATGTGATTTCTTTAAGGAGGAAATACAATACTTATGACACGTGATCACAAAGGAAGGAATTGCAGTGGACCCTGAAAAAATCAGAACTATAATGGAATGGCCTATACCAAAGGATGTAGCAGATATCAGATCCTTTATGGGGCTAGCAGGTTATTATAGGAGATTTGTGGAAGGCTTTTCTAGGGTAGCATACCCTATCACCTCCTTACAAATGAAAGGAAAGATATTTAAGTGGACCTCAGAATGTCAGCAGAGCTTTGAACAGCTCAAGCATTTACTCACCACCGCGCCCATCTTGAGTATAGCTGATCCTAATAAGGATTACGTGGTCTGCACCGACGCAAGTAAAGAAGGTGTGGGAGGAGTGCTGATGCAAGAAGGAAGGGTGATTGCATACGAATCAAGGAAACTAAAGGAGCATGAGCGGAAGTACTCTGCGTACGATTTGGAATTAGCAGTTGTTATCCATGCACTAAAGATGTGGCAACATTACCTTTTGGGAAGGAAGTTCCTGTTGTTGACAGATCATCACAGCTTAATAAATTATTTCAGTCAACCCACTTTAAATACGAGACAAGCTCGATGGGCAGACTTCCTAAGTGGGTTTGATTTTGAAATAAAGCACTTGAAGGGAAAGGAGAATCGGGTAGCTGACGCATTGAGTCGAAAGGTGCAATGTGTGTGCAGAATTTCGGTTAGTAAATGGCAGAGTACCTTACTTGAAAAGATAAAGTTAGCAGCTGATCAAGATGTTGTATATCAACAAATTAAACAACAAGTACAGCAGCATTCTGACAAGGAAATACAACAAGGATATGAATTAGACGATGCTGGTATGCTGTATTTCCATAAAAGGCTGTATGTGCCTGACGAAGATAGTCTTAGAAAACTGATTCTGGATGAATTTCATATCAGCCATTATACTGGGCATCCAGGGTACCAGAAAATGGTCACCGCGCTGCGAAAGGAATATTACTGGCCAAAAATGAAGAAGGAGGTAGCTGAGTATCTAGCACGATGCTTGGAATGTCAACAGATCAAGGCAGAGCATTTGCACCCAGCGGGGCTGCTACAACCCTTGCCCATCCCGGAATGGAAATGGGAGACTATATCCATGGATTTTATAACCGTTCTACCTCGAACAAAGAAAAATAATGATTCTATTATGGTGGTGGTAGATAAGTTAAGTAAGGCAGCACACTTCATACCTGTGCAATCCACATATAAGGCGGTGCAAATTGCTCAAATTTTCATGCAGAATGTGTTTAAGCTGCATGGACTTCCAAAGGTAATAATCTCAGATCATGATGTTAAGTTCACATCAACCTTTTGGAGGACCTTGTTTGCTGAACTGGGAACACAGCTGAACTTTAGCACAGCTTATCATCCCCAGACCGATGGCCAAACGGAACGAGTGAATCAGGTAGTGGAAGACATGCTGAGAGCATGTGTTATGATGAAACCAACCCAATGGGAGGAATACCTTCACTTGGTTGAATTTGCGTATAATAACGGGTATCACACGTCAACTCAACTGAGTCCCTTTGAGGTTCTATATGGGCGGAAGTGCCGCACACCCTCAAGTTGGGGTGGACCTGAGGATAGGCTAAGATTTGGCCTGGATATGCTCAAAGAAATGGAGGACATGGTAAAGAAAGTGCGTAATAACTTAAAGGCTGCTCAAGACGGACAAAAAAGTTTTGCAGACCGGAAGAGAAGGTTCAAAGAGTTTCAGGTCGGAGACCATGTCTTCGTAAGAATCCAAACCAGGAGGAGTGCCTTGCAATGGAATGGGTGTGCCAAGCTGGCACCTCGCTATTTTGGACCTTTCCAGATTCTAGCAAAAGTGGGGCCAGTAACTTATCAGCTTGCCTTACCAAGCCATATTAAGATACACAACGTTTTTCATGTTTCCGTACTGAAACAATACGTCTACGATCCTAAACATGTGATTCAATGGCAGAATGTTCGGGTAAGAAGTAATCTGGCCATTCTCAATAAGCTTTGTTCTTAAAACAAGGAAATAACTAAATCTGTTGCTGTTGCAGGTCGAGCCGGAAGGCGAGTTTCTGGTCGAACCACTGACCATTCTCGACCGGAGAGAAGTGCAGTTGCGGAAACGGGTTATTATCCAAGCTAAGGTGCAGTGGCAGCATTACGGGCCTGAAGAGGCCACTTGGGAGGACGAGGAACTCCTTAAGGAAGCTTACCCGAATTTGTTTAAGGGAAACAGACATCGGGACGATGTCCAATCACAGGAGGGGGAGATGTAATAACCCCAGTAAATGTAAATGTGGATTTTACTATGGTTAAATAGTAATTGTTGTTTTTGTTAAAAGAAACAAAACTGTGTTAAACTATATTATTGAATAAAGTAAATATTTTCTTGAAATGCTGGCAGCCTCTGGGAGGTGGATTTCAAAGAAAAAGATCAGTTGTCATAACTGATTGGAACTGCCCTCCTAAACAGGAAAGAGGTCCTGGATGTAGGGGGAAGTTCTGTGCTGTTGGGACAGACAGAAAGATTCTTCTCTGAGAATAGAGGAAAGAAGAAAAGAAAAAGGTTAAGTCTGGTAAGGACCAGATAACCAGGCACAAAGTGCCAGAATCTTGTTGAGGGCTTGAGGCCTGCAAGATGGCTCGGGGGGAGAACACCATCTGAGGGGTGGATCTCAAGGCTGGGTGGACGAGCATAATCAAGGTACAAAGACTTGTTTAGACACCTGCACTTGATTCGGGAGAACCAGGTATGGTTTCTATTTACAAAGTCCCTGTTGAAATGTAAAAGAGAAAGGTACATTAGGAATTACAGTGATTAATTGGTACTGTATTTATTCCAGGGATTACCTTATTATTAAGCATAGCTGTCTAGATATAAACTGAGTAAAGATGGACTGTGTGTAGTATAGCTGTCTGGATATAATCTGAATAAAGACAGGCAGTGAATGGTATACTGTCTAGATATAAACTGAATACAGATAGGTTGTAGATGTTAGACAATAACCAGAACCTGCTATACTGATACTAAACTATACGGTACAGTTCCAAATAACAGCAGCGTTTAAATATACTAGAACAATATAATGCAATACAGACCAAGAGGAAAGATTGTCTCGCATAGCAAAAATATAACAAACCTAGTTACTGGTAGATTGCATGCAAACCAAACTAGTTTAAAACATGTTAATATATGAAGAAACTGAAACATGAAAGCCTGAGCACGGACGCTGGCGGTAGGTCCAAGAGCTATTACTGTTAACAGGTTGAAATCAAACATGTTCATATATCCGTAAATACGATTGAATATATATAACTGAAAATACGATTGAGAACAAGAGTTTAATATATCATCTAGATAAAAGGAAAGCATGCGAGTTACCCTTCCAATATACAGAACGGGAACCATGTCTCGTCTGCACGACCTGCCATAAGATATAGCCATGGCCGTAGCTACTGTCACCGAGGAACTTAGTTCCACAGAGAAAATGATTAAGATAATACAACGACAGCACGAGGAAGCTATATTTATGCCTGTAACAACAACTCATGCATGCGTAATATATAAAAGAAAGAACATAAAGAAACGTGATTATAGAATGGCAGAACACTGTAAATGGTAGATTCATAACTAGATGCCATCGTAACGACCATTTAGAATATTAGCGTTACCCTGAAACTACATCATATATGGAGCCGCAACACAAGAGTCTGCCGTCACGGGGACGGGAATCTCTCCATTAGACAAAGACTGTATGCAACCGAAACAGAGAAGCAGCAATAGAGAGTTATGATACCGGCCGTGAGCTTACAACCAGTTCAACATGAAAACATTTAGTACACGGCAAGTAAAAGATTGTGCAGTTCACAGTAAGCAAAGGGTTCGAACAGAGCCACGCTCGGCATACAAGAGTATATATATACATAAGCTGTAGCACGAAATACCTTAGAAGTAAACCCTGGCGGGCATAAAACGCATATGTGCTGATATTGGTAACAAAAGGCTTCAACATTAAACCAGAGTTATATTCATGTCTGAACAATAAGACACGGTCTTGTACAACATCCAGTATTCATTACAGACAAACCCAGAACTTATAAATGTCTCAGGGCAAGTAAACCCTAACCAAAACTACAGAAAAGGTGCCAAGGTACACGGGCCGCCGTGGATTAGGCGCTCCTAGTGTCGAGCCTTCATCTAACCAGACAACAAAGGTATGCAACGGAGGAGTCCGCCTGTAATACCTCAAGTGATTCGAAAGGGGCAACCAACGTTCAAGCGGTGGGCTGCCACATTCAAACCCTCGACTGTATTAAACGAGGTTCTATGCAAACTGTAGTGTTCAAGTCAGGGGTATTCCGAGAGTGGAACTCACCTGTGGCCGCCAGAGAACAGTAAGGTTGAACTCCAAGACTGTGGCGTTACTGGAAAGGCCGAACCGAACCCATCTGCGTACCCTGCATCGAAGAAGATCGTTATAACCAGACAAGAGAATTCACCATACAAAATGCAAAAGGAAGTGTAAATCATTCAACCCTTACCTTGCAGGCGTAATAGCAAGCTCGATACATTTTCTGAGGACGAGCAAGAGTTTGAGAATGATGTCCGAGGGTTTGTTCGGGCACCAGAGCACCGGAGAGGTCGGAGAGAAATGTGCTGAATGGGTTCTGAGCTCGATCTGGTGGAGTTTTTGAACCGCGCTAAAACCCTCAACCTCTGTCCACCGTTAGATCTAAAGCTCAGATCCTGCCCGTCGATGTAAGGCGGGAATCCATGGCGGAGTATCCAAAGTGCCCAAGGCCAAGCGGTCACATGGCTTGATGTGCCGGACATACCACCTGTCGAGCAACGGACTAACTTCATTAAGATACCCGGTGACCTGGCACCTGCAGAGTCTGCGGTCGGACCACCTAACCCTGCTCCTGTTTAATGCATTGCGTGCTGGGTAGGGTCACAAGGTAAGTCACCCAGTTAACAGTCAATGCGACCAACCCAAAACCATATCAGAATATCCCATCGTAATAAAGTACTCGGATACGAATACATGATTTACATTTATATAGTTGGATTATGGGTAATGCAATATGTTAACATTATGTTATATGCGGTAATTTCGAGTTAGGAGGCATGTAAATGACAAGTTGATTTTACATGGTCTGCAAATAAAAAAAAAAAAATTATTATATAGTAAGAGATGTGATAGTGTACAAGTGATCACAGTAAATTAGCGGTTATGGGTCATATTAGTGTTTTGACATTCATAATGGCTTTTGGTTAAGGGGCACATATTGTATGATATATTTTGGTCAGAGTAAACATTACATTAAATAAGGGAAACAATTTCGTGGGGGTTAATATATACTACAATATCTAGAAATATCTAATAATAAATTCATTATAATTAGTGAATTTATAGATACATATATTAATATATATTTTTACAGATCAAAATATTATTGGGAAACCCAATGTGTGTTTCCTTATGATTTCCCTCATTGTTTTAATCCAATAACTAATGGGTTGTACTTAAAAAACCCTGAGTGATTTAGTCTAAGTTTTTGATACTCCTAGAATTTTGCAAGGATCTTAGAAATATTGAAAAAAATAGGTTATCTTAAACCTTGAAATAAATATTTTATTTATATATTTATCATTTAAATTTTCCAACCCAAAAGTATTTAGAAAAAAATATGAATTAATTAATTTTTAATTACTAATGAAGAGGATTATTAATCCATATGACTTTAATGAAGAGGATTATCAACCTATATGATTTTATTTATTAGCTAAAAATCTTATTTTATTAGTGAAAAAAGTTGTTAAGCCATATGAATTTTAATATCTTTTTTTCTTATTTAGCAACTTATCCTCAAATTTTATTTTGACAATTTTATTATTTACCAAACAAAATGATGTATAATGACTTTCACCCCATTTTTGTAATTATCAATTCAAACTGATAGAGTGAGTCACTTAGATAAAGATTGACATTTTAGATTTAAGCATTAAATTTGTACATATTCTCTTAACTGTGAAGAAAACAATTTAAACATTGAGTTTTTAAATTTCACCATTACTTTTTTTATTTTTTTATTGTGTTTTTTACTGCAAAAAAAATTAAATAGCCAGAGTTTCTAACTTTGAAACTATCCATTTTTTACTTCAAAAGAAAATAAATATTATTTTGAAATTTAACTTTTAATTTTTTACTTTTCCATCAACTATTTGCTCTTTCTAACTTTGAAGTTAGTTTTCATATCATATAGCTTTGCATCACTAGCCAAACCTACCTCTTCGTGAGGTCCTAGTTCTAAGATTATCACATCCTATTTTTCTTGTTGTTCCGTGTTCCTCCCCATACTCAAAAAGAGAGATAATTCTTGTTTCTCCCCATGCCGAAAAGAGAGATAATTCTTATTGAGTTTGATATCAACCAAGCCAAACAGGGGTTGGTGGATATAGAAAAATTGCCAATCTTTTAGCTCGAAAGCAATTTTTTTAATTTAACTTTTAATTTTTTCTTTGCTTTCTTTAAAATTTAAAGGTAATTATTTTGGTTTGTATTTTTTTAATTTAACAGGTGTTTTTTTCACCAAACAAAATTTATATTCTGTTTTTAATTTTAAATTTAACTTTTAATTTTTTACTTTTCTTTCTTTAACTTTTAAAGTTAAATTATTTTGGTTTGTATTTTTTTAATTTAACGGGTGGTTTTTTTTACTAGATGTAATTTATACTCTGTTTTTAAATTTAAGTTATTTTTTCCTTTTTCGAGCTGTACTTTCTAAATTTAGGTAACCTTTTGCTTTTATGGGTTGTCTTCTTGAATTCTAGTTGTTCATAGCTTTGTTCTCACAATCGCAAATTTATACTTTGTTTTTAAATTTAGGTTATTTTTTGCTTTTTCATGCTGTATTTTCTCAATTTAGGTAATTTTTTGCTTTTATGTGTTGTCTTAATTCCATCCGTTCCCTTCATAGCCATTTTCTCACAATCGCAATCTCACCCAGCCAATATGTGATGATTTCAAAACTATGCTCATGCTGAACTGTTCGAGGATAGTGTTTTCATCGGTAACGTCAACAAAGTAGCTACGTTTTTGATACTCATAGAATTTTGCAAGGATCTTAGAAATATTGAAAAAAATACGTTATCTTAAACTTTGAAATAAATATTTTATTTATATATTTATCATTTAAATTTTCCAACCTAAAAGTATTTAGAAAAAAATATAAATTAATTAATTTTTAATTACTAATGAAAATGATTATTAATTCATTAAAACTTTAATGAAGAGGATTATTAATCTATATGATTTTATTTATTAGTTAAAAATGTCATTTTATTAGTGAAAAATGTTGTTAAGCCGTATGAATTTTAATATTTTTTTTTTCTTATTTAACAACTTATCCTCAAATTTTATTTTAACAATTTTATTATTTAGCAAACAAAATTATGTATAATGACTTTCACTCCATTTTCTTAATTGTCAATTCAAACTGATAATGTGAATCGCTCAGATAAAGATTGACATTTCAGATTTGAGCATTAACTCTGTACATATTCTCTTGACTGTGAAGAAAGCAATTTAAACATTGAGTTTTTAAAGTTCACCATTACTTTTTTAACTTTGAAATTTTTTGTTCTTTTACTGCAAAAACAATTAAATAGCCATAGTTTCTAACTTTGAAACTATCCATTTTTTACTTAAAAAAAATAAATATTATTATGAAATTTAACGTTTAATTTTTCACATTCCCATCAACTATTTGCTCTTTCTAATTTTGAAATTAATTTTCATATCATATAGCTTTGCATCACTAACCAAACCAAACCTACCTTTTCGTGAGGTCCTAGTTTTGAGATTATCACATCCTCTTTTTCTTGTTGTTCCGTGTTCCTCCCCATACTGAAAAAGAGATAGATAATTTTTGTTCCTCCCCATACTGAAAAGAGAGATAATTCTTATTGAGTTTGATATCAACCATGCCAAACACGGGTTGGTGGATATAGCGAAATTGCCAATCTTTTATCTCAAAAGCAATTTTTTAAATTTAACTTTTAATTTTTTCCTCTGTTTTCTTTAAAATTTAAAGGTAAATTATTTTGGTTTGTATTTTTTTTAATTTAATGGGTGGTTTTTTTGACTTAATGAAATTTATATTCTGTTTTTAATTTTAAATTTAACCTTTAATTTTTTACTTTGCTTTCTTTAAATTTTAAAGGTAAATTATTTTGATTTGTATTTTTTTAATTTGAAGGGTGGTTTTTTTACTGAATGTAATTTATATTCTGTTTTTAAATTCAAGTTATTTTTTGCTTTTTGGGGCTGTACTTTCTAAATTTAGGTAACTTTTTGCTTTTATGGGTTGTCTTCTTGAATTCGAGCCATTCCCTTCATAGCCGTTTTCTCACCATCGCAATGCCCAGTTGTTGAATATAGTGTTTTCATTGGCAACGCCAATTTTGTTGGCTTTGTATCTTTGTTGGGAGAGGGTGACACTGAATATATGAAGATCGTGTGTTCGATCTGTAGCTTTGATGGGAGGCGTCAGACTGAATATGTTTGAAGGTCGTGTGTTCGATCTGTATCTCTGTTGAGAGAAATTCCGACTGAATATATTAAAATCATGTGTTCGGTCCACGGTCAACGCCCCTCTCACTTCGTAACTCTACTTTCAATCAGGTTTGAGGTAAGTAGCCATTTCTGTTAATTCAAATTATCTTAACATTCCATGCCTCTTTCTCTTTGATCTTTGTTTATAATTTTTTTATGCAACTATGGATATCATTTATTTTGTGTGCATATTTGAACCCTTGCTTTAAAGTATGGTTTATAAAAACATTTTACAACTATGGATAGCGTTTATCGACAATTTTATTTGCACAATGTAATGTGTTGTTTATAAATTTTTTCTACAGCTATGGATATCATTTATGGATATGTTGTTTATAAAAATTTTCTACATATATGGATATCGTTTTTGGATAATTTTGTTAATTTTGTTTCGGCATTTGAAAGGTTGAAAACTGGTTTATAATTAGTTTTCTGCAACTATGGGAAGTACTAATTGATACTTTTCACATATTGATACTTTTAGTGTTTCATTATACATTTATTCACACATTGAAAAGTCTGAACACTTAGTCATCAAGATTCGTCGTCAATTACTATCTCGGCCCAATCATCTACACTGAACTTTGGTCTTATGGTTACGGAGATATCAATCATTGATACACGTAGCCCCAAAATTATGATGCAAAAAACATAGAAATTCTTGCAAACATTCACCTCTTTCCTTGTTTGTTAAACCATGGATTGGAAATGTTCCTTGGGTGGGTGATAAACTTTGATGTCTCATTTTTTTTTATCTATATTCTAATATGAAAATAGATTCAATATCGATTCATTTTTTTGTTTTTTATTGTTGGAATTGGAATTTGGCATTGAGATTATATATTTTTGAAATTTAGAATACAAAAATAAATTCAACACTCTAAATTGTATTTTTAAATATAAAAATTATTCTTAATACTTTTAAATATAGACATGTAGAAATATGAATATGTGGAAAATAGTCAAACTTAATTTTTCTTTTTTTCCAAATAAAACACGAAAATGTTGTCCTCTTAAACTACACTGCACTTCAATTACTGGGTGTTCACTTTTGTTTTTCGCCACCCTTACAACTTTGATATACATATTTTTGATCACCTTTATCATAACTTTGTTAGTGAAATTGCGAAAATAGTATTTGACTTAAACTAGAAAACCTAATTAAATTTTACTAATTAAATTGTTGTGCTCATAATTAATTATTTATATTACAAATTTTTACACATGTTGTTTGTTATATTATCATGTATATATTGATATCGAAATTTTCTCAATAAGTATTATAAATTAAAAGAACGAAAAGATATGCAATTTTATTTTGTTTAATCTTTTTGAGGAGGAGGAGGAGGAGGCGGTGGCGGACGCAGAGGCGGAGGAGGAGGAGGCGGAGGCGAAGGTGAATGCAAAGGCGGAGGTGAAGGAGGAGGAGAGGAGGAGCAGGAGGAGGCACAGGCACAGGCGAAGGATGCAGAGGATAGGAGGAGGAGGCAAAGGAGCAGGATGAGGTGGAGGTGAAGGCAGTGGCGGAGGAGGAGGTGGAGGAGACTGAGGAGGCAGAGGCAGAGGTGGGGGAGGAGGAGGAGATGGAAGAAAAGGAGGAGGAGCACGAGGAGGTGGCAGCGGCGGCGGTGAGGAGGAGGAGCAGGTAAAGGTGGAGGCAGCCGTGAGGGAGGAGGCAGTGGTGGAGGCGAGGCAAGAGGAGGAGGAGGCAGTGGAGGGGATGGGGCAGTGGGGAGGAGGGTGGTGACAATGGCAGAGGAGGTGGTGGAGGCAAAGGAGGCAGATGAGGAGGAGGAGAAGGAGGAGGAGGCAAAGGCGAAGGTGGCAACATTGGCGGTGGCAGTGGTGGTTGTGGCAGACGAAGAGGAAGAGCATATGGTGGAGATGGTGGTGGTAGAGGTGGAGAAGGAGGAGGAGGTGGTGAAGGCGTTTGAGGAGGAGGTGGAGGTGGTGGTGGAGGTGGATTAGGAAGAGGAGGTGGAGGAGGTGGTGGTGGTAGAGGAATAGGATGAGGAGGAGAAGGAAGAGGAGGAGGTGGTGTTGTTGGTGGAGGTTGAGGTGGTGGATGAGAAGGCAGAGGTGGTGGTGGTGCAGGAGGAGGATAAGCAGCAAGAGGAGGCAGAGGTTGAGGTCATGGAGCAAGAGGAGAAGGAGGAGGAGGAGGTGGTGGTGGTGGAGGAGGAGGTAGACGTGGAGATGGAGGAGGAGGAGGAGTAAAACGTGGAGGATGAGGAGGAGGTGGTGGAGGTGGAGAAGGAGGAGTAGGAGGAGGTGGAGGTGGATGTGGGGGTGGAGGTGTAGGTGGTGGAGGTGGAGGTGGTGGTGGTGGTGGAGTAGGAGATGGTGGAGGTATAGGTAGATGTGGAGTAGGAGGTGGTTGGGGTATAGGTGGATGTCAAGGAGGAGCAGGAGGAGGAGGAGGATGAGGAGGAAGCAGAGGTGGAAGTGGTGGTGGAGGAAGAGTGGAAGTGGAGGTTGAGGTGGAGGAGGAGGAGGAGGAGGATGAGGAGGTGGTGGAGGAGGTGGAGGTAGAGAAGGAGAAGGAGGAGGAGGAGGAAAAGAGGGTGGAGGTGGAGTTGTAGGTGGTCGTGAGTAAGGAGGTGGAGGACAAGGACGAGGAGGAGAAGGAGGAGGAGGAGGTGCAGGAGGAGGAGGTGGATACAGAGGTGGTGTAGGAGGCAAAGGCAGTGGAGGTGGAGGAGGAGGTGGAAAAAGAGGAGGTAGAGGCAAAGGTGGTGGAGGTGGTGGAGGCAGAGGTGGTAGAGGCAGAGGTGGTGGAGGTGGGGAAAGAGGAGGTGGAGGAGGAGGAGGAGGAGGTGGTGGTGGTCGAGGAAGAGGAGGAGGAGGATGTGGTGGTTGAGGAGGTGGTGGTGGAGGTGGATTTGGAGGAGGTGGTTGAAGATGAGGAGGAGGAGGAGGAGGAGGAGACAGTGGGGTAGGTGGAGGTGGAGGAGAGGAGGAGGAGGAGGAGGAGGAGGGGTGGATGTGGAGGAGGAGGAGGAGGAGGTGGTGGAGGTGGACGATTAGATGGTAGAGGTGGAGGTGGAGATACGAAAGTTAATTTAAGATTCATGTCTTAAATTCAAATATTAAATTGTCACTCTCTTCTCCACTGTTGGAAATGAAAGATATAGTCTCGTGAATCTAGAACATATCTCTTCACATATATAATATCCTACTATTAAATGATAAGTAATTCATTCAGGAATATTTCGTTTATTCACAAATATAGTGATTCAAGTACATCAAATTTCTTTTACATTTAGATCTGATATATTGGACAAGAATTTGAAGCATTTATGAAGATCAATTTTTTTTTTTTTGATTAAAACTTTTGTTAGTCCCTTAAACACTTATAGCTCTAGTTTTGTTGTTCAATGAACCATTTGTTTGAGAATTCTAATTAACATTGATTTCAAAAGTGTTGGTTAAAGTTAACGTTGTTCCTTGAATAAGAAGCCTTATGTTCTTGTTTTCTTCTCTTTACACGAGAAACATAGGATATTAGGAATCATATGTGGATTTTTTTATTCTTTGTGTATTCCAATTTTTTTGTGTCATTATTATTACTTTTTTATATATCTAATGGTTTAAGGAAAAAAAAAATCCAGTTCACTTTTTGGCATGACCTGAGCTTCTTCGCTTTTTAGAGAATCCACAATTTATCTTGTATTTTGTTTTAAAATATTTATTAGGAAAGGGAAATATGTTATACTTTGCTATTTGTATGGAATAATGACCTATGATCTAGCTTCCTATGTGTTCATTGTAGGGGATCTATTTTCATGGGAACAACATTCCTTTAATGAAATTATAATTTTGAGGGAAAGGCTAAAGGAGAAACACATATAATTAGTGGAGGAGGAGAGACTACTTAGTGTATTATCATTTTCGAAGTTGAACTCCTTTGATGATACTTATTTTGTAACATGTTATGCTAAGTAATGAACATTTTTCTTTATGGGCTATATTTTTGAACTCAAAAATTATGGCTTTATAATGAGTTTGTGTTAATTAATTTTTTTACCATATAAGATATTAAATTTCATTACATATTTTGTCTCTTAGTGAATCTCATTGTGCATTTTGTGTAATTTCAAAAAATTGTGTATTGATCAACAATTACTAGAGTTTTGATTGAAGAAGAAAACATAATAGTTATTATAATAGTTACACACCAAGGAGTTGAAAAAACTTATAGATGGTGATGAACCACCAAATCCTAGATGTTGATTTAGTTGAAGTGAAGTAATTGGATAATTATTTTTCTATTAGAGAATCAATGCATAATAAGGAAAAATAACATGATGTAAAGTTTAAATGAGGGATTCACTAATAATTTACAAGATTTTATAATTAAGTGAATGATTCACTAATATTGTACAACATTTTACAATTCATTGAAGGACACTCCAATATTTTACAATATTTTATATTTTAGGAAAATATTCCAAAAAAATGATATATACTTGTTGTAGTGTAGTAGACAATGATCATTGGTTACTAGTAGAAAGGAAAACAAGAAATCACATGAAGATAAAGAACATAGGAACAAAAGAAGTGAAACGATGTAGCAGAGAAGCAACAAAGTGTTACTTTATATTATATTCTCTTGAGAAGACAATAAAAAAAGATACAATGATGCATACATTTCCGTATATATATATATATATATATATATATATATATATATATATATATATATATATATATATATATATATATATATTATGTAGAGATAGTCAGAATAATTTAAGTCAAAACTAATTTAGCCTATCTAACTTATAATCTTGACTCGACTAGAGAGTTGATCAACTTTATAATATCAATTTTAGAATTTTTTGGGATGGTAAACTAAGTTGACCAGCCCCTCCAACATCTCCCTTACTCTTAATTCATTCTTTGTGACAAAAGACGAGAAGATTTGGAGTCTAACAAAATTTGTACAAAATTTGATACTCCATAAAATAAAAAATGTAAATCCTAATAATGAAATAAAAGTTCATCAAGAAGGGTGGTTGGCTGACTGATTGGAACATTCAATTTCAAATTCCTGACTGTGATGTTGTTGTTCAGAAGAGAGACCAAATCCTAAAAGCTTGGCTCAAAGAAATTGAATTTATGTTGTGGGGAAGATGATCAAGACGATTGTGCTATTGCAGGTGTTGCTGTTGAAGTCATAGGGAATGTTGTTTGATAAGTATTTCATGCAATAACTTGAATATCTTGATTGAATATAGACCATTTCCGTGCAAATATACTTTCATGGGCATCCAATTCTTTTAAATATTTCAAATATTGTTCCTTGTTGGCTAGTGACATGTGCCATGACAATTTTTGATTAACTAGTATTTGATGTTCTAATAGTTTCACTTTATTAATAATTCCATGAAAATAATCAATATAGTTGGACTTTATTAACAATTCCATGAAAATAATCAATAACATTCAAATATTCTACTTTTACTCTCTTCCCTTCTCTAAAACATTGTCTCTACTCCTGTAGTAGTTGGGATTAATATTTTTCTCCTGTAAAACTTAATTCTCATATACGGACTTCGTTAGAGGTTGAGTTACTTGTCAGGAGTACAATTCTCAAATTAGAAATTATTGAGTTTATGTATGATTGCATGTGGGTGATAAATATATTAGGAAAATATTTAAAACATTGGGCTCTATGATATAATGTTTTTTTTTCTAAATCTTCCTTTTCTGTGGAAAATTCTTGGTGAGCCTTTTGAATTATAGTGGACATTTTTTAATTCCCTTGAATTATCACTTTATCTTGCAATTTATTTACATGAGCAGTTATTTTCTTAAAAGAATTTACTAAAGTGTTAGAAACCATAAACACTAAACGCTAAGAAATTTATAAACCTTAAACCCTAAACCCTAAACTCTAAACCCTAAATGCTATGAATTTTATAACATTTTAAAAAGCTCTTTTAAATTTTATTTAAGTGTTTACTAAATGCTTTTATGGAAGTGTTATAAACCCTAAATTCAAAACCCTAAACCCTATACCCTAAACCCCAAACAATAAACCTCAAACCCTTAACTATAAACCATAAACACTATGCATTTTATAAAATTTTAAAAAGTAGTCTAGAACTATTATTCAAGTGTTTATTAAAAGCATTTACTCAATTGTTATAAACTCTAAACCATAAACTCTAAACCTGAAACCCAAAACCCTAAAGCCTAAAGCATAAACCCCAAATCCTAAGAATTTTATAACATTTTGAAAACCGTTTTGTAACTTTTATTTAAGTGTTTATTAAAGGCATTTTCTAAAGTGTTATAAACCCTAAACCCTAAACCTAAAACCCAAAATCAAAACCCAAAACCCTAAACCCCAAGCATTTTATAAAAGTTTAAAAATATTTTTCGAACTTTTATTTAAGCCTTTATTAAAAGAATTTACTAAGGTCTTATAAACCCTAAACCCTAAATTCCAGAGGCCAAATCATAAACACTAAACCCTAAGAATTTTATCATTTTAAAAGGAATCTTGTAACTTTTATTCAAGCCTTGATTAAAACCATTTACTAAAGTCTTATAAACCATAAGCCCTAAATGCTAAACCACACTTAACCCCAAACCCTAAATGCTAAACCCTAAACCCTAATTGTTTTATAACATTTTAAAAATCATTTTGTAAACTTTATTACAATGTTTATTAAAATAATTTACTAAAGAGTTATAAACCGTAAACACTAAACCATAAACTCTAAACCCCAAACCTAAAACCCTAAACTCTAAACCTTAAATCCTAAACTCTAAACATTATATAACATTTTAAAAATTGTTTTGTAACTTATATTTAAGTGTTTATTAA
The DNA here is from genome assembly GCA_031772625.1 of Pinus tabuliformis. Taxonomy (NCBI): domain Eukaryota; kingdom Viridiplantae; phylum Streptophyta; class Pinopsida; order Pinales; family Pinaceae; genus Pinus; species Pinus tabuliformis. The sequence continues at coordinate 566,169,846 of CM062811.1, read as the reverse complement.
AATCATTTATTGAACCCCTATAAACCATAAACCTTAAACCCTAAACCCTATTCATTTTATAACATTTTAAAAAGAGTTTTTTAACTTTTATTTAAGTGTTTCTTAAAAAAATTTACTAAATCCTTATAAACCCTAAATCCTAAAACACGAACCCTAAATACCAATGATTTTATAACATTTTAAAAAGTCTTTTCTAACTTTCATTTAAGTGTTTATTAAAAGCATTTTCTAAGTGTTATAAGCCCTAAACCCTAAACCCTAAAACCTAAACCCAAAACCCTAAACCCTGAACTCTAACTATTTTATAACAACTTGAAAAGTGTTTTGTAACTTTTATGTAGCTTTTTGTTAAAATAATTTACTAAATTGTTATCTACAGTTAAACCTAAGCTGTGAAATGTAAACCCCAAACCCTAAACCCTATACGCTAAACCATAATCATTTTATAACATTTAAAAAAAATAATTCTAAATTTTATTTAGGTGCTTATTAAAAGCATTTACTGAAGTGCTATAAACCCTAAAACCTAAACCCTAATCATTTTATAATATTAAAAAAAACATTTTAAACTTTTATTTAAGTGTTAATTAAAAGAATTTACTAGAGTGTTATAAATCCTAAACCCTAAACCCTAAACCATAAACCCTCAACCCTAAACCCTAAATGCTAATTTTGCTTTTAATATTTTAAGAAGTGTTTTGTAACTTTAGTGTTATAAATCCTAAACCATAAATCCTAAACCATAAACCCTAAAAACTAAACCCTAAACCTGAAACCCTAAATCCCAAATCGTAAACCCCAAAAGGTAAACCCTAAACACTAATAATTTTATAACCTTTTAGAAAGTGTTATGTAACTTTTATTTAAGTGTTTATTAAAAGAATTTATGAAAGTGTTATAAAACCTAAACCCTAAACCCTATATCGTAATGTTTAAAACTTAAAGCTTAAACTCTAAAATCATTTACTAAGTTCTTATAAACTCTAAACCCTAAACTCCAAGACCTAAACACTAAACCCTAAACCCTAAACACGAAACCCTAAAACCTAAGAATTTTATAACATTTTAAATATTGTTTTGTAACTTTTGTTTAAGTGTTTACTAAAACCATTTACTAAAGTGCCATAAACCCTAAACCCTTAATCCCTAAACCCTTATCTTTAAACCCCAAATCCCAAACCCTAAACCCTAAAAAACCTTGAACCCTAAAATCCCTAAAAAACTATAAACCATAAAAAACCTAAACCCTAAAAAACACTAGGACCTAAAAAACCCTAAATCCTAAAAACCCCAAAAAACCGTAAACACTAAAAATATTTTTTTTACTTTCTTATAAGTGTTTATTTAACGAATTTATTAAAGCATTATAAACCATAAACCCTAAACCCTAATACCCACACCCCAACCTAAACCCTAAACCAAAATCACTTTATAACATTTTAAACCCCAAACCCTAAACACTAAGTATTGTATAACATTTTAACAAGTGTTTGTAACTTTTTTTAAGTGCTTATTTAAAGAATTTACTAAATTGCTAAAAACTCTAAACCCTAAGCATTTTATTACAATTTAGCAAGCATTTTGTAACATTTTAAAACCCTAAACCCTAAACATTTTATAACATTTTAATAAGTCTTTTGTAACTTTTTTTAAGTGTTTATTAAAAGCATTTATGAAAGTGTTATAAACCCTAAATCCTAAAACCTACACCCTAATAATTTTATAAAATTTTAACAAGACTTTTGTAACTTTTTTTAAAGTGTTTATTAAAAGAATTTAGTAAAGTGCCCCTCAAACCTAAACCGTAAGCAATTTATAACTTTTTAGCAAGTGTTTTGTAACTTTTTCCTAAGTGTTTATTAAAAGAATTTATTGAAGTGTTACAAGACCTAAACACTAAACCCTAAACCCTAAACACTATGCATTTTATAACATTTTAAGAAGCATTGTGTAACTTTTTTTAAGTGTTTATAAAAATAATTTACTGAAGCCTTGTGAACCCTAATACCTAAACCTTAAGCATTATATAACATTTTAAACCCTAAACCTAAACCCTAAGCATTCAATGACATTTTAACAAGATTTTTGTAACTTTTTTTGAAGTGTTTATTAAAAGCATTTACTAAAATGTTGTAAAACCTAAACCCTAAATTGTAACCATTTTATAACATTTTAAACCCAAAACCATAAACCCTAAAGCCTAAACTCTAGAACCTAAGTATTTTATAACATTTTAACAAACATTTTCTTACTTATTTTTAGTGTTTATTAAAAGAATTTACTAAAGTGTTATAAACCCTAAACCCCAAACCATGAGCATTTTATATAATTTTAAATCCTAAACTCTAAAGCCTAAGCATTTTATAACATCTTAACAAGCATTTTTTTAAGTTTTTTTATGTTCTTATTAAAAGAATTTATCAAAGTGTTATAAATCGCAAACCCTAAACCATAAACCCTATCCCTAAACACTAAGAATTTAACAATATTTTAAAATACATTTTTGTAACTTTTTAAAGTGTTTATTTAAAGCATTTAATAAAGTGTTATAACCCTAGACCCTAAACACTAAACCCTAAACTCCAAACCCCAAACCCTGAACCCTAAACCGTAAAACCAAGGCATTTTATGACCTATTAAAAATAATTTTGTAACTTTTATTTAAGTTTTTATTAAAAGAATTTACTAAGGTGTTATAAAACCTAAACCCTAAACCCTAAGCCCTAATAAATTAATAACTTTTTAAAAAGTGGTTTGTAACCTTTCTTAAGTGTTTATTAAAAGCAATTAATAAATTTTTATAAACCCCTAACCCTAAACCCTAAACCCCAAACCCTAAACCCTAAACCCTATGAACTAAACCCTAAATCTTAGGCATTTTATAACATTTTTAAAAGCATTTTGTAACTTTTATTTAAGTGTTTATTAAAAGAATTTACTAAATTTTTATAAACCTTAAACCATATACTATAAAACCTAAACCCCAAAATCTAAACCCTAAACCATAAACACTAAGAATTTTATAACAATTTAAGAAGAATCTTGTAACTTTTATTTAAGTGTTTATTAAAAGAATTTACTGAAGTGTTGTAAACCCTAAACCATAAACACAAAACACTAAACCCTAAACACAAAATCATAAACCCTAAACCCCAAAACCTAAACCATCAACTCTATATCCCAAACCCCAAACCCTACACCCTAAACCCTAAACCCTAAACCCTAACCATTTTATAACATTTTAAAAATTGTTTTGTAACATTTATTTAAGTGTTTATTAAAAGCATTTACCAAAATGTTGTACACCCTAAACACTAAACCCTAAACCTAAATCCAAAACCCCAAACCTTAAACCCTAAACCTTAAACCCTAATCCCTAAACCTAAATGCCAAACCCTAAACCCTAAACCCTCTTCATTTTATAAAATTTCAAAAAATATTTTGGAACTTTTATTTAAGTGTTCCCAAACCCCAAACCCTACACCCTAAACCCTAAACCCTAACCATTTTATAAAATTTTAAAAATTGTTTTGTAACATTTATTTAAGTGTTTATTAAAAGAATTTAACAAAGTGTTGTACACCCTAAACACTAAACCCTAAACCTAAATCCAAAACCCCAAACCTTAAACCCTAATCCCTAAACCTAAATGCCAAACCCTAAACCCTAAACCCTCTTCATTTTATAACATTTCAAAAAGTATTTTGAAACTTTTATTTAAGTGTTTTTTAAAAGCATTTGATAATGTCTTATAAATCATAAACCCTAGCATCTAAACCCCAAATCCTATACAATAAATCATAAACCCTAAACCCTAAACCACAAACCGTGAACATTAAACCCTAAACCCTCAACATTTTATAAAATTTTAAAATTCATTTTGTAATTTTTATTTAAGTGTTTATAAAAAGGATTTACTAAAGTGTTATAAACCCTCAATGCTAAACTATAAACCACACACCCTAGACCCTAAACCCTAAACTCTAAACCTGAAACCCTAAACCCTAAGCCGTAAACTCTAAAACCTAAACCCTAAACATTAAACCCTGATAATTTTATAACATTTTAAAAATCATATTGTAACTTGTATTTAAGTGTTTATAAAAATCATTTACTAAAGTGTTATAAACCCTAAACCATAAACTTAAACACCAAACCCCAAACCATAAACCCTGAACCCTAAACCTTAAGCATTTTATAACATATTAGAAAAAAATTCTAACTTTTATTTAAGTGTTTATTTAGAGGATTTACTAAAGTCTTATAAACCCTAAACTCTTAACCCTAAACCCTAAGCAATTTATAACATTTTAAAAAGTGTTTTTTAACTTTTATTTAAATGTTTATTATAAGAATTTACCTAAGTCTTATAAACCGTAAACCATAAGCATTTTATAGCATTCAAAAAAGACTTTTGTAACTTTTACTTATGTTTTTATCGAAATAATTTACTAAGGTCTATTAAACCCTAAACCATAAACCTTAAGCATTTTATAACATTTTAAGCCCTAAGCATTCAATGACATTTAAAAAAGCTTTTTGTAACTTTTTTGAAGTGTTTATTAAAAGAATTTACTAAAATTTTATAAACCATAAGAAATTTATAACATTTTGAACCCAAGACCATAAACCCTAAAGCCTAAACTCTAGACCCTAAGTATTTTATAACATTTTAACAAACATTTTCTTACTTTTTTTAAGTGTTTATTAAAATCATTTACTAAAGTGTTATAAACCCTAAACACTAAACCATAAACCATGGGAATTTTATAGAATTCTAAATCCTAAACCCTAAATCCTAAGAATTTTATAGCATTTTAACAAGTGTTTTGTAACTTTTTTTTTATGTTCTTATTAAAGGATCGATCAAACTGTTATAAATCCCAAACCCTTAACCATAAACCCTATCCCCAAACATTAAGAATTTTATAACATTTTAAAATAATTTTTTGTAACTTTTTAAAGTGTTTATTAAAAGCATTTAATAAAGTGTTATCACCCTAAACCCTCAACCCTAGGGATTTTATAACATTTTAACAAAAGTTTTGTAATTTTTGTTTAAGTGTTTATTAAAATAATTTACTAAAGTGTTATAAACCCTAAACCCTAAACCTTAAACACTAAACCCTAAACCCCAAACCCCAAACCCTAAACCCTAAAACCTATGCATTTTATGATCTATTAAAAATAATTTTGTAACTTTTATTTAAGTGTTTATTAAAAGAATCTAATAGGGTGTTATAAACCCTAAACCCTAAACAATAAACGCGAAACCCTAAACACTATAAACTAAACCCTGAACTCTAAACAATAAACCTTAAACCCTAAACACTATAAACTAAACCCTAAACCCTAAGCATTTTATAACATTTTTAAAAGCGTTTTGTAACTTATATTTATGTTTTTATTGAAGGAATTTACTAAATTTTTATAAACCTTAAACCATAGACCCTAAAACCTAAACCCAAAACCTAAAATCTAAACCCTCAACCTCAAACCCTAAACCATAAACCATAAACCTTAAGAATATTATAACAATTTAAGAAGAATTTTGTAACTTTTATTTAAGTGTTTATTAAAATAATTTAATAAATTGTTATAAACCCGAAACCATAAACACAAAACCCTAAACCCTAAACACAAAAACATAAGCCCTAAGTCTCAAAACGTAAACCCTAAATCCTAAACCCTGAACGTAAACCCTAAACATTCAGTAACACTTTAACAAGATTTTTGTAACTTTTTTTGAAGTGTTTATTAAAAGCATTTACTAAAATGTTATAAACCCTAAATCCTAAACCGTAAGAATTTTATAACATTTTAAACCCAAAATCCTAAAGCCTAGAGCCTAAACTCTAAACCCTAAGTATTTTATAACATTTAAACAAGTTTTCTCTTACGTTTTAAAGTATTTATTAAAAGCATTTACTAAATTGTTATAAACCCTAAACCATGGGAATTTATAGAATTTTAAATCCTAAACACTAAATCCTAAGCATTTTATAACATTTTAACAAGCGTTTGTAACATTTTTTAGCTTCTTATCAAAAGAATTTATCAAAGTGTTATAAATCCCAAACCCAAACGATAAACCGTATCCTTAAACACTAAGAATTTTATAACATTTTAAAATACATTTTTGTAACTTTTTAAAGTGTTTATTAAGAGAATTTAATAAAGTGTTATAACCCTAAATGCTAAACCCAAAGAATTTTATAACATTTTAACCAGAGTTTTGTATCTTTTATTTAAGTGTTATAAAGCCTAAACCCTAAACCCTAAACATTAAACTATAATCCCCGAACCTCAAACACTAAACCCTAAAACCTAGGAATTTTATGATCTATTGAAAATAATTTCGTTTCTTTTATTTAAGTGTTTATTTAAAGAATTTACTAAGGTGTTATAAAACCTAAACCCTAAACCCTAAACCCTAAAACCCAAACCCAAAACTCTAAACCCTAATCATTTAATAACATTTTAGAAAGTGTTTTGTAACCTTTCTTAAGTGTTTATTAAGAGAATTTACTAAGGTGTTATAAAACCTAAACCCTAAACCCTGAAACCCAAACCCAAAACTCTAAACCCTAATCATTTAATAACGTTTTAGAAAGTGTTTTGTAACCTTTTTTAAGTGTTTATTAAAATAATTTAATAAAGTTTTATAAACCCTAAACCCTAAAAAATAAATCTTAAACCCAAGCCCTAAACCCTAAACCCTAAACCCTAAAAATTTGATAACAGCTTAAGAAGAATTTTGTAACTTTTATTTAAGTGTTTATTAAAATAATTTACTAGTGTTATAAACCATAAACGATAAACCCAAAATATAAATCCTAAACACAAAAACATAAACCCTAAACCCCAAAACCTAAACCCTAAACCCTAAACTTGAAATTCCGAACACTAACCCTAAACCGTAAACCGTAAACCCTAACAATTTTATAACATTTTAAAAATTGTTTTGTAACTTTTATTTAAGTGTTTATTAAAATCATTTACCAAAATGTTATAGACCCTAAACACTAAACCCTAAACCTAAACCCAAAACCCCAAACCTTAAACCCTAAGCCCTAAACCCTAAACTTTAAATCCCAAACCATAAAACACAAACATTAAACCCTAAATCCCAAACCTTAAACCCTAAACCCTAAACCCTAATCATTTTATAACATTTTAAAAAGTATTTTGAAACTTTTATTTAAGTGCTTATTAAGATAATTTAATAAAGTCTTATAAAACCTAAACCCTAGCCTCTAAACCCCAAACCATAAACCCTAAATGATAAACCCTAAACGCTAAACCTTAAACCCTAAACCTGAAACCATGAACATTAAACCCTAAGCATTTTATAACATTTTAAGAAGTATTTCGTAATTTTTATTTAAGTGTTTATTAAAAGAATTTATCAAAGTGTTGTAAATTCCAAACCCTAACCATAAAATCTATCCCTAAACACTAAAAAATTTATAAAAATTTTAAAATAACATTTTAAAATACATTTTATAACATTTTATAAACCCTAAGCCATAAAGAAACCCAAAGCATTTTATAGCATTTTAACAAGAGTTCTGTAACTTTTATTTAAGTGTTCATTAAAAGAATTTACTAAGGTGTTATAAAACCTAAACCCTAAAACCCTAAACCCCACACCCTAATCATTTGATAACATTTTAAAAAGTTTTCTAAACTTCTTTAAGTGTTTATTAAAAGCACTTAATAAAGTTTTATAAAACCTAAACCGTAGACATTTTATAACATTTTTGAAATCATTTTGTAACTTTTATTAAGGTTTTATTAAAACAATTTAATAAATTCTTATAAACCTTAAACCATATACAAAAAAAACATAAACCCTAAACCCTAAACTCCAAGCCATAAACCCTAAGAATATTATAACAGTTTAAGAAGAATTTTGTAACTTTTATTTAAGTGTTTATTAAAAGTATTTACTAAAGTTTTATAAACCCTAAGACATAAACACAAAACCCTAAACCCTAAACAGAAAAACATAAACCCTGAACCCCAAAACCTAAACTCTAAACTCTAAACCCTAAATCCCAAACCCTAAACCATAAACCATAAACCCTAAACCCTAACCTTTTTATAACATTTTAAAAATTGTTTTGTAACTTTTACCTAAATGTTTATTAAAAGAATTTACCAAAATGTTGTAAACCGTAAACATTTAACGCTAAACCTAAACACAAAATCCTAAACCTTAAGCCTTAAACCCTAAACCCTAAATCCCAAACCATGAACATTAAAATCTAATAATTTTATAATATTTTAATAATTATTTTGAAACTTTTATTTAAGTGTCTATTAAAAGCATTTAATAAAGTCTTATAAACCCTAAACCCTAGACTCTAAACCCCAAAACATAAACCCTAAACCATAAGCCCTAAGCCCTAAACCTTAAACCCTAAACCCCAAAACGTGAACATTAAAACCTAAACCCTAAGCATTTTATAAAATTTTAAAAAGCGTTTTGTAATTTTTATTTAAGTGTGTATTAAAAGAATTTACTAAAGTGTTAAAGACCCTGAACTCTAAACTATAAACCACAAACCCTAAACCCTAAACCCTAAAACTTAAAACCTAAACACTAAACTCTAAACCTGAAACCCTAAACCTGAAACCATAAACTCTAAACCCTAAACCCTAAACCCTAAACACTAAACCTTAATAATTTTATAAAATTTTAAAATCATATTGTAACTTCTATTTAAGTGTTTATTAAAATCATTTACTAAAGTGTTATAAACCTTAAAACCTAAACTCTAAACACCAAACCCCAAAACATAAAACCCAAATCCTAAACTCTAAGCATTTTTTAACATCTTAAAAAAATTTCTAACTTTTATTTAAGTATTTATTAAGAGGATTTACTAAATTCTTCTAAACCCTAGACTCTTAACTCTAAACCCTAAGCTATTTATAACATTTTAAAAAGTGTTTTTCAACTTTTACTTAAGTGTTTATTATAAGAATTTAATAAAGTCTTATAAACCCTAAACCCTAAGCATTTTATAGCATTCTAAAAGACTTTTGTAACTTTTACTTACGTTTTTATCAAAATAATTTACTAAGGTGCTTTAAATCGTAAACCATAAAAGCTAAATCGTAAACTATAAACACTAAACCCTAAACGCTAAACCCTAAGCCTTTTATAACATTTCAAAAAGCGTTTTGTAACTTTTATTTAAGTGTTTATTAAAACAATTTACTAAAGTATTATAAACCTTAAACCCTAAACACTAAACCCCAAACCCTAAACCCTATACCTTATACCCTAAATCCTAAACCATAATTTATAACATTTTAAAGAGTGTTTTATAACTTAAATAAGTGTAACTTTTATTCTATAAACATTAAACCATAAACCTAAAATCCTAAACCCTAAACCCTAAAACACTAAAACCTAAACCCTAATCATTTTATAACATTTTGAAAAGCATTTTAAACGTTTATTTAAGTGTTTATTAGAATAATTTATTAAAGTGTTATAAATCCTAAACCCTAAACACTAAATGCTAAATGTTATTTTTTTATATTTTAAAAAGCGTTTTGTAACATTAGTGTTCTAAATCATAAACCATAAATCCTAAACCATAAATGCTAAAACCTAAACCCTTAACCTGAAACCCTAAATCCCAAACAGTAAACCCCAAACAATAAACCCTAAACAATAAGAATTTTATAACATTTCAGAAAGTGTTCTGTAACTTTTATTTAAGTGTTTATTAAAAGAATTTACCAAAGTCTTATAAAACCTAAACCCCAAACCCCAAACCCTATATCCTAACGCTTAAAGCCTAAAGGATAAACCCTAAGATCATTTACTAAGGTCTTATAGAGCCTAAAGGATAAACCCTAATCATTTTAAAACATTTTAGCAAGCCTTTTGTAATATTTTGAAGTATTTATTAAAAGCAATTACTAAAGTGTTATAACCCTAAAACCTAAACCCTAAACCATAAACCATAAACCCTAAGTATTTTATCACATTTTAAGTTATTATTAAGATCATTTACTAAATTGTTATAAACACTAATCCCTAAAACCTAAACTCTAATACATAAACCCTACACCGTAAGCATTTTATAACATTTTAACAAGCGTTTTAATTTTTTAAAATGTTTATTAAAATAACGCTGAGCTTGATGGCATTGAAATTTCATATGACTCTGATAGATCCACTAATTAATTTTGCAAGCTCTGCAAAATTATTAGCCAACTATTCATTTAAATCAACTCTAACTGATATATGTACCCCCTCAAGTCATTTTTCATCATTTTTACATCATTTACATCATATTACATCATATTACATCATCAATTTACCAAAGAGAGAAGAAAAAGTCAAACTAACAACAAACTAGGTGAAATCCTGAGTTTTTAGGCAAAATTGGCAAAAATTTTCCTGATGCGTAGCGCCCTGAGCCGGATGGCATTGAATTCTGATATGACTCTGATAGATCCACTAATTAAGTTGGAAAGCTCTGCCTGTCTACTTTCTAGGACAACTATAATTTTTGGATAGGGAGTCCATTTGCCCCTTCAAAAATCATTTCTCCTAACACTGGTTCTTGTGGGTCCAAAAAGTGGCAAAGAGGGCATTTTTTAGGTGTTTTATGCCCTTAGGTGACCCAGATCTCATCCAAAACTTATGAAACTTTTTGGGTTTCGTTATTTTTCCATGAGAAATCTAAAAATGCAAGCCATTTTGTAAAATTATTAGCCAACTCAATGTGCAGTGCACAGTTGAAAATTCCTGTGTTTTACATTTAAAAATCGTGAAATGACGAAATTTTCTCAAAATTGCTTCAAATTTGGCAAGAGGAAAGTTTAGTAATTGCCTTGCTGAGCCAAGGAAGCTTCACCCAAAATTTTATGTTTGTCTTGTTCCCTTTTGGCTCTTAAGGCTCTCTTTAACTTAGCTTTTAGGTCATTTATCCTTGTCTTGCAAATTCTATTCTGAGCTAAGTAATGATAAGCCATGTGGTGCAATATTTTCTTCTCCTTGTCAACCTTATCAATCATCTTCTCAAGGTGGATATTCACTCTTTCCAACCATGATTCTTGGTCAGCCTCAATTTCTTGCTCAAATGATGTCATCTTGATTTTCCTTCATTTTGCCACTTGCCGGTTTTCTCTAATTGTTTGTAGCTCCATAATTGTTGAAATCCAGTTTCTTGTTCTCTTGTTCAAGAAATTTAATGATCCATTTGGCCCTCTCTAGGTCAAGTGAAAAGGCTTGGATTTCAGCCTCCTTCTCTTTGATGATCACATCCTTGAGTCTTGAGCTTTGAGAATCCAAATCAGTGTCATCTTCCTCAACAAAAACAAAATCTTTGTCTTGCCCTTCAGTAGGGCCTTCATCATGCACTTGTTGCTTTCCTTTGTCTTTTTCCTATACCTATTCAGCTGAAGAAGAAGGCAAAGCCCCTTCCACCCCAGGTGAAGAGAGAATTTTCCTATGATCCGGTGAAGAAAACAAGACCCCTTCCACCCCTGGTGGAGATAGTACTCGTTTGGAAGCTGCAAAAAACCTCCTAGTGCCTTTCTCATAAGTTACAAACACAAGAATATGAGCCTCATCATTTTTGCTTTTAGGCTCTTTTTGTTGCCCGGAAGGTTCACCTTCCTCTTGAGGATCTGCAAAAATTTGAGGCCCCTTGAAGATTTCATGGACAATGAAAGTTTCCCATGACACTCCCAACTAACTGAGCTAATGCAAAACAATAATTTTGATGACAACAAAGTGATAAATATTGTTGAGCTGCTGTGGGTATGGTTTTCTTTTTGCAATCATAGTAATCACCTCTATGTTTTTGCATATGAAATATGGAATACTCATCATTCTGACCCTGGTGAAGTGCATAAGTAATCTAATATGGTAGGCATAGAGTCTGTAGAACCTACCCTCACATGTGAAGTATTTGATGATAAGTTTCATAAGTGGAACATACCGGTCCTCCAAGAACCTAAAAGGAAACACCCTGCTCAGTTTACCATCATATTTGGCCTTAATATATGGTTCATAATTCTTATTGTTGATATTCTACCTTTTTTTACACTTTTTCCCTACATCTAGCATTCTAGTGGCTTCTGTAATAATAGTTGGTGAAAGAGTGAAACTGATCTCAGTAAGGTGCACCACATTATTCTCCATGTTTATGACAAATTTTCTTACCAACTCATGATTTTATTTAACTCTCTCAACCATCTCACAAAACTCAAAGAACACTGGTATCTGAAACATGTGGTAGCAAGAGGGCAAGCAAGGAGTTCAACCATGCTAATATGTTCCTCTCTAATAATTTTTCTACCCTTGTGAGGTCTCCTAGGCTGTACATTTCTTTCCCTTGAGCTAGCACTAAGTGTTTCCTCTTCATAACTTGATTAACTGCTTCGTGTCATGGTTCTTGTCTTAGGGAAGTGATGTGATGATGATATGGTGGAAAATGATAATGGGGGAGGACAAGAGAGATAAGTATGAAGAGATTTTAGCAATGTGAAATGGAGTTGGAGAATGAAGGGAGTGAGTTTCCTTAGGGGAGTGGGATATGGAAAATGAAATTAAGCGATTAATTTAGGGCAATGAAATATAGAAAAGGGCAAAATTATGTGGGTTTTGTTTATGGAGTGAAATTTTTACAATGAAATGGAAATTGATGAAGAAAAGCTAGGGTTTGAGTTTCAAGATGCAAAACTTATGAAAAAACATGTAGGAGATCAAATTCAGCTCAAGGACAATGATAACTTACTTGTAGGAGAGAAATGCAGTGTTTCTGAGGATTTTTGGGTGATTTGGAATGTTTTGGCAGCTTCTTGACTAATGCATAGCACACTGGGCCCAATGCACAGTGCCCTCCTGATGCGTACTGCCCTTGTAAATTTACACTAGTAGAAACCCACTAATGCACAGCACCAGTTTGATGCGCAGTGCACTGCCTCTGATGCGCAGTGTCAGGAAGATTTGATAGAAAAACTGGGTTTTCACCTTCTTTTCTCCAATTTGCCTCCAAATCGTGATTTTAGCTCTTCATGGATGTCTTGCACAATGAAATATATGACTAGTATGTTTTCACTTTATATATGGATGCCTTTTAATTTTTCCTTATTTCAAACCCACTTTTATAATGTCAAAGTCACTTTTGCTCATAAACTCTTTTTTTCATTTGAATTGACTTTTATTGGTCACTTGATGAACTAATGCATTGATGCTTTTGTTTCTTGTAGTGGATGGAGTTGGCAAGGTGACCAAGGGCAGTAGCTGGAACTTATTACATATAGAAAACACTTTAAATTAAATAAAATTTGTACATAGAAATAAGAAAACTCTATTTTCACCTCCAAATAGAGTTTTGAGGTAAAAACCATTTATTGGGTCATATCATCAGTGAATTTATGATCTTATGAACTTATAAAACCTCCTCATGTAACTTCTGACCTTTTATTGAGTTTTGGATGACCATGGTGGCAAACCCTAGACCTAGTGAGACTAAAAACCCTAAAACTGATTTTGATAAATGAAATGAAACAACATGATAGTAAATGACCTAAACATGTGAAAACATGCCAGTAGGTAAATGCCATGAGGTAAATTGATAATGAACCAATACCATCAGTTGATCCATGACCTAATGGAATGCAACTGATCAGATGGGACACCTAATATGCATGCAAAAAGAGAAATTTGATCACTGACAGAGGGATGAAGATACCAACACTAACACGGGCTAAGGGTTATTCCTTTGAGATTTTTGTCATGATTTTATGGGTGATTTGGCATGCTCATCAGGGATATTAATAATCTTGATTTGCACAATTTTTGTCAAATTTACCATTCATAGACACTCATATATGACATCTATTAATGTTTATGTACCATACATCCTAACTATCAATGTTGGAGTTAATCCCTTGGTGTTTCAAGATTACTAACTCCTTGTTGCTTCATTGATTTTGTTCATATTTTTTTACATTTCTATGTAAGTTAGGGTTTATTAACCCACTCATTGTGCATTTTCCCTCTATGTTTCACTTTGATTCCTAGCTAAAACCATCTAGGATTCTAACCATGGAACGCCTTATCTAGTTTAAATCCGTTTGAGCTCAGATAGTAGAGGCATATGTTGAATGTGCAAACTTGTTCCACTAGGTCAGCTAGTGGGATTTACTTCAATTGTTTCAGAGTTGAAGTAAAGGGATTGCAAAGGTTTTGCCTCTTCTTTTGATATGAAGAAAGCTCGAGTGGGTGATATAGAGATGGATAAAAATATTGATTTCATTGCAGCAACTACTCATCTTCCCTTTGAGAGAGAGAAATGGTCTAAAAATTGTGCAATGTGTGACATTCCCTCGAAGAAACTTACAATTAGTAATGTTTGTGGATATCATGTGAAAGGTATGTTTTATTTCCTCTCTGAAATATAAATGGTGTAGTTTAGTGCTTTTGTTGCATCTTATGTCACTTATGAAGAGTGAAATAGTATGGTTTTTATTTATAACAAAAGGTTCTTAATGGCATTTCTCATACATAAACATAATTTTCCCATTTATCTATATAAATTCCAAACTAAAATGTCCTGCAAATACCAGTCACTTCGTAAGAACTCTGAAAGATCACTTTTTCATCACAATTTAACCTATATTCTAGTTAGACACCATTTGGGGGCATAACCCTTCATTTGACAGTCCTTTTCAATCACCATATCATCATTCAATATAGAATGATTGTGAATAATTAGTTCATGAAGAAAATCCTTGTGTTTCAAATGATAATAATGTCAAAACTCTTAGACCTACTGGTGTTCAATTAACTAGAAGCATGAAAAAGTGTACTATTGTCTAACATATGGAATGGAAATAGGAATCTAAGGATAAAGGACAAGTGAAACCCTCTAGGGTAAGTCTTTGGGCCAAAATTTTACCTAAAGAACCTACACATGAAGAAGAGATCAATCAATCAGAACAAAGCCCTCAATCTAAAGTTAAGATTAAACAAATTCAGAGGAAAATTTCGTGAACAAGGTGAAACATACAATTAAATACTCCTAGAAATGATGAGTTTTTCCATATTGAGGCTCATCCTGAAATCTTGCCAAAAAGAAATAGCCCGTGGGTCCAAGATAATTTTGGATTTTTGTGTTGACGTCGATCGTTGTGATGACAGTCCTCGAATCAACATCCATTCAAATGAGGATAAATTAAGAACATGTATTGGTACCAGCAATACTTTCTCATTGTCCCATGTCTTAAAAAGTGTATTAGTCAACTTTTCCATGAAAATAAGAAACTCAACACTTCAATTCAAGCTAAGGAAAGACACAGGGAACATAAATCTACGAGTACTAAAAATAAATCTCAGTCTAAAGATATACATATTATTATCAGGTCATTGATGGTCAAAGTAGTTATATCTTCTAAAGAAGATGGTTCTGATCCTGATAAATAATGACTTTATTTTTATCTATGATTGATATTTTTCAAGTTTTCAAGGTATGTGTCTATTTTATTTATTTTACTACATTTAAAAAAGGGGGAAATACAAAATCCATGATTTTGTAGCAAACCTATCTTGTTTTCCATATAAATGTATAATTTAAGTCTTGTTGGTTGTAACAAGTCCTCCATATTCACTAGATGATGACCTTAGATTTCATAATGGACGATAACTAAGGTATAAAGGAGAGAAGTCATAAAGAGGAAATCTAGGTCATAAAGGAGAGAAGTCATGCCCTAAATGATTACATTGTACATTTTCTTATTACATTCATATGCATGTTTGTTTGAGAATAATCTTCTCACACTTTTAATTTAATTATTAACAATTATTAGGTGAATGTTAGAGATTTAACCTCCATGGAATATGCTAGAATAGTCATAGTAGTATTCACATATCAACGGTTAAGATTTATCTCCAAGTTAATTATGCTATTTTAATTAATTGATGTCGAATTGTTTAATTATAGAAAACATCATATCAACATATATCATATTGGACATGTGGTATTGATAAGCCATCGTATTGGCCCATGCTATTGTAAGAAGAGATATTTACTTGAGTTAAGAATTTCCATGGTAATGTGGGGATAGAAATTTAAAATAAATTTATAATTTAGTTAAATTTTATGATTATTTTTATCTTGGTAATGTGAGATGTATAATGGGGTAAGTGTTTTGATTCTTATCATGGATTAATGCATATAGAAGTCATTTAATCTATATGGTTGCACTAGTTAAAAAAGAAAAAAACAGCTAAAAGTTCTTATTATGGGGGGTGTAGTCATGTTGAGTTGTTTCTTGTTATACAACATTGATGTGAAACACAACGTCAACCATAGGAAAAGAAAATGTAACCTTTTGATATTTTTGGTAGGCACTAGTTTATATATAAATACAAAAGTGTTCTCAAAATGACAATGAATCTACTCTATAGTGGACATGCATAACATGCAAATATTTTTTTTCCACTGGGAAAATCCGTAATTTTCATTAATAAGGAAAATTACATATTGTAGATGCTTTACGCATATGCTGAGGTCACTATACACAGTGTACCTTTTAGTTACAAAAAGACTCTATATATGTTCTTCTGTTCAGATGTACCACGCAGGGCAGTCTGCTAAGGCTGTATAAAGTTGTTTACAAAATGCCTTCCGGGTAATACCTTACTGTTTCAAAAGGAAAATGCTATACAAAAACATCTCTGTCATGAACATGATATTCTTCAGTTTATTTATTGTCCGGGAGCAGGCTGGTAACTCGGATCAATGTATGGTCGATGGTAATATTTGTATTCGTGCTCGCCTTGTACTTCTGTGATCTCCCATACACCTCTGTCCATCATCGTGGCCTCCTTGGATAGTTTATCAGCGCCTTCGTTATGTTCCCTGTAGATATGTGAACATGTGATGTTATTAAAAGCTGCTTTGAGTTCTAAAACCTCATTTAAGATAATGCTGAGTGTGTGGATGTGACAAGCAGATATGCCATTGAACCAATTTATGATAATTTTGAATCCCCAAATATATTGATGCTAGTGCAATGATGACCCAATGCAAAATGCAGTAAGTGACGGAGTGTGATGAGCTCAACATAGTTGTTTGTTCCAGTGCCCAGTCCAGCTTTTACTTTGTAGATATGATTCTCAGATTTGTGAATGATAAATCCGCCCCCACAGCCCTGTAGGTTTGGAGCGCCGTCAAAGTAAGCCCATGGTGTGTTTTGATCAATGCATGAGGGAGGTTGTGGGTGGTGTGATTTAGGAGGGGGATCTGGTAATTCTCTATATGCAGCAATGATACCAGCCTCCACCATTGGCCAATGAACAGGTTTATCATCGAAAATAATGCGATTTCGCATAACATGCAAATATACTTGTATATGTCAAGTACATAATCTATGGTATAGTGAAATGGAGTAATATTTTAAATCATATTGTGCTCTAGAATAAATTATATTTGTTTTGAAAAATACAAGGATGCAAGATTGGAGAAAAGTTTTCTATAAGGAATACATTCTCTAAACTAAGAAATTTCTTTCTCACCTTCTAGGATAAACTTTTTGTTGTTCAATATTGTATAAAAACTAAAAGAAAACCACAAAAAAAGAGCAAGACAAAGTAAGAAGCAAAAAAAAAAAAATCAAAATTCTTTCTACACTTTCAACCATACAAAGCAAAGTGTTCATGTTATATGAGAAGACTCTATACTAAAAAAATTAAACACACAAATCCATATCATTAACAAAAGTGGTAAACATCGGAGTATTCACTGTAAAATATATTTTTCAAATATGTAAACCCTTTAGTATTAATGTAGCTTTAAACTATTTAAAATTCTATTTAAATTATCAATATTAAAAAAAATAACACACTTTTAATAGAAATTTAGGTAATAGCACAATTATATTAATTAAGGGACTAGTGTATGTTAATACATTTCAGATGGTAAAATTTAAATGAAATTAACTATTTTATTATTATTAGTATTGTTGTTATTATTATTATATGTTAAGCATATATTTATTTCAGGAAGCATGGAAGAGGACTTTTATCAATGAATATTTATATCAACATTACTAAGGAGTTTCTTAATCTATAAATAGGGAATGCTGCAATACCATGGGCGAATCATGGCTCCCGAAAAAACCATAACTCATTAAGTATGAAACTCGATCATATCACATTTTGTTAATTAATCAATTTGATTAAAAAGATAAAAAGAGCATAACTACCTTGCACATAAACCTGAGTCCTTGAGTTGCATATACCACTAAAAAAGTCATAGAATATTTAAAATAAATTTATAATTTAGATAATTTTATGATTATTTTTATATTGGTAATGTGATATGTATGATGGGGTAAGGTTTTTATGATTATCATGGATTAATGTGTATACAAGTCATTTAATTTATATGGATGCACTAGTTAAAAAAGAAAAAAAATTCTAAAAGTTCTTATTATGGGGGGTATAGTCTTATGATGTGAAATACAACAGCAACCATGGGTAAAGAAAATGTAACGTTTTGATATTTTTAGTAGACATCACCTTATGTAGATATACAAAATTGTTCTCAAAATGACAATGAATCTACTCTATAGTGGACATGCATAGCATGCAAATATATTTGTATATGTGGAGTACATAATCTATGGTATAGTGAAATAGAGTAATCTTTTAAATCATATAGTGCACTAGAATAAATTTTTTGTTTGTTTGAAAATACAAGGATGCAAGATTGGAGAAAAGTTTTCACTAAGGAATACATTCTCTAAATTAAGAATTTTCTTTCTAGTCTTCTAGGATAAACTTTTGATTGTTCGATATTGTATAAAAAATAAAAATAATTAACATAATATATCTAAAATTACAACCACAAAAAAAGAGCAAGACAAAGTAAGAAGCAAAAAAAAAATCAAAATTATTTCTACACTTTAAACCATACAAAGCAAAGTGTGCATGTTATTTGAGAAGACTCTATACTAAAAAAATTTAAACACAGAATCCAATAACCAAAAGAAGATAAATTATCTCACTCTCCATATCATTAACAAAAGTGGTAAACACTGGAGTATTCACTATAAAATGTATTTTCAAGTATCTAAAACCTTTAATATTAATGTAACTTTAAAATATTTAAAATTTATTTAAATTATAAATATTAAAAAAAATAACACACTTTTATTAGAAATTTAGGTAATAGCACAATTATATTAATTAAAAGTCTAGTGTATGTTAATACATCTCACAATGGTAATATTTAAAAAATTATGAAATTAACTATTTTATTATTATTTTTATTATTATTGTTATAAGTTAAGCATACATTTATTTCAAAAAGCATGGAATAGGATTTTTATCAATGAATATTTATATCCACTTTATTAAGGAGTTTCTTAATCTATAAATAGGGAATGCTATGATACATGGGCCAGAGTCATGGCTTCTCAATATCACATGCCGAAAAAACCATAACTCATTAAATATGAAACTTGCTCATATGATATTTTGCTAATTAATCAGTTTCATTAAAATGATAAAAAGAGCATAACTACCTTGCACGTAAATCTGAGTCCTTGAGTTGCATATACCACTAAAAAATTCATAGAACATTTAATGGTCCTACCATAAATTTAATAATATTTAATAATTAAATTAAATTTTAGGAATCCCTATTCTATTTTAAAAGAAACATATTTATTGATGTAATTAATTTTGACTTCATCTTAACTTTGAGTTACCAATAACATTTGAAAGAGTAAACGTATAATTTGATATAAAAAGCCTTGTTATTTTCGAATTTAAAAATGCACATCAAACTTAAGAGTAAATCTATTACCATTGAAACCTAAACAAAGACATGTAAAAAATATATTGAAACCTAAATGAAAATATGCTATATATATTATTGAATACATAAAAATGAAAGAAATAGATAAATGTAATTCTCTTCCGTCACTTATAGTAACATTGAAGAAGTATTAATTGTTAATAATAGAAAGCACAAAACAAAAATAAAACTTAAACTAACCTATATCGCATAAGTGTAAAATATAATATCCCATAATTTTTTTTTTTTTTTTTAATTGAAAAATAAATAAAATTTAAAGAGATTAATTAGATTATATTGATATCGAAGGTAAATAAAGAAGGTCAATTATATTAAATGAATTACGAGAGAAATAAAAAACTATAACGAGCTGTCAATTACATTGAATGCGTTAAGACAAATAGAAAAATATAACAGCTAGAAATAACGAGCTGTCTCTATACGAAATAGTTAACCATGTAATATCAATTGAATTGCTAACAGCTACAAGAAGTGGACGAGAAAATATAACGAGCTGTCTCTATACGAAATAGTTAACCATGTAATATCAATTGAATTGCTAACAGCTAAAAGAAGTGGACGAGAAAAGGCGTGGGCCAACATTACAGAATGTATTATTTACCGAAAATTAAAATTCAAAAACATTCCAAATTTGCACAGACGCGGATACATGACATGGTTCTGGTTCTGTAGAAAATTTCTTGGAAAGCATTTCCAAGGAAAATAAAAAGAAACCTAAACTGTTTGTACAAAAATTTCAAGAAAAGCATCGCTTTTTTGAGGTAAACTTTGCTTTAACGGATCACAGCTTTTTTGACATTCGAGCGATGGCCGAGAATCTCTATGTCGTTTTGAAATAGATGACATTCTTGTGGGCTGCATTTATATGGGAACGAATACAGATGATAAATAGAACTATGGCCTGGAATCCGGATTCGCAACAGCTGTTTCAAATCCACCACTCATAAACACTCCTATATGACAATGTTTGAGTTAATCCCTTGTAGCGTATCTATCTGACGGATTCGACTCTCCATCACACGTAAATGTTCGACTCTCCATCACACGTAAATGATTCTGGTATACCTGAATGAATGAGATAGATTGATTTAATTTTTGAAATGATTCTGGTATACCTGAATGAATGAGATAGATTGATTTAATTTTTGAAATTTCATTAACATAGCTCGATTTCTGTAAATTGAATCGTCTACATAGATCATCCATCATTCCACAGAAATCGAAATCGAGATCGAGCTAATGTGTTTAATGATTAGGCTTCTCATGTGTATGAACCTTTGGGTTGAGTTTCATTTCTGACCCCGATTTCTTTCTTGACAAGTTCATCATTAAAAGACAGCCTGGAGCAGAAGGTGAATTATAAAAAAAAACCGGGATCAAGTCAGAACATCAATGCGAATTGGGTATGGGATGTTACACTATACCGATTCCTGAATCTTTTGAAAAGGTGCAGACATCTCCCCAAGGTTCTCAGAATGGATGGAGATTTAAGAAGACTGTGCCGGGTGGTGTTGACCTTACTAATGGATTTCAAAAGATGACAAAATCGCCACAATTTTATGTTCGAGAGATGGAAATTGAAAAATACTATGCCTCCTCCACAACAATGTTATGTGCAGATGACTATGCAACTAGTAATGAACAAAACCCAATTGACTCGACATAGTCGTAACTTCCATTCACAATCCCGCCTGTCATAGGTGATGACCATCTTGGAAGATGCCAACCGCCGCCACTCGGAGCATTTTTGTAGACAATAAATTCCTTAGACCCTGCGGTCCATGTTGTTGTGAACTCATCTGTGACAGGTATCTGGGCTGTGGCCACGGGGAGCAGTAAAGTGGGTGACATTGAAGATGGGAGCAGTGTCTCAGACTGGATTTGGATGTGGACGGACTCCCTCCAATCAATCTGAATTTTCTGAATCTGTTGAATTTGAAAGCCAAGAGAGGGACACATCCTCCATCGTATCATTTGTCTTGGCAGTAAATTTATTTTCCAACTCTTTGTATTCGATCACCTTGACTATAGGTTAAAGATAATCATTTAATTTCATTGATATAGCTCCATTCTGTCGTATTTTTGAGCGCTTATTTTCCTCTTTTAAAATTGAATTGCAATGGATTTTTGGTCTGATTTTCTTTGTTTTTAAAATTAAATCTCAAATCCTTTGCATCGATGGATCCCTCGAGAGAAACACGGCCTTCCAATCAGGTTGTTGGACCATCTCATCTCCCTGACAAAACATTTCAACAATGGTGGAAGATGCCATTGGGAGGGTTTTCCTGGGGAAGAAATTAATCATAGCGGGTGGATTCATCTATGAGAGGTAAGAATTTCTGGACTTGCGGGGTTTTATAAAATCAATGTCCATTTTATCATAAATGTGTTTGCTTATTTTGAAAATTTATAATAGTTTGGTAAATTCTTTTAATAAACACTCAAATAAAAGTTACAAAATTCTTATTAAATTGTTATAAATTTCTTAGCGTTTAGGGTTTAGGGCTTGGGGTTTAGGATTTAGGGTTTAGGTATGGGCATTTAGGTTTTATAAAAATATAGTAAATTCTTTTAATAAACTCTTGAATAAAAGTTATAGAACGCTTTTAAAAATGTTATAAAATGCCTCCTATTTAGGATTTAGTTTAGAGAGTTTAGGGTTTATTGCCTATAAACTAGTTGTACATACAACCATTCTTCTCGACAACATTATGACTTTCTTGAGTATGGATCATAGACTTTAGTAAGATTATTTAATTTTTTTTTTTTCAAATCCTTATATTTTGGTGTATGTTGTGAATGGAGATACTTTGTTCTCTATCTTTAAGTTGAATATGACAACAAAATTTATCAAGTAAAAGGGTTTAGTTAGTACCAATTAGTTAAAATTTGAATAGAATATTGATTAGAACATAAATAAATTTTCTACTCCAAATTATATTCTTTTTTCAATTATTGTAATGGTTAAGATGGACCAACGAATCTCCAAAATTTGTTGTTCGAAAGTATTACTACGGAGGTGTTAATAATTTATTTTTTTGTCTAACCTAGAAATGATTATTTATCTCAATTTATTCCTAGACATGTCCATATTGAAACAATCCTTGCAATTATCATTATCTTGCATAACCAAATCCTAATTCAAATTATTAGAGAAAGGTTATATTACATGGTCTATTAACAAAATATAAAATGGTATGCATAATATTTTTATGCATGATATTCTCTACATATGACTAATTCTTAAAATATTATAATAACTATTGAGGCTAATTAATAATAATATAAAAAATTATATATTTCTAGTTGTTTTCAACTAGGATTAAAACTGCTAATTAATAATAATATAAAAATTTATATATTTCTAGTTGTTTTCAACTAGGATTAAAACTTTGCATCAACACTAAAAATATTTTATACTAATAAATAGATAATATTTTTGTTTTTATTAGTTATCAATAAGATTATAATAATAAACTATATTAGTTAATATAAATATAGAATATACCATTTTGTATTTAGGCCAATCTAATTTTTATTTTAATATTATTGTATTATGAATCACCCTTAACAATGGAAAGGAATATTGAAGGAATAAAATATCTCGCAAAGACAGTCATAAAAAGTAAAACACTAAATATAAATAATATTATTTATAATAGAATAAATATTCTTTAAAAATTATTTGAAAGAAAAGTTATAGTCTTACTTATAGAGGAATTCGATTTTTCATTAGAATCCATCAATACAATTCAAAGCAATATTGTGATCTTTTATTGTTTCAAATTAGCTAAAAAAGATTCAGTGAAAAGGCCATTTTTTCTATTAGTTAGACTACGTGAAAAAAAAGATCTCTACTTGAATGGTTCATGAGGCATAATACTTGCTAAGGTTTTGCAAATGGGGTAGCAAGCTAAGTGGGCTTGATTGTGGGAAAAACTCCACAGTTAAGCGCGCTTGAGCCAGAGGAGTTCTGGGATGGGTGACCTCCTGGGAAGTCCTGGTTACCGGGTGCAAGCCCCGGAAGTGATGATTGATGCTATGTGATTCGTTCTCCACATTTCACTAGTTTCAATCCCACTTCTTCACCCTGTGAGCATCACCCGATGCAATGAGTGCTAAGTGAACTATTCAAAAATCATGAGAAATTAGTCAGTTACGACTACCTCTCATGGAAATGGTCATACGTTTGAATGACTTACTTAACGCAGTTGAATCCCAAAAATGATATATAATATAATGCACTGCGTAAATCCCCAATACTTAAATTCAAAAAAGATCAAGGGATCTCTACTTGAATGGTTCATGAGGCATAATACTTGCTAAGGTTTTGCAAATGGGGTAGCAAGCTAAGTGGGCTTGATTGTGGAAAAACTCCACAGTTAAGCGCGCTTGAGCCAGAGGAGTTCTAGGATGGGTGACCTCCTGGGAAGTCCTGGTTACCGGGTGCAAGCCCGGAAGTGATGATTGATGCTATGTGATTCGTTCTCCACATTTCACTAGTTTCAATCCCACTTCTTCACCCCTGTGAGCATCACCCGATGCAATGAGTGCTAAGTGAACTATTCAAAAATCATGAGAAATTAGTCAGTTACGACTACCTCTCATGGAAATGGTCATACGTTTGAATGACTTACTTAACGCAGTTGAATCCCAAAAATGATATATTATATATGCACTGCGTAAATCCCCCATACTTAAATTCAAAAAAGAGTCAAGGGATCTCTACTTGAATGGTTCATGAGGCATAATACTTGCTAAGGTTTTGCAAATGGGGTAGCAAGCTAAGTGGGCTTGATTGTGGGAAAAACTCCACAGTTAAGCGCGCTTGAGCCAGAGGAGTTCTGGGATGGGTGACCTCCTGGGAAGTCCTGGTTACCGGTGCAAGCCCCGGAAGTGATGATTGATGCTATGTGATTCGTTCTCCACATTTCACTAGTTTCAATCCCACTTCTTCACCCCTGTGAGCATCACCCGATGCAATGAGTGCTAAGTGAACTATTCAAAAATCATGAGAAATTAGTCAGTTACGACTACCTCTCATGGAAATGGTCATACGTTTGAATGACTTACTTAACGCAGTTGAATCCCAAAAATGATATATAATATAATGCACTGCGTAAATCCCCCATACTTAAATTCAAAAAAGAGTCAAGGGATCTCTACTTGAATGGTTCATGAGGCATAATACTTGCTAAGGTTTTGCAAATGGGGTAGCAAGCTAAGTGGGCTTGATGTGAAAAACTCCACAGTTAAGCGCGCTTGAGCCAGAGGAATTCTGCGATGGGTGACCTCCTGGAAGTCCTGGTTACTGGGTGCAAGCCCCGGAAGTGATGATTGATGCTATGTGATTCGTTCTCCACATTTCACTAGTTTCAATCCCACTTCTTCACCCTGTGAACATCACCCGATGCAATGAGTGCTAAGTGAACTATTCAAAAATCATGAGAAATTAGTCAGTTACGACTACCTCTCATGGAAATGGTCATACGTTTGAATGACTTACTTAACGCAGTTGAATCCCAAAAATGATATATAATATAATGCACTGCGTAAATCCCCCATACTTAAATTCAAAAAAGAGTCAAGGGATCTCTACTTGAATGGTTCATGAGGCATAATACTTGCTAAGGTTTTGCAAATGGGGTAGCAAGCTAAGTGGGCTTGATTGTGGGAAAAACTCCACAGTTAAGCGCGCTTGAGCCAGAGGAGTTCTGGGATGGGTGACCTCCTGGGAAGTCCTGGTTACCGGGTGCAAGCCCCGGAAGTGATGATTGATGCTATGTGATTCGTTCTCCACATTTCACTAGTTTCAATCGCACTTCTTCACCCCTGTGAGCATCACCCGATGCAATGAGTGCTAAGTGAACTATTCAAAAATCATGAGAAATTAGTCAGTTACGAATACCTCTCATGGAAATGGTCATACGTTTGAATGACTTACTTAACGCAGTTGAATCCCAAAAATGATATATAATATAATGCACTACGTAAATCCCCCATACTTAAAAAACACTTTATTATCAAATTTTCAAAAATATTTATTTTATATATCATCAATTTTTTTCCAACTTTAGCCATAATGCTAATTGAATATTCAATCCATACTTACTTTGACATCATAAAATAGAGCAAAAATAAGTTTTATATGCTATTGTCTATATTCCTTTCTATTATCCTCTTTATAAACACCATTACGCATGCACATTACCATTTTCTGTAGTGACTAACTTAGACAAATGGATTCCATGGAATGTTTTTCTGTTATGATAATGTACCGTCAATGGAGAAGGATTTTATTTATGATGTACTCCGTTGAATAAGAATTTTACCATTTGTTTCATATATATATATATATATATATATATATATATATATCATGGATGTAGGTTACACATTTTGACAAGAAAGGGGGTGTTTAGGTGAAAAAAAGCATGCAATCAAGCAGTTTAACAACCTGTAAGTAATCGATCAAGCTCCTTGAGTGCTAAGAAAATAGATAATTTATTAACACATTTAAATTGAAAATTTATTCCTAGCTTTTAAGCTCTCAATGTTGACCCTCGATTGGGCTTTCGAGGTCTTAAAATACACATTTCAAGTACCCCTTATATAAAAAAAATTGCACCAGCTTTATGTACCCTAGTGAAATTAGGGAAAAAACTCTCCTTAGGTGGTGGATTGGATCATGTTTGATTGATGAAGGAATATTCTATCCAATGGCATATGAGTTTGAAATTTTCTAAATCATATGATACTTTTCATCTATTTTCTCTTAAACATAATGCTTCATTTTGTTTTGACAAATTTAAAGAGGCTGGATAGAAAAACAATAACAAAAAATTTTCAAAAGAAAAAAATTCAAAAATTACCACTATCTTAGTTAACTATTCATGTAATAGTTGAAAAAAAACTTATGGGAACATACCTGTAATCAAGGAAATCTTCTCCTCTAGTATCAACACAATCTGCTACTCCATTTCTCCTCTTGAATTTGGTTCACGAGAATGAGAATCGATTCATCAATGGTATAGCCCTTTATAAATGATGTAATTAATGGTAGATGTACGGATATAAAGTTTATTGAAGTTGCCTTTTGTGTATAAATAATTATAAAACCATGAGTGTCTATGGAGGATTTTGTGGGTGAATTTTTTTCTACAAAACCAAAAGGAAATACATTGGAGAAATTAGTTTAAATAACAACCTTTTTTTAGAAATTAAGGCAAATCACCTACAAAAATTATGGACTCTAAAAATAAAGGTTAACTGAGCATTTGGTCATTGTATAGGGATAGGAAATCTTGTTTCTATGAATTTTCTTTTTATTTTAATGGGAGATAATGCTATAACATATAAACATTTTAAATTAATATTTGGGATAAGTATTCTTAATGTTAATTGAGTGTTTGGTAATTGTATAGGGATGGGAACTCTTGTTTCTATGAATTTTCTTTCTATTTTATGGGGAGATAATGGTATAACATATAAAAATTTTAAATTCATATGTGCAATAATTATCCTCAACCATTATTTCAAAAATCAACCCCCAAAGTTTTGAACCCTCGAATTTCAACTCTCGTAAAAGAATTTCCCCTAAAATTTTCTCAGCATTAATGAAGACTATAAATTAATTCAAAAGAGTAATTTACAAGAGAAATGTTTTCTAGAAAAGTGTAGACAATGAATTCCAAAGATTAACTTACAAGAGAAAGGTTTTGTAGAAAAGTGTACAGTTAAGACATGGCTACCACAAATTAAAAATTAAATTGTATATTTAATTAAAGTGTAGTTTTCTCCAACCATTAGATACATAAATTGTAATAATGGAAGTGTAATTTTTAAATCATAAGACCAAATTTTGGGGATTTTCCAAAAAAAATTATTACAGTTCCCAAAAATTAAGAAAAAAAAAATCAAGAGGGAAAAGAGAGCATGATCGATGTATTGGGATGTAAAGAAAATACACAATCCTCATCTATTAGATATGACAATCATTATTCGTATGAAAACTTAGAAAATGGAAAGGAGAATACTGAACACTTAAATGTGGGTTGTTCTGTGAAAATTAATCTCAATAGCATGATATAAGGGCTAGTGAAATAAAGATCTCATTTTAAACCAAATGAGAAGGGATAAATGGCTACCATAAATCCTTGTCCTTGAAAATTGTGGTTAATGGAAATTAGTAGCTCGAGCTATTTTATTTTTTGTAGATCTCCCTTGAAATAAAGCTATGCTAACCTCTATACCAAATTTTCTAATAAAATAATTTTGCGGCTACTATTAATAATGCATTATGATACAAAAAAGTATTCCATTCAAAATTTGTAACCCTTAAATTTTGTCAAGGGGGTAAATTTCACTGCTGAAATTTTCCACAAAGATTTTTTTTTAAATATTCATGAAAAAACATATTACTATAGATAAACACAATATGACTTGTAATACAGTTATAATTTAGTTAATTTCTATGTATTTTTATTTTATATGGCTTCCCTAGTTTGTTAATTTAATGTTAATATTTTCTTTTAACTTAAATTGAAAACAAATTCCAAAATAGATATGCCTATAATTACGCTAATGGAATGCATTGGAACATTCATTGTAATATTTTAATCTTTAAAAATGCTTCAAATTCTTGGCCAAGGTATCAGATTTAAACATTAAAGAAATTTCATGTACTTGAATGACTATATTTGTGCATGCAGAAAATCTTCCTAAATGTATTACTCATCATTTAATAGTAGGATATTATGTATGTGAACATATATGTTCTTGATTCATGAGACTGTAGCTTTCATTTCTGACAGTGGAGAAGAGAGTGAGAATTTAATATTTTAATTTAAGACATGAACCTTAAACTAAATTACTTATCTCCACCTCCAACTCCATCACCTCCTCCCCTCCTCCACCTCCACCTTCACCTCCTCCACCTCAACATCCACCTAAACCACCTGCTCCCCCTCCTCATCCACATCCACCTCCTCCTCTCCACTACGTCTACCTCCACCACCTTCTCCTCCTCCTTCTCCACCATCACCTCTAGCTCCTCCTCCTCCACCACCTCCACCGCCTCAAACTCAAACCCCTCCTACACCTCCACCCCCACCTCCCCCTCATACTCTTTCTCCTCCTCCACCTCCACCTCCACCTCCTCCACCCCCACCTCCTCCACCACCTTTGCCTATGTCTCTGCCTCCACCTCCACCTGCACTTCCTACACCACCACCTCATCCTCTTCATCCACCTCCACCACCACTTCCTCTACAACTTCCTCGAACTCCACCTTCATCTCCTCCACCTTATCCTCCACCTCCACCTCCGCATCCACTACCACCTCTACTACCTCCTTCTCAACCCCCTTTTCCTCCTCCACCTCCACCTCCACCACCTACTAATCCAACTCAACCTCCACCTTCACCTTCACCTCCTCCTCCACCTCCAACTCCACGTCCACCTCCTCCTCCTCCTCCACCACCACCTCCACCTATATCTTCGCTACCTCCTACTCCACCACCACCTTCACCTCCACCACCTCATCCTTCACCCTGTCATCCACCTCCACCCTCTCAACCCCCTCCTCCTCCTCCACCTCGACCTCCTCCTCCTCGTAATCCACCTCAACCTCCACATCCACCTTCACCTCCTCCTCCACCTCCAACTCCACATCCACCTACTCCTCCTCCTCCTACTCCACCTCCATCTTATTATCCTCCTCCACCTCCTCTATTGCCACATATATCTCCACCACCACCTCAACCTCCACCCTCTCATCCACTTCCTCCTCATCCTCCTCCACTTCCACCTCCACAACATCCTGCTCCACCTTTCCTTCCTCCTCCTCTGCCACATCCCCTTCCTGCTCTGCCTTCTCCTCCACTAGCACCACCTTCATCTCCACTTTCACCTCCTGTACCTCTTCTTATAGATATAAATTCATCTCCACTACCTCCACCTCAACCTCCTCCTCTATAATATCCACCTACACCACCTCCACCTCCAACTCTTCCACCACCTCCAGCTCCGGCTCTGCCTGCTCTTCCAGCTTTCCCTTAGGCCTTCACCACCACCTCCTCCTCCACTATCTCCCCATCCCTCTTTTCCTCCCCTTCCAGTGGTACCTCCTCCTCCACCACCACCACCACCACCTCCACCTCCACCTCCACCTCCACCTCCACTTTCACCTCCTCCATCTCTTCTTCGAGCTAAACATTCACCTCCACTACCTCCACCTCCAACTCCTCCTCCATGATATCCACCTACATCATCTCCTTCTCTGCCACCTCCACCTCCACCTCCTCCACCACTTTCACCTCCACAACATCCACCCCCTCCTCCTCCAACTCCAGTTTCACCTCCTCCACCATCACCTCCTCCTCCTCCTCCTCCTCCTCTTCCACCTCCACCCACACCTCTTCCTTCACCATATTCTCCACCACCTCTTCCTCCACCTCCAACTCTACCTCCTCCTCCACCTCTTCCTCCTTCTCATCTTCCTCCACCTCCACCTCCTCCTCCTCCACGTCCACCTCCTCCATCTCCACCTCCCGCTCAACCACTACAACTACCTCCCCCTCCTCCTCGACCACCTCCTCCAACACCATATCCTCCACCTCCACCACCACCTCCACATCCACCACGGCCTCCTCCTCCTCCTCCTCCATCTCCACCTCCACCACCTCTACCTCCTCGACCAAGACTTCCACCTCCTCCACCTTTGTCTCCGCCTCCGCTGCCACCTCCACCTCCTCCACCTTTGTCTCTGCCTCCACCTCCACCTCCACCTCCACCTCGCTCTCTTCCTCCTCCTTCATTGCCACCTCCACCTCTGCCTCATCAGCCTCCTCCTCCACCACCACCACCACCAACCCCTGCTCCTCCACCTCCACCTCCACCCTGGCCTCCTCCTCCTCCACCTCCACATCTGCATCCTACTCCTCCATCTCCACCTCCACCACCTCCTCCGCCTCCTCCTCCACCTCTAGCTTCTCCACCACCTCTACCTCCACCTCCTCCTCCATCACCTCAAACTCCACAACCTCCTCCACCAACACCACCACCTCCCCCTCCACCTCCGCTACCTCCTCCACCACCTCCACCTCCACCTCAATAACTATTTATAATACTTATTGATTCATTTTTCAGTGATAATTCATATATCAATATATACATGATAATATAACAAATAATATGCATAAAAAATTTGCAATATAAATAAGTAATTATGAGAACAATAATTTAATTAAAAAAATTGTAAAATTTATATAAATAATATCAAAAATTGTTGAGAAAAATACACCCAACTCAATATTAGAACTTTTTAAAATCAATAAATTAATTATATAAAATCACAAAAAAAATTACCATAAATATATTATATAAAATCTTTAAAAATAAAACTAAAAAAAAGCAAACATGGAAACTCCAATAACATACACATGCAGAACACAAAGAAACTCCATAAAACCTACCCTGGTCATAAGTGTGTTCCATCGTACTTAGTGGAGGTTATTATTATGTTGTGTTTTATTTTCCTCCCGGATGCCCTTGCGGCTAGAGCTAACAGTTGTTTGCAACATATGGGGCGTTTTTTTGTCAACAGTATATATATAATATAATTTTTATTTTTTCAAGAACTAATGCTAAACTATTTATATACTGAATAAATTGATTTTACTTTTATTGTCGAATATAATAATTTAGTTTCTTGATAATCACTCCATTGATTGGAAATAAAAAATTACAAACCCTAACCACATAAAGAAATTTTAAAACACAGAAGCTTGACAACAAGAAGATCAAATAGTACTTGCTTGGGCCGGAGATAGACACAGTTGCCGACTATGAAAACCTGTATGGATTCATGAAGTGATTTGACAGGTTACATGGGATCTTCCACTCCCGCAGACTTCATTCAAATCTTCAATAATTGCTTCCGAGAAATGCAGGAGCCCATGTAATCTTTTTATTAGAAAATCGATCTGCATGATTACGTCCTCGGCAGATATGTTCAGATACAGGTGGTCCCTCCCATATGTATCTGTCGGACATGGCATTACGCGAGTATAGTCACTCGCCACCTTTGCAGAAAAGATAAATTGAACTTATACTCGCCACCTTTGCAGAAACGACAAATTGAACGTGTTGAGGTGAGCAGGCTCGCACGATACAGAAGCACCAACATTATGTATCGAACGCACGACCTTCGTATATTTAGCCTGATGCTCTCCCGACAAAGATACGGAGGAGCCTGGATCGAACACACGACCTTGATATATTCAGTCTTTCAATACATAGACGGCAACATTGTGGATCGATTTGGGCACATCTTGAATAATCGAAGAGATTCCCATTGTAAAATCCTCTTGAACAATGAGGAAAAGGGCTATAATTTTTCTACACGCTCCTAACGAAATGTTAGGGTTGAATTCAAGAAATATTAATTACAAAAGCAGAAAAAAGCAAAAAGTTGCCTAAATTTAAAAAGTTACTTAAATTTAGAAAAAGAATATTAATCACATTTTTAGAAAGTTAATTACATTTTGAAAACACCACAAAAAAAATGTTAAATTAAAAACATAACAAACCAAAATAATTAACTTTTAAATTTAAAAAAATGGAAAATTAAAAATTAAAAGCTAAATTAAAAAAAACATTTAATTTTTTTTAGATAAAATATTGGTAATTTCAAAGTTAGAATGATTGAGTGTTGATGAAAAAACAAAAAAAATTAAATTAAATTTTAAAATAACATTATTTGTTTTTAAAGTAAAAAATTGGCAGTTTCAAAGTAAAACATAAAATATAGAACCCATTTCTACATAAATTGTAGCTTGAAATTCACATATAGTAACTTTTTTATAATTAATAATTTAGAACATAACTTAAATGTGGAAGAACAATAAATTCAATAAAATTTACTTCACATATAACCCTATAAACTTGTTGTGCATAGACTTTAGTCTAAGTATTTAATTTTTTCTTTTTGACATCTTTATATTTAAGTGTTTTTTTTGTCAATGGAGATACCTCGCTCTCTATCTTTAAGTTGAATATGACAACAAAATTTATCAAGTAAAAGGGTTTAGTTGGTACTAAGTAGTTAAACTTTGAATAGAATATTAAAGGGAACATAAATAACTTTTCTACTTCAAATTATATTCTTGTTTCAATAATTGTAATGCTTAAGATGGACCAACTAATCTCCAAAATTTATTGTTCTCAAGCATTACTATGGAGGTGTGAATCTCTTATTTCTTTTGTCTAACCTAGGAATGATTACTTATCTTCAATTTATTCCTAGACATGTCCATATTGAAACAATACTTGCAATTATCATTATCTTCCTTACTCAAATCCTAATTCAAATTATTAGAGAAATTCTATTATTACATGTTCTATTAACAAAATATAAAATGGTGTGGATAATATTTTTATGCATGATATCCTCTATACATATAGATTGATTCTTAAAATATTATAATAATTATCTACACTAATTAATAATAATGTAAGAAATTATATATTCAGAGTTGTTTTCAATTAGGATTAAGACTTTGCATCATCACTAAAAATATTTTACACTAATAATAAATAAATAATATTTTTGTTTTTATTAATTATCAATAAGATTATAATAGTAAATTATATTAGTTAATATAAATATAGAATATATCATTTTGTATTTAGCCCAATCTAATTTATAATTTAACCTTATTGTATTATGAACCACCCTTCACAGTGGAAAGCAATATTGACGGACTAGAATATTAAGGAGAGATCATCATGAAAAATAAAACACTAAATATAAATAATATTATTTCTAAAATAATATATATTATTTAAAAATTAGTTGGAAAAGAAAGGTACAGTCTTACTTATAGAGTTATTAGCTTTTTCATTAGAATCCATCAATACAATTTCAAGAAATATTGTGATCTTTCATTGTTTCAAATTAGCTAGAAAAAATTCAGTAAAAAGGCCATTTTTTCTATTAGTTAGACTACGTGGAAAAAAAAAACTTCATCATCAAATTTTCAAAAATTATTATTTTATATCTTTTCAATTTTTCTAGCTTCAGTGATAATGCTAAATGAATATTCAATCCATACCTACATTGACATTATAAAATAGAGTAGAAATAAGTGTTATATGTTATTCTCTATATTCCTTTCCATTATCCACTTTATAAACACCATCATGCATGCGCATTACCATTTTTTGTAGTGATTAACTCAAAGAAATGGATTCCATGGAATGTTTTTCAGCTATGATGATGAACCATCAATGGAGAAGGATTTTGTTTATGATGTAGTGTGGCTCAATAAGAAATTTACCATATGTTTCATAGTTCTATATATATATAGCATGTATCAAGGTTACACATTTTGGCAACAGAGGGAGTTTCTAGGTTAAAGGAAATATTCTCCTCGAGTATCAACACAATATTCTCCTCTTCTCCTATTGAATTGGGTGTAGAAGAATGAAAATTGATTCATCAATGCTATAACCCTTTAGAAATTATGTAATTGATGAAATAGGTATGTTTACAAAGTTTATTGAAGTTACTTTTTGTACATAAATAACCATAAAAGCATGAATTCTATGGGAGATTGAAAAATAATTCCATGATCAAAACACATGTGTGAAAGCATTGCCATAAAACCCTAATTTTATTATGTCCAAGGAAATTATTTTAAGTAACAACATTTTTTTTAAATTAAGGAAAATCACTTACAAAAATTACGAACTCTAAACATAAAGGTTAATTGAGTGTTTGGTCATTGTATAGGGACGGGAACTCTTCTTTCCTTGAATTTTGTTTTTATTTTATGGGGAGATAATGGTATAACATATAAGAATTTTAACTTAATATTTTGGATAATCATCCTTAATCATTGTTTCAATAAAAAAATCAACTCCAAAGTTTTGAACCCTCGAATTTCAAGTCTCCTTTCCTTATGCATTCAGGGTTTATAACACTTTAGTAAATTATTTTAATAGACAATTAAATAAAAGATTGAAATGCTTTTTAAAATGTTATAAATTGATTAGTCTTTAGTTTTTACGGTTTGGGGGTTCAGGGTTTAGGGTTTCAGGTTTATGGTTCATGGCTTATAACAATTTAGTAAATGCTTTTAATAAACACTTAAATAAAAGTTACAAAACACTTTTTAAAATGTTGTAAAATGCTTAGGGTTTAGGTTTTAGGGTTTGTAACACCTAAGTAAATGCTTTTAATAAACACCTAAATAAAATTTATAAAATATTTTTAAAATTTTATAAAATACATAGGGTTTATGTTTTAGGGTTTCAGGTGTAGTGTTTGGGGCTTACGGTTTAGGTTTTATAACACTTTAGTAAATTATTTTTATGAACACTTACAAAATGACTTTTAAAATTTTATGAAATGATTAAGGTTTAGGGTATAGAGTTTATGGTTTTGGGTTTACTGTTTAGGGCTTAGATTTTAGGGTTTATAACAATTTAGTAAGTTATTTTAATAAAAAGTTAAATAAAAGTTACAAAATAATTTAAAAATTTTATAAAATGTTATAAAACACTTAAATGAAAGTTACAAAAAACTTTTTAAAATGTTATAAAATGATTAGGGTTTAGGGTTTCGGGTTTAGGATTTAAGGTTTAGGGTTTATAAGGGTTTAGTAAATGATTTTAATAAACACTTCAATAAAAGTTGCAAAACAATTTTTAAAATGTTATACAATGCTTAGAGTTTAGGATTTAGGGTTTAGGGTTTAGGGTTTAGACGATGGTCATGATCTTTGCATACTATGAGACCAACCGGCACTGCAACATAGAGAAACCCTTTGACGATTTCCTTTCCATGAAGCACGGGTTCGAATCCTGCAGTTCCACGGGATCTGTGTGTTCCATGTACGGAGGGAGCGGAGTTTCGACGGTTTCTGAATGGGTCTCGTTTGTGATCAGAAATATAAAGTTGGGCTTCTGAGTTGGGCTTCTGAGTCCGTGTTTTTCATCGCGTGTTTGATCGGTAATTTTGATAATTTTACCTCCGAAACTTTATATGCACTTTGCTGCCGCTAGATCATTAAGAATTTCAACTAATTGTTAAGAATTTGCTTCGTTACTGTTATTGGATCTTGATGTTTATTTACTGATGCCGGTGCAGGGATATTTGGACAATTGTCTGATTCTTCGCTGGGAGGGAAGGAGTGCTGAGGTTGGTTTGCAACGCCATCTTCGGTTTCTTGACGACATTCTCGCCCAATTTCTGGGTTTATTTGATTCTCCTTTTATTGACGGGAATTAGCACTGGCGGCGTTGGGCTGTCGTCGTTCATTTTGGCAACTGAACCCGGCCGTTGGCATGTCCACTTTGTATTTCTTTTCCCTCCGCATAGCCCTGCTTCCAGCTCTCTCCTACTTTTCTGGCAGCTGGAGATAGTCGCTTTGATTCCTTCGGCCTTGTATTCTCTCAGAAATGGTATGAATCAAATTTTATTTAATTTAAATATTTATGTTCATCTCTAATTTAAGTATTTATGTTCATCTCTACTCTAGTTTGCTGAACTAATTCCATTTCATTGCCTTGTAAATTGTTTGGTGCTATTAGAATGAAGGAAGGGCTGACGTTGCAGGGAAATGAATGAAAGAGGTAGTTGACATTGCTACTGTTCAAAGCGTACCTCGCTAAAGAAATGAAATGGAATCCCAATTTCAGGTATGTAGAGATGGCCATGTTTAAACATGGTGCTTTAGTACACGTCTTTGGCTCTAGATTAACCAATTTATCACTTACGAATTCAAGCACCATTGGGACTAGGTTTTTAATGACTTCCCACAGCTTTGTATTTGGGTTTAATGTTTTGTGTATTAGTTTAGTTTGTGGTTTTCTTCTATAACCTCTTTTTTTTAATTAGTTTAACCAATAGTGCATCGACCATGGATTTAATCCTCTGTTTCTTCCTCAATAATTTTATTCTTCTACATCAGCCATGGATTTAAACCTCTCTTTCATCCACAATAATTTCTATTACACTTGTGCATCAGCCATGGATATAAGCTTCCATTTCCTCCGTAGTAATTTCTATTTCCCTTTTGATGTGTGCATCAGCCATGCATTTAAGCCTTTATTTCCTCCTCGGTAATTTCTATTTCCCTCGTGCCGTGTGCATGATTTAGGCCTCTGTTTCCTTCTTAATAATATCTATTATCCTTGTGGCGTCTTGTGCATCTTCCATGGAGGCTGTGACTCTTTCTTATCAGTGAATCACCGGTTTCTTCAACTTTTAAATTAATAATAATCCAATCATGCTCAGCTCTTTCGCGTCAACTCGCAATTCTCAGTTATATATGTAATATAGGTTTTCAAATTAATAATACGTACTACTATGTGAGTTGCTCTTTATTTATCTATCATTGGTTTATTCAACTTTTAAATTAAAAATAATCGAAATCAACTCAGCTCTTTCGCGTGAATTAGAATTCTCCGTTATATATAGCCATCTTTCACTTCAATCCTCTAAAATTAATTTCGTGTCAATTGGGAATTCTCCGTTATATATAGCCCTCTTTCGCTTCAATCCTCCCGAATCAGTTACATTACATTAAAACTCAGCTCTTTCGCGCCAATTGGAAATTCTCTGTTCTGTATAGCCCTAGCCCTCTTTCGCTTCAATCCTCCGAATCAGTTACATTACATTTGCCTTCTTTGGGATTCAATTCAACGCCCCCATCAAGTCCGGCAGCTTTATCTTCCTCCTCCAGTGTTAGCTAGTCCGCGTAGATTTGAAACGGCGGCCCTCTACCATTCGTACAGGCTTTTCCGGGAGATAGTTAAAGCGAGATAAAATGATATTTATTTCTCTCTTACTTTTACTTCCACACGTTCGGTGGAGAAACCTATCGTGCGTTTTATTATGTGTATTTTTTCTTCTTATATTTATATATTTATATGCTATATTGTAAGTTTGTTTATGCAAATGACTCAGAAATAACTCCCTCGCATTTTTTTTCTTATATTTATATGTTATATTGTAGGTTTGTTTTTGCAAATGGTTTAGATATAACTGTTTTACATATGTTTTAGGAAACGTGTGAAGAAAGGCAAAATTTGTTTTTATTTTTTAAATATATAATTTAGAAAGGATTATTATTTTTATATAAAAAAGAAATTGATAAAAAAATTTATATTTTATTAAAAATATGTGTTTTTTCTCTAATATCTATATGTGGTATTGCATGCAGATCTAGAGAGAAAGGAGGAGGGAGAGTGAGAGAGAGAGAAGGGGAGAGAGGGAGACAGTGGGGAGGATAAGGAGAGGGAGAGGGAGAGGGGGAGCGGGAGAGACACATAGAGAGATATGTTGGTGCAGAGAGGGGGAGTGGGAGCATGAAGGGGAGAGATCGAGGGAGAGGGTGGGTGAGAGGAAGCGAGAGAGAGACAGTGAGAGTAGGAGAGAGAGTGCGAGAGGGAGAGGGGGAGCAAGAGAGGAGGAGGGAGAGTGAGAGAGGGGGGTGAGAGAGAGAGAGAAGGGGGGAGAGGGAGATAGTGGGGAGGATAAGGAGAGGGAGAGGGAGAGGGGGAGGGGGAGAGGCACATAGAGAGATATGTTGGTGCAGAGAGGGGGAGTGGGAGCATGAAGGGGAGAGATCGAGGGAGAGGGTGGGTGAGAGGGAGCGAGAGAGAGACAGTGAGAGGAGGAGAGAGAGTGCGAGAGGGAGAGGGGGAGCAAGAGAGGAAGATAGCGGGATAGGGAGAGAGAGGGAGAGGGAAGGGGAGAGGGAGGAGGAGGCAAGGGAAGGAGAGGGTGATGGCCAGAGGGAGAGGGAGAGGGAGGCAGATAACAGGGGGGAGAGAGAGAGAGATATGAGTGGGAGAGAGGAGGATAGGGAGAGGGAGTGGGTAAGAGGGGAATGGAGAGGGGAAGGGAGAGAGATAGGTGGGAGAAGAGAGGGGGAGAGGGAGAGGGGAGCACAAGCGGGAGGGGGAGAGAGGGAGAGAGAGAGGGAGAGGGAGAAGGAGAGGTAGAGGGGAGAGAGAGAGCGGGAGACAAAGTCGAAGAGGATAGCGTGGGGTGAAGAGAGCGAGAGAGGGGGAGAGGGATATGGTGAGAGAGGGAGAGGGAGGAGAGGGGGACGAGGATGAAAAGTAGGAGGGAGAGGAGGAGGGAGTATGATAGGGGGAGGGGGAGAGGGATAGTGGGGAAAATAATGGGAGAGCGGAGGGAGGGAGGAGAGGGAGAGAGAGAGACAAAGGGAGTGGGGGTAGGAGGGGGAGAGTGAGGAAGGGAGTGAGAGGTAGAGTGAGAGAGGGAGAGAGGGAGAGAGAGGGTGGGCGGGAAGGGTTAGGTGATGGAGAGGGGGAGAGGGTGGGAGTGGGGGAAGGCGAGACGACGGGAGAGGGGGAGAGGTAGAGGGAGAAGAAGAGGAAGTGAGAGGAAGAGAGAGAGCGAGAGAGAGGAGGGAGGGTGAGGAGGGAGATAGATGGAGATAAGGATAGAGGAGGGAAGGAGGAGATCGAGAGAGAGAGAGAGGGAGAGGGAGAAAGAAAGAGATAGGTAGAGGGAGAGGGGGAGAGAGAGAGAGGGAGGGAGAGAGAGAGAGCGAAAGGGGGTTGGAGAGGGGGAGAGAGAGAGAAAGAGGGAGATGGGGAGAGAGATAGAGAGAGAGAGGTTGAGGGAGGCAGGGACAGAGAGAGCTAGATATAGAGGGGGATGGGAGAGAGAGCGATGAGGGAGAGAGAGGGAGAGGGAGGGGGAGGAGGAGAGAGAGGGAGAGAGGGGGAGGAGGAGAGAGAGAGAGAGGAGAAGGAGGGGGAGGAGGAGAGAGAGAGAGAAAGAGGGGGGAGCGAGTGGGAGATGGAGAGGGGGAGTGGGAGAAGGAGGGGAAGAGAGATGGAGAGGGGAAAGGGGAGAGGGAGAGGCAGAGAGAGAGAGGAGGAGAGCGAGTGGGAGATGGAGAGGGGGAGTGGGAGAAGGAGGGGAAGAGAGATGGAGAGGGGAAAGGGGAGAGGGAGAGGCAGAGAGAGAGAGGGGGAGAGGGGGAGAGAGAGAGAGGCATAGAGGGAGAGAGAGATAGAGAGGGAGAGGAGGAGTAGGAGAGAGAGACGGGGGAGAGAAAGGATGATAGGGAGAGGGGGAGGGAGAGGAGTAGATAGGGATATAGGTGGGGGGAGAGAGGGGGTGGGGAAAAGTAGGATTCAGAGAGCGCGAGCTGGAGCGGGAGGGGGGGAGAAGAGGGGGAGAGGGGAGGGAGAGAGAGAAGGTGGGGAGGCGGAGGTAGCGAGAGACCGAGAGAGAGATTCAAAGAGAGAGAGAGGGAGGGGCAGGGGGAGGGAGAGGGGGAATTATACTAGGAGAAGGTAGGAGATGCAGACAGAGATAGAGAGGGTGAGAGAGGGAGATAGCAAGGGGAGAGTGAGGGAGAGGGAGAGGGAAGGAGATAATAAGAGGAGAGGGAGAGAGAGAGAGAGCGGGTGGGAGGGGGAGTAGGAGGGAAGGAGCTAGAGGGAGAGGGGGAGAGGGAGGGAGGTAGAGGGGGAGATAGAGGGAGGGGTGAGATGGAGGGAGTGGGATAGAGTGAGAGAGAGAGAGGTGGGGTAAGTGAGGGGGAAAGGGAGGGTGGTAGAGGGGGAGATAGAGGGAGGGGTGAGATGGAGGGAGTGGGATAGAGTGAGAGAGAGAGGTGGGGTAAGTGAGGGGGAGGGAGAGAGTGGGAGGGAGATAGGGGGAGAGAGAGAGGGAGAGAGATAGAGAGATGGAGAGGGAGCGAGGGAGAGATAGTTGGAGAGGGATATGGGAAGGGGAAGTGAGCAAGAGAGGGGGAGTGTGAGAGTGATAGGGAGAGAGACAGAGAGAGGGAATAAGAGGAGGGGGAGGGGTAGGGGAGAGAGAGAGAGAGAGAGAGAGAGAGAGAGAGAATGTGTGTGTGAGTATGTGTGTGTGTGAGAGAGAGATAGTGTGGTGGTGGTGTGGAAAGGGGGAGGGATATGGAGAGAGGGAGAGGGTGGGGGAAGGGGAAGGAGAAATGGCATGAGAGGGGGATAGGGAGTGGTAGAGAGAGAGGGAGAGGAAGGGAGAGCTCGGGAGAGAGGAGAGAGGGAGAGGGGGAGAGGGAGAGAGGGGGAAAGAGAGAGGGAGAGGGGGGAGAGAGAGAGAAGGAGCAAGAGAGAGAGAGAGAGAGGGAGAGAGAGAGATGGAGGGAGAGGGAGTGAGAGAGGTAGAGAGAGAGAGAGAGGGCAATATGGAGGGAGGGAGTATGAGAGAGTAGAGAGGGGGAGGGAGAGTGGGAGTGAGAGGGAGAGAGGTTTGGGGAGAGGGGAGGAAGAGGGGGAGAAAGATAGGAGAGGTGGAGAGGGAGGGAGAGAGAGTGGGTGAGGGAGGGAGAGAGAGATAGCTAGAGTGAGGGCGATGGGGATCACGAGGGAGAGGGGAGAGAGAGATATCTTCTCCTTCTCTATCCCTAGAACTACAGATAAACTTCATTTCGAATACCGGCTTTGAAGGTAAATCTAAAAAAAAGGCGTGACAATCTACAAAGTTCCAAAAGATATTGAGTTCGCAGAAACTAACTCAAAGATATTTTACTAAAAACTAGTACTCCTCGGGGCTCTTTCAAACACAATGAGAATTGAAATGGGTACCATCGAGTAAGACATACCAAGATATATGTTTTTCTTACTTTTGAATTTTCCATCATGTATAGCCAAAGAGCTAAATATGTAACCATTTATAGTATTGAAAAAATTTCACGAAAACTAAGTTAAGGATATTTTACTGTAAATTCCTACTCTTTGGGCTATTA
This sequence comes from Pinus tabuliformis, assembly GCA_031772625.1. Classification (NCBI taxonomy): domain Eukaryota; kingdom Viridiplantae; phylum Streptophyta; class Pinopsida; order Pinales; family Pinaceae; genus Pinus; species Pinus tabuliformis. The sequence goes on along the minus strand of CM062811.1, from coordinate 566,128,190 downwards.
AAAACAATTACAAATCAAAATAAGTACCATATGGTAAGACATACTAAGGTGGGTTTTTTGATTAGTTTTGTTTGTATTTCAAACAATTATAAATTAAAATAAATACCATAAGGTAAGACATACTAAGGTGACTTTTTTTATTAGTTTTGAATTTCCCATTGGAAGGGCTAAGCATGTAATCATTTCTTCTATTTTTCAAAGAAAAGCATATTTTGTTCATTTTTTTGAAAAAGGAGCATAGAATGCTAAGGGAAACCCGTCAATAATAAAAAAGAACCTAAAAGAAGAAAAGAAAGGATGCATCTAAATATGGTAACAACTAAGTGTGATGTCAACACAAAAAGATATGTATGATTACCATACCTTGTAAGTAAAAGTAATTGTGACAAATTGGAATAGATTCTCTTCAACTCAATGGCAATTGGATGGTGAAGTGATTAAAAAAAAAACAAAGGATATACCAAGTATGCAGCTCTTGTTGAGACAACAAGGGAGAGCAATTATTAAGGAATACATTCTCTAAATTAAGAATTTTCTTTCTCGTTTCTAGGATAAACTTTTAGTTTTTCAATATTGTATAAAAACTAAAAAAAACTAACAAAATATATCTAAAAACTACAAACAAAAAATAGCAAGGCAAAGTAAGAAGCGAAAAACACAAAATTCTTTCTACACTTTAAACCATACAAAGAAAAGTGTGCATGTTATTTGAGAAGACTATACTAAAAAAATTTAATTTCACAAATCGAATAACCAAAATAAGATAAATTATCTCTCTCCATATCATTAACAAAAAGTGGTAAACGCTGTAGTAATTCACTATAAAATGTACTTTAAAATATTTAAAACCTTTAGTATTAATGTAGCTTTAAATATTTAAAATGTATTTCAATTATCAATATTAAAAAAAAATAACACATTTAATAGAAATTTAGGTAATAGCACAATTATATTAGTTAAATGACTTGTGAATGTTTATACATATCAGGTTGGTAAGATTTAAAAAATTATGAAATTAACTATTTTATTATTATCAGTATTAGTATTATTATTATTATAGGTTAATGATATATTTATTTAAAGCATAGAAGAAGATTTTTATCAATGAATATTTATATAAACTTTATTATGGAGTTTATTACTCTATAAATAGGGAATGCTAAATACCATGGGCCAAAGTCATGGCCTCTGAATATCACATGCCGAGAGTTGGAGAGATATATTATGTTATTTATTTTTTATTTTATTTAATAGTTGTTATATGAAATTTAATGGATATTAATATAATATTTTATTTAAAATTGTAAAGCAATATGTATGTAGGGTAAGTATCTTGATAAATATGCAAAAATGTTTTTAATAAGTTTTAAAAAGGGCAAGTGGATTTGCGCGTGTGCGAATCTTTATAATGAATCATGCAATTTGGTCTTGATAGGGTCTTTGGTCTTGATATGAATATAGGAATTAGTGTAGCCATATAAATGAAATGGCTAGCAAACTCAGATGAACATCAAAGCACACATGTCATGATGTATTTCACATAGCCAAGCCAAAAAAACACCATGAACATATTAAAACTCCTAATTAAATTTGTATTTAAAACTCAAAAAAATTGTCTTCCATAAAAAATTTATATTTATTATTGGAATAGGATTCTTGTCCATTTTACTTATTTAAGAAAGAAACTTACGTAGTGCTTTTAGAAATGTAACTGAATATCGTTTATCAACCCTAACGTAGATGGATTTGAGATTTTTGAGATTTAACTGCCTATGAGGCAGTTGGGTGAATGGGATTGTTTTAAACCAAGTTGGGTGAATGGGATTGTTTTAAACCAATTTGTGTAAACTGCAAGTCACATATATATTTCTATGAATTATTATTTAGTATTTACATTTCTCAACTATCACTACTCTTCCATTTTTGTAGTTAGCCGAGTGAAAAACATTTTTTTGTGCTGTAGAAGACTTGAACATTTTTTTAGCAGGTGAGCTTTCCCTCTTTTGCATGGCTACTATTCTCAATGTCCCAACTTGATATGGCTTGGCTTTTTGAAATTTATGATTTTTTTTTCCTACCCACATTTTGGTTCCATCTTAGGTATGTGTTTAATAGTTTTCTCAGGTTATGCATTTCACCATGAACATTACACGTGCTTAAATTAAAAGCCAATTGAATTAACTTGATTGTGTTTTCCTATTTAATATTCATGAAAACTATTGTGGTAGTCAATGTTCATTGTAGACCTTGATATTAAGGAAATGAGCTCAGTTGGTTATAGGAAGAATGTTGGTTTAGGTATATATTCTTGATGTGTTTTTGGTGATTGATGAAGTTGTCTTGTTTGTTAGTATTTTCCTCATTTTTTGGGGATTCATTTATTCAATTCTAGTTGTTTGAATTAAAATGAACAACTAAGCTACATTATCAGCTTGAAGCAACATTTTCAATAATTAACGATTTCCCTTATAATTTACAAAAAGCCATGGTAACAAATATCCTTCATACAATGCTATTAGGTTGATACCATGCAATATTGAGGCATGATAGATTACAAATAATTTCAAACCTTTTACTATGTAGATAAAGTACAATGTTTGGTAATTTCACACAATTTTCTACATAGTGTTATAAGTTAGTTCAACTTTTATCTTTGATCATTGATTACCCGTAATAAAAGTTTCCATGTCATGACTACATATATCCCTTGCATGGCAAAACCTAGAATTTTGTTATGTTGTCATCTTCAATAGTTAATGTGTTGCATTGAAGCATTATGATTAAATGAGTTAATGTGTTGCATCGATGCATTATGATAAAATGAGTAATGTGTTGCATTATGATAAAATGTTCTTCCTTGTTGTCTCAACAAGAGCATATCTTTTTGTGGTGTTTTCACAATTAGTTGTTAGCATCTTTAGATGCATTCTTTCTTTTCTTCTTTTAGGTTCTTTTTTATTATTGTGTGGTTTTCCTCAGCAGATATGCTCTTTTTTCAAAACAAGAGCAAAATATTTTGTTCTTTGAAATAGAAGAAATTATATTTCGTGCTTAGCCCTTCATCTATGCTCAATTGGAAATTCAAAACAAGTGAAAACTAACAAATAAGATCCACCTTAGTATGTCTTACATTATGCTACTTATTTTAATTTTTAGTTGTTTGAAATTGCCACAAAAGTAATAAAAAAAATCACCTTAGCATGTCTTACATTATGGTACTTATTTTAATTTTTATTGGCCTGAAGAGTAGAAATTTTCACCACAAAATACTTAACTTAGTTTTCATGAAAATTTCGCAATACTAGAAATGGTTACATATTCAGCACTTTGGCTATGCATGATGGAAAATTCAAAACTAAGAAAAACAGATATCTAGGTATGCGTTACTTATGGTACCACTTTTAATTTTCATTGTGTTTCAAACAACCCAGAGGAGTACTAGATTTTAGTAAAATATATTTGAGTTAGTCTTCGCGAACTTAATATATTTTGGAACTTTTTTAGATTGTCACACCCTTTTTTTATTAACCTTCAAACTTGGTATTCGAAATGAAGTTTATTTACAGTTCTAGGGATAGAGAAGGAAAAAGGTATCTCTTACCTTTCTGAATTTCTTTACTGCGAATATTGTTTGACTATATCATACCAATTTTTATTTATTTTGTTGAGGTTAGGTTTTTTTGTATCATTAGTTGCTAATGAGTAGATATTTGTGAATCCATTTTCTAGAAAGTGTTAGGGAATTAATTAATTCACTAGAAATATTATAACTCTAAATATTGAGAGTGATAACATTATTTGAATTTGTATATATATGTTTGTGATTTTGCAAATGTTTTATGTATTTATGTTTGATATTTTGAATTAAAATTGTCTAAGCTTGTGTTTACTTGAATTGCATGTAACATTATTTGAATTTGTATATATATGTTTGTGGTTTTGCAAATGTTTTATGTATTTATGTTTGATATTTTGAATTCAAATTGTGTAAGCTTGTGTTTACTTGAATTATATGTATATGTCACTTGTTTTGACGGTGTGTTTAGTTGAAGTGTGTGTTTGCTCGTTTGAAATTGCTTATATATGAGTGGTTTTGACAATGATTATTTTCTTTTGTATTTGGACACGAAATTGTATATTTGCTTATTTAAACTTGTATTTTGTATGTTTATTTTATTGAAACTGCATATATACGTGAATGGTTGTATGAATGTTTATTTACAAATATCTGTATGTAATTTGAAATTGTAATAATGTGTTTGTTGTATTGAATTATGAATTTGAATGTGCATGTATAATGTAGATTTTAATTTGTATATTACGAAATTACTTTTATTTAAAGTTGCATAAGAATATTTTAGTGTTTTCTTTTATTGACATGAAATTTTATGTTGTGTGTTTAGTTGAATTTGTGTATTGTGTGTTTATTTATTTTAACTTGTACTTTGTGTGTTTCTTGATTTGAAATTGGATATATGTGTGTGTGTGTTTATTTATTTTAACCAAATACAATTAAAAAATAAAAGGAAAAAATACAAATCTAATTATAATTAAAACTCATTATAATAAATAAACATTAAAATATTATACACTAAAAATATAAGACTTAATTAAATCTATATAAAATACACATGTTCAAGTTTATAATAAAATTCATGCCTAATACAAATCAACATAACAAACAAAAGCATTCATTAACAAAACACTTGGTAAACAAACTTAATCAATTTGAAATAAACAAAGATAAAATATACAATTTCAAATGCAACGGAATATAAAATTTAAACATATACATTCACAAACATTGACAAAGCCACCTACACATACAAACATTTGACAAAACATATTCTCGCATGTTTATGCAATTTTAGAAAACACCTAGAATACAAATTTAAATAAGCAAATATACAATTTTAAAATTTTAAATATCAAACACAAAATACAATTTCAAATACAAAAACACATAATATACAATTCCAAATAAGGAAACACATATCATACAATTTCAAGTCAATACAAAGACAAACACTCAAGCATGCCATTGCAACATTAAGTTTGTACAAAGTGAAAACCTACACACTATTTACAGCTACAAAATTAATTACAAACACAATTCAATACAACAAACAAACACAATATTACAATTGTATGTTGTGTGTTTATTTGAATTTGTATATTGTATTTTTGTTTATTTTGACTAGTACATTGTATGTTTCTTTATTTGAAATTTGATATCTATGTCTGTGTGTGGGCGCTTTTATTTATTTTAACCAAATACAATTAAAAAAGAAAAATAAAAAATACAAATTTCATTATAATTGAAACTCAATATAATAAATAAACATTAAAGTATTATGCAATAAAAATATAAGACTTAATTAAATCTATATAAAATACACAGGTTCAAGTTTACAATAAAACTCATGTCTAATATAAATGAGCATAACAAACACAATCATTCATTGACAAAACACTTAGTCAACATACTTAATCAATTTCAAATAAACAAAAATACAATATACAATTTCAAATGAAATGGAATATAAAATTTAAAGACATACATTTACAAACATTCACAAAGCCACCTACACATACAAACATTCGACAAAACATATTCTCGCATGTATATGCAATTTCAGACAACACCTACAATACAAATTTAAATAAGCAAATATACGATTTTAAATTTTTAAATATCAAACACAAAATACAAATACAAATAAAAATACAAATAATATAAAGTTCCAAATAAGGAAACACATATCATACAATTTCAAGTCAATACAAATACAAACACTCAAACATGCCATTGCAATATTAAATAAGCAAATGCACAATATACAAAGTAAAAACCTACTCACTATTTACACTAGAAAATTAATTACAATCACAATTCAATACAACAAACAAACACACTATTACAATTGTATGTTGTGTGTTTAGTTGAATTTGTATATTTTATGTTTGTTTATTTTGACTTGTACTTTGTATGTTTCTTTATTTGAAATTGGATATATATATGTGTATGTGTGTGTGTGTGGGCGCGCTTATTTATGAATATTTGTATTGTAGGTGACTTGAAATTGTAATACTGTGTTTGTTGTATTGAATTGTGATTGCAATTAATTTTATAGTGTAAATAGTGCGTAGTAGGTTTTATATGTTGTGTGTTTAAATTTTATATTTCATTGCATTTGAAATTGTATATTGTATCTTTGTTTATTTGAAATTGATTAAGTATGTTTACAAAGTGTTTTGTCAATGAATGCTTGTGTTTGTTATGCTGATTTGTATTAGCCATGAATTTTATTATATACTTGAATGTGTGTATTTTATATATCTTTAATTAAGTCTTATCTTTTTATTGTATAATATTTTAATATTTATTTATTATATTGAGTTTTAATTATAATGAGATTTGTATTTTTTCTTTTTTCTTTTTTAACTGATTAAGATATATTTATATCTTAACCAGTTAAAATTATATATATATATATATATATATATATATATATATATATATATATATATATATATATATATATATATGGTTGATAAGTTAATTTGAACATTTGCAACAAAACATAAATATTTTGATAACATAACATTTTAAGATAAAAAAACATAATTAGTAGCTATTTTTAATAAATATTAATACCATAACAATAATAATGTGACTAAGGCAAAACTTTATCACAATTTATTTTTATTGATGTTAATAAATTGATATGTTTTTTAAAAATATCCATTAACATCATTAATCATTTAATAGCCGAACAATAGTGGCAATGAAGAAATTCAAAAAAGTAAGAGATGCCATTTACTTCTTTATCCCTAGAACTGTAAATAAAGTGCATTTCAAATACCACGTTTAAAGGTTGAACATAATTGTCTACAACGACCATTGAGTACCACACTAGTTTGCATGAATATTAAATAGGAACATGCAACCAAGTTAATTCAATACGATTTTAATTTAAGTACGTGTAATGTTCATGGTGAAATGCATACTTCCATAAAACTATTAAGAACATACCTAAGACCAAATTAAAATGTGGGTATGAAAAAAAACATAAGTTTCAAGAAGCCATATCAAAATGGGACGTTGAGAATAGTAGCCATGCAAAAGAGGGAAAGTTGGCACACTAAAAAATGTTCAAGTCCTGTACAGTGCTACATCTTGTTAGCAAATCAAGAATAAAAAAAATGTTTTTCACTAGGCTAACTATAACAATGGAAGAGTAGACGAAATGTAAATTCTAAATAATAATTCATAGAAATATATGTCTCACTTGTTGTTGACACAAATTGGTTTAAAATATTCCCATCCACGCAAGCCCCTCATATGCTGTTAGATCTCAAATCCAACTACATTAGGGTTGAGTTGACACAAATTGGTTTAAAAAATTCCCATCCACGCAACCCCCTCATATGTCACGGTAGATCTCAAATCCAACTACATTAGGGTTGATAAACAATATTCAGTTACATTTCTAAAAGCCCTTAGTAAGTTTATTTCCTAGAAAAGTAAAATGGACAAGAATCCTACTCCAGTAATAAATAGAAATTTTTTATGAAAAACACAAATTAAGTATGAGTTTTAAATACAAATTTAATTATCAGTTTTGAGATGTTCATGATTTTTTTTGGCTTGGCTCTGTGAAATATATCGAGAGGTGAGTGTTTTGATGTTCATTTGAGTTTGCTAGCCATTTCATTTATATGGCTACACTAATTCCCATATTCTTATATATCAAGGAGGACACTCCTCATTGTAAAGATTCGCACGCACACAATTTTCCACTTGCCCTTTTTAAAACTTATTAAAATTGGTTTTTACAAATTTGTCAAGACACTTACCCTAAATACATATTGCTTTGCAATTTTAAATAAAAAATAATATTAATATACAATAAATTTCATATAACAAGTATTAAATAAAATAAAAAACAAATAACATAATATATCCATCAAACTCTTCAATCCTAAAGCCTTTCAACACACTACCACAAACATCCCAAAAATAAATAAAATTTTAAAATAAAAATTAAATGAACACTCAATTATAAAGTGCAAATAAATAAATAAAAAATATAAATTGAAGCCGTGTTGACAAGATGTGTGTTTGATATTTCCCTTCGGAAAAAGCATGGCAACAAAATGAACCTCACAAGAAAAGAATTGGCCCAACGTGGATGTAAAAAGCATGAACCTGACAGCAAAAACATATACTTGACATCTTTTTTCAAAAATAGAAAGCACAAGAATAGAAATTTAAAAAAACCAAAAGCATCAACCCATCCTTTTCCAAAAAGGAGAAAAGTAAGAATTGAAATTTAAAAAACCAATAAATAATGAACTCTCAATTCAAAAATGGACGGGAGAATTCAGACGATGGCAGCTCAAGCATTTTGTGCTCTACAGTCTCGCATGGACTCTGGAGGTCTTTCATACAATGGTCATGATTTTTGCAGACTATGAGCCCAACTGGCACTGCAACATAGAGAAACCCTTTGACGATTTCCTTTCCATGAAGCATGGGTTCGAATCCTGCAGTTCCACGGGATCTGTGTGTTCCATGGATCGGGCGTCATGGGGCTGGGACGGAGGGAGCGGAGTTTCAATGATTTCTGAATGGGTCTCGTTTGTGATCAGAAATATAAAGTTGGGGTTCTGCAGTCCGCGTTTTTCATCGGGTGCTTGATCAGTAATTTTGATAATTTTACCTCTGAAGCTTCATATGCATTTTGCTGCCTCTAGATCTTTAAGAATTTACAGTTATTGGATCTTGATGTTTATTTACTGATGCGGGTGCAGGGATGTTTGGGAAATTGTCGGATTCTTTGCTGGGAGGGAAGGGAGTGCTGAGTTTGGTCTGTATTTGCAACACCATCCTCAGTTTCTTGGCAGCCTTCTCGCCCAATTTCTGGGTTTATTTGATTCTCCATTTATTGAAGGGAATTAGCATTGGCGGCGTTCGACTATCGTCCTTCGTTTTGGCAACTGAACCTGTCGGGCCGTGTAAGAGAGGACGAGTTCGCATGTTGACTTTGTATTTCTTTTCCCTCGGCATAGCTCTGCTTCCAGCTCTCTCCTACTTTTCTGGTAGCTAGAGATATCTGTACATAGTCGCTTCGATTCCTTCGGCCTTGTATTGCCTTTTCGTTCTGCCATTTGTATCAGAGTCCCCCCGATGGTACCTCGTCAAGGGCGGGCTGGAAGATGCCATGAAAGTCATGAGATCGATTGCGGCCAAGAACAGAAATCTCTGTCGGCGAGAGTATCGTTGGCATTGGACGGGGACGAGCACACTCCTGCAGAGCCTGAGGAACCATCGGGAAGCCTGGTGGACGTATTCAAGTCGCCCGTGACGTGTATGAGGATGGTTTTAATAGGGTTCATCTGATTTGTATGTGGTGTAGGGTATTATGATTCGTATGTGGTGCAGGGTATTATGGATTAAGCCTGAACATGGTAAATCTGAGTACTAATTTATATGTGTGTTTTTTCCTCAATGCAATCACAGAAATACCTACCTACGCCCTCATGGCAGCTATGCTCGACAAATTTGGAAGAAGGGCGATGCTCGTCTCCACCATGCTGTTGAGCGGACTGGCTTGTCTGTTGGGAAGCTTTATGTCGACGGTACTCAATGTTTAGGGTTCGAATCTCGATCCAACACTAGTCACATGGGATTCTTCACTAGCGTGCAGTTAGCGAGTGGAGTCGTCAGAATATTCGGTATGGCGGGGGCGTATAACTTGATATTTATATACACATGCGAGCTGCTTCCGACAGTAGTCTGGAATGCAGCTCTAGGTTTAATTCAATTCTATTTAATTTCATTTCAGTGTCTATTATGTTCACCTTTGCGAGAGCTAATTCCATTTCATAACCTTGTGTTTCTGTTGGGTGCATTGTAAAAATGAAGGGCTGGTGTTGCAGGGAAATAAATGAAAGAAGAAAAGAAGTGGTTGTTGTTCCAAGCCTAGTCTATCTAGCTAAAGAAACAAAATCGAATGAAATCCCAATTCCAGGTATTTGTGTCTTTTTTATTAGTTTAAACTAGGCGCTTTAGCCATTTTTATTTTGAATTTAAGGCTGTACTTCCTCCTCAATAAATCCTTTTTTTTTTCATTGCTTCAATTAGCCGTTGCACGCATGTCTTACGCTCTAGCTTGAACAGTGTATCTTTTCCCCTAGGAATTCAAGCATCACTGGATCTGTATTATTTGGATTTGATTAGTTTGTAATTTCCCTGTATAACACCTCTTTTTATTTATTAGTTTGGCCCATGGTCGTGTCTTGTGTTCTTTGCTCCTTTAACCTGTGGTTTGGTTGTTGTTTTTTCCCGTTTTGGTATAACTTGTTTAGTTGTGTATTAGACATGGATTTAAGGCTCTATTTCCTATTCAATAATTTTATGAGCCATGGATTTAAGCCTCTGTTTCCTCCTCAGATGTGTCCACCATACCACCTCTATTAAATGGAATGAATTTTTCATTTAAGGCTCTATTTCCTCTTTAGTTATATTACCCGGTATGAATTTAATGCTCTTTTTCCTCCTTTACGAGCCATGGATGTGTCCACCATACCAATGAATTTTTCATTTAATGCTTTGTTTCCTCCTCCATAATTTTAACCATATCATTTCTATCCACCTTTGTAAGCATGTCTCTCGATTCAGATTCAGCTTAACTACTCAAACTCATTAATGGAACCAACTTCCCACTTCTATCATCTTGCGGTTAGCCTTCCTTTCTTTTGACACGTTTATTAAACTTAATAATACATACATATAGCTATGTTATGTGAGTTACTCTTTTTTTCTTATCATCACTGGTTTATTCAACTTTTACATTAATAATAATCCAATTCAGCTCAGCTCTTTCGCATCAATTGGGAATTCTCTGTTATATATGTATAGCCCTTTTTAGCTTCAATCCCCTGGAATCAGTTACATTACAACCTTCCCCTTCTTTGGGGATTCAATGCCCCCCTCCAAGTCTGGTCTAGTATTAGCTAGTCCCTCTATCATTCCTACTGTTTTTTCCCAGGATAGTTTAAGCCACATAATGGCCCTCTAGATCTGTTGTTTTATATTTTTCACATCTGTTGTTTTATATTTTTCACACAGCTGCTAGAAAACCTCTCATACATTTTAAAATTTTGTTGTTTTATATTTTTCACATAGCTGCTAGAAAAGCCTCTCATACATTTTAAAATTCAAATTAATTATATCATTACATATAATCGTAATTCATAATATATATTTTATTCAAATTATGTTTATTATTTTTTGGATTATTTCATTAATAACAATATTTGTTTATTTATTTATGACGTGAAAATTATTGCATGGTTGTTTCTAGGAATGACTCATAAATCACGGTTATAGCAAATACATTTACGAAAAGTGCGAAGGAATGTAAGTTTAATGTATGTTTATTTCGTATATGCGATATAAATTATTATTACTTATATAAAAAAGAATTGATAATTTTGTTTTCATTATCTATATATGCGATATAAATTATTATTATTATTTTTATATAAAAAAGAAATTGATAATTTTGTTTTCATTATTTATATATGCCATATAAATGATTATTACTTTTATATGAAAAAATAAACTGATAATTTTTTATATATCTCGTTAAAAATATACATTTTTCTCTAATACTTATGTGGTATTGCATGCAGATTTATTTACACTAAGGACTTCACCTTCTAGTTTTTCTAATATTTATGTGGTTTTTCATGCAGATTTATTTACATAAAGGACTTTACCTTCTAGTTTTGCAGAAAGGGTTTTGGCCAAAGTAAATATTGATATAGTTATATATTATTCTCTTCTCAAATATTGTAAGAAAATTATGCACACAATTATTAATAAGGTTACTTTTTATGGAAGAGGTTAAAAATACCCCTTCCAAGTGCTCAAGGAGGATGGGGCCCCATTCTTCTTTGACTAGTGTAGTATTTCTTGTTTGTGTTGATTGATTTTCTTTAAACTCATATGCATCACAGAACAATTTTTTAAGATACATTTATTTTATAGCATTTATATTTGAAGCATGTCATGTTACAATTCAATGATCATCCATTCATATTATAACACTTATCACAATTGCATTTAAGCCAAAAAACACTTACATTTAAAAAAGTTTAAAAGCTTTTACACAAATACAAATTATAAAATCTTCCACAGTGCATTGAAAAACACTAAATTTATCTTTCTAATTAACAAGCCTTTCTAATTAACAAGCCCTTCATATTGGAATTTTTTTTTTTGCCCTTTTCTATTCAGTTTTCATTGCCTTTTAAAGCTTTTTATATTGTATTAGTTTATATATTTATATAATTAGATAAGATTATACACATATAATTTAGCTTGTTACATTGGTTAAATTCTGAATGGTAGGATACATATTTACATATTTGAAATTGTATATATATGGTTGTGGTTTTCAAAATGTGTATTTGTGTTGATATTTTGAATTCAAATTTTGTACCATCTTTTTTTGTTCATTTGAAATTGTGTAAAATTGTGTTTAATTGAATTGCATGTATATGTGAGTGGTTTTGACAGTTTGTTTATTTGAATTGTGTGTTTGCTTGTTTGAAATTGCTTATATATGAGCGGTTTTGACAATGATTATTTTCTTCTGTATGTATATTGTGTGTTTGCTTATTTGAACTTGTATTTTATATGTTTATTTTATTGAAATTGCATATATACATGAATGATTGTATGAATGTTTATTTATGAATATTTGTATGTAATTTGAAATTTTAATCATGTGTTTGTTGTACTGAATTATGAATTTGAATGTTTATGTATAATGTAGATTTTAATTTGTATATTATGCGTTTACTTTTCTTTTATTGACTTCAAATTCTATGTTGTGTGTTTAGTTGAATTTTTATATTGCATGTTTGTTTATCTCAACATGTACTTTGTATGTTTCTTTATTTGAAATTAGATATGTGTGTGTGTGTGTATGTGAGTGAATTCTTATTTATGAATATTTGTATTAGAGGTGACTTGAAATGGTGATAGTGTGTTTGTTGTATAGAATTGTGATTGCAATTAATTTTATAGCGTAAATATTGTGTAGTAGGTTTTATATTTTGGGTTTGCTTATTTAATGTTGTAATGGCATGTTTGAGTGTTTGTTTTTGTATTGACATGAAATTGTGTAATGTGTATTTCCTTATTTGGAATTGTATATTATGTGTTTTTCTATTTGAATTTGTATTTTGTGTTTGATATTTAAAAGTTAAAAATTGTATATTTTCTTATTTAAATTTGTATTCTAGGTGTTGTTTGAAATTGCATATACATGTGAGAAACTGTTTTTGTCAAATGTTTGTATGTGTAGGTAGTTTTCTCATTGTTTGTGAATCTATGTGTTTAAATTTTATATTCCATTGCATTTGAAATTGTATATTGTATCTTTTCTTATTTGAAATTGATTAAGCATGTTTACAGAATGTTTTGTCAATGAATGCTTATGTTTCTTATGTTGATTTGTATTAGCCATGAATTTTATTATAAAATTGTATGTGTGTATTTTATATAGATTTAATTAAGCCTTATATTTTTATTGTATAATATTTTAATGTTTATTTATTATATTGAGTTTTAATTATAATGAGATTTGTATTTTTTCTTTTTTCTTTTTTAATTGTATTTTCATTTGCCATTTAAAGGTTAATAAGTTAATTCCAACATTTGAAACAAAACATAAATTTTTTGATCACATAATATTTTAAGATTAAAAAAAAAAAACATAATTAGTAACTATTTTTTAGTAAATATTACTACCACACCAATAATAATGTGATTAATGCAAAATTTTATCATAATTTATTTTCATTAATGTTGATAAATTAATATGTTCAAAAAAAATATCCATTAACATCTTTAAGGGTTTAACATATTAAATCATCTCTCCATGTTGATATGTAAAAGAGCCCATATCAACAATGCAAAGTTTTTGGGGCATTTAAGTTTACACCTTCACGTGGTTGACCCTATTAGTAGAGATTATGATCTCGAAGCAAGGAGGAGCTTTTTAAATTGTCAATGCAAATTATCATAACACATATTTAAAAATAAATATATTTAACTATTTTAAAATATAACATTTCAAACAAATGAACACGAGTCAATCACTACATTATTATATAAGAAAATATTAATTCAATCAAATCTTTTCATGAATAAATTGACCTATTAATATTAAGTCTCCTTGTTTCTCTTGGGAAATTTCATATGTTGAGCTAAGGCAAGATGGAAAATATGATTCGTCCAACAAGAGAAACTTGAGGGAACCTATTAGATCAGTGCCTATGCTAGTATCTAAACTGGTCAACTCGGTGTAAGTCTTCTTGTGCGTTAGCGTTTTTCTAGTCTAGTAGAGAAGGGAAAAGGGGAGAATCTTAACCACTTTTCAACATGTTAACAATGGAAGTTAACATGTTGAGGCATCAATGTTTCATAGCGATTCTCACCTAATTATTAGACCCTTATGCTAAGATATGTTATTTACACGTGTAGACTACATATTCATGATATGTTTAATGGAATTCTTGTTATGGTTAGTAGGGGTCCAGTCAAGATCATATTGAATTGATTACATTTATATTGTCATTTCCTTGTTATTTTATTGTTCTAAAGATGTGATTCAATTTTGGGCAGTGACTTGGGCGATGGGCTCGAAAAAGTGGCTCAAATATCGGGGATGCTTGCAAAACACTAAAAAAATAGTCCCTGTGAGAGTGTTCAGAGGTCCCTGGACTCTACCATGCCCACAACATGAGAGCCAGAGGTCATGTAGTCCAAAATTTCAGTGGAACCGTGGTGCTAGTTGGCAAAAAGGTTGGGTTGGTTCCTAAGGGTCCTAATGCTGATGTTGGATGTATGTATGGTGTGTTTCTATTGGTTCCACTTTCTTAGCATGACTTAGGAGGTCAAATAATATCATAGTGGCCTCTCGTCGCATATTTAGCCTGACTGATCGGTTACTTGGGTAGATACGGGAGGAGGGTGTTAGACTTCCCCACATTCTTGTGGATGGCATCCTTCATAGTAAGTTTGATGGTTATATATAACGATTTCAATCTTTCCTTGACTAAATTACATAACTATAAAATTTAGATAGCGAAATTCAATGTTTGAAGGCAATTCGTCACCTTCTGGAACAAATTTCTAAAGACTTTAATGTAAATATCCATTATATATATTGATAATAATATGAAATATGACAATGTATTTTTAGGAGGGGCTAGATAAATAATAACGATAATCTAATTTTAAGGTCATGGTCAAGCCTGGACACCAGATTGATGTGCAAGATCACCTTGTTTGTGTGACAAAGGGTTTGTCTTCATGTAGCGATTTCATTGCTAAAATCTATTGTGGTGTACATACCCCCCCTCTAGATTTGAACATGTGGCCTCACATGAAGAAACACATGTTCTTAATCATTAGGCACAATCAATCTACACACAACCCCCCACCTTTTGCTAGAAATCTTGCAATTGGGTGGGTTAGAAATATGACTACAAAAATACTATAGAAGAACTACAAGGATTGCAAGGTTTAAGAATGTAACAAAATGATTTTTAAAATGTTATAAAACTCTTAGGGTTTAAGGTTTAGGGATTAGGGTTTACGGTTTAGGGTTTAGAGATTACATTTTGTGTTTAGGGCTTCTGGTTTACAATTTAGGGTTTAGGGTTTGGGGTTTAGATTTTAGGGGTTAGGGTTTAGGGTTTATAACATGTTGGTAAATTATGTTAATAAACAGTTAAATGAAAACTACAAAACACTTTTTAAAATGTTATAAAATGCTTGGATTTTAGGTTTTAGGGTTTAGGGTTTGGGGTTTAGGGTTTAAGGTTTAGGGTTTAGGGTTTAGTTTTTGGTGTTTAGCATTTAGGGTTTAGGGATTATAAGACTTTAGTAAATTATTTTAGTAAAAACTTAAATAAAAGTTTCAAAATTCTTTTTAAAATGTTATAAAATGCTTAGGGTTTAGGGTTTAGGGTTTGGGATTTAGGGACTACGGTTTAGGGTTTAGGTTTTAGGGTATGAGGTTTGGGTTTTGGGGTTTAGTGTTTAGGTTTTAGATTGTATAACACTTTAGTAAATTCTTTTAATAAACACTTAAATAAAAGTTACAAAATGATTTTTAAAATGTTATAAAATGTTAGGGTTTAGGCTTTAGACTTTAGGATCTAGGGTTGGTGTTTCGGGTTTTGGATTTAGGGTTTATGTTAATAACACTTTAGTAAATGATTTTAATAAAAAAATAAATAAAACTTACATAACAATTTTTAAAATGTTATAAAATTCATATGGTTTACAGTTTAGTGTGTACGGTTTAGGCTTTGGGGTTTAGGGTGTCGGGTTTAGGGTTTATATCACTTTAGTAGATTCGTTTAATAAAAACTTAAACAAAAGTTACATAACTCTTTTTAAAATGTTGTAAGATGCTTAGGGTTTAGGGTTTATAACTATTACAAATAAATTTTAACATGTTATGAAATTCTTAGGGTTTAAGGTTTACATTTTAGGGTTTATAACACTTCAGTAAATTTTTTTAATAAACACATAAATAAAAGTTAGAAAATTCCCTTTAAAATGTTATAAAATACATAGGTTTTAGGGTTTAGAGTTTATAACACTTTAATAAATTCTTTTAATAAACACTTAAATAAAAGTTACAAAGCACTTTTTAAAAGGTTATAAAATGCTTAGTGTTTACAGTTTATGTTTGGGGGTTTGATGTTTAGGGTTTAGAATTTAGGTTTTAAAATCTTATAAAATAGTTAGGGTCTAGGGTTTAGGGTTTGTAACACTTTAGTAAATCATTTATATAATTTACTAAAACTGGAGTTGGCACCAATTTTGGAGGTCTACCAGAATTTTCGCCAAGTTAATATGGAATTAATTAATTTTAAAATGTGCTTAATTAACCACTAAACGTGATTAACACAAACTGCGGTTTTACTAACTGTTAACTTCGGTGGCGTTCTTGGAGGTAGACACATGCAATGGCATAATGCTAATGGTTATGGTTTATGTGGCACATTTTATGGTGACTGTTGAATACATATAACCGTAACCACCAACAGAGCATTTAGATGGGAGGGTCAGCCTGCGGACTGGCCCTCCTAACCCCCAACTTTCATTACATTAAACTTGAAATAGGTGCGATAAACATAACGGTTAAGTTGTAATGCGGTGGTGTAATGGAAATGTGTTGTGGCTGTTCGGTACAGGTCCCGTGTTTGACCCCCTGGTGTGCCAAAAAAAAATTTGCACTGCGCATTCAGCTGACCTCTCGGGAGGGACATGTGGCGACTTCCAAGCTTGCCACTTGTCCCCTCCTCATTGGTCCTCCATTAACCAAACAAATCATGCCACATCACCACATTTGATAACCAACCAAAATATGACACTTGTCGAAGCCTAATTGGATTGTTGACCAATGTTGACCTTGCACAATCACTTGCCATGTCAACGGACTATTGACTATGCATTTTTCTTTTAATTTCTTTTGTTTGGCAAAGTGGACAGAACGCGATATCTTCCTCATACGAACTCAATTTTCAGTGAAACGAGTTGCGTTCAGATCCTTTTTCCGAGATGGGCACGATCATTGAGGTTTTGAGCCATTATGAGAACTTTTATTTTTTAGCTAAATATTGAGCACTTGATTAAGATTCAAGGGTGGTAGCCAAGGATGTGTGGAGCAAAAAAGAGGAGGAAAAATAGATTAGCACCACCACTAGGAATTTCTCAAAAATGAGCTTAAACCCAAGGGGTGTACAATTTTGGAGTAGGATCAATGGCATCAAGAAGTAGCATAGCAACAAGGGTGGTGGGCCTTACGTTGTTGGGAATCACTAGACATGACTGTTTATTTTGAGGCCTTACATTCGAGGCCCATGTTTCATTTTAAGATCAAATGCTTCCCATAACCATAGTTGCTTCTCCCAACCTTTAGAGGCCAACATCTCTCCCATTCATGCTTATTTTATTATTTTCTTCAAATCAATGTGTTGGTTTCCTCCACTAAATTATACCTTTAGATTATAATGCATATATGAAAAAGGATTTTGCTTTTCTTCAGCATGGAATCCATGAGTTCGATATGAGGTTAGATGATATGAAAATCGTAGTGAATATAGGGTTTGGTAACTTGGGATGGAGGAAAGAAAGGCCAAATCATGACGAAGAATATTAGTATCAGTGTTATGGCAGACAAGCTGCTTGTAATGGGGTCTAGAATTATAACAAATGTAATCCCCATTAAATGGCAGTAACCAAATGGAAGAGAGAAAATTGGAACATGAACAAGGATAATCTCGTTCCACTGACATTTGAAATTTCATCTTATGGGTATTTGCAAGCCAATCACCATAAAACTAGATCTATTACTAGCTCACTCATATGGACATCACAACGCATGTAGAATATAATATTGTTCATTTGTTTAACTTAGAATTGGTGAGTGTTGAAAATGGTTGTTGTTGATCTGAAAGGTTTTCCAAATGAAATAGGAAATTACATAGTCCAATAAGATATTATGAAAGATTTCCAACGGTATATGGAACTCCCTCTAATTCCATAGGAATGAGGAGATATCAAATATTTTTCAATATGACCCAACTGATTAGGTACTCTATCTTCGAAGGTTAATTTTCTCCAAATACCTAGCTCAAATGGGAGCATAAGATATATGGTTAGAAATTTGTTTCCAAGACCTTTCCAATTATATATGGCACTCTTTATAACTCCTCAAAGTTGAGGATAAATGAATTTTTTGATACTCACTATATGTTATGCCAGTTGAACAAGTCATCCCAACTAGTGGACAAGTCAACCCTAACCCAAAATCTAAACACAAATAAATAGGTGTGAAAATGAGCTTCTCTAACCACTCGACTCAATAATTTAGTTCTAGTTTTAGTAGAGTCAGGGAGAAGGTCTGAAGTTCATACCTCATGAACTAAGAAGAAGTGAAGTGCATCTGTGTTGAAGTAGTTTTCTATGGAAGGTCTTTGGCAAATATTTTGAAGGATTTTTGGATTTTTCCTTGGGGAGGAATTTTTGTATGTTTGATTTATGTTTTTCAGGGATGAATACTTTCATTTCGAAAGCCGAGTTTAAGGGGATGAGTTATGTGGTTTGAAGGCCAAGTTTCAAAGGACATGCTCTCATGTTTGAAGGCCATGTTTTAGGGATGAGTTATGTCTTTGAATATCTAGCTCAGGCTTGATTTGAAGTCCATGTCCTGGTTTATTGAAGGTTGAGTTAATGTTGGAGCCAACAATTACTATAAGTTGGTGCTTACAAAGGATTGATGTCTTCACAAGAGAATGCAATAAATTAAATATTGTTGTCCCTCTTACCTCCTTGAAGATTAAGGAAAATAAGTAGTATAGATTCTTATAAATTTTATAATTGGCCACAATCATCTTCTCACTTCTTTCTAACAAATATCAATCTTTTACGATCTCAAGAAAATGTTTCCTTGTATTGAACTTGGGCTTGAACTTTGTTAAAGGTATCTAACCTCTCAACCTCAAGAGTAATTGTCTTCCTATTTGTAGTTTTGACCATGATATGGATTTTTATCTCTCAGACACAAAACCAAGTGAAGAGTTGATTCATTTTAGATGTTATAATAACCTAAGCAACAACCATCCTCTACTTGCTTGCTAGAAAGATTAAACATCACCAAGAAAGATGTATACCATTGTGTCAAATATTTTCCCTCACATTATCAATGGTGTATGAGCTCTCCAACTCAAAATAATGGTTTTTCTACTCCAAATCTCAGTAAATCTTTGTATCCCACCTGTAAGATGAGGTAGAAAATAAGCCATAAAATGATTTTGTAAATTTAATCAATTAAAGCCCATCCACGCTGCAATTGCTTTCTATCAAATTTTACTGTTGAATCTTAACTTTCACATAGTCAATAATGTTATAACTCTCTACATTTAGAGTTATAGTATTTCCAGTGAATTAATTAATTCCCTAACTATTTCTAGAAAATGTCTTCACAAATATCTACTTGTTAGCAACTAATGATACAGAACAAAACTAACCTCAAAAAAAATGGTATGATATAGTCATATATATATATATATATATATATATATATATATATATATATATATTGGTGTGATATAGTCACAATAGTGGCAATGAAGAAATTGAGAAAACTAAGAGATGCCATTTCCTTCTTTATCCCTAGAACTATAAATAAACTGCATTTTGAATACCGGGTTTAATGAACATCAATGTCTACAATGACCATTGAGTACCAAACTAGTTTGCATGAATATTAAATAGGAACATGCAATAAACTTAATTCAATCTGATTTTAATTTAAGCACGTGTAATGTTCATGGTGAAATGCATACTTTGATAAAATTATTAAGAACATACCTAAGATCAAATTAAAATGTGGGTATGAGAAAAAACATAAGTTTCAAGAAGCCATATCAAAATGGGACGTTGAG
Organism: Pinus tabuliformis; assembly: GCA_031772625.1. NCBI lineage: Eukaryota > Viridiplantae > Streptophyta > Pinopsida > Pinales > Pinaceae > Pinus > Pinus tabuliformis. The sequence goes on along the minus strand of CM062811.1, from coordinate 566,107,640 downwards.
AATAGTAGCCATGCAAAAGAGGGAAAGCTCGCATGCTAAAAATTGCTCAAGTCTTCTACAATGCTACATCTCGTTAGCAAATTAAGCATAAAAAAATATTTTTTCACTGGGCTAACTATAACAATGGAAGAATAGAAGAAATGTAAATACTAAATAATAATTCCTAGAAATATATATCTGACTTGTTGTTGACACAAATTGGTTTAAAAGATTCCCATCCACGTAAGCCCCTCATATGCTGTTAGATCTCAAATCCAACTACATTGGGGTTGAGTTGACACAAATTGGTTTAAAAAATTCCCATCCACCCAACCCCCTAATATGTCCCTCATATGTCGTTAGATCTAAAATCCAACTACATTAGGGTTGATAAACAATATTCAGCTACGTTTCTAAAAGCTCTTAGTAAGTTTATTTCCTAGAAAAGTAAAAATGGACAAGAATCCTACTTCAGTAATAAATAGAAAAACTTTATGGAAGACACAAATTAATTATGAGTTTTAAATACAAATTTAATTACGAGCTTTGAGATGTTCATGATTTTTTTTTGGCTTGGCTATGTGAAATATATCGAGAGGTGAGTGTTTTGATGTTCATTTGAGTTTGCTAGCCATTTCATTTATATGGCTACACTAATTCCTATATTCTTATATATCAAGGAGAACACTCCTCATTGTAAAGATTCGCACGCACACAATTTTCCACTTGCCCTTTTTAAAACTTATTAAAATCGGTTTTGCAAATTCGTCAAGACACTTACCCTAAATACATATGGCTTTGCAATTTTAAATAAAAAATAATATTAATATCCAATAAATTTCATATAACAAGTGTTAAATAAAATAAAAAACAAATAACATAATATATTCATCAAACACTTCGATCCTAAAGCCTTTCAACACCCTACTACAAACCTCCCAAAAAAAATTAAATGAATAAAAACAATATATAAATTGAAGCGGAAAAGATGTGCCTTTGATATTTCCCGGGGAAAAAGCATGGCAACAAAATGAACCTCACAACAAAAGAATCGGCCCAACGTGGACGGAAAAAGCATGAACCTGGCAGCAAAAACATTTACGTGGCATCTTTTTTCAAAAATAGAAAGCACAAGAATGGAAACAAAAACATTTACGTGACATCTTTTTTCAAAAATAGAAAGCACAAGAATAGAAATTTTAAAAAAGAAAAAGCATCAACCCATCCTTTTCCAAAAAGGAGAAAAGCCAGAATTGAAATTTAAAAGAACCAAAAAATAATGAACTCTCAATTCAAAAATGGACGGGAGAATTCGGACGATGGCAGCTCAAGCATTTTGTGCTCTACAATGGACTCTCGAGGCCTTTCAGACGATGGTCATGATCTTTGCAGACTATAAGCCCAACTGGCACCGCAACATAGAGAAACCCTTTGACGATTTCCTTTCCATGAAGCACGGGTTCGAATCCTGCAGTTCTACGGATCTGTGTGTTCCATGGACGGAGGGAGCGGAGTTTCGACGGTTTCTGAATGGGTCAGAAATATAAAGTTGGGGTAGAGAGAGAGAGAGAGAGAGAGAGAGAGAGAGAGAGAGAGAGAGAGAGAGAATGTGTGTGTGAGTATGTGTGTGTGTGAGAGAGAGATAGTGTGGTGGTGGTATGGAAAGGGGGAGGGATATGGAGAGAGGGAGAGGGTGGGGGAAGGGGAAGGAGAAATGGCATGAGAGGGGGATAGGGAGTGGTAGAGAGAGAGGGAGAGGAAGGGAGAGCTTGGGAGAGAGGAGAGAGGGAGAGGGGAGAGAGGGAGAGAGGGGAGAGAGAGAGAGAGAGAGAGAGAGAGAGAGAGAGAGAGAGAGAGAGAGAGAGAGAGAGAGAGAGAGAGAGAGAGAGAGAGAGAGAGAGAGAGAGAGAGAGAGAGGGCAATATGGAGGGAGGGAGTATGAGAAAGTAGAGAGGGGGAGGGAGAGTGGGAGTGAGAGGGAGAGAGGTTTGGGGAGAGGGGAGGAAGAGGGGGAGAAAGATAGGAGAGGTGGAGAGGGAGGGAGAGAGAGATAGCTAGAGTGAGGGCGATGGGGGTCACGAGGGAGAGGGGGGAGAGAGATATCTTCTCCTTCTCTATCCCTAGAACTACAGATAAACTTCATTTCGAACACCGGCTTTGAAGGTAAATCTAAAAAAAAGGTGTGACAATCTACAAAGTTCCAAAAGATATTGAGTTTGCAGAAACTAACTCAAAGATATTTTACTAAAAAATAGTACTCCTCGGGGCTCTTTCAAACACAATGAGAATTGAAATGGGTACCATCGAGTAAGACATACCAAGATATATGTTTTTCTTACTTTTGAATTTTCCATCATGTATAGCCAAAGAGCTAAATATGTAACCATTTCTAGTATTGAAAAAATTTCACGAAAACTAAGTTAAGGATATTTTACTGTAAATTCCTACTCTTTGGGCTATTAAAAACAATTACAAATCAAAATAAGTACCATGTGGTAAGGCATACTAAGGTTGGTTTTTTTATTAGTTTTGTTTGTATTTCAAACAATTATAAATTAAAATAAATACCATAAGGTAAGACATACTAAGGTGACTTTTTTTATTAGTTTTGAATTTCCCATTTGAAGGGCTAAGCATGTAATCATTTCTTCTATTTTTCAAAGAAAAGCATATTTTGTTCATGTTTTGAAAAAGGAGCATAGAATGCTAAGGGAAACCCGTCAATAATAAAAAAGAACCTAAAAGAAGAAAAGAAAGGATGCATCTGAATATGGTAACAACTAAGTGTGATGACAACACAAAAAGATATGTATGATTACCATACGTTGTAAGTAAAAGTAATTGTGACAAATTGGAATAGATTCTCTTCAACTCAATGGCAATTGGATGGTGAAGTGATTAAAAAAAACCAAAGGATATACCAAGTATGCAGCTCTTGTTGAGACAACAAGGGACAGAAATTATTAAGGAATACATTCTCTAAATTAAGAATTTTCTTTCTCGTTTCTAGGATAAAATTTTAGTTTTTCAATATTGTATAAAAACTTAAAAAAACTAACAAAATATATCTAAAAACTACAAACAAAAAATAGAAAGGCAAAGTAAGAAGCAAAAAACACAAAATTCTTTCTACACTTTAAACCATACAAAGAAAAGTGTGCATGTTATTTGAGAAGACTATACTAAAAAAAAATTAATTTCACAATCGAATAACCAAAATAAGATAAATTATCTCTCTCCATATCATTAACAAAAAGTGGTAAACGCTGTAGTAATTCACTATAAAATGTACTTTCAAATATTTAAAACCTTTAGTATTAATGTAGCTTTAAAATATTTAAAATGTATTTCAATTATCAATATTAAAAAAAAATAACACATTTAATAGAAATTTAGGTAATAGCACAATTATATTAGTTAAATGACTTGTGAATGTTAATACATATCATGTTGGTAAGATTTAAAAAATTATGAAATTAACTATTTTATTATTATTAGTATTAGTATTATTATTATTATAGGTTAATGATATATTTATTTAAAGCATAGAAGAAGATTTTTATCAATGAATATTTATATAAACTTTATTATGGAGTTTCTTACTCTATAAATAGGGAATGCTAAATACCATGGGCCAAAGTCATGGCTTCTGAATATCACATGCCGAAAAAACCATAACTCATTAAATATGAAACTTGCTCATATGATATTTTGTTAATTAATCAATTTCATTAAAATGACAAAAAGAGCATAACTACCTTGCACATAAATCTGAGTCCTTGATTTGCGTATACCACTAAAAATGTCATCGAATATTTAATGGTACTACCATAAATCTAGTAATAATTAATAATTAAATTAAATTTTTGGAATCCCTATTCTATTTTAGAAGAAACATGTTTATCGATCTAATTAAGTTTGACTTCATCTTAACTTTGAGTTACCAATCACTTTTGAAAGAGTATACATATAATTTGATATAAAAAACTTGTGATTTTCAAATTAAAAAATGCATATCAAACTTAAGAGTAAATGTATTACTATTGAAACCTAAATAAAGACATATAAAAAATACGTTGAAACCTAAATGAAAATATGCAATATATATATTATTGAATACATAAAAATGGAAGAAATAGAAAAATACAACTAGCTCTTTTCGGTCACTTATAGTAACTTTGAAGAAATATTAATGGTTGATAGTAGAAAGAACAGAACCAAAAAGAACTTACAGTAAGCTATATTACATAAAGTATTTGTTTGTGTAAAATATAAGTTCCAATAAAAAAATATTTCGATTTTCAATTGAAAAATTAATAAAACTTAAAGAGAGTAATTTGATTATATGATATTGAAGCTAAATAAAGATGATCAATTATATTGAATGAATTAAGAGAGAAATAGAAAAATATAACGAGCTTTGTCTATCTACAATTACAGCTTCTGATGTTAACATGTAGTATTAATTGAATTCTGCAACCAAAAAAACGTCAATTATATCGAATGCGTTAAGAGAGAAATAGAAAAATATAACAACGAGATATAGAAAAATATAACGAGCTGTCTCTGTATGATCAATGCTTCTCCAGTTAACCATGCAATATTAATTGAATGGCTAATCGCCAGAAGCAGTGGACTAGAAAAGGCTTGGGCAAAGATTACAGAAAGTACTATTTACCAAAAATTAAAATTCAAGTCTGAACATTCCAAATTTACACCGATGACGTGGTTGTGTAGAGAATTTCTTGGAAAGCATTTCTGGAAAAGAAAACCCAACTATTTGTACGAAAATTTCAAGAAAAGCATCTCACACTTTTTTGCGGTAAACTATGATTAGCTCTTCCTTTAACGGATCACAGCCTTTTTGACATACACGAGTGATTGCTTGGAATTTTCAAGTCGTTTTGAAATAGATGATGTTGTTGTGGGGTGCATTTATATGGGAATGAATACAGATGATAAATAGAAGAGGAAGATGTGAACAAAAAGCTTAGAACTATGGTTTGGAATCTCGATTCTCAACAATTTTCTCAAATCCGCCACTCACAAAAACTCCTAAATGGCAGCCATTAATGTCTGTGTACCATACCTCTCGACTGTCAACGTTTGAGTTAATCCCACGTTTGAGTTAATCCCTTGTAGCTTGTCTGAGGCATTCTACTCTCCATCACACAGAATGGCCTGGAATCTGGATCCTCAACAATTTTCTCAAATCCACCACTCACAAAACCCCTATATGACAACCATTTATGTTTGTTTTCCATACCTCTCGACTATCAACCTTTGAGTTAATCCCTTGTAGCTTATCTGAGGCATTCGACTCTCCATGACACATAAATGATTCTGGTAGACCTGAATGAATGAGAGAGAAATTGATTTAATTTTGGAAATTTCATTAACATAGCTCGATTTCTGTAAAGTGAATTAAAGTGTTTTTTCTATGTGTCTAGTTGTTTTCTTGGATTTTTTTAATAAGATCATCTGCATAGATGATCCGTCATTCCACAGAAATCGAAATGAGATCGAGAGAAAGGATCCTCAGCCTGTCATGGATCCAGGTTCCATGGACATGATTTTACCTCTGGGTTAGTAACAATTGGCACCACCTGCATATTTTGGGAGGAGTATGGAACGATGTCTATGTGGGCAATTTGTCCCACCTTCTGACTCCGGGGCAATGTGTTTAATGATTAGGCTTCTCATGCATATGAATCTTTGGGTTGAGTTCCATTTCTGACCCTGATTTCTTTCTCGACAGGTGCAGTTCACCATTAAAAAGCAGCTTGGAGCAAAAGGTGAAGTATAAAAAAAAGTCTGGATCAAGTCAAAACAGCGATGCAAATTGGGTATGGGATGTTACACCATATTGATTACTTAATTCTTTTCAAAAGGTGCATAAATGTCCATAAGGTTTTGGGAATGGATATTTAAGAAAATTGTGTTGGGTGGTGTTAACCGTACTAATGGCTTTCAAAAGATGAAGAAATCTCCAAAGTTATGTTCTGAGAGACGGAAATTGAAAAATACTGCGCCACTTCCACAACAATGTTATGTGCAGATGGCTATGCAGCTAGTAATCAACAAAACCCAGTTGTCTCCATAGAGTCATAACTTCCATTTGCAATCCTCTGCCTCCTGCCAGTCTCACCGTTGGATCTGGGAGATGACCATCTTAGAAGATGCCAACCGTGGCCGTTGGAAGCATTTTTCTAGACAAGCAATTCCTCAGAGCCTGCGGTCCATGTTGTTGTAAACTCATCTGCGAGAGGTATCTACACAGTGGGCACTGGGAGTGGTAAACTGGGTCACATTGAAGATGGGAGAGGACTTTCAGATTGGATTTGGATTTCGATGGACTCCCTCCACTCAATCTGAATTTTCTGAATCTGTCGAATTTGAAAGCCAACGGAGGGATGCATCCTCCATCATATCGTTTGGCTTGGATCTGGTAAATTTATTTTCCAACTCTTTGTATTCAATCACTCTGAATATAGGTTACAGATAATCACTTAATTTCATTGACATAGCTTCATTCTGTCTTCTTTTTTAGCACTTATTTTCTTCTTTTAAAATTGAAATGCAATGGTTTTTTGGTCTGATTTTCTTTGTTTGTAAAATTAAATCCCAAATCCTCTACGTCAGTGGACCCTTCGAGAGAAACGGGGACTAACAGTCTTGCTATTGGACAATCTCATCTGATCTCCATGACAGAAGATTCCAACAATGGTCGAGGATACCATTGGGAGGGTTTTTTTGGAGAAGAAATTTCTTTGATCCAGTGGATTCATCTATCTCTTATAAAATCAATGTCCATTTTATCATAAATGTGTTTGCCTACTTTTTTTAATGAAAATAATATTTAGATTGCCATGCTTTTCTTTATTTTCTTGTATCGCAATTTATTCAAATAATTTATAAATTATAGTGATTGTTGTGATGATAAGGAATTTATGTATTGTTGTTGTATTTTCATCTTTCTTATCAGTGAGAAAAAAACACCAATACTAGAATGAAAGAAAAATGGTTCAATAGAATGACAACAACAACCTGCATTAACATTATGTTCTGTGCTACTTCTCTCCTAATTGTTTTTTCTCTCTTTCCCCTTGACAATTTCATATATATATATATATATATATATATATATATATATATATATATATATATGGAGTTGATGCTCTATTGTCAAACAATTTAACAAAAGAAAATCTACATCCTTTTCTGTTTGCATCAAATAGGCATGCAAACCCAGCATCCACAATGGTAGTCTTTCCCATGCCACCAAATCCATGCAAGATTATTGCTCCAACATTTTTTTTACTTGCCCAATAAAATAATATTTGAATTGTTTAGTTATATTTGTGTTTGTATAGTTATTTATTGATTTGAACTTATATAATAATGAAAGGAGTATTTTTGTGAACTGAAATTTTTAATTTTTGACTGATTGTTTATAATGTAAAAGGATATATATGTAATTATTTATATTTGGAAATTGGATGGTATAAAATAAGTTATTCATGAGTAGAATTGTTTTATTTTTATAAGATATGTGAAATGGATGTGTTTGATTATTTAAATGTGAAAATAGGCTTAATAGTTTCTTTCAATGTACCCATAAATTGTATTTTTTATAATATGATATATTTGTAAGATGAAATCACACTGATATTTATGTATAGACATTGTTTTTTATTTGTAATGATATGCATAACTTGGTTTACTTTATGTGCTTTTTTAAATAAAAGTAATTTTTGTTTGTTTATGTGATATGATGGTTATGCTTTTGCTAATTAGATAATAGGATTGCATTGAAAGATAATACTATGTTGACATTTTTTTCACCGTTAATGTGTATATGTTTATTTTCACATTTAATGTGTGTATGTTTATGTATGTATTTGTTTTATTGTTTGTTAGATGATATAGTGATTGGATTTCTTAGATAATACGATGATTATTGATTTCTAATTGATAAGATGTTTTTGTTTGCTAAATGGCATGCTTTAGATTGTTTGATGATATGATGGTGATAATTAGAGTGAGAGAGATAATGAGAGTGTGGGGCGGGAGAGAGAGAGAGCGAAAGAGCGGTGAGAAAAGAGAGGTAGAGGGGGTAAGAGAGGAGAGAGAGAGAGAGAGAGAGAGAGAGAGAGAGAGAGAGAGAGAGTGGGAGGGAAATTATGGAAATATAAAAATAATAATAATTTACATTGCATATATAATAATTAAAACAAAAGTATCAGTTTATTTTTTATATAAAAGTAATAATCATTTATATCACATCTATAAATAATATAAACAAAATTATCAATTTATTTTTCATATAAAAGTAATAATGATTTATATCATATATATAAATAAGGAAAACAAATTTACCTTCTTTCCCACTTTTCCTAACCGAATATGTAAACAGTTATTCCTAGAAACAGGCCTACAATATTATACACCATAAATAAATAAACAAATATTTTTATTCATGAAATAATCCAAAAAGTAATAAACATAATTTAAGTAAAAATATATATATGTAAAAGAGTTATTTATGAGTCATTCCTAGAAACAAACCTGCAATAATATACACATCATAAATAAATAAACAAATATTGTTATTCATGAAATAACTCAAAAAATAATAAACATAATTTAAATAAAAATATATATAGTATAAATTACAATTATATATTGTAATTAATGATATCATTAATTTAATTTTTAAAATGTATGGAAGGTTTTTACGGCAGCTGTGTGAAAAATAACAATAGATGTAGAAGGCCATTCCAATTTATGTGGGTTAAACCATCTCCCCCAAAAAACGATAGGAATGGTAGAATCCCCAAAGAAGTCGAACGGCTATACATATATAACTAAGAATTCCATTGACGCAAAAGAGTTGAACTGAACTGAATAAAAGTTGAATAAACCAGTAACTCACAGAACAGAGCTGAGCTCTATGCATGTAGATTATTAATTTTAAAATGGATATTATATATATTAATTTGAAGGTTTAATAAACCTGTCAAAAGAAAGGAAGGGTAACTTCGAGATGCTTGAGATGATAGAAGCAGGAAGTTGGTTCCATCATTGAGTTTGAGCAGCCAATAAATTCATTGGTGAGTAGGTTTAATTGACACACAACACAATACAAAGAGACATGCGTACACAGGTAGTTAATTTGAATCTGAATCTAAAGACATGCGTTGGTACACAGGTGGATAGAAATGGTATAGGTGGATAGAAATGGTATGGTTAAAATTATGGGGGAGGAAACATTGCTTTAAATGAAAACTCATTCTTATGGTGGACACATGTGAGGAGGAAACATAGCCTTAAATCCATGGCTTGTAAAATTATTGAGGAGTAAAAAGAGCCTTAAATCCATGTCGGGTAAAATTATTGAGGAGGAAATAGAGCCCTAAATGAAAATTTCATTCAATTTAATAGAAATGGTACAGTGGAAACATCTGAGGAGGAAACAGAACCTTAAATCCATGACTCATAAAATTATTAAGGAAACACAGCCTTAAATCCATGCTTGATGCACTCGGCACAAGGGTAAAATGATTGAGGAAACAGAGACTTTATAAGACTTTAGTATATTAATAGGTCAATTTATTCATGAAAATATTCGATTGAATTAATATTTTCTTATAGAGTAATGTAGTGATTGATTCATGTTCATTTGTTTGAAATGTTCTATTTTAAAATGGCTAAATATGTTTATTTTTAAATATGTGTTATGCTAATTTTCATTAAAAAATAAAGAAGCTCCTCTTTTCATCGAGATTATAATCTCTACTAACAGGGTCAACCACGTGAAGGTGGAAACTTATATGCCCCAAAAACTTTTCATTGTATATGGGCTTTTTTACATATCAACATGTGGAGATGATTTAATTATATTGATTTAATATGTTAAATGATTAATGATGTTAATGGGTATTTTTCTCTCTTTCTCCTTGACAATTTCAATATATATATATATATATATATATATATATATATATATGGAGTTATGCTCTATTGTCAAACAATTTAACAAAAGAAAATCTACATCCTTTTCTGTTTGCATCAAACAGGTATGCAAACCCAGCATCCACAATGGTAGTCTTTCCAATGCCACCAAATCCATGCAAGATTATTGCTCCAACATTTTTTTTACTTGCCCAATAAAATAATATTTGAATTGTTTAGTTATATTTGTGTTTGTATAGTTATTTATTGATTTGAAATTATATAATAATGAAAGGAGTATTTGTGTGAACAAAATTTTTTAATTTTTGACTGATCGTTTATAATGTAAAAGGATATATATGTAATTATTTATATTTGGAAATTGGATGATATAAAATAATTTATTCATGAGTAGAATTGTTTTATTTTTATAAGATATGTGAAATGGATGTGTTTGATTATTTAAATGTGAAAAGAGGCTTTATTGCTTTTTTCAATGTACCCATATATTGTATTTTTTATAATATGATATATTTGTTAGATGACATCACACCGATATTTATGTATAGAAATTATTTTTTATTTGTAATGATATGTATATCTTGGTGTACTTTATGTGATTTTTAAAATAAAAGTATTTTTTGTTTGTTTATGTGATATGATGGTTATGCTTTTGCTAATTAGATAATAGGATTGCACTGAAAGATAATACTATGTTGACATTTTTTGCACGGTTAATGTGTATATGTTTATTTTCACATTTAATGTGTATATGTTTATGTATGTATTTGTTTTATTGTTTTTTAGATGATATAGTGATTGGCTTTCTTAGATAATACGATGATTATTGATTTCTAATTGATAAGATGTTTTTGTTTGCTAAATGGCATGCTTTAGATTGCTTGATGATATGATGGTGATAATTAGAGTGAGAGAGATAATGAGAGTGTGGGGCGGGGGAGAGAGAGAGAGTGGAAGAGCGGTGAGCAAAGAGAGGTAGAGGGGGTAAGAGAGGAGGCGAGAGAGAGAGAGAGAGAGAGAGAGAGAGAGAGAGAGAGAGAGAGAGAGAGAGAGAGAGAGAGAGAGGGAGGGAGAGGAAGAGGAAGAGAGTGGGGGGGAGATGGAGAGGGGAAGAGAGTTAGAGAGAGAGATAGAGGGAGGGGGGGGAGATCTAGAGAGAGAGGAGAAGGGAGAGTGAGAGAGAGGGGGTGAGAGAGAGAAGGGGAGAGAGGGAGACAGTAGGGCGGATAAGGAGAGGGAGAGGGAGGAAGAGAGGAAGAAAGAGAGATATGTGGGTGCAAAGATTGGGAGCGGGAGAATGAAGGGGAGAGAGTGAGAGAGAGGGAGGGGTAGAGGGAGAGAGAAAGAGACAGGGAGAGGAGGAGAGACAGCGCAAGAGGTAGAGGGTCAGAGAGAGGGAGAGGAAGAGAGTAGGATAGGTAGAGAGAGAGAGGAGAGGGAAGGGGAGAGGGAGGAGGAGGCAGAGGAGGAAAGGGAAGGAGAGGGCAATGTGCAGAGGGAGAAGGAGTGGGAGGAAGATAACAGGAGGGAGAGAGAGAGAGAGTGGGTTAGGGGGAGAGAGAAGTAGAGGGGGAGAGGGAAAGAGAGGGAGGGAGAAAGAAGAGAGGGGGAGGGGGAGAGGGAGAGAGAGAGGGTATGAGACAAAGGGAGGGTGAGAGAGAGAGAGAGAGGCAAAGAGAGATAGAGAGATATGAGGGGGAGAGAGGAGGATAGCGAGAGGGAGTGGGAAAGAGGGGAAGGGAGAGGGGCAGAGAGATAGATATGTGGGGAAAGAGAGGGGGAGAGGGAGAGGGGAGTGCGAGAGGGAGGGGGAGAGAGCAAGAGAGGGGGGTGGGGAGAGGGAGAGAGAGGGAGAGAGAGCAGGAGAGGGGGGTGGGAGAGGGAGAGAGAGGGAGAGAGAGAAGTAGAGATAGAGTAGATTTAGGGCTTAGGGTTTAGGGCTTAAGGTTTAGAGTTTGGGGTTTAGGATTTAGGTTTTAGGGTTTGGGGTTTTAGTTTAGGTCAACGAGTTTAGGGTTTATAGTTTAGCGTTTAGGGTTTATAAAACACTTAAATAAAAGTTACAAAATGCTTTTTAAAATGTTATAAAATTCTTAGGTTTTAGGGTTTAGGGTTTAGGATTTACGGTTTGGGGTGTAGGGTTTAGGGTTTAGGGTTTATAACACTTTAGTAAATTATTTTAATAAACACTTAAATAACACTTACAAATATCTTTTTAGAATGTCTTAAAATGCTTTGTGTTTATGGTTTAAGGTTTAGGTTTTTAGGTTTAAGGTTTAGACTTTATAAGACTTTAGTATATTAATAGGTCAATTTATTCATGAAAAGTTTCGATTGAATTAATATTTTCTTATAGAATAATGTAGTGATTGATTCATGTTCATTTGTTTGAAATGTTCTATTTTAAGATGGCTAAATATGTTTATTTTTAAATATGTGTTATGTTAATTTTCATTAAAAAATAAAGAAGCTCCTCTTTTCATCGAGATTATAATCTCTAATAACAGGGTCAACCACGTGAAGGTGGAAACTTATATGCCCCAAAAACTTTTCATTGTATATGGGCTCTTCTACATATCAACATGTGGAGATGATTTAATTATATTGATTTAATATGTTAAATGATTAATGATGTTAATGGGTATTTTTTAAAAACATACTAACTTATTAACACTAATGAAAATAAATTCTTATAAAATTTTGTATCAATCAAATTATTATTGGTGTGGTAGTAATATTTATTAATTATAGTTCTTATATTGATTTAATATGTTAAATGATTAATTATATTAATGGATACTGTTTAAAAACATATTAATTTATTAACATTAATGAAAATAAATTATAATAAAATTGTTCATTAATCACATTATTATTGTTGTGGTAGTAATATTTATTAAATATAGTTACTAATTATGTTTCTTTATCTTAAAATGTTATGTTATCAAAATATTTATGTTTTGTTTAAATATTCAAATTAACTTATTAATATTTAGATGGAAAATGGTGAATGTGAGGAAAAAAATAATAAATAATAATAGTAATAATATTGTTGAAAATATGATTTAAAAATAAAACAAAATTATTAAATAAGATTAGTATTTATATTTTGGCTTTTAATTAAATTTATACATTTTCAAAATGATAGAAATATATTTTAACTATATACAATTAAAAAAGAAAAAGAAAAAATATGAATCTCATTATAATTAAAACTCGATATAATAAATAAACATTAAAATATTATAAAATAAAACGATAATGCTTAATTAAATCTATATAAAATACACACGTTCAAGTTTATAATAAAATTCATGCCTAATACAAATCAACATAACAAACACAAGAGTTCATTGACAAAACACATAGTAAACATACTTAATTAATTTCAAATAAACAAAGATACAATATACAATTTCAAATGCAATGGAATATAAAATTTAAACACATACATTCACAAACATTTGCAAAGCCACCTACACATACAAACATTTGAAAAAACATATTCTCACATGTATATGCAATTTCAGACAACACCTAGGATACAAATTTAAATAAGAAAATATAAAATTTTAGATTTTTAAATATCAAACACAAAATACAAATTCGAATAGAAAAACACATAATATACAATTCCAAATAAGAAAGACACATCATACAATTTCAAGTCATACAAAGACAAACACTCAAGCATGCCATTGCAACATTAAATAAGCAAACGCACAATATACAAAGTAAAAAGCTACTCACTATTTATGCTAGAAAATTAATTACAATCACAATTCAATACAACAAACACACTATTACAATTTCAAGTCACATAGAATACAAATATTCATAAATAAGCACGCGCCCACACGCACACACACATATCTAATTTCAGATAAATAAACATACAGAGTACAAGCTGAAATAAATAAACATACAATATACAAATTCAACACAATATACAAAGTAAAAAGCTACTCACTATTTATGCTAGAAAATTAACTACAATCACAATTCAATACAACAAACACACTATTACAATTTCAAGTCACATAGAATACAAATATTCATAAATAATCACGCGCCCACACACACACACATATCTAATTTCAGATAAATAAACATAGAGAGTACAAGCTGAAATAAATAAACATACAATATACAAATTCAACTAAACACACGATTTGACAATTTCAAATAAATAAACAAATATGGTACACAATTTGAATTCAAAATATCAACATAAATACATAAACATTTTTAAAATCACAAACATATATATAGAAATTCAAATAACTAAATATGTATTGAGTATTTAACCCACTATGTATAAGAAGCTAAATTATATGTGTATACTCTTATCTAATTATATAAATATCTAAAATAATATAATATAAAAAGCTTTAGAAACCAATGAAATAGAAAAGGGCCAAAAAAAAAAATCCAATATGAAGGCCTTGTTAATTAGAGAGATACTTTGGGCGTTTCAATGCATTGTGGAAGATTGTATAATTTGTATTTGTGTAAAAAATATTAAACATTTTTAAATGTAAGTGAACTTTGACTTAAATTCAATTGTGATAAGTGTTATAATATGAATGGATGATCATTTAATTGTAAGATGACATGATTCAAATATAAGTGTTGTAAAGTAAATGTATTTTAAAAAATGTGTTGTGATGCATATGAGTTTAAAGAAATACAGTCAACACAAACAAGAAATACTACACTACTCAAAGAAGAATGGGCCCCATCCTCCTTGAGCACTTGGAAGGACTATTTTTAATCCCTTCCATAAAAAATAATTTTATTAATAATTGTGTGCATAATTCTCTTACAATATTTGAGAAAAGAATAATATATAACTATATCAATATTTACTTTGGGAAAAACCTTTTCAGCAAAACTAGAAGGTGAAGTCCTTCATGTAAGTAAATGAAATAAATTTGCATGCAGTACCACATAAATAAGAGAAAAACTAAAGGTGAAGTGGTTCGTTTAAATAAATCTGTATGTAATACCACATAAATATTAGACAAAAATGTATACTTTTAACAAGATATATGGAAAATTATCAAATTATTTTTTATATAAAAATAATAATAATTTACATTGCATATATAATAATTAAAACAAAAGTATCAGTTTATTTTTTATATAAAAGTAATAATCATTTATATCACATCTATAAATAATATAAACAAAATTATCAATTTATTTTTCATATAAAAGTAATAATGATTTATATCATATATATAAATAAGGAAAACAAATTTACCTTCTTTCCCACTTTTCCTAACCGAATATGTAAACAGTTATTCCTAGAAACAGGCCTACAATATTATACACATCATAAATAAATAAACAAATATTTTTATTCATGAAATAATCCAAAAAGTAATAAAAATAATTTAAGTAAAAATATATATATGTAAAAGAGTTATTTATGAGTCATTCCTAGAAACAAACCTGCAATAATATACACATCATAAATAAATAAACAAATATTGTTATTCATGAAATAACTCAAAAAATAATAAACATAATTTAAATAAAAATATATATAGTATAAATTACAATTATATATTGTAATTAATGATATAATTAATTTAATTTTTAAAATGTATGGAAGGTTTTTACGGCAGCTGTGTGAAAAATAACGACAGATGTAGAAGGCCATTCCAATTTATGTGGGTTAAACCATCTCCCCCAAAAAACGATAGGAATGGTAGAATCCCCAAAGAAGTCGAACGGCTATACATATATAACTAAGAATTCCATTGACGCAAAAGAGTTGAACTGAACTGAATAAAAGTTGAATAAACCAGTAACTCACAGACTACATTCCAATTTATGTGGGTTAAACCATCTCCCCCAAAAAACGATAGGAATGGTAGAATCCCCAAAGAAGTCGAACGGCTATACATATATAACTAAGAATTCCATTGACGCAAAAGAGTTGAACTGAAGTGAATAAAAGTTGAATAAACCAGTAACTCACAGAGCAGAGCTGAGCTCGATGCATGTAGATTATTAATTTTAAAATGGATATTATATATATTAATTTGAAGGTTTAATAAACCTGTCAAAAGAAAGGAAGGGTAACTTCGAGATGCTTGGATGATAGAAGCAGGATGTTGGTTCCATCATTGAGTTTGATCAGCCAATAATTGGTGAGTAGGTTTAATTGTCACACAACACAATACAAAGAGACATGCCTGTAGTTAATTTGAATCTGAATCTAAAGACATGCGTTGGTACACAGGTGGATAGAAATGGTATAGGTGGATAGAAATGGTATGGTTAAAATTATGGGGGAGGAAACATTGCTTTAAATGAAAACTCATTCTTATGGTGGACACATGTGAGGAGGAAACATAGCCTTAAATCCATGGCTTGTAAAATTATTGGGGAGTAACACAGGTGGATAGAAATGGTATAGGTGGATAGAAATGGTATGGTTAAAATTATGGGGGAGGAAACATTGCTTTAAATGAAAACTCATTCTTATGGTGGACACATGTGAGGAGGAAACATAGCCTTAAATCCATGGCTTGTAAAATTATTGGGGAGTAAAAAGAGCCTTAAATCCATGTCGGGTAAAATTATTGAGGAGGAAATAGAGCCCTAAATGAAAATTTCATTCAATTTAATAGAAATGGTACAGTGGAAACATCTGAGGAGGAAACAGAACCTTAAATCCATGACTCATAAAATTATTAAGGAAACACAGCCTTAAATCCATGCTTGATGCACTCGGCACAAGGGTAAAATGATTGAGGAAACATAGACTTAAATCCATGGTTGATGCACGTGGCACGAGGAGGAAATAGAGCCTTAAATCCATGCCTGATGTTCTAGGCACAAAGGTAAAATTATTGAGGAAACATAGCCTTAAATCCATGGTGATGCACATGACAAAACACGTTACCGAGAAAAACGGAAAAACAAACAACCAAACCACAGGTTAAAGGAACAAAGAACACACGACACAACGATGGGTTAATCTAATAAAGAAGAAGAGGGGTTATACAAGAAAACAATACAGAGCCAATGATGCTTGAATTCCTAGGGGATAAGATAAATTGGTCAAGCTAGAGCTAGAAACATACATACAAAGGCCAATTGAAAGAATGAAGCAAAACTAGAAATTATTGATGAGGAAGGAGAGGCTTAAATTCAATATAAAAATGGCTAAAGTACTATGTTTATACTAATCAAAAGGATAGATAGGCATTGGGATTCGATTTCATTTCTTTAGCTAGATAGGCTAGGCAACTTCGTATTTTCTTCTTTGATTCATTTCCTTGCAACGTGAACCTTTCATTCATCCAAATAATTTACAATGCAACTAACAAAAATACAATGTTACGAAATGGAATTAGTAGAGATGAACCTAATAAACACTAAAATGAAACCAAATAGAGTTGAATTTGATCCATACCATTTCCCAAAAACTGTTAAACAACTTAACTCAAATCAACTGCCATGCCCTAGAGTCTCCTCCTCCTCCTCCTCGACTGTGTCGATACAGAATAGAACCAAAACACAAACGAAACTGACACAAGCATACCAGAGCCTCCTCCTCCTCCTAAACATCGATACATAATAGAGCCAAAACACAAATGACACTCACACAAGCATACCAGAGCCTCCTCCTCCTCCTCCTCCTCCTC
Source organism: Pinus tabuliformis (assembly GCA_031772625.1). Taxonomy (NCBI): domain Eukaryota; kingdom Viridiplantae; phylum Streptophyta; class Pinopsida; order Pinales; family Pinaceae; genus Pinus; species Pinus tabuliformis. The sequence goes on along the minus strand of CM062811.1, from coordinate 566,090,022 downwards.
CACCCCCCCAAAACACAAATGACACTGACACAAGCATACTGGCACAAGCATACCAGAGATAAGAGAAAAAACGATAAATACTTAATATAGGGATTCCCCAACTCCCTCCCTTCAACAGCTATAAGAGTGTTTTACGGCGTCTAAATCGAGGGTTCATGTTTTTTTTGTTTTTTTAAATTTCAATTCTGGCGCTTCTCTCTATTTTGGGAAAAATGGGGTGATGCCCTTTTTCATTTTTTTTTTAATTCTTGTGCTTTCTATTTTTGAAAAAGATGTCACGTAAATGCTTTTGTTGCCAGAATCATGCTTTTCCCTATTTTGGAAAGAATGGATTGATGCTTTTTTTTTAATTTCTATTCTTGTGCTTTTTATTGTGCTTTTTGTTTTTGAAAAGAATGCCACGTAAATGCTTTTGTCGCCAGGATCACGCTTTTCCCGTCTAGGTTCATGCTTTTTCCGTCCACGCTGATGCTTTTGTTGCCACGTTTATGCTTTCTCCGTCCACCCTGATGCTGTTGTTACTAGGTTCATGATTTTTCCGTCCACGCTGATGTTTTTGTTGCCATGTTCATGTTTTTTCCGTTGCGCTGATGCTTTTGTTACCAGCTTCATGCTTCTTCGATCCAGGTTGGGCTGAAGCTTTTGTTGCCAGGTTCATGCTTTTTCCATCCACGTTGATGCTTTTGTTGCGAGGTTCATGCTTTCTTCGTCCACCCAGATACTTTTGTTGCCAGGTTCATGATTTTTCCGTGCAGGCTGATGCTTTTGTTGCCATTTTCATGTTTTTCCCGTCCACGCTGGTGCTTTTGTTGCCATGTTCATGTTTTTTCTGTCCACGTTGCGCAGATGCTTTCGTTGGCAGGTTCATGCTTTTTGCCTTCACGCTTATGCTTTTTCCGTCCACGTTGGGCTGATCCTTTTGTTGCCACGTTCTTTTTTTGCGTCCACATTGGGCTGATGCTTTTGTTGTCTTTTTCTCTTTCAATTAAAGCTTTTTTCGAAGGGAAATATCCAACGCATAATAGGGCTTCAATTCATGTTTTTGTTTGTTTTGGTTACTCATTATTATATGGATGTGGAATTTATAATTCAGTTTCTATTTATTTTCCATTTTTCCATTTTATTTATTTTTTGGATGTTTGAAATAGGGTGGGGAAAGGCTTCAAGATTGGAGAGTTGGAGAGATATATTATGTTATTTATTTTTTATTTTATTTAATAGTTGTTATATGAAATTTAATGGATATTAATATAATATTTTATTTAAAATTGTAAAGCAATATGTATGTAGGGTAAGTATCTTGATAAATATGCAAAAAAAAATTAATAAGTTTTAAAAATGGCAAGTGGATTTGCGCGTGTGCGAATCTTTATCATGAATCATGCAATTTGGTCTTGATAGGGTCTTTGGTCTTGATAGGAATATAGTAATTAGTGTAGCCATATAAATGAAATGGCTAGCAAACTCAAATGAACATCAAAGCACACATGTCATGATATATTTCACATAGCCAAGCCAAAAAAACATCATGAACATCTTAAAACTCCTAATTAAATTTGTATTTAAAACTAAAAAAAAATTTCTTCCATAAAAAATTTATATTTATTATTGGAATAGGATTCTTGTCCATTTTACTTATTTAAGAAAGAAACTTACGTAGTGCTTTTAGAAATGTAACTGAATATCGTTTAGAAATGTAACTGAATATCGTTTATAAACCCTAACGTAGATGGATTTGAGATTTTTGAGATTTAACTGCCTATGAGGCAGTTGGGTGAATGGGATTTTTTTAAACCAATTTGTGTAAACTGCAAGTCAGATATATATTTCTATGAATTATTATTTAGTATTTACATTTCTCAACTATGACTACTCTTCCATTTTTGTAGTTAGCCGAGTGAAAAACATTTTTTTGTGCTGTAGAAGACTTGAACATTTTTTTAGCAGGTGAGCTTTCCCTCTTTTGCATGGCTACTATTCTCAATGTCCCAACTTGATATGGCTTGGCTTTTTGAAATTTATGATTTTTTTTTCCTACCCACATTTTGGTTCCATCTTAGGTATGTGTTTAATAGTTTTCTCAGGTTATGCATTTCACCGTGAACATTACACGTGCTTAAATTAAAAGCCAATTGAATTAACTTGATTGTGTTTTCCTATTTAATATTCATGAAAACTATTGTGGTAGTCAATGCTCATTGTAGACCTTGATATTAAGGAAATGAGCTCAGTTGGTTATAGGAAGAATGTTGGTTTAGGTATATATTCTTGATGTGTTTTTGGTGATTGATGAAGTTGTCTTGTTTGTTAGTATTTTCCTCATTTTTTGGGGATTCATTTATTCAATTCTAGTTGTTTGAATTAAAATGAACAACTAAGCTACATTATCAGCTTGAAGCAACATTTTCAATAATTAACGATTTCCCTTATAATTTACAAAAAGCCATGGTAACAAATATCCTTCATACAATGCTATTAGGTTGATACCATGCAATATTGAGGCATGATGGATTACAAATAATTTCAAACCTTTTACTATGTAGATAAAGTACAATGTTTGGTAATTCCACACAATTTTCTACATAGTGTTATAAGTTAGTTCAACTTTTATCTTTGATCATTGATTAACCGTAATAAAAGTTTCCATGTCATGACTACATATATCCCTTGCATGGCAAAACCTAGAATTTTGTTATGTTGTCATCTTCAATAGTTAATGTGTTGCATTGAAGCATTATGATTAAATGAGTTAATGTGTTGCATCGAAGCATTATGATAAAATGAGTTAATGTGTTGCATTGAAGCATTATCATAAAATGAGTTAATGTGTTGCATTGAAGCATTATCATAAAATGAGTTAATGTGTTGCATTTAAGCATTATGATAAAATGTTCTTCCTTGTTGTCTCAACAAGAGCATATCTTTTTGTGGTGTTTTCACAATTAGTTGTTAGCATCCTTAGATGCATTCTTTCTTTTCTTCTTTTAGGTTCTTTTTTATTATTGTGTGGTTTTCCTCAGCAGATATGCTCTTTTTTCAAAACAAGAGCAAAATATTTTGTTCTTTGAAATAGAAGAAATGATATTTCATGCTTATCCCTTCATCTATGCTCAATGTGAAATTCAAAACAAGTGAAAACTAACAAATAAAATCCACCTTAGTATGTCTTACATTATGCTACTTATTTTATTTTTAGTTGTTTGAAATTGCCACAAAAGTAATAAAAAAATTCACCTGAGCATGTCTTACATTATGGTACTTATTTTAATTTTTATTGGCCTGAAGAGTAGAAATTTTCACCACAAAATACTTAACTTAGTTTTCATGAAAATTTTGCAATACTAGAAATGGTTACATATTTAGCACTTTGGCTATGCATGATGGAAAATTCAAAAGTAAATTTTCATTGTGTTTCAAACAACCCAGAGGAGTACTAGATTTTAGTAAAATATATTTGAGTTAGTCTTCGCGAACTTAATATATTTTGGAACTTTTTTAGATTTTCACACCCTTTTTTTATTAACCTTCAAACTTGGTATTCGAAATGAAGTTTATTTACAGTTCTACGGATAGAGAAGGAAAAAGGTATCTCTTACCTTTCTGAATTTCTTTACTGCAAATATTGTTTGACTATATCATACCAATTTTTATTTATTTTGTTGAGGTTAGGTTTTTATGTATCATTAGTTGCTAATGAGAAGATATTTGTGAAGCCATTTTCTAGAAAGTGTTAGGGAATTAATTAATTCACTAGAAATATTATAACTCTAAATATTGAGAGTGATAACATTATTTGAATTTGTATATATATGTTTGTGATTTTGCAAATGTTTTATGTATTTATGTTTGATATTTTGAATTCAAATTGTCTAAGCTTGTGTTTACTTGAATTGCATGTAACATTATTTGAATTTGTATATATATGTTTGTGATTTTGCAAATGTTTTATGTATTTATGTTTGATATTTTGAATTCAAATTGTGTAAGCTTGTGTTTACTTGAATTGTATGTATATGTCACTTGTTTTGACGGTGTGTTTAGTTGAAGTGTGTGTTTGCTCGTTTGAAATTGCTTATATATGAGTGGTTTTGACAATGATTATTTTCTTTTGTATTTGGACATGAAATTGTATATTCTGTGTTTGCTTATTTAAACTTGTATTTTGTATGTTTATTTTATTGAAACTGCGTATATACGTGAATGGTTGTATGAATGTTTATTTACAAATATCTGTATGTAATTTGAAATTGTAATCATGTGTTTGTTGTATTGAATTATGAATTTGAATGTGCATGTATAATGTAGATTTTAATTTGTATATTATGAAATTACTTTTATTTAAAGTTGCATAAGAATATTTTAGTATTTTCTTTTATTGACATGAAATTGTATGTTGTGTGTTTAGTTGAATTTGTATATTGTATGTTTATTTATTTTAACTTGTACTTTGTATGTTTCTTGATTTGAAATTTGATAAACGTGTGTGTGTTTATTTATTTTAACCAAATACAATTAAAAAATAAAAAGAAAAAATACAAATCTAATTATAATTAAAACTCATTATAATAAATAAACATTAAAATATTATACACTAAAAATATAAGACTTAAAATTAAATCTATATAAAATACACATGTTCAAGTTTATAATAAAATTCATGCCTAATACAAATCAACATAACAAACACAAGCATTCATTAACAAAACACTTGGTAAACAAACTTAATCAATTTGAAATAAACAAAGATAAAATATACAATTTCAAGTGCAACGGAATATAAAATTTAAACATATACATTCACAAACATTGACAAAGCCACCTACACATACAAACATTTGACAAAACATATTCTCCCATGTTTATGCAATTTTAGAAAACACCTAAAATACAAATTTAAATAAGCAAATATACAATTTTAAATATCAAACACAAAATACAATTTCAAATACAAAAACACATAATATACAATTCCAAATAAGGAAACACATATCATACAATTTCAAGTCAATACAAAGACAAACACTCAAACATGCCATTGCAACATTAAATAAGCAAACGCACAATATACAAAGTAAAAACCTACACACTATTTACAGCTACAAAATTAATTACAATCACAATTCAATACAACAAACAAACACAATATTACAGTTGTATGTTGTGTGTTTATTTGAATTTGTATATTGTATTTTTGTTTATTTTGACTAGTACATTGTATGTTTCTTTATTTGAAATTTGATATCTATGTCTGTGTGTGTGCGCGCTTTTATTTATTTTAACCAAATACAATTAAAAAAGAAAAAGAAAAAATACAAATTTCATTATAATTGAAACTCAATATAATAAATAAACATTAAAGTATTATGCAATAAAAATATAAGACTTAATTAAATCTATATAAAATACACAGGTTCAAGTTTACAATAAAACTCATGTCTAATATAAATGAGCATAACAAACACAATCATTCATTGACAAAACACTTAGTCAACATACTTAATCAATTTCAAATAAACAAAAATACAATATACAATTTCAAATGAAATGGAATATAAAATTTAAAGACATACATTTACAAACATTCACAAAGCCACCTACACATACAAACATTCGACAAAACATATTCTCGCATACACCTACAATACAAATTTAAATAAGCAAATATACGATTTTAAATTTTTAAATATCAAACACAAAATACAAATACAAATAAAAATATAAATAATATAAAGTTCCAAATAAGGAAACACATATCATACAATTTCAAGTCAATATAAATACAAACACTCAAACATGCCATTGCAATATTAAATAAGCAAACGCACAATATACAAAGTAAAAACCTACTCATTATTTACACTAGAAAATTAAGTATAATCACAATTGAATACAACAAACAAACACACTATTACAATTGTATGTTGTGTGTTTAGTTGAATTTGTATATTGTATGTTTGTTTATTTTGACTTGTACTTTGTATGTTTCTTTATTTTAAATTGGATATATATATGTGTATGTGTGTGTGTGTGCGCGCTTATTTATGAATATTTGTGTTGTAGGTGACTTGAAATTGTAATACTGTGTTTGTTGTATTGAATTGTGTTTGCAATTAATTTTATAGTGTAAATAGTGCATAGTAGGTTTTATATGTTGTGTGTTTAAATTTTATATTCATTGCATTTGAAATTGTATATTTTATCTTTGTTTATTTGAAATTGATTAAGTATCTTTACAAAGTGTTTTGTCAATGAATGCTTGTGTTTGTTATGTTGATTTGTATTAGCCATGAATTTTATTATAAACTTGAATGTGTGTATTTTATATATCTTTAATTAAGTCTTATCTTTTTATTGTATAGTATTTTAATATTTATTTATTATATTGAGTTTTAATTATAATGAGATTTGTATTTTTTCTTTTTTCTGTTTTAGCTGATTAAGATATATTTATATCTTAACCAGTTAATTATATATATATATATATATATATATATATATATATATATATATATATATATATATATAAGGTTGATAAGTTAATTTGAACATTTGCAACAAAACATAAATGTTTTGATAACATAACATTTTAAGATAAAAAAACATAATTAGTAGCTATTTTAATAAATATTAATACCATAACAATAATAATGTGACTAAGGCAAAAATTTATCATAATTTATTTTTATTGATGTTAATAAATTGATATGTTTTTTAAAAATATCCATTAACATCATTAATCATTTAATAGTCGAACAATAGTGGCAATGAAGAAATTCAAAAAAGTAAGAGATGCCATTTACTTCTTTATCCCTAGAACTGTAAATAAAGTGCATTTCAAATACCAAGTTTAAAGGTTGAACATAATTGTCTACAACGACCATTGAGTACCACACTAGTTTGCATGAATATTAAATAGGAACATGCAATCAAGTTAATTCAATACGATTTTAATTTAAGTACGTGTAATGTTCATGGTGAAATGCATACTTTCATAAAACTATTAAGAACATACCTAAGACCAAATTAAAATGTGGGTATGAAAAAAACATAAGTTTCAAGAAGCCATATCAAAATGGGACGTTGAGAATAGTAGCCATGCAAAAGAGGGAAAGCTGGCACGCTAAAAAATGTTCAAGTCCTGTACAGTGCTACATCTTGTTAGCAAATCAAGAATAAAAAAAATGTTTTTCACTAGGCTAACTATAACAATGGAAGAGTAGATGAAATGTACATTCTAAATAATAATTCATAGAAATATATGTCTCACTTGTTGTTGGCACAAATTGGTTTAAAATATTCCCATCCACTCAAGCCCCTCATATGTTGTTAGATCTCAAATACAACTACATTAGGGTTGAGTTGACACAAATTGGTTTAAAAAATTCCCATCCACCCAACCCCCTCATATGTCACGTTAGATCTCAAATCCAACTACATTAGGGTTGATAAACAATATTCAGTTACATTTCTAAAAGCCCTTAGTAAGTTTATTTCCTAGAAAAGTAAAATGGACAAGAATCCTACTCCAGTAATAAATAGAATTTTTTTATGAAAGACACAAATTAAGTATGAGTTTTAAATACAAATTTAATTATCAGTTTTGAGATGTTCATGATTTTTTTTTGCTTGGCTCTTTGAAATATATCGAGAGGTGAGTGTTTTGATGTTCATTTTAGTTTGCTAGCCATTTCATTTATATGGCTACACTAATTCCCATATTCTTATATATCAAGGAGGACACTCCTCATTGTAAAGATTCGCACGCACACAATTTTCCACTTGCCCTTTTTAAAACTTATTAAAATCAGTTTTTACAAATTTGTCAAGACACTTACCCTAAATACATATTGCTTTGCAATTTTAAATAAAAAATAATATTAATATACAATAAATTTCATATAACAAATATTAAATAAAATAAAAAACAAATAACATAATATATCCATCAAACTCTTCAATCCTAAAGCCTTTCAACACCCTACTACAAACATCCCAAAAATAAATAAAATTTTAAAATAAAAATTAAATGAACACTGAATTATAAACTGCAAATAAATAAATAAATAAAAAAAAATATAAATTGAAGCCGTGTTGACAAGATGTGTGTTTGATATTTCCCTTCGGAAAAAGCATGGCAACAAAATGAACCTCACAACAAAAGAATTGGCCCAACGTGGATGGAAAAAGCGTGAACCTAGCAGCAAAAACATATACGTGACATCTTTTTTCAAAAATAGAAAACACAAGAATTAAAGCCCATCGAACTGAAAATAAATAAATAAATAAATAAAAAATATAAATTGAATCCGTGTTGACAAGATGTGTGTTTGATATTTCCCTTCGGAAAAAGCATGGCAACAAAATGAACCTCACAACAAAAGAATTGGCCAACGTGGATGGAAAAAGCATGAACCTGGCAGCAAAAACATATACGTGACATCTTTTTTCAAAAATAGAAAGCACAAGAATTAAAGCCCATCGAGGCTGCAATTGCTTTCTAACAAATTTTACTGTTGAATCTTAACTTTCACATAGTCAATAATGTTATAACTCTCTACATTTAGAGTTATAGTATTTCCAGTGAATTAATTAATTCCCTAACTATTTCTAGAAAATGTCTTCACAAATATCTACTTGTTAGCAACTAATGATACAGAACAAAACTAACCTAAAAAAAATGGTATGATATAGTCAAATATATATATATATATATGTGTGTGTGTGTGTGTGTGTGTGTGTGTGTGATATAATCACAATAGTGGCAATGAAGAAATTGAGAAAAGTAAGAGATGCCATTTCCTTCTTTATCCCTAGAACTATAAATAAATTGCATTTTGAATACCGGGTTTAAAGGTTGAACATCAATGTCTACAACGACCATTGAGTACCAAACTAGTTTGCATGAATAATAAATAGGAACATGCAATAAACTTAATTCAATATGATTTTAATTTAAGCACGTGTAATGTTCATGGTGAAATGCATACTTTGATAAAATTATTGAGAACATACCTAAGATCAAATTAAAATGTGGGTATGAAAAAAAACATAAGTTTCAAGAAGCCATATCAAAATGGGACGTTGAGAATAGTAGCCATGCAAAAGAGGGAAAGCTCGCATGCAAAAAATTGTTCAAGTCTTCTACAGTGCTACATCTCGTTAGAAAATTAAGCATAAAAAAATGTTTTTTCAGTGGGCTAACTATAACAATGGAAGAATAGAAGAAATGTAAATACTAAATAATAATTCCTAGAAATATATATCTGACTTGTTGTTGACACAAATTGGTTTAAAAGATTCCCATCCACGCAAGCCCCTCATATGCTGTTAGATCTCAAATCCAACTACATTAGGGTTGAGTTGACACAAATTGGTTTAAAAAATTCCCATCCACCCAACCCCCCATATGTCCCTCATATGTCGTTAGATCTAAAATCCAACTACATTAGGGTTGATAAACAATATTCAGTTACGTTTCTAAAAGATCTTAGTAAGTTTATTTCTTAGAAAAGTAAAATGGACAAGAATCCTACTTCAGTAATAAATAGAAAAACTTTATGGAAGACACAAATTAATTATGAGTTTTAAATATAAATTTAATTACGAGCTTTGTGATGTTCATGATTCTTTTTTTTTGGCTTGGCTATGTGAAATATATCGAGAGGTGAGTGTTTTGATGTTCATTTGAGTTTGCTAGCCATTTCATTTATATGGCTACACTAATTCCTATATTCTTATATATCAAGGAGGACACTCCTCATTTTAAAGATTCGCACGCACACAATTTTCAACTTGCCCTTTTTAAAACTTATTAAAATCGGTTTTGCAAATTTGTCAAGACACTTACCCTAAATACATATTGCTTTGCAATTTGAAATAAAAAATAATATTAATATCCAATAAATTTCATATAACAAGTATTAAATAAAATAAAAAACAAATAACATAATATATCCATCAAACTCTTTGATCCTAAAGCCTTTCAACACCCTACTACAAACCTCCCAAAAAAAATTAAATGAACACTGAATTATAAACTTCAAATAAATAAAAACAAAATATAAATTGAAGCGGAAAAGATGTGCATTTGATATTTCCCGCATGAACCTGGCAGCAAAAACATTTAGGTGGCATCATTTTTCAAAAATAGAAAGCACAAGAATGGAAACAAAAACATTTACGTGGCATCTTTTTTCAAAAATAGAAAGCACAAGATTAGAAATTTAAAAAAAGAAAAAGCATCAACCCATCCTTTTCCAAAAAGGAGAAAATCCAGAATTGAAATTTAAAAGAACCAAAAAATAATGAACTCTCAATTCAAAAATGGACGGGAGAATTCGGACGATGGCAGCTCAAGCATTTTGTGCTCTACAATGGACTCTCTAGGCCTTTCAGACGATGGTCATGATCTTTGCAGACTATTAGCCCAACTGGCACTGCAACATAGAGAAACCCTTTGACGATTTCCTTTCCATGAAGCACGGGTTCGAATCCTGCAGTTCCACGGGTTCGAATCCTGCAGTTCCACGGGTTCGAATCCTGCAGTTCGAAGCCTTGAAAATATGCTTGAAGTGAGATGTAGCTAGAGAAGCTAATCTCGGAAAGGTATTCACTGTTTCTCCCTACTCATTTGCTAGCTGTCGAATTGTATTGATAGCCTTGCACCCGTTCGCAAATTTTTGGTAGAATTTTGTATTATCATGCCCCTCCGTAAGCCATATAGCTTTGCTTCTTAGGTGCCAACTTTCTTCTCAATCCTTTACTATCTGACTCCTCTTGGCAAGTAGGGATGTAATCTTGTTCTTATGTTCTAGGGAGGAGTAGATCCCTCCATGTTCATTCTCGAAGACCTCTATCTCTTCTTCAGTAGCCTTGAGGATAAGGTCCTCCAATGTTCACTTCTTTTGCACCCATATTTCGGATAGTTTCTTCAATTCTCTCAGGTTATGAGCAAACCCTTCTATGATGCTCCCTCTAGACTCTAGGGGATTGGCCTTCCAAAATTTAGTGACTAACTTGGTGTAGTCAACATCTCGTATCCAGGCAAAGTTAAATTTGAAGGGGGGACTCTAGGTTTGTTCATTCCTCCACTTATTTCCAAGTATATTAGTCTATGATCAAATATGCCCCCAAAATCGACCCACTGTCTAATTCTATGACTTATTTTCATTAGGTGCTCCTTTATGAGGAACCAATCAAGCCTCCTAGGAAGGTTGTCATCTCCGGTTCCGTTGTTCCTCCAAGTAGGTTGAAATTTGGTTGAAGGGATATCGATAAGGTTATGATCCTCTAGTATGTTCTCAAAGAACTCCAAGAGAGTGTCCCTTTGAGCATTCTTCCCCCATGATTCCGCAAAACTAATGGAAAAATTTAGGTCTCCCCCTAGAATGAGCTTGTCCCGCTGAATAATTTGTGTGTTTAGTAGTCGGTTCTACTATTCTTCCATATTATGATAGGGTCCATAAATGTTAATGATATTGATCTCTGATTCAAGTTCAAGTGAGTAGATGTCCACCCTGATGTTCCCAGTGCTTCCCCATATGTTACAGATTCTAATGGAGTTGGAGTTTATCCCTAGTGCCAATCCCCTCGAGTGTCCATTTGCATATAAAGAGCGAAAAGTCCACAAAAGAAGCCAAGATTCAAGAACGTGGGCTAATTTTTTCCCAGGGCTAGCCAACCCTCAAAAGTTGAAGGATAGCATCTTCATGGGGTGGGGGGGCGCTCAAGGGTATTCACTACTCTAAGAGCCCAATCAATGGAATGTTGTCTACTAGATGTTATCTCTTCCCCAGCTTGTAGGATGGCTTTCAATAAGAAAAAAGGTCAGCCTCGAGGTTGCTTTTGGGTGGAGGGAGGTAATCAGACCAATTCCCAATGAATCAGGGGCCTGAGATCGAGTCTGGGATCAAAGCGGGTATCTGGAAGATGGAGTTCTGTGATCAAGAATGGTGGGGATGGCTAGGGGGTCCTCAGGAAAAGAAGGTGGAGTGCATGAGAAGGTGGGGGAAGGGGGTTTAAGGTGGCATGCCAGAGTAGTGGGGGTTATAGAGCAAGGAACATAGGCCTGTAATATATTTTATGCAATGCAATAAGAGGAAACAGTGGTAAAAGAAGAGGAGGAAGAAGATTCTGACATACCTGCGGAGAATGCAGCCTCGACAGCTTCCCTTGCTCTGGTTAGAGGAGGTGAAGGGGGCCCATATGCTACTTTCCCACACTTCTTCCTGGCTTCCTTTGATGGTACTTTCTCTGCAGCAGCTTGTACCATGTGATTCACTACCTCTTCAACCGAGGGGGGGTTTCCTTGATCATGTGAGCTCTTGTGCGGAGTGGCATTATCCTTGTCTCCAGCTCTCTCCTTACCATTCAGAGGGAAATCCTTTAAAATATGTGCCACCTTATGGCACCTTTTGCAACGGAATGGAACCCCCTCATAGTAAAGAATCTGATGCCGAGAGAAAGTTCTCCACTGTAATATAATATGTTCCTGAAGACCCCCCATCGTATCTAGATGTACCAAAACCCTGGCATATGCCATCATTCCAATAGATAGGTATGATTTATCGTGCTCAAGGTAAGTGCCCGAGGTATTTCCTATGTGCCAAAAATGTCCTACGACCCAAATTAGAGGGGCAATCCAGGAAGCTGAACCCAGATTGGCCTGACTCCTATCTATTCTCTTTCCAGGTCAAACAGAGGGTTCTAGCGGCACAGAAGGACGGGAGCCTGTTCAAAATGTTAGAAGGGGGACAGGACCCAATTCGTGTGCTCGTCTCTAGCGAACCAAAGAGCAAACCAACCTCTACCAAACATTTGAACAAAAAGAAAATAGGCCAAGTGTTGCCCCATACCTTTGATGTCTAAAGCTTCAAACGAGCCACTGTGTGATTTTTTCCTTGGATCCTCCCAACCAGAACACGGTCTGCCATGTCCATGCAATCACCCCACTGGATATCTTCCCCAACCCTAATAATGAAGTCTTCAACTTTGGATTTGAAGCACTTGAGATTTTTGCTCAGCCTTGTAATAGCTTCAAAGGAGTCTAGTCGTTCCTTACATAGAGTTGGGTTTGAAGGAGGGTTTCCAGGGTTTTGGTGTGAGCCCGTGGGAAAAGAGTCTGAGAGTGGGGACCTATAGCGTAGGAGCAGGATGGTGGAAGAGTTGAATTAGATGCCAGAGGAGGCCCTTGTGTTGTGTTCGAGGGGTTTCCAAGGGGAGGGTTTAGGGAACTTGCAGACAGAGTGGGAGGAGGGTAATGCGAGGTATCAGATATAGGTTTAGGGCTAATACAGTCAATCGCAAAGTTAAGTGTGGAGGGAGACTCGGGAGGGGAAGAGGGTATCGCCATACTATAGGGGGCTCAGAGAAGGTCAACATTGAAATGGAGGGCCCAGAGATCAAGGAAAGGCCTGCAACGGTGTTCGTTAGATTGAAACAGTAGGGGAGCATTCCTTCCGAGGTTGAAGGCGGAGTTGGTCAGATGTTGACACCTGGCAATGGATCCTTCGAATAGTCGAAAATATCCAATTCCATGGTTTTTCCGAGAAAAACCTTCCCGAGCTACCTCTGAAACTATCGTATCAAACCTAGGTAGGGTAATAGGCAGGTAAGTTAGTAAAAGAGTAAGGAAGTCATGGGTTTGAGGAAACTTACTAGGCCATTATGGAGTGCATGGTCGCATTATGGTAACCACCATAGTGTCGGTAGCAGAGGCAAAATGAATATGCAGGAAGTGAGGTATATGTTTCTCTACAGAAACCCTAACCTTTTTCAAGCTGGCGCTAGGACTCCATCTCCTTCCCTTTAAGGATCTGTAGTTCCATCCTTTTTTCAATTTTTTTAATGGTTTTATTTTAAAAGTATAATTTATTTATTATCATTGTAATGATTAAATGTTTTATATATCATATTTAAAGATAAATATGTATTCTAGTTTATTAAAATATTATGAGTAAATCTATATAGTAAGGCTTGTTAATTTGAGATATTGGAGTGACTACCTAAAAGTATATTTATTAAACTTTTTCACTCACTTTAAACTCTTCCATATTACTTTAAATTGTTAAATTAAATAATTGATTAAACATTTGTAAAATTTTATAAGAAAAAAAATGAATTGAAATTGTAAATTTTATCCATATTAAAATGGAAATTGTAAAATTTTTCACTTAAATAATTTTATTCACATTTTTTAATAATATGGATAATTGTTAATTTTATTAAATGAGAAACAAAATTCTAATTACCAACTTTAAGTGAAGCTAAAGAAAAAAAAAGCGGCATATTGATATTTGAGATATATAATCATCATTTTAGTTTGTTTGTCTAATTAGGTGTAGTAATAGATAATAAATTATTAATCCAGATCACATATAAACGAGTTCACATAGAAATTTTATTTGTCAAGGTGAAAACAAAACATAAAAAGGTAACATTACTATGAGTCCACTAAGGAGGGTAGATGGAGGTGATTAACAAAGATGTTGGAGGATGAATAATGCTTTAGTAGTTTCATAATTAATTGAAAAAATAAATAACTATTTTTATAATCAACCCAAACTTAGATGAAAAATAAGCCAAAATCTGATCCATCCATAAAGTTATAAGAAAATATAGGAATTAATAAAATGTTTGTACATAATTTATCCATGTACTTTTGATGTAATTTATCACTACAAACTTGAGAACATTCTATCTTATAAGAATAGTAACCTTAAAAGAGTTATAATTTCAAATAACATTGTCATTGATTTACAAATTACCCAAATAATATCCCACTCCTAACCATTTCAAGTACTCTCAACCTTATCTATAAAAAAAATCATATAATTTATATTAATATAAAATTTTAATCCTATATATAAAATCACAAACCAATACAATTTAACCTAAATTAATTCAGTTCAACGATATAACCATGAATGAGTACACAATACAACCATGAATGATCGTCGAAGTTAAATTTTATAATCTTTTGTCAATAAATATAATTTTTAATAAAAAATCAGGTAAACTCATATCTTTGATTTTGTTGTTAAAAGCATTCCCCTAAATAAAACCAATCCTATTATTTCCAGTAAGTCAAGACTTCCCGTCTCGTATATATTACGGTTATTGAAAACCCATGCTGTATTTCTGGCATAGTATTTGTCGTCTCCATAGTTATCGGCACGCACTTAAAAATGTTCATGTTTTAAAGTTCGTTGAACTGTAATGCGGGGAATTGCATGCAAGCCGCTGAAGAAGAACGAACGGCTGCACTGGGACCCATTTGGTAATTCAATGGTGACATCCAAGTCAATTTAGGAGAGAATTAGTAAATGGAAATCAATAATATTTCAAAGAAATGTTGAGAAACCATCTGAATGAACATGTAGATACATATTGTGTATACATATTTGAACATATGCATATTTCTCATTGCGATGCAACATATGCATATTTCTCATTGCATGTGCATCGCAAGGTTGAGTTTCATGGTTTGAACATCATATTATTTCACACAGCGAGTGCACTTATTGCTATTATAACAACAGTTTCAGGTGCGTCCAAGGTTCTGTGTGGTTTGCTCCAACTCCCGTAAGCTGATGCTGAATGACGAGTGCAAGGAATCGCGACTCTTGACTATTGAATTGCAAGAAGTGTCTGTAGGTAATATCCATTAAGAAAGACCTTTGAAATTTTCCGTTGGAGACAGTGTCTCTGAAATTTTACCCGAATGATAAAGAACCCAATAACAAATAACAAAGAATTTACCAAAATACCAACCTGAAAAGGTTACAATTTCAAGTTGCATTGTAGTTAACTTACAGATTGGAATGAAGACCTGAGTGGTAATGTCAAGAACTCAATAACAAATAACAAAGAATTTACCAAAATCGTTCAATCTGTAATCTACCATTATATTTAATTTCATCCTGTGTACAGAGGAATCCATATCGGCCCTGCCATGGCATATCTATATACTTACATAAAAGCCAAACCAACTCAACATTTGGAGGAAGAGAAAAAATTCAAAATAAACCAAAGTATATAGCATATAGGTTGTGATTTATCCGATGGCGGCATCGTAACAAACCTCAAACTCCGTGGATGAAACTGATTCAACCATTCTCAAATTTGAAATTCAATTAGCTAGAGTTAGGGCGGGTGTTTTCAAAATTCAAATGAATATCGCATAAATGCATATTTCAAATCCACCCCGTATTTACGACATCGAAGCACACTGACAGCATTAATTACTTTGAAGCGAAACGCACTACCTGTATTAATGACAGTGAACCACCGGTGCTTCGGATAATATCTTTCATATGTAAAGGTGCCAATAATTGGCTTAGTGCATGGGCTTTAAAAATTGCCGTTTATATGGGTTATGATGCCATTTACACCCCCCAACGGGCAGGAGTGAGGACCACTGGAATCGATTTACTTCAAACCTAGTTTCGTTTTTCCGACTACCGGAATCGATTACTTCAGACCCATGGGATTCTCACGAACGCGTGTCAGTTAAGCTGTAACTAACGACTTATGACGTAATCATTATAGGCTAATGGCCAGTTATCCACATGCCGACGTGGCCACCACAGAAAAAAACTACGAAAAAAAGCGGCCATAGAATAAAGAACACGGCGATCCTTTCTAAAAATAAAAAATATACTAAGAAGGAGATCGTTAGCAGGTGAATCTTACTAAAAATAAAAATTACTAACCTTTTAACCACAACAAAATCGAAAAGCTAAAAGCCTAACGGTTTCAAGCGGATTTGAAAAACTTAAGAAATCAATTTTGTGATATGCAGCTACTTACAGGAGCGCCTGTATATTTGATCTTTGACACGCGCTGAGCGGCCGGACATGTGTGGAATAGGAGTGGTTGTATGTATGATTGCATGAACAGGCATGACAATGAGCGGTCAGCAGCGTCGAGGAGATTTTTGGGTTTTCAGATCTGAGTATCTTTTTGTTTAGTTTTTTCTTTTCTTGTGTGTCAAGTATGGCTATGCTTGCCAAGTGTCTTTTTCTTCATTTGTTTTATATTTTGATTTATTTTACTAGCTTGTGGTTTTAGTTTTGAGAGTGTGGGATAGAAAGTGAAGATAAATATGAAGTAATAATGAAACTGACGTCATTTTGCAATAAGAATTAAGAATTCGGCATGGTTATCCATGAGGTATTTTCTGTTATATTTTCTTGATACTTAAATTTGTGGATAAAAATTTAAATTATAGATAATTATATTAGAGTTAATGTGTATTTTAAAATGATTTACTGTTTACCCGGAATAAAAAAGTAAATAGAAAAGGTAAATAAATAAATCTGAATGTAATAAATATCTGCGTTTGATATTTCCCGCATGAACGTGGCAGCAAAAACATTTAGGTGGCATCTTTTTTCAAAAATAGAAAGCACAAGAATGGAAACAAAAACATTTACGTGGCATCTTTTTTCAAAAATAAAAAGCACAAAAATAGAAATTAAAAAAAAAAAAAAACATCAACCCATCCTTTTCCAAAAAGAGAAAAGCCAGAATTGAAATTTAAAAGAACCTAAAAATAATGAACTCTCAATTCAAAAATGGACGGGAGAATTCGGACGATGGCAGCTCAAGCATTTTGTGCTCTACAATGGACTCTCGAGGCCTTTCAGACGATGGTCATGATCTTTGCATACTATGAGCCCAACCGGCACTGCAACATAGAGAAACCTTTGACGATTTCCTTTCCATGAAGCACGGGTTCGAATCCTGCAGTTCCACGGGATCTGTGTGTTCCATGGACGGAGGGAGCGGAGTTTCGACGGTTTCTGAATGGGTCTCGTTTGTGATCAGAAATATAAAGTTGGGCTTCTGCAGTCCGTGTTTTTCATCGCGTGTTTGATCGGTAATTTTGATAATTTTACCTCCGAAGCTTTATATGCACTTTGCTGCCGCTAGATCATTAAGAATTTCAACTAATTGTTAAGAATTTGCTTGGTTACTGTTATTGGATCTTGATGTTTATTTACTGATGCCGGTGCAGGGATATTTGGGCAATTGTCTGATTCTTCGCTGGGAGGGAAGGAGTGGTTGGTTTGCAACGCCATCTTCGGTTTCTTGACGACATTCTCGCCCAATTTCTGGGTTTATTTGATTCTCCTTTTATTGACGGGAATTAGCACTGGCGGCGTTGGGCTGTCGTCTTGGCATGTCGACTTTGTATTTCTTTTCCCTCGGCATAGCTCTGCTTCCAGCTCTCTCCTACTTTTCTGGCGGCTGGAGATAGTCGCTTTGATTCCTTCGGCCTTGTATTCTCTCAGAAATGGTATGAATCAAATTTTATTTAATTTAAGTATTTATGTTCATCTCTACTCTAGTTTGCTGAACTAATTCCATTTCATTGCCTTGTAAAATGTTTGGTGCTATTAGAATGAAGGACGGGCTGACGTTGCAGGGAAATGAATGAAAGAGGTAGTTGACATTGCTACTGTTCAAAGCGTACCTCGCTAAAGAAATGGAATCCCAATTTCACGTATGTAGAGATGGCCATGTTTAAACATGGTGCTTTAGCAATTTTTAAGGCTCTGCTTCCTCCTCCTCAATAATTTTTATTACATTTAATATTTACTTCCTTGCGCCAATCCCCTGTGTACACGTCTTTGGCTTTAGATTAACCAATTTATCACTTACGAATTCAAGCACCATTGGGACTAGGTTTTTAATGACTTCCCACAGCTTTGTATTTGGGTTTAATGTTTTGTGTATTAGTTTAGTTTGTGGTTTTCTTCTATAACTTTTTTTTTTATTAGTTTAACCAATAGTGCATCGACCATGGATTTATTTTTTTTTTTATTAGTTTAACCAATAGTGCATCGACCATGGATTTAAGCCTCTGTTTCTTCCTCAATAATTTTATTCTTCTACATCAGCCATGGATTTAAACCTCTCTTTCATCCACAATAATTTCTATTACCCTTGTGCATCAGCCATGGATATAAGCTTCCATTTCCTCCGTAGTAATTTCTATTTTCCTTTTGATGTGTGCTAAGCCTTTATTTCCTCCTCGGTAATTTCTATTTCCCTCGTGCCGTGTGCATGATTTAGGCCTCTGTTTCCTTCTTAATAATATCTATTATCCTTGTGCCGTCTTGTGCATCTTCCATGGATATAAGGCAGAGGCTGTGACTCTTTCTTATCAGTGAATCACCGGCTTCTTCAACTTTTAAATTAATAATAATCCAATCATGCTCAGCTCTTTCGCGTCAACTCGCAATTCTCAGTTATATATGTAATATAGGTTTTCAAATTAATAATACGTACTACTGTGTGAGTTGCTCTTTATTTATCTATCATTGGTTTATTCAATTTTAAATTAAAAATAATCGAAATCAACTCAGCTCTTTCGCGTCAATTGGGATTCTCCGTTATATATAGCGATCTTTCACTCCAATCCTCTAAAATCAATTTCAATACGTAATACTATGTGAGTTACTTTTTATTTATCTATCATTGGTTTATTAACTCATAAAATGAGTTAATGTGTTGCATTGAAGCATTATGATTAAATGAGTTAATGTGTTGCATCGAAGCATTATGATAAAATGAGTAATGTGTTGCATTATGATAAAATGTTCTTCCTTGTTGTCTCAACAAGAGCATATCTTTTTGTGGTGTTTTCACAATTAGTTGTTAGCATCTTTAGATGCATTCTTTCTTTTCTTCTTTTAGGTTCTTTTTTATTATTGTGTGGTTTTCCTCAGAAGATATGCTCTTTTTTCAAAACAAGAGCAAAATATTTTGTTCTTTGAAATAGAAGAAATTATATTTCGTGCTTAGCCCTTCATCTATGCTCAATGGGAAATTCAAAACAAGTGAAAACTAACAAATAAGATCCACCTTAGTATGTCTTACATTATGCTACTTATTTTAATTTTTAGTTGTTTGAAATTGCCACAAAAGTAATAAAAAAAATCACCTTAGCATGTCTTACATTATGGTACTTATTTTAATTTTTATTGGCCTGAAGAGTAGAAATTTTCACCACAAAATACTTAACTTAGTTTTCATGAAAATTTCGCAATACTAGAAATGGTTACATATTCAGCACTTTGGCTATGCATGATGGAAAATTCAAAACTAAGAAAAACAGATATCTAGGTATGCGTTACTTATGGTACCACTTTTAATTTTCATTGTGTTTCAAACAACCCAGAGGAGTACTAGATTTTAGTAAAATATATTTGAGTTAGTCTTCGTGAACTTAATATATTTTGGAACTTTTTTAGATTGTCACACCCTTTTTTTATTAACCTTCAAACTTGGTATTCGAAATGAAGTTTATTTACAGTTCTAGGGATAGAGAAGGAAAAAGGTATCTCTTACCTTTCTGAATTTCTTTACTGCGAATATTGTTTGACTATATCATACCAATTTTTATTTATTTTGTTGAGGTTAGGTTTTTTTGTATCATTAGTTGCTAATGAGTAGATATTTGTGAATCCATTTTCTAGAAAGTGTTAGGGAATTAATTAATTCACTAGAAATATGATAACTCTAAATATTGAGAGTGATAACATTATTTGAATTTGTATATATATGTTTGTGATTTTGCAAATGTTTTATGTATTTATGTTTGATATTTTGAATTAAAATTGTCTAAGCTTGTGTTTACTTGAATTGCATGTAACATTATTTGAATTTGTATATATATGTTTGTGGTTTTGCAAATGTTTTATGTATTTATGTTTGATATTTTGAATTCAAATTGTGTAAGCTTGTGTTTACTTGAATTATATGTATATTTCACTTGTTTTGACGGTGTGTTTAGTTGAAGTGTGTGTTTGCTCGTTTGAAATTGCTTATATATGAGTGGTTTTGACAATGATTATTTTCTTTTGTATTTGGACACGAAATTGTATATTCTGTGTTTGCTTATTTAAACTTGTATTTTGTATGTTTATTTTATTGAAACTGCATATATACGTGAATGGTTGTATGAATGTTTATTTACAAATATCTGTATGTAATTTGATCTCAAATCCAACTACATTAGGGTTGATAAACAATATTCAGTTACATTTCTAAAAGCCCTTAGTAAGTTTATTTCCTAGAAAAGTAAAATGGACAAGAATCCTACTCCAGTAATAAATAGAAATTTTTTATGAAAAACACAAATTAAGTATGAGTTTTAAATACAAATTTAATTATCAGTTTTGAGATGTTCATGATTTTTTTTGGCTTGGCTCTGTGAAATATATCGAGAGGTGAGTGTTTTGATGTTCATTTGAGTTTGCTAGCCATTTCATTTATATGGCTACACTAATTCCCATATTCTTATATATCAAGGAGGACACTCCTCATTGTAAAGATTCGCACGCACACAATTTTCCACTTGCCCTTTTTAAAACTTATTAAAATTGGTTTTTACAAATTTGTCAAGACACTTACCCTAAATACATATTGCTTTGCAATTTTAAATAAAAAATAATATTAATATACAATAAATTTCATATAACAAGTATTAAATAAAATAAAAAACAAATAACATAATATATCCATCAAACTCTTCAATCCTAAAGCCTTTCAACACACTACTACAAACATCCCAAAAATAAATAAAATTTTAAAATAAAAATTAAATGAACACTCAATTATAAAGTGCAAATAAATAAATAAAAAATATAAATTGAAGCCGTGTTGACAAGATGTGTGTTTGATATTTCCCTTCGGAAAAAGCATGGCAACAAAATGAACCTCACAAGAAAAGAATTGGCCCAACGTGGATGGAAAAAGCATGAACCTGACAGCAAAAACATATACTTGACATCTTTTTTCAAAAATAGAAAGCACAAGAATAGAAATTTAAAAAAACCAAAAGCATCAACCCATCCTTTTCCAAAAAGGTGAAAAGTAAGAATTGAAATTTAAAAAGCCAATAAATAATGAACTCTCAATTCAAAAATGGACGGGAGAATTCAGACGATGGCAGCTCAAGCATTTTGTGCTCTACAGTCTCGCATGGACTCTGGAGGTCTTTCATACAATGGTCATGATTTTTGCAGACTATGAGCCCAACTGGCACTGCAACATAGAGAAACCCTTTGACGATTTCCTTTCCATGAAGCATGGGTTCGAATCCTGTAGTTCCACGGGATCTGTGTGTTCCATGGATCGGGCGTCATGGGGCTGGGACGGAGGGAGCGGAGTTTCAATGATTTCTGAATGGGTCTCGTTTGTGATCAGAAATATAAAGTTGGGGTTCTGCAGTCCGCGTTTTTCATCGGGTGCTTGATCGGTAATTTTGATAATTTTACCTCTGAAGCTTCATATGCATTTTGCTGCCGCTAGATCTTTAAGAATTTACAGTTATTGGATCTTGATGTTTATTTACTGATGCGGGTGTAGGGATATTTGGGAAATTGTCGGATTCTTTGCTGGGAGGGAAGGGAGTGCTGAGTTTGGTCTGTATTTGCAACACCATCCTCAGTTTCTTGACGGCCTTCTCGCCCAATTTCTGGGTTTATTTGATTCTCCGTTTATTGAAGGGAATTAGCATTGGCGGCGTTCGACTATCGTCCTTCGTTTTGGCAACTGAACCTGTCGGGCCGTGTAAGAGAGGACGAATTCGCATGTTGACTTTGTATTTCTTTTCCCTCGGCATAGCTCTGCTTCCAGCTCTCTCCTACTTTTCTGGTAGCTAGAGATATCTGTACATAGTCGCTTCGATTCCTTCGGCCTTGTATTGCCTTTTCATTCTGCCATTTGTATCAGAGTCCCCCCGATGGTACCTCGTCAAGGGCGGGCTGGAAGATGCCATGAAAGTCATGAGATCGATTGCGGCCAAGAACAGAAATCTCTGTCGGCGGGAGTATCGTTGGCATTGGACGGGGACGAGCACACTCCTGCAGAGCCTGAGGAACCATCGGGAAGCCTCGTGGACGTATTCAAGTCGCCCGTGACGTGTATGAGGATGGTTTTAATAGGGTTCATCTGATTTGTATGTGGTGTAGGGTATTATGATTCGTATGTGGTGCAGGGTATTATGGATTAAGCCTGAACATGGTAAATCTGAGTACTAATTTATATGTGTGTGTTTTCCTCAATGCAATCACAGAAATACCTACCTACGCCCTCATGGCAGCTATGCTCGACAAATTCGGAAGAAGGGCGATGCTCGTCTCCACCATGCTGTTGAGCGGACTGGCTTGTCTGTTGGGAAGCTTTATGTCGACGGTACTCAATGTTTAGGGTTCGAATCTCGATCCAACACTGGTCACATGGGATTCTTCACTGGCGTGCAGTTAGCGAGTGGAGTCGTCAGAATATTCGGTATGCCGGGGGCGTATAACTTGATATTTATATACACATGCGAGCTGCTTCCGACAGTAGTCCGGAATGCAACTCTAGGTTTAATTCAATTCTATTTAATTTCATTTCAGTGTCTATTATGTTCACCTTTGCGAGAGCTAATTCCATTTCATAACCTTGTGTTTCTGTTGGGTGCATTGTAAAAATGAAGGGCTGGTGTTGCAGGGAAATAAATGAAAGAAGAAAATAAGTGGTTGTTGTTCCAAGCCTAGTCTATCTAGCTAAAGAAACAAAATCGAATGAAATCCCAATTCCAGGTATTTGTGTCTTTTTTATTAGTTTAAACTAGGCGCTTTAGCCATTTTTATTTTGAATTTAAGGCTGTACTTCCTCCTCAATAAATCCTATTTTTTTTTCATTGCTTCAATTAGCCGTTGCACGCATGTCTTACGCTCTAGCTTGAACAGTGTATCTTTTCCCCTAGGAATTCAAGCATCACTGGCTCTGTATTATTTGGATTTGATTAGTTTGTAATTTCCCTGTATAACACCTCTTTTTATTTATTAGTTTGGCCCATGGTCGTGTCTTGTGTTCTTTGCTCCTTTAACCTGTGGTTTGGTTGTTGTTTTTTCCCATTTTGGTATAACTTGTTAGTTGTGTATTGTTTTAAGCATCAGCCACGGATTTAAGGCTTTATTTTCCTCAATAATTTTACCCTTATGTCGAGTGCACATGCATGGATTTAAGGATCTTATCCTCAATAATTGTACCCTTTTGCCGAGTGTATTAGACATGGATTTAAGGCTCTATTTCCTATTCAATAATTTTATGAGCCATGGATTTAAGCCTCTGTTTCCTCCTCAGATGTGTCCACCATACCACCTCTATTAAATGGAATGAATTTTTCATTTAAGGCTCTATTTCCTCTTTAGTTATATTACCCGGTATGAATTTAATGCTCTTTTTCCTCCTTTACGAGCCATGGATGTGTCCACCATACCAATGAATTTTTCATTTAATGCTTTGTTTCCTCCTCCATAATTTTAACCATATCATTTCTATCCACCTTTGTAAGCATGTCTCTCGATTCAGATTCAGCTTAACTACTCAAACTCATTAATGGAACCAACTTCCCACTTCTATCATCTTGCGGTTAGCCTTCCTTTCTTTTGACACGTTTATTAAACTTAATAATACATACATATAGCTATGTTCTGTGAGTTACTCTTTTTTTCTTATCATCACTGGTTTATTCAACTTTTACATTAATAATAATCCAATCCAGCTCAGCTCTTTCGCATCAATTGGGAATTCTCTGTTATATATGTATAGCCCTTTTTAGCTTCAATCCCCTGGAATCAGTTACATTACAACCTTCCCCTTCTTTGGGGATTCAATGCCCCCCTCCAAGTCTGGTCTAGTATTAGCTAGTCCCTCTATCATTCCTACTGTTTTTTCCCAGGATAGTTTAAGCCACATAATGGCCCTCTAGATCTGTTGTTTTATATTTTTCACATCTGTTGTTTTATATTTTTGACACAGCTGCTAGAAAACCTCTCATACATTTTAAAATTTTGTTGTTTTATATTTTTCACATAGCTGCTAGAAAAGCCTCTCATACATTTTAAAATTCAAATTAATTATATCATTACATATAATCGTAATTCATAATATATATTTTATTCAAATTATGTTTATTATTTTTTGGATTATTTCATTAATAACAATATTTGTTTATTTATTTATGACGTGAAAATTATTGCATGGTTGTTTCTAGGAATGACTCATAAATCACGGTTATAGCAAATACATTTACGAAAAGTGCGAAGGAATGTAAGTTTAATGTATGTTTATTTCGTATATGCGATATAAATTATTATTACTTATATAAAAAAGAATTGATAATTTTGTTTTCATTATCTATATATGCGATATAAATTATTATTATTATTTTTATATAAAAAAGAAATTGATAATTTTGTTTTCATTATTTATATATGCCATATAAATGATTATTACTTTTATATGAAAAAATAAACTGATAATTTTTTATATATCTCGTTAAAAATATACATTTTTCTCTAATACTTATGTGGTATTGCATGCAGATTTATTTACACTAAGGACTTCACCTTCTAGTTTTTCTAATATTTATGTGGTTTTGCATGCAGATTTATTTACATAAAGGACTTTACCTTCTAGTTTTGCAGAAAGGGTTTTGGCCAAAGTAAATATTGATATAGTTATATATTATTCTCTTCTCAAATATTGTAAGAAAATTATGCACACAATTATTAATAAGGTTACTTTTTATGGAAGAGGTTAAAAATACCCCTTCCAAGTGCTCAAGGAGGATGGGGCCCCATTCTTCTTTGACTAGTGTAGTATTTCTTGTTTGTGTTGATTGATTTTCTTTAAACTCATATGCATCACAGAACAATTTTTTAAGATACATTTATTTTATAGCATTTATATTTGAAGCATGTCATGTTACAATTCAATGATCATCCATTCATATTATAACACTTATCACAATTGCATTTAAGCCAAAACACACTTACATTTAAAAAAGTTTAAAAGCTTTTACACAAATACACATTATAAAATCTTCCACAGTGCATTGAAAAACACTAAATATCTTTCTAATTAACAAGCCTTTCTAATTAACAAGCCCTTCATATTGGAATTTTTTTTTTTGCCCTTTTCTATTCAGTTTTCATTGCCTTTTAAAGCTTTTTATATTGTATTAGTTTATATATTTATATAATTAGATAAGATTATACACATATAATTTAGCTTGTTACATTGGTTAAATTCTGAATGGTAGGATACATATTTACATATTTGAATTTGTATATATATGGTTGTGGTTTTCAAAATGTGTATTTGTGTTGATATTTTGAATTCAAATTTTGTACCATCTTTTTTTGTTCATTTGAAATTGTGTAAAATTGTGTTTAGTTGAATTGCATGTATATGTGAGTGGTTTTGACAGTTTGTTTATTTGAATTGTGTGTTTGCTTGTTTGAAATTGCTTATATATGAGCGGTTTTGACAATGATTATTTTCTTCTGTATGTATATTGTGTGTTTGCTTATTTGAACTTGTATTTTATATGTTTATTTTATTGAAATTGCATATATACATGAATGATTGTATGAATGTTTATTTATGAATATTTGTATGTAATTTGAAATTTTAATCATGTGTTTGTTGTACTGAATTATGAATTTGAATGTTTATGTATAATGTAGATTTTAATTTGTATATTATGCGTTTACTTTTCTTTTATTGACTTCAAATTCTATGTTGTGTGTTTAGTTGAATTTTTATATTGCATGTTTGTTTATCTCAACATGTACTTTGTATGTTTCTTTATTTGAAATTAGATATGTGTGTGTGTGTGTGTATGTGAGTGAATTCTTATTTATGAATATTTGTATTAGAGGTGACTTGAAATGGTGATAGTGTGTTTGTTGTATAGAATTGTGATTGCAATTAATTTTATAGCGTAAATATTGTGTAGTAGGTTTTATATTTTGGGTTTGCTTATTTAATGTTGTAATGGCATGTTTGAGTGTTTGTTTTTGTATTGACATGAAATTGTGTAATGTGTATTTCCTTATTTGGAATTGTATATTATGTGTTTTTCTATTTGAATTTGTATTTTGTGTTTGATATTTAAAAGTTAAAAATTGTATATTTTCTTATTTAAATTTGTATTCTAGGTGTTGTTTGAAATTGCATATACATGTTTCAAACTGTTTTTGTCAAATGTTTGTATGTGTAGGTAGTTTTCTCATTGTTTGTGAATCTATGTGTTTAAATTTTATATTCCATTGCATTTGAAACTGTATATTGTATCTTTTCTTATTTGAAATTGATTAAGCATGTTTACAGAATGTTTTGTCAATGAATGCTTATGTTTCTTATGTTGATTTGTATTAGCCATGAATTTTATTATAAAATTGTATGTGTGTATTTTATATAGATTTAATTAAGCCTTATATTTTTATTGTATAATATTTTAATGTTTATTTATTATATTGAGTTTTAATTATAATGAGATTTGTATTTTTTTTTTTTTTTTTAATTGTATTTTCATTTGCCATTTAAAGGTTAATAAGTTAATTCCAACATTTGAAACAAAACATAAATTTTTTGATCACATAATATTTTAAGATTAAAAAAAAATCATAATTAGTAACTATTTTTTAGTAAATATTACTACCACACCAATAATAATGTGATTAATGCAAAATTTTATCATAATTTATTTTCATTAATGTTGATAAATTAATATGTTTAAAAAAAATATCCATTAACATCTTTAAGGGTTTAACATATTAAATCAATATATTAAATCATCTCTCCATGTTGATATGTAAAAGAGCCCATATCAACAATGCAAAGTTTTTGGGGAATTTAAGTTTACACCTTCACGTGGTTGACCCTATTAGTAGAGATTATGATCTCGAAGCAAGGAGGAGCTTTTTAAATTGTCAATGCAAATTATCATAACACATATTTAAAAATAAATATATTTAACTATTTTAAAATATAACATTTCAAACAAATGAACACGAGTCAATCACTACATTATTATATAAGAAAATATTAATTCAATCAAATCTTTTCATGAATAAATTGACCTATTAATATTAGGTCTCCTTGTTTCTCTTGGGAAATTTCATATGTTGAGCTAAGGCAAGATGGAAAATATGATTCGTCCGAAAAGAGAAACTTGAGGGAACCTATTAGATCAGTGCCTATGCTAGTATCTAAACTGGTCAACTCGGTGTAAGTCTTCTTGTGCGTTAGCGTTTTTCTAGTCTAGTAGAGAAGGGAAAAGGGGAGAATCTTAACCACTTTTCAACATGTTAACAATGGAAGTTAACATGTTGAGGCATCAATGTTTCATAGCGATTCTCACCTAATTATTAGACCCTTATGCTAAGATATGTTATTTACATGTGTAGACTACATATTCATGATATGTTTAATGGAATTCTTGTTATGGTTAGTAGGGGTCCAGTCAAGATCATATTGAATTGATTACATTTATATTGTCATTTCCTTGTTACTTTATTGTTCTAAAGATGTGATTCAATTTTGGGCAGTGACTTGGGCGACGGGCTCAAAAAAGTGGCTCAAATATCAGGGATGCTTGCAAAACACTAAAAACATAGTCCCTGTGAGAGTGTTCAGAGGTCCCTGGACTCTACCATGCCCACAACATGAGAGCCAGAGGTCATGTAGTCCAAAATTTCAGTGGAACCGTGGTGTTAGTTGGCAAAAAGGTTGGGTTGGTTCCTAAGGGTCCTAATGCTGATGTTGGATGTATGTATGGTGTGTTTCTATTGGTTCCACTTTCTTAGCATGACTTAGGAGGTCAAATAATATCATAGTGGCCTCTCGTCGCATATTTAGCCTGACTGATCGGTTACTTGGGTAGATACGGGAGGAGGGTGTTACACTTCCCCACATTCTTGTGGATGGCATCCTTCATAGTAAGTGTGATGGTTATATATAACAATTTCAATCTTTCCTTGACTAAATTACATAACTATAAAATTTAGGTAGCGAAATTCAATATTTGAAGGCAATTCGTCACCTTCTGGAACAAATTTCTAAAGACTTTAATGTAAATATCCATTATATATATTGATAATAATATGAAATATGACAATGTATTTTTAGGAGGGGCTAGATAAATAATAACGATAATCTAATTTTAAGGTCATGGTCAAGCCTGGACACCTGATTGATGTGCAAGATCACCTTGTTTGTGTGACAAAGGGTTTGTCTTCATGTAGCGATTTCATTGCTAAAATCTATTGTGGTGTACATACCCCCCCTCCAGATTTGAACATGTGGCCTCACATGAAGAAACACATGTTCTTAATCATTAGGCACAATCAATCTACACACAACCCCCCACCTTTTGCTAGAAATCTTGCAATTGGGTGGGTTAGAAATATGACTACAAAAATACTATAGAAGAACTACAAGGATTGCAAGGTTTAAGAATGTAACAAAATGATTTTTAAAATGTTATAAAACTCTTAGGGTTTAAGGTTTAGGGATTAGGGTTTACGGTTTAGGGTTTAGAGATTACATTTTGTGTTTAGGGCTTCTGGTTTACAATTTAGGGTTTAGGGTTTGGGGTTTAGATTTTAGGGGTTAGGGTTTATAACATGTTGGTAAATTATGTTAATAAACAGTTAAATGAAAACTACAAAACACTTTTTAAAATGTTATAAAATGCTTGGATTTTAGGTTTTAGGGTTTAGGGTTTGGGGTTTAGGGTTTAAGGTTTAGGGTTTAGGGTTTAGTTTTTGGTGTTTAGCATTTAGGGTTTAGGGATTATAAGACTTTAGTAAATTATTTTAGTAAAAACTTAAATAAAAGTTTCAAAATTCTTTTTTAAATGTTATAAAATGCTTAGGGTTTAGGGTTTAGGGTTTGGGATTTAGGGACTACGGTTTAGGGTTTAGGTTTTAGGGTATGAGGTTTGGGTTTTGGGGTTTAGTGTTTAGGTTTTAGATTGTATAACACTTTAGTAAATTCTTTTAATAAACACTTAAATAAAAGTTACAAAATGATTTTTAAAATGTTATAAAATGTTAGGGTTTAGGCTTTAGACTTTAGGATCTAGGGTTGGTGTTTCGGGTTTTGGATTTAGGGTTTATGTTAATAACACTTTAGTAAATGATTTTAATAAAAAAATAAATAAAACTTACATAACAATTTTTAAAATGTTATAAAATTCATATGGTTTACAGTTTAGTGTGTACGGTTTAGGCTTTGGGGTTTAGGGTGTCGGGTTTAGGGTTTATATCACTTTAGTAGATTCGTTTAATAAAAACTTAAACAAAAGTTACATAACTCTTTTTAAAATGTTGTAATATGCTTAGTGTTTAGGGTTTATAACTATTACAAATAAATTTTAACATGTTATGAAATGCTTAGGGTTTAAGGTTTACAGTTTAGGGTTTATAACACTTCAGTAAATTTTTTTAATAAACACATAAATAAAAGTTAGAAAATTCCCTTTAAAATGTTATAAAATACATAGGTTTTAGGGTTTAGAGTTTATAACACTTTAATAAATTCTTTTAATAAACACTTAAATAAAAGTTACAAAGCACTTTTTAAAAGGTTATAAAATGCTTAGTGTTTAGAGTTTATGGTTGGGGGTTTGATGTTTAGGGTTTAGAATTTAGGTTTTAGGTTTTAGAGGTTTATAACACTTTAATAAATTCTTTTCATAAACACTTAAATTAAAGTTACAAAATGCTTGTTAAAATCTTATAAAATAGTTAGGGTCTAGGGTTTAGGGTTTGTAACACTTTAGTAAATCATTTATATAATTTACTAAAACTGGAGTTGGCACCAATTTTGGAGGTCTACCAGAATTTTCGCCAAGTTAATCTGGAATTAATTAATTTTAAAATGTGCTTAATTAACCACTAAACGTGATTAACACAAACTGCGGTTTTACTAACTGTTAACTTCGGTGGCGTTCTTGGAGGTAGACACATGCAATGGCATAATGCTAATGGTTATGGTTTATGTGGCACATTTTATGGTGACTGTTGAATACATATAACCGTAACCACCAACAGAGCATTTAGATGGGAGGGTCAGCCTGCGGACTGGCCCTCCTAACCCCCAACTTTCATTACATTAAACTTGAAATAGGTGCGGTAAACATAACGGTTAAGTTGTAATGCGGTGGTGTAATGGAAATGTGTTGCGGTTGTTCGGTACAGGTCCCGTGTTTGACCCCCTGGTGTGCCACAAAATTTTTTGCACTGCGCATTGAGCTGACCTCTGGGGAGGGACATGTGGCGACTTCCAGGCTTGCCACTTGTCCCCTCCTCATTGGTCCTCCATTAACCAAACAAATCATGCCACATCACCACATTTGATAACCAACCAAAATATGACACTTGTCGAAGCCTAATTGGATTGTTGACCAATGTTGACCTTGCACAATCACTTGCCACGTCAACAGACTGTTGACTATGCATTTTTTTTTAATTTCTTTTGTTTGGCAAAGTGGACAGAACGCGATATCTTCCTCATACGAACTCAATTTTCAGTGAAACGAGTTGCGTTCAGATCCTTTTTCCGAGATGGGCACGGTCATTGAGGTTTTGAGCCATTATGAGAACTTTTATTTTTTAGCTAAATATTGAGCACTTGATTAAGATTCAAGGGTGGTAGCCAAGGATGTGTGGAGCAAAAAAGAGGAGGAAAAATAGATTAGCACCACCACTAGGAATTTCTCAAAAATGAGCTTAAACCCAAGGGGTGTACAATTTTGGAGTAGGATCAATGGCATCAAGAAGTAGCATAGCAACAAGGGTGGTGGGCCTTACGTTGTTGGGAATCACTAGACATGACTGTTTATTTTGAGGCCATACATTCTAGGCCCATGTTTCATTTTAAGATCAAATGCTTCCCATAACCATAGTTGCTTCTCCCAACCTTTAGAGGCCAACATCTCTCCCATTCATGCTTATTTTCTTATTTTCTTCAAATCAATGTGTTGGTTTCCTCCACTAAATTATACCTTTAGATTATAATGCATATATGAAAAAGGATTTTGCTTTTCTTCAGCATGGAATCCATGAGTTCGATATGAGGTTAGATGATATGAACATCGTAGTGAATATAGGGTTTGGTAACTTGGGATGGAGGAAAGAAAGGCCAAATCATGACGAAGAATATTGGTATCAGTGTTATGGCAGACAAGCTGCTTGTAATGGGGTCGAGAATTATAACAAATGTAATCCCCATTAAATGGCAGTAACCAAATGGAAGAGAGAAAATTGGAACATGAACAAGGATAATCTCGTTCCACTGACATTTGAAATTTCATCTTATGGGTATTTGCAAGCCAATCACCATAAAACTAGATCTATTACTAGCTCACTCATATGGACATCACAACGCATGTAGAATATAATATTGTTCATTTGTTTAACTTAGAATTGGTGAGTGTTGAAAATGGTTGTTGTTGATCTGAAAGGTTTTCCAAATGAAATAGGAAATTACATAGTCCAATAAGATATTATGAAAGATTTCCAACGGTATATGGAACTCCCTCTAATTCCATAGGAATGAGGAGATATCAAATATTTTTCAATATGACCCAACTGATTAGGTACTCTATCTTCGAAGGTTAATTTTCTCCAAATACCTAGCTCAAATGGGAGCATAAGATATATGGTTAGAAATTTGTTTCCAAGACCTTTCCAATTATATACGGCACTCTTTATAACTCCTCAAAGTTGAGGATAAATGAATTTTTTGATACTCACTATATGTTATGCGAGTTGAACAAGTCATCCCAACTAGTGGACAAGTCAACCCTAACCTAAAATCTAAACACAAATAAATAGGTGTGAAAATGAGCTTCTCTAACCACTCGACTCAATAATTTAGTTCTAGTTTTAGTAGAGTCAGGGAGAAGGTCTGAAGTTCATACCTCATGAACTAAGAAGAAGTGAAGTGCATCTGTGTTGAAGTAGTTTTCTATGGAAGGTCTTTGGCAAATATTTTGAAGGATTTTTGGATTTTTCCTTGGGGAGGAATTTTTGTATGTTTGATTTATGTTTTTCAGGGATGAATACTTTCATTTCGAAAGCCGAGTTTAAGGGGATGAGTTATGTGGTTTGAAGGCCAAGTTTCAAAGGACATGCTCTCATGTTTGAAGGCCATGTTTTAGGGATGAGTTATGTCTTTGAATATCTAGCTCAGGCTTGATTTGAAGTCCATGTCCTGGTTTATTGAAGGTTGAGTTAATGTTGGAGCCAACAATTACTATAAATTGGTGCTTACAAAGGATTGATGTCTTCACAAGAGAATGCAATAAATTAAATATTGTTGTCCCTCTTACCTCCTTGAAGATTAAGGAAAATAAGTAGTATAGATTCTTATAAATTTTATAATTGGCCACAATCATCTTCTCACTTCTTTCTAACAAATATCAATCTTTTACGATCTCAAGAAAATGTTTCATTGTATTGAACTTGGGCTTGAACTTTGTTAAAGGTATCTAACCTCTCAACCTCAAGAGTACTTGTCTTCCTATTTGTAGTTTTGACCATGATATGGATTTTTATCTCTCAGACACAAAACCAAGTGAAGAGTTGATTCATTTTAGATGTTATAATAACCTAAGCAACAACCATCCTCTACTTGCTAGAAAGATTTAACATCACCAAGAAAGATGTATACCATTGTGTCAAATATTTTCCCTCACATTATCAATGGTGTATGAGCTCTCCAACTCAAAATAATGGTTTTTCTACTCCAAATCTCAGTAAATCTTTGTATCCCACCTGTAAGATGAGGTAGAAAATAAGTCATAAAATGATTTTGTAAATTTAATCAATTAAAGCCCATCCACGCTGCAATTGCTTTCTATCAAATTTTACTGTTGAATCTTAACTTTCACACAGTCAATAATGTTATAACTCTCTACATTTAGAGTTATAGTATTTCCAGTGAATTAATTAATTCCCTAACTATTTCTAGAAAATGTCTTCACAAATATCTACTTGTTAGCAACTAATGATACAGAACAAAACTAACCTCAAAAAAAATGATATATATATATATATATATATATATATATATATATATATATATATTGGTGTGATATAGTCACAATAGTGGCAATGAAGAAATTGAGAAAACTAAGAGATGCCATTTCCTTCTTTATCCCTAGAACTATAAATAAACTGCATTTTGAATACCGGGTTTATTGAACATCAATGTATACAACGACCATTGAGTACCAAACTAGTTTGCATGAATATTAAATAGGAACATGCAATAAACTTAATTCAATATGATTTTAATTTAAGCACGTGTAATGTTCATGGTGAAATGCATACTTTGATAAAATTATTAAGAACATACCTAAGATCAAATTAAAATGTGGGTATGAAAAAAAACATAAGTTTCAAGAAGCCATATCAAAATGGGACGTTGAGAATAGTAGCCATGCAAAAGAGGGAAAGCTCGCATGCTAAAAATTGCTCAAGTCTTCTACAGTGCTACATCTCGTTAGCAAATTAAGCATAAAAAAAATATTTTTTCACTGGGCTAACTATAACAATGGAAGAATAGAAGAAATGTAAATACTAAATAATAATTCCTAGAAATATATATCTGACTTGTTGTTGACACAAATTGGTTTAAAATATTCCCATCCACGTAAGCCCCTCATATGTTGTTAGATCTCAAATCCAACTACATTGGGGTTGAGTTGACACAAAATGGTTTAAAAAATTCCCATCCACCCAACCCCCTAATATGTCTCTCATATGTCGTTAGATCTAAAATCCAACTACATTAGGGTTGATAAACAATATTCAGCTACGTTTCTAAAAGCTCTTAGTAAGTTTATTTCCTAGAAAAGTAAAAATGGACAAGAATCCTACTTCAGTAATAAATAGAAAAACTTTATGGAAGACACAAATTAATTATGAGTTTTAAATACAAATTTAATTACGAGCTTTGAGATGTTCATGATTTTTTTTTTGGCTTGGCTATGTGAAATATATCGAGAGGTGAGTGTTTTGATGTTCATTTGAGTTTGCTAGCCATTTCATTTATATGGCTACACTAATTCCTATATTCTTATATATCAAGGAGGACACTCCTCATTGTAAAGATTCGCACGCACACAATTTTCCACTTGCCCTTTTTAAAACTTATTAAAATCGGTTTTGCAAATTTGTCAAGACACTTACCCTAAATACATATGGCTTTGCAATTTTAAATAAAAAATAATATTAATATCCAATAAATTTCATATAACAAGTGTTAAATAAAATAAAAAACAAATAACATAATATATTTATCAAACTCTTCGATCCTAAAGCCTTTCAACACCCTACTACAAACCTCCCAAAAAAAAATTAAATGAACACTGAATTATAAACTTCAAATAAATAAAAACAATATATAAATTGAAGCGGAAAAGATGTGCCTTTGATATTTCCCGGGGAAAAAGCATGGCAACAAAATGAACGTCACAACAAAAGAATCGGCCCAACGTGGACAGAAAAAGCATGAACCTGGCAACAAAAACATTTACGTGGCATCTTTTTTCAAAAATAGAAAGCACAAGAATGGAAACAAAAACATTTACGTGGCATCTTTTTTCAAAAATAGAAAGCACAAGAATAGAAATTTTAAAAAAGAAAAAGCATCAACCCATCCTTTTCCAAAAAGGAGAAAAGCCAGAATTGAAATTTAAAACAACCAAAAAATAATGAACTCTCAATTCAAAAATGGACGGGAGAATTCGGACGATGGCAGCTCAAGCATTTTGTGCTCTACAATGGACTCTCGAGGCCTTTCAGACGATGGTCATGATCTTTGCAGACTATGAGCCCAACTGGCACCGCAACATAGAGAAACCCTTTGACGATTTCCTTTCCATGAAGCACGGGTTCGAATCCTGCAGTTCTACGGATCTGTGTGTTCCATGGACGGAGGGAGCGGAGTTTCGACGGTTTCTGAATGGGTATCGTTTGTGATCAGAAATATAAAGTTGGGGTTCTGCAGTCCGTGTTTTTCATCGCTGTTTGATCGGTAATTTTGATAATTTTACCTCCGAAGCTTTATATGCACTTTGCTGCCGCTAGATCATTAAGAATTTCAACTAATTGTTAAGAATTTGTTTGGTTACAGTTATTGCATCTTGATGTTTATTTACTGATGCCGGTGTAGGGATATTTGGGCAATTGTCTGATTCTTCGCTGGGAGGGAAGGAGTGCTGAGGTTGGTTTGCAACGCCATCCTCGGTTTCTTGACGGCCTTCTCGCTCAATTTCTGGGTTTATTTGATTCTCCGTTTATTGACGGGAATTAGCACTGGCGGCGTGGGCTGTCGTCCTTCGTTTTGGCAACTGAACCCGTCGGGCCGTCTAAGAGAGGACGAGTTGGCATGTGGACTTTGTATTTCTTTTCCCTCGGCATAGCTCTGCTTCCAGCTCTCTCCTACTTTTCTGGCGGCTGGAGATAGTCGCTTTGATTCCTTCGGCCTTGTATTCTCTCAGAAATGGTATGAATCAAATTTTATTTAATTTTAGTATTTATGTTCATCTCTACTCTAGTCTGCTGAACTAATTCCATTTCATTGCCTTATAAATTGTTTGGTGCTATTAGAATGAAGGAAGGGCTGTTGCAGGGAAATGAATGAAAGAAGTAGTTGACATTGCTACTGTTCAAAGCGTAGTGACTAAAGAAATGAAATGGAATCCCAATTTCAGGTATGTAGAGATGGCCCTGTTTAAACATGGTGCTTTAGCAATTTTTATATTGAATTTAAGGCTCTGCTTCCTCCTCAATAATTTTTATTACATTTAATATTTCCTTCCTTGCGCCAATCCCCCTGTGTACACGTCTTTGGCTCTAGCTTAACCAATTTATCCCTTACGAATTCAAGCACCATTGGGACTAGGTTTTTAATGACTTCCCACAGCTTTGTATTTGGGTTTAATGTTTTGTGTATTAGTTTAGTTTGTGGTTTTCTTCTATAACCTCTTTTTTCTAATTAGTTTAACCGAAAGTGCATCGACCATGGATTTAAGCTTCTGTTTCTTCCTCAATAATTTTATTATTCTACATCAGCCATGGATTTAAGCCTCTCTTTCCTCCACAATAATTTCTATTACCCTTGTGCATCAGCCATGGATTTAAGCCTCCATTTCCTCCTTAGTAATTTCTGTTTCCCTTTTGCTGTGTGCATCAGCCATGGATTTAAGCTTTTATTTCCTCCTCAGTAATTTCTATTTCCCTCGTGCCGTGTGCATCAGCCATGGATCATGGATTTAGGCCTCTGTTTCCTTCTTAATAATATCTATTATCCTTGTGCCGTCGTGTGCATCTTCCATGGATTTAAGGCAGAGGCTCTGACTCTTTCTTATCAGTGATCATCACTGGTTTCTTCAACTTTTAAATTAATAATAATCCAATCATGCTCAGCTCTTTCGCGTCAACTCGCAATTCTCAGTTATATATGTAATATAGGTTTTCAAATTAATAATACGTACTACTATGTGAGTTGCTCTTTATTTATCTATTAAATTACATTAAAACTTTTAAATTAAAAATTAAAAATAAATCGAAATCAACTCAGCTCTTTCGCGTCAATTGGAATTCTCCGTTATATATAGCCATCTTTCACTCCAATCCTCTAAAATCAATTTCAATACGTACTACTATGTGAGTTGCTCTTTATTTATCTATCATTGGTTTATTCAAAATTTTTATTAAAAATAATCGAAATCAACTCAGCTCTTTCGCGTGAATTGGAATTCTCCGTTATATATAGCCATCTTTCACTTCAATCCTCTAAAATTAATTTCGTGTCAATTGGGAATTCTCCGTTATATATAGCCCTCTTTCGCTTCAATCCTCCCGAATCAGTTACATTACATTAAAACTCAGCTCTTTCGCGCAAATTGGAAATTCTCTGTTCTGTATAGCCCTAGCCCTCTTTCGCTTCAATCCTCCGAATCAGTTACATAGCCCCCATCAAGTCCGGTAGCTTTATCTTCCTCCTCCAGTGTTAGCTAGTCCGCGTAGATTTGAAACGGCGGCCCTCTACCATTCGTACAGGCTTTTCCGGGAGATAGTTAAAGCCAGATAAAATGATATTTATCTCTCTTACTTTTACTTCCACACATTCGGTGGAGAAACCTATCGTGCGTTTTATTATGTGTATTTTTTTTCTTATATTTATATGTTATATATTTATATGCTATATTGTAAGTTTGTTTATGCAAATGACTCAGAAATAACTGCCTCGCATTTTTTTTCTTATATTTATATGTTATATTGTAGGTTTGTTCTTGCAAATGGTTCAGATATAACTGTTTTACATATGTTTTAGGAAACGTGTGAAGAAAGGCAAAATTTGTTTTCATTTTTTAAATATATAATTTAGAAAGGATTATTATTTTTATATAAAAAAGAAATTGATAAAAAAAATTATATTTTATTAAAAATATGGGCTTTTTCTCTAATATCTATATGTGGTATTGCATGAAGATCTAGAGAGAGAGGAGGGAGAGTGAGAGAGGGGTTGAGAGAGAGAGAGAAGGGGGGAGAGGGAGACAGTGGGGAGGATAAGGAGAGGGAGAGGGAGAGGCACATAGAGAGATATGTTGGTGCAGAGAGGGGGAGTGGGAGCATGAAGGGGAGAGATCGAGGGAGAGGGTGGGTGAGAGGGAGCGAGAGAGAGACAGTCAGAGGAGGAGAGAGTGCGAGAGGGAGAGGGGGAGCAAGAGAGGAAGATAGCGGGATAGGGAGAGAGAGGGAGAGGGAGGAGGAGGCAAGGGAAGGAGAGGGTGATGGCCAGAGGGAGAGGGAGAGGGAGGCAGATAACAGGGAGAGAGAGAGAGAGAGAGAGAGAGAGAGAGAGAGATATGAGGGGGGGAGAGGAGGATAGGGAGAGGGAGTGGGTAAGAGGGGAAGGGAGAGGGGAAGTGAGAGAGAGAGGTGGGAGAAGAGAGGGGGAGAGGGAGAGGGGAGCACAAGCGGGAGGGGGAGAGAGGGAGAGAGAGAGGGAGAGGGAGAAGGAGAAGGAGAGGTAGAGGGGAGAGAGAGAGCGGGAGACAAAGTCGAAGAGGATAGCGTGGGGTGAAGAGAGCAAGAGAGGGGGAGAGGGATATGGTGAGAGAGCGAGAGGGAGGAGAGGGGGATGAGGATGGAAAGTGGGAGGGAGAGGAGGAGGGAGTATGATAGGGGGAGGGGGAGAGGGATAGTGGGGGAAATAATGGGAGAGCGGAGGGAGGGAGGAGAGGGAGAGAGAGAGACAAAGGGAGTGGGGATAGGAGGGGGAGAGTGAGGAAGGGAGTGAGAGGTAGAGTGAGAGAGGGAGAGAGAGGGAGAGAGAGGGTGGGCGGGAAGGGTTAGGTGGAGAGAGATGGAGAGGGGGAGAGGGTGGGAGTGGGGGAAGGCGAGACGACGGGAGAGGGGGAGAGGTAGAGGGAGAAGAAGAGGAAGTGAGAGGAAGAGAGAGAGCGAGAGAGAGGAGGGAGGGTGAGGAGGGAGATAGATGGAGATAAGGATAGAGGAGGGAAGGAGGAGATCGAGAGAGAGAGAGAGAGGGAGAGGGAGAAAGAAAGAGATAGGTAGAGGGAGAGAGGGAGAGAGAGGGAGGGAGGGAGAGAGAGAGAGCGAAAGGGGGTTGGAGAGGGGGAGAGAGAGAGAAAGAGGGAGATGGGGAGAGAGATAGAGAGAGAGAGGTTGAGGGAGGCAGGGACAGAGAGAGCTAGATGTAGAGGGGGATGGGAGAGAGAGCGAGGTGGGTAGGGAGAGAGCGATGAGGGAGAGAGAGGGAGAGGGAGGGGGAGGAGGAGAGAGAGGGAGAGGGAGGGGGAGGAGGAGAGAGAGAGAGAAAGAGGGGGGAGCGAGTGGGAGATGGAGAGGGGGAGTGGGAGAAGGAGGGGAAGAGAGATGGAGAGGGGAAAGGGGAGAGGGAGAGGCAGAGAGAGAGAGAGGAGGAGAGGGGGAGAGAGAGAGAGGAATAGAGGGAGAGATAGATAGAGAGAGAGAGGAGGAGGAGTAGGAGAGAGAGACGGGGGAGAGAAAGGATGATAGGGAGAGGGGGAGGGAGAGGAGTAGATAGGGATATAGGTGGGCGAAGAGAGGGGGTGGGGAAAAGTAGGATTGGGAGAGCGCGAGCTGGAGCGGGAGTGGGAGAGAGCGAGAGAGGGGGAGAGGGGGAGGGAGAGAGAGAAGGTGGGGAGGCGGAGGTAGCGAGAGACCGAGAGAGAGATTCAAAGAGAGGGAGGGGTGGTGAAGCAGAATGGGAGAGGGGGGTGACGGAGACAGAGAGAGAGAGGGAGGGGGAGGGCAGGGAGAGGGGGAATTAGATTAGGAGAAGGTAGGAGATGCAGAAAGAGATAGAGAGGGTGAGAGAGGGAGATAGCAAGGGGAGAGTGAGAGGGAGAGGGAGAGGGAAGGAGATAATAAGAGGAGAGGGAGAGAGAGAGAGAGCGGGTGGGAGGAGGAGTATGAGGGAAGGAGCTAGAGGGAGAGGGGGAGAGGGAGGGGTGAGATGGAGGGAGTGGGATAGAGAGAGAGAGAGAGGTGGGGTAAGTGAGGGGGAGGGAGAGAGTGGGAGGGAGATAGGGGGAGAGAGAGAGGGAGAGAGATAGAGAGATGGAGAGGGAGCAAGGGAGAGATAGTTGGAGAGGGATATGGGAAGGGGAAGTGAGCAAGAGAGGGGGAGTGTGAGAGTGATAGGGAGAGAGACAGAGAGAGGGAATAAGAGGAGGGTGGGGGTAGGGAGAGAGAGAGAGAGAGAGAGAGAGAGAATGTGTGTGTGAGTATGTGTGTGTGTGAGAGAGAGATAGTGTGGTGGTGGTATGGAAAGGGGGAGGGATATGGAGAGAGGGAGAGGGTGGGGGAAGGGGAAGGAGAAATGGCATGAGAGGGGGATAGGGAGTGGTAGAGAGAGAGGGAGAGGAAGGGAGAGCTTGGGAGAGAGGAGAGGGGGAGAGGGAGAGAGGGGAAAGAGAGAGGGAGAGGGGAGAGAGAGAGGAGAGAGAGAGAGAGAGAGAGAGAGAGAGAGAGAGAGGAGGGAGGAGAGAGAGAGAGAGAGAGAGAGAGAGAGAGAGAGAGAGAGAGAGAGAGAGGGCAATATGGAGGGAGGGAGTATGAGAAAGTAGAGAGGGGGAGGGAGAGGGAGAGAGGTTTGGGGAGAGGGGAGGAAGAGGGGGAGAAAGATAGGAGAGGTGGAGAGGGAGGGAGAGAGAGATAGCTAGAGTGAGGGCGATGGGGATCACGAGGGAGAGGGGAGAGAGAGATATCTTCTCCTTCTCTATCCCTAGAACTACAGATAAACTTCATTTCGAACACCGGCTTTGAAGGTAAATCTAAAAAAAAGGTGTGACAATCTACAAAGTTCCAAAAGATATTGAGTTCGCAGAAACTAACTCAAAGATATTTTACTAAAAAATAGTACTCCTCGGGGCTCTTTCAAACACAATGAGAATTGAAATGGGTACCATCGAGTAAGACATACCAAGATATATGTTTTTCTTACTTTTGAATTTTCCATCATGTATAGCCAAAGAGCTAAATATGTAACCATTTCTAGTATTGAAAAAATTTCACGAAAACTAAGTTAAGGATATTTTACTGTAAATTCCTACTCTTTGGGCTATTAAAAACAATTACAAATCAAAATAAGTACCATATGGTAAGGCATACTAAGGTGGGTTTTTTTATTAGTTTTGTTTGTATTTCAAACAATTATAAATTAAAATAAATACCATAAGGTAAGACATACTAAGGTGACTTTTTTTATTAGTTTTGAATTTCCCATTTGAAGGGCTAAGCATGTAATCATTTCTTCTATTTTTCAAAGAAAAGCATATTTTGTTCATGTTTTGAAAAAGGAGCATAGAATGCTAAGGGAAACCCGTCAATAATAAAAAAGAACCTAAAAGAAGAAAAGAAAGGATGCATCTGAATATGGTAACAACTAAGTGTGATGACAACACAAAAAGATATGTATGATTACCATACGTTGTAAGTAAAAGTAATTGTGACAAATTGGAATAGATTCTCTTCAACTCAATGGCAATTGGATGGTGAAGTGATTAAAAAAAACCAAAGGGTATACCAAGTATGCAGCTCTTGTTGAGACAACAAGGGACAGAAATTATTAAGGAATACATTCTCTAAATTAAGAATTTTCTTTCTCGTTTCTAGGATAAAATTTTAGTTTTTCAATATTGTATAAAAACTAAAAAAAACTAACAAAATATATCTAAAAACTACAAACAAAAAATAGAAAGGCAAAGTAAGAAGCAAAAAACACAAAATTCTTTACTTTAAACCATACAAAGAAAAGTGTGCATGTTATTTGAGAAGACTATACTAAAAAAAAATTAATTTCACAATCGAATAACCAAAATAAGATAAATTATCTCTCTCCATATCATTAACAAAAAGTGGTAAACGTTGTAGTAATTCACTATAAAATGTACTTTCAAATATTTAAAACCTTTAGTATTAATGTAGCTTTAAAATATTTAAAATGTATTTCAATTATCAATATTAAAAAAAAATAACACATTTAATAGAAATTTAGGTAATAGCACAATTATATTAGTTAAATGACTTGTGAATGTTAATACATATCATGTTGGTAAGATTTAAAAAATTATGAAATTAACTATTTTATTATTATTAGTATTAGTATTATTATTATTATAGGTTAATGATATATTTATTTAAAGCATAGAAGAAGATTTTTATCAATGAATATTTATATAAACTTTATTATGGAGTTTATTACTCTATAAATAGGGAATGCTAAATACCATGGGCCAAAGTCATGGCTTTGAATATCACATGCCGAAAAAACCATAAATCATTAAATATGAAACTTGCTCATATGCTATTTTGTTAATTAATCAATTTCATTAAAATGACAAAAAGAGCATAACTACCTTGCACATAAATCTGAGTCCTTGATTTGCCTATACCACTAAAAATGTCATCGAATATTTAATGGTACTACCATAAATCTAGTAATAATTAATAATTAAATTAAATTTTTGGAATCCCTAATCTATTTTAGAAGAAACATGTTTATCGATCTAATTAAGTTTGACTTCATCCTAACTTTGAGTTACCAATCACTTTTGAAAGAGTATACATATAATTTGATATAAAAAACTTGTGATTTTCAAATTAAAAAATGCATATCAAACTTAAGAGTAAAT
This sequence comes from Pinus tabuliformis, assembly GCA_031772625.1. NCBI lineage: Eukaryota > Viridiplantae > Streptophyta > Pinopsida > Pinales > Pinaceae > Pinus > Pinus tabuliformis. Next base: position 566,046,962 of record CM062811.1, on the reverse strand, counting down.
GTATTACTATTGAAACCTAAATAAAGACATATAAAAAATACGTTGAAACCTAAATGAAAATATGCAATATATATATTATTGAATACATAAAAATGGAAGAAATAGAGAAATACAACTAGCTCTTTTCGGTCACTTATAGTAACTTTGAAGAAATATTAATGGTTGATAGTAGAAAGAACAGAACCAAAAAGAACTTACACTAAGCTATATTACATAAAGTATTTGTTTGTGTAAAATATAAGTTCCAATAAAAAAATCTTTCGATTTTCAATTGAAAAATTAATAAAACTTAAAGAGAGTAATTTGATTATATGATATTGAAGCTAAATAAAGATGATCAATTATATTGAATGAATTAAGAGAGAAATAGGAAAATATAACGAGCTTTGTCTATCTACAATTACTGCTTCTGATGTTAACATGTAGTATTAATTGAATTCTGCAACCAAAAAAACGTCAATTATATCGAATGCGTTAAGAGAGAAATAGAAAAATATAACAACGAGATATAGAAAAATATAACGAGCTGTCTCTGTATGATCAATGCTTCTCCAGTTAACCATGCAATATTAATTGAATGGCTAATCGCCAGAAGCAGTGGACTAGAAAAGGCTTGGGCAAAGATTAGAGAAAGTACTATTTACCAAAAATTAAAATTCAAGTCTGAACATTCCAAATTTACACCGATGACGTGGTTGTGTAGAGAATTTCTTGGAAAGCATTTCTGGAAAAGAAAACCCAACTATTTGTACGAAAATTTCAAGAAAAACATCTCACACTTTTTTGCGGTAAACTATGATTAGCTCTTCCTTTAACAGATCACAGCCTTTTTGACATACACGAGTGATTGCTTGGAATTTTCAAGTCGTTTTGAAATAGATGATGTTTTTGTGGGGTGCATTTATATGGGAATGAATACAGATGATAAATAGAAGAGGAAGATGTGAACAAAAAGCTTAGAACTATGGTTTGGAATCTCGATTCTCAACAATTTTCTCAAATCTGCCACTCACAAAAACTCCTAAATGGCAGCCATTAATATCTGTGTACCATACCTCTCGACTGTCAACGTTTGAGTTAATCCCACGTTTGAGTTAATCCCTTGTAGCTTGTCTGAGGCATTCTACTCTCCATCACACAGAATGGCCTGGAATCTGGATCCTCAACAATTTTCTCAAATCCACCACTCACAAAACCCCTATATGACAACCATTTATGTTTGTTTTCCATACCTCTCGACTATCAACCTTTGAGTTAATCCCTTGTAGCTTATCTGAGGCATTCGACTCTCCATGACGCATAAATGATTCTGGTAGACCTGAATGAATCAGAGAGAAATTGATTTAATTTTGGAAATTTCATTAACATAGCTCGATTTTTGTAAAGTGAACTAAAGTGTTTTTTCTATGTGTCTAGTTGTTTTCTTGGATTTTTTTAATAAGATCATTTGCATAGATGATCCGTCATTCCACAAAAATCGAAATGAGATCGAGAGAAAGGATCCTCAGCCTGTCATGGATCCAGGTTCCATGGACATGGTTTTACCTCTGGGTTAGTAACAATTGGCACCACCTGCATATTTTGGGAGGAGTATGGAACGATGTCTATGTGGGAAATTTATCCCACCTTCTGACTCCGGGGCAATGTGTTTAATGATTAGGCTTCTCATGCATATGAATCTTTGGGTTGAGTTCCATTTCTGACCCTGATTTCTTTCTCGACAGGTGCAGTTCACCATTAAAAAGCAGCTTGGAGAAAAAGGTGAAGTATAAAAAAAAGTCTGGATCAAGTCAAAACAGCGATGCAAATTGGGTATGGGATGTTACACCATATTGATTACTTAATTCTTTTCAAAAGGTGCATAAATGTCCATAAGGTTTTGGGAATGGATATTTAAGAAAATTGTGTTGGGTGGTGTTAACCGTACTAATGGCTTTCAAAAGATGAAGAAATCTCCAAAGTTATGTTCTGAGAGACGGAAATTGAAAAATACTGCGCCTCTTCCACAACAATGTTATGTGCAGATGGCTATGCAGCTAGTAATCAACAAAACCCAGTTGTCTCCATAGAGTCATAACTTCCATTTGCAATCCCTTAGCCTGTCATAGATCCTCTGCCTCCTGCCAGTCTCACCGTTGGATCTGGGAGATGACCATCTTAGAAGATGCCAACCGTGGCCGTTGGAAGCATTTTTCTAGACAAGCAATTCCTCAGAGCCTGCGGTCCATGTTGTTGTAAACTCATCTGCCAGAGGTATCTGCACAGTGGGCACTGGGAGTGGTAAACTGGGTCACATTGAAGATGGGAGAGGACTTTCAGATTGGATTTGGATTTCGATGGACTCCCTCCACTCAATCTGAATTTTCTGAATCTGTCGAATTTGAAAGCCAACGGAGGGATGCATCCTCCATCATATCGTTTGGCTTGGATCTGGTAAATTTATTTTCCAACTCTTTGTATTCAATCACTCTGAATATAGGTTACAGATAATCACTTAATTTCATTGACATAGCTTCATTCTGTCTTCTTTTTTAGCACTTATTTTCTTCTTTTAAAATTGAAATGCAATGGTTTTTTGGTCTGATTTTCTTTGTTTTTAAAATTAAATCCCAAATCCTCTGCGTCAGTGGACCCTTCGAGAGAAACGGGGACTAACAGTCTTGCTATTGGACCATCTCATCTGATCTCCATGACAGAAGATTCCAACAATGGTCGAGGATACCATTGGGAGGGTTTTTTTGGAGAAGAAATTTCTTTGATCCAGTGGATTCATCTATCTCTTATAAAATCAATGTCCATTTTATCATAAATGTGTTTGCCTACTTTTTTTAATGAAAATAATATTTAGATTGCCATGCTTTTCTTTATTTTCTTGTATCGCAATTTATTCAAATAATTTATAAATTATAGTGATTGTTGTGATGATAAGGAATTTATGTATTGTTGTTGTATTTTCATCTTTCTTATCAGTGAGAAAAAAACACCAATACTAGAATGAAAGAAAAATGGTTCAATAGAATGACAACAACAACCTGCATTAACATTATGTTCTGTGCTACTTCTCTCCTAATTGTTTTTTCTCTCTTTCCCCTTGACAATTTCAATATATATATATATATATATATATATATATATATATATATATGGAGTTGATGCTCTATTGTCAAACAATTTAACAAAAGAAAATCTACATCCTTTTCTGTTTGCATCAAATAGGCATGCAAACCCAGCATCCACAATGGTAGTCTTCCCATGCCACCAAATCCATGCAAGATTATTGCTCCAACATTTTTTTTACTTGCCCAATAAAATAATATTTGAATTGTTTAGTTATATTTGTGTTTGTATAGTTATTTATTGATTTGAACTTATATAATAATGAAAGGAGTATTTTTGTGAACTGAAATTTTTAATTTTTGACTGATTGTTTATAATGTAAAAGGATATATATGTAATTATTTATATTTGGAAATTGGATGGTATAAAATAAGTTATGCATGAGTAGAATTGTTTTATTTTTATAAGATATGTGAAATGGATGTGTTTGATTATTTAAATGTGAAAATAGGCTTAATAGTTTCTTTCAATGTACCCATAAATTGTATTTTTTATAATATGATATATTTGTTAGATGAAATCACACTGATATTTATGTATAGACATTGTTTTTTATTTGTAATGATATGCATAACTTGGTTTACTTTATGTGCTTTTTTAAATAAAAGTAATTTTTGTTTGTTTATGTGATATGATGGTTATGCTTTTGCTAATTAGATAATAGGATTACATTGAAAGATAATACTATGTTGACATTTTTTTCACCGTTAATGTGTATACGTTTATTTTCACATTTAATGTGTGTATGTTTATGTATGTATTTGTTTTATTGTTTGTTAGATGATATAGTGATTGGATTTCTTAGATAATACGATGATTATTGATTTCTAATTGATAAGATGTTTTTGTTTGCTAAATGGCATGCTTTAGATTGTTTGATGATATGATGGTGATAATTAGAGTGAGAGAGATAATGAGAGTGTGGGGCGGGAGAGAGAGAGAGAGCGAAAGAGCGGTGAGAAAAGAGAGGTAGAGGGGGTAAGAGAGGAGGCGGAGAGAGAGAGAGAGAGAGAGAGAGAGAGAGAGAGAGAGAGAGAGAGAGAGAGTGGGAGGGAGAGGGAGAGGAAGAGAGTGGGGGGAGAGGGAGAGGGGAAGAGAGTTAGAGAGAGAGATAGAGGGAGAGGGGGGGAGATTTAGAGAGAGAGGAGAAGGGAGAGTGAGAGAGAGGGGGTGAGAGAGAGAAGGGGAGAGAGGGAGACAATAGGGAGGATAAGGAGAGGGAGAAGGAGGAAGAGAGGAAGAAAGAGAGATATGTGGGTGCAAAGAGGGGGAGTGGGAGAATGAAGCGGAGAGAGTGAGAGAGGGGGAGGGGTAGAGGGTGAGAGAGAGAGACGGGGAGAGGAGGAGAGACAGTGCAAGAGGTAGAGGGTCAGAGAGAGGGAGAGGAAGAGAGTAGGATAGGGAGAGAGAGAGGGAGAGGGAAGGGGAGAGGGAGGAGGAGGCAGAGGAGGAAAGGGAAGGAGAGGGCAATGGGCAGAGGGAGAAGGAGTGGGAGGGAGATAATAGGAGAGAGAGAGAGAGAGTGGGTTAGGGGGAGAGAGAAGTAGAGGGGGAGAGGGAAAGAGAGGGAGGGAGAAAGAAGAGAGGGGGAGGGGGAGAGGGAGAGAGAGAGGGTGTGAGACAAAGGGAGGGTGCGAGAGAGAGAGAGAGAGAGAGAGAGAGAGAGAGAGAGAGAGAGATATCAGGGGGAGAGAGGAGGATAGGGAGAGGGAGTGGGAAAGAGGGGAAGGGAGAGGGCCAGAGAGAGAGATAGGTGGGGGAAGAGAGGGGGAGAGGGAGAGGGGAGTGCGAGAGGGAGGGGGAGAGAGAAATAGAGGGGGGTGGGGAGAGGGAGAGAGAGGGAGAGAGAGAAGTAGAGATAGAGTGGATTTAGGGCTTAGGGTTTAGGGTTTGGGGTTTAGGATTTAGGTTTTAGGGTTTGGGGTTTTAGTTTAGGTCAAAGAGTTTAGGGTTTATAGTTTAGGGTTTAGGGTTTATAAAACAATTAAATAAAATTTACAAAATGCTTTTTAAAATGCTATAAAATGCTTAGGGTTTAGGGTTTAGGATTTACAGTTTGGGTTGTAGGGTTTAGAGTTTAGGGTTTATAACACTTAATAAATTATTTTAATAAACACTTAAATAACACTTATAAATCTCTTTTTAGAATGTCGTAAAATGCTTCGTGTTTAGGGTTTAGGCTTTCAGGTTTAAGGTTTAGACTTTATAAGACTTTAGTATATTAATAGGTCAATTTATTCATGAAAAGATTCGATTGAATTAATATTTTCTTATAGAGTAATGTAGTGATTGATTCATGTTCATTTGTTTGAAATGTTCTATTTTAAAATGGCTAAATATGTTTATTTTTAAATATGTGTTATGCTAATTTTCATTAAAAAATAAAGAAGCTCCTCTTTTCATCGAGATTATAATCTCTACTAACAGGGTCAACCACGTGAAGGTGGAAACTTATATGCCCCAAAAACTTTTCATTGTATATGGGCTCTTTTAAATCAAACAGGTATGCAAACCCAGCATCCACAATGGTAGTCTTTCCAATGCCACCAAATCCATGCAAGATTATTGCTCCAACATTTTTTTTACTTGCCCAATAAAATAGTATTTGAATTGTTTAGTTATATTTGTGTTTGTATAGTTATTTATTGATTTGAAATTATATAATAATGAAAGGAGTATTTTTGTGAACTGAAATTTTTAATTTTTGACTGATTGTTTATATTGTAAAAGGATATATATGTATTTATTTATATTTGGAAATTGGATGATATAAAATAATTTGTTCATGAGTAGAATTGTTTTATTTTTATAAGATATGTGAAATGGATGTGTTTGATTATTTAAATGTGAAAAGAGGCTTAATTGTTTTTTTCAATGTACCCATATATTGTATTTTTTATAATATGATATATTTGTTAGATGACATCACACCGATATTTATGTATAGAAATTATTTTTTATTTGTAATGATATGTATATCTTGGTGTACTTTATGTGATTTTTAAAATAAAAGTATTTTTTGTTTGTTTATGTGATATGATGGTTATGCTTTTGCTAATTAGATAATAGGATTGCATTGAAAGATAATACTATGTTGACATTTTTTGCACGGTTAATGTGTATATGTTTATTTTCACATTTAATGTGTATATGTTTATGTATGTATTTTTTTTATTGTTTTTTAGATGATATAGTGATTGGCTTTCTTAGATAATACGATGATTATTGATTTCTAATTGATAAGATGTTTTTGTTTGCTAAATGGCATGCTTTAGATTGCTTGATGATATGATGGTGATAATTAGAGTGAGAGAGATAATGAGAGTGTGGGGCGGGGGAGAGAGAGAGAGTGGAAGAGCGGTGAGCAAAGAGAGGTAGAGGGGGTAAGAGAGGAGGCGGAGAGAGAGAGAGAGAGAGAGAGAGAGAGAGAGAGAGAGAGAGAGGGAGGGAGAGGAAGAGGAAGAGAGTGGGGGGGAGATGGAGAGGGGAAGAGAGTTAGAGAGAGAGATAGAGGGAGGGGGGGAGATCTAGAGAGAGAGGAGAAGGGAGAGTGAGAGAGAGGGGTTGAGAGAGAGAAGGGGAGAGAGGGAGATAGTAGGGCGGATAAGGAGAGGGAGAGGGAGGAAGAGAAGAAGAAAGAGAGATATGTGGGTGCAAAGATTGGGAGCAGGAGAATGAAGGGGAGAGAGTGAGAGAGAGGGAGGGGTAGAGGGAGAGAGAAAGAGACAGGGAGAGGAGGAGAGACAGCGCAAGAGGTAGAGGGTCAGAGAGAGGGAGTGGAAGAGAGTAGGATAGGTAGAGAGAGAGGAGAGGGAAGGGGAGAGGGAGGAGGAGGCAGAGGAGGAAAGGGAAGGAGAGGGCAATGTGCAGAGGGAGAAGGAGTGGGAGGAAGATAACAGGAGGGAGAGAGAGAGAGAGAGAGAGAGAGTGGGTTAGGGGGAGAGAGAAGTAGAGGGGGAGAGGGAAAGAGAGGGAGGGAGAAAGAAGAGAGGGGGAGGGGGAGAGAGAGAGAGAGAGGGTATGAGACAAAGGGAGGGTGAGAGAGAGAGAGAGAGAGAGAGACAAAGAGAGATAGAGAGATATGAGGGGGAGAGAGGAGGATAGGCAGAGGGAGTGGGAAAGAGGGGAAGGGAGAGGGGCAGAGAGATAGATATGTGGGGAAAGAGAGGGGGGTGGGGAGAGGGAGAGAGAGGGAGAGAGAGCAAGAGAGGGGGGTGGGAGAGGGAGAGAGAGGGAGAGAGAGAAGTAGAGATAGAGTAGATTTAGGGCTTAGGGTTTAGGGCTTAAGGTTTAGAGTTTGGGGTTTAGGATTTAGGTTTTAGGGTTTGGGGTTTTAGTTTAGGTCAACGAGTTTAGGGTTTATAGTTTAGGGTTTAGGGTTTATAAAACACTTAAATAAAAGTTACAAAATGCTTTTTAAAATGTTATAAAATTCTTAGGTTTTAGGGTTTAGGGTTTAGGATTTACGGTTTGGGGTGTAGGGTTTAGGGTTTAGGGTTTATAACACTTTAGTAAATTATTTTAATAAACACTTAAATAACACTTACAAATCTCTTTTTAGAATGTCTTAAAATGCTTCGTGTTTAGGGTTTAAGGTTTAGGTTTTTAGGTTTAAGGTTTAGACTTTATAAGACTTTAGTATATTAATAGGTCAATTTATTCATGAAAAGTTTCGATTGAATTAATATTTTCTTATAGAATAATGTAGTGATTGATTCATGTTCATTTGTTTGAAATGTTCTATTTTAAGATGGCTAAATATGTTTATTTTTAAATATGTGTTATGTTAATTTTCATTAAAAAATAAAGAAGCTCATCTTTTCATCGAGATTATAATCTCTAATAACAGGGTCAACCACGTGAAGGTGGAAACTTATATGCCCCAAAAACTTTTCATTGTATATGGGCTCTTCTATATATCAACATGTGGATATGATTTAATTATATTGATTTAATATGTTAAATGATTAATGATGTTAATGGGTATTTTTTAAAAACATACTAACTTATTAACATTAATGAAAATAAATTCTTATAAAATTTTGTATCAATCAAATTATTATTGGTGTGGTAGTAATATTTATTAATTATAGTTCTTATCTTGATTTAATATGTTAAATGATTAATGATATTAATGGATATTGTTTAAAAACATATTAATTTATTAACATTAATGAAAATAAATTATAATAAAATTGTTCATTAATCACATTATTGTTGTTGTGGTAGTAATATTTATTAAATATAGTTACTGATTATGTTTCTTTATCTTAAAATGTTATGTTATCAAAATATTTATGTTTTGTTTAATTATTCAAATTAACTTATTAATATTTAGATGGAAAATGGTGAATGTGAGGAAAAAAATAATAAATAATAATAGTAATAATACTGTTGAAAATATGATTTAAAAATAAAATAAAATTATTAAATAAGATTAGTATTTATATTTTGGCTTTTAATTAAATTTATACATTTTCAAAATGATAGAAATATATTTTAATTATATACAATTAAAAAAGAAAAAGAAAAAATATGAATCTCATTATAATTAAAACTCGATATAATAAATAAACATTAAAATATTATAAAATAAAACGATAATGCTTAATTAAATCTATATAAAATACACACGTTCAAGTTTATAATAAAATTCATGCCTAATAAAAATCAACATAACAAACACAAGAGTTCATTGACAAAACACATAGTAAACATACTTAATTAATTTCAAATAAACAAAGATACAATATACAATTTCAAATGCAATGGAATATAAAATTTAAACACATACATTCACAAACATTTGCAAAGCCACCTACACATACAAACATTTGAAAAAACATATTCTCACATGTATATGCAATTTCAGACAACACCTAGGATACAAATTTAAATAAGCAAATATAAAATTTTAGATTTTTAAATATCAAACACAAAATACAAATTCAAATAGAAAAACACATAATATACAATTCCAAATAAGAAAGACACATCATACAATTTCAAGTCATACAAAGACAAACACTCAAGCATGCCATTGCAACATTAAATAAGCAAACGCACAATATACAAAGTAAAAAGCTACTCACTATTTATGCTAGAAAATTAATTACAATCACAATTCAATACAACAAACACACTATTACAATTTCAAGTCACATAGAATACAAATATTCATAAAGAAGCACGCGCCCGCACACACACACACACATATCTAATTTCAGATAAATAAACATACAAAGTACAAGCTGAAATAAATAAACATACAATATACAAATTCAACTAAACACACGATTTGACAATTTCAAATAAATAAACAAATATGGTACACAATTTGAATTCAAAATATCAACATAAATACATAAACATTTTTAAAATCACAAACATATATATAGAAATTAAAATAACTAAATATGTATTCAGAATTTAATCCACTATGTATAAGAAGCTAAATTATATGTGTATACTCTTATCTAACCACTATGTATAAGAAGCTAAATTATATGTGTATACTCTTATCTAATTATATAAATATCTAAAATAATATAATATAAAAAGCTTTAGAAACCAGTGAAATAGAAAAGGGCCAAAAAAAAAAATCCAATATGAAGGCCTTGTTAATTAGAGAGATACTTTGGGCGTTTCAATGCATTGTGGAAGATTGTATAATTTGTATTTGTGTAAAAAATATTAAACATTTTTAAATGTAAGTGAGCTTTGACTTAAATTCAATTGTGATAAGTGTTATAATATGAATGGATGATCATTTAATTGTAAGATGACATGATTCAAATATAAGTGTTGTAAAGTAAATGTATTTTAAAAAATGTGTTGTGATGCATATGAGTTTAAAGAAATACAGTCAACACAAACAAGAAATACTACACTACTCAAAGAAGAATGGGCCCCATCCTCCTTGAGCACTTGGAAGGACTATTTTTAATCCCTTCCATAAAAAATAATTTTATTAATAATTGTGTGCATAATTCTCTTACAATATTTGAGAAAAGAATAATATATAACTATATCAATATTTACTTTGGGAAAAACCTTTTCTGCAAAACTAGAAGGTGAAGTCCTTCATGTAAGTAAATGAAATAAATTTGCATGCAGTACCACATAAATAAGAGAAAAGCTAAAGGTGAAGTCGTTCGTTTAAATAAATCTGTATGTAATACCACATAAATATTAGACAAAAATGCACTGCGTAAATCCCCCATACTTAATTTCAAAAAGTGTTCTGTAACTTTTATTTAAGTGTTTATTAAAAGAATTTACCAAAGTCTTATAAAGCCTAAACCCCAAACCCCAAACCCTATATCCTAACGTTTAAAGCCTAAAGGATAAACCCTAATATCATTTACTAAGGTCTTATAGAGCATAAAGGATAAACCCTAATCATTTTAAAACATTTTAGCAAGCCTTTTGTAATATTTTGAAGTATTTATTAAAAGCAATTACTAAAGTGTTATAACCCTAAAACCTAAACCCTAAACCATAAACCATAAACCCTAAGTATTTTATCACATTTTAAGTTATTATTAAGATCATTTACTAAATTGTTATAAACACTAATCCCTAAAACCTAAACTCTAATACATAAACCCTACACCGTAAGCATTTTATAACATTTTAACAAGCGTTTTAATTTTTTAAAATGTTTATTAAAATAGCCCTGAGCTTGATGGCATTGAAATTTCATATGACTCTGATAGATCCACTAATTAATTTTGCAAGCTCTACAAAATTATTAACCAACTATTCATTTAAATCAACTCTAACTGATATATCTACCCCCTCAAGTCATTTTTCATCATTTTTACATCATTGTACATCATATTACATCATATTACATCATCAATTTACCAAAGAGAGAAGAAAAAGTCAAACTAACAACAAACTAGGTGAAATCCTGAGGTTTTAGGCAAAATTGGCAAAAAATTTCCTGATGCGTAGCGCCCTGAGCCGGATGGCATTGAAATCTGATATGACTCTGATAGATCCACTAATTAAGTTGGAAAGCTCTGCCTGTCTACTTTCTAGGACAACTATAATTTTTGGATAGGGAGTCCATTTGCCCCTTCAAAAATCATTTCTCCTAATACTGGTTCTTGTGGGTCCAAAAAGTGGCAAAGAGGGCATTTTTTAGGTGTTTTATGCCCTTAGGTGACCCAGATCTCATCCAAAACTTATGAAACTTTTTGGGTTTCGTTATTTTTCCATGAGAAATCTAAAAATGCAAGCCATTTTGTAAAATTATTAGCCAAATCAATGTGCAGTGCACAGTTGAAAATTCCTGTGTTTTACATTTAAAAATCGTGAAATGACGAAATTTTCTCAAAATTGCTTCAAATTTGGCAAGAGGAAAGTTTAGTAATTGCCTTGCTAAGCCAAGGAAGCTTCACCCAAAATTTTATGTTTGTCTTGTTCCCTTTTGGCTCTTAAGGCTCTCTTTAACTTAGCTTTTAGGTCATTTATCCTTGTCTTGCAAATTCTATTCTGAGCTAAGTAATGATAAGCCATGTGGTGCAATATTTTCTTCTCCTTGTCAACCTTATCAATCATCTTCTCAAGGTGGATATTCACTCTTTCCAACCATGATTCTTGGTCAGCCTCAATTTCTTGCTCAAATGATGTCATCTTGATTTTCCTTCATTTTGCCACTTGCCGGTTTTCTCTAATTGTTTGTAGCTCCATAATTGCTGAAATCCAGTTTCTTGTTCTCTTGTTCAAGAAATTTAATGATCCATTTGGCCCTCTCTAGGTCAAGTGAAAAGGCTTGGATTTCAGCCTCCTTCTCTTTGATGATCACATCCTTGAGTCTTGAGCTTTGAGAATCCAAATCAGTGTCATCTTCCTCAACAAAAACAAAATCTTTGTCTTGCCCTTCAGTAGGGCCTTCATCATGCAGTTGTTGCTTTCCTTTGTCTTTTTCCTATAGCTATTCAGCTGAAGAAGAAGGCAAAGCCCCTTCCACCCCAGGTGAAGAGAGCATTTTCCTATGATCCGGTGAAGAAAACAAGACCCCTTCCACCCGTGGTGGAGATAGTACTCGTTTGGAAGCTGCAAAAAACCTCCTAGTGCCTTTCTCATAAGTTACAAACACAAGAATATGAGCCTCATCATTTTTGCTTTTAGGCTCTTTTTGTTGCCCGGAAGGTTCACCTTCCTCTTGAGGATCTGCAAAAATTTGAGGCCCCTTGAAGATTTCATGGACAATGAAAGTTTCCCATGACACTCCCAACTAACTGAGCTAATGCAAAACAATAATTTTGATGACAACAAAGTGATAAATATTGTTGAGCTGTTGTGGGTATGGTTTTCTTTTTGCAATCATAGTAATCACCTCTATGTTTTTCCATATGAAATATGGAATACTCATCATTCTGACCCTGGTGAAGTGCATAAGTAATCTGATATGGTAGGCATAGAGTCTGTAGAACCTACCCTCACATGTGAAGTATTTGATTATAAGTTTCATAAGTGGAACATACCGGTCCTCCAAGAACCTAAAAGGAAACACCCTGCTCAGTTTACCATCATATTTGGCCTTAATATATGGTTCATAATTCTTATTGTTGATATTCTACCTTTTTTTACACTTTTTCCCTACATCTGGCATTCTAGTGGCTTCTATAATAATAGTTGGTGAAAGAGTGAAACTGATCTGAGTAAGGTGCACAACATTATTCTCCATGTTTATGACAAATTTTCTTACCAACTCATGATTTTATTTAACTCTCTCAACCATCTCACAAAACTCAAAGAACACTGGTATCTGAAACATGTGGTAGCAAGAGGGCAAGAAAGGAGTTCAACCATGCTAATAGGTTCCTCTCTAATAATTTTTCTACCCTTGTGAGGTCTCCTAGGCTGTACATTTCTTTCCCTTGAGCTATCACTAAGTGTTTCCTCTTCATAACTTGATTAACTGCTTCCTGTCATGGTTCTTGTCTTAGGGAAGTGATGTGATGATGATATGGTGGAAAATGATAATGGGGGAGGACAAGAGAGATAAGTATGAAGAGATTTTAGCAATGTGAAATGGAGTTGGAGAATGAAGGGAGTGAGTTTCCTTAGGGGAGTGGGATATGGAAAATGAAATTAAGCGATTAATTTAGGGCAATGAAATATAGAAAAGGGAAAAATTATGTGGGTTTTGTTTATGGAGTGAAATTTTTACAATGAAATGGAAATTGATGAAGAAAAGCTAGGGTTTGAGTTTCAAGATGCAAAACTTATGAAAAAACATGTAGGAGATCAAATTCAGCTCAAGGACAATGATAACTTACTTGTAGGAGAGAAATGCAGTTTTTCTGAGGATTTTTGGGTGATTTGGAATGTTTTGGCAGCTTCTTGACTAATGCATAGCACACTGGGCCCAATGCGCAGTGTCAGGAAGATTTGATAGAAAAACTGGGTTTTCACCTTCTTTTCTCCAATTTCCCTCCAAATCGTGATTTTAGCTCTTCATGGATGTCTTGCACAATGAAATATATGACTAGTATGTTTTCACTTTATATATGGATGCCTTTTAATTTTTCCTTATTTCAAACCCACTTTTATAATGTCAAAGTCACTTTTGCTCATAAACTCTTTTTTTCATTTGAATTGACTTTTATTGGTCAGTTGATGAACTAATGCATTGATGCTTTTGTTTCTTGTAGTGGATGGAGTTGGCAAGGTGACCAAGGGCAGTAGTTGGAACTTATTACATATAGAAAACACTTTAAATTAAATAAAATTTGTACATAGAAATAAGAAAACTCTATTTTCACCTCCAAATAGAGTTTTGAGGTAAAAACCATTTATTGGGTCATATCATCAGTGAATTTATGATCTTATGAACTTATAAAACCTCCTCATGTAACTTCTGACCTTTTATTGAGTTTTGGATGACCATGGTGGCAAACCCTAGACCTAGTGAGACTAAAAACCCTAAAACTGATTTTGATAAATGAAATGAAACAAAATGATAGTAAATGACCTAAACATGTGAAAACATGCCAGTAGGTAAATGCCATGAGGGAAATTGATAATGAACCAATACCATCAGTTGATCCATGACCTAATGGAATGCAACTGATCAGATGGGACACCTAATATGCATGCAAAAAGAGAAATTTGATCACTGACAGAGGGATGAAGATACCAACACTAACACGGGCTAAGGGTTATTCCTTTGAGATTTTTGTCATGATTTTATCGGTGATTTGGCATGCTCATCAGGGATATTAATAATCTTGATTTGCACAATTTTTGTCAAATTTACCATTCATAGACACTCATATATGACATATATTAATGTTTATGTACCATACATCCTAACTATCAATGTTGGAGTTAATCCCTTGGTGTTTCAAGATTACTAACTCCTTGTTGCTTCATTGATTTTGTTCATATTTTTTTACATTTCTATGTAAGTTATGGTTTATTAACCCACTCATTGTGCATTTTCCCTCTATGTTTCACTTTGATTCCTAGCTAAAACCATCTAGGATTCTAACCATGGAACGCCTTATCTAGTTTAAATCCATTTGAGCTGAGATAGTAGAGGCATATGTTGAATGTGCAAACTTGTTCCACTAGGTCAGCTAGTGGGATTTACTTCAATTGTTTCATAGTTGAAGTAAAGGGATTGCAAAGGTTTTGCCTCTTCTTTTGATATGAAGAAATCTCGAGTGGGTGATATAGATATGGATAAAAATATTTATTTCATTGCAGCAACTACTAATCTTCCCTTTGAGAGAGAGAAATGGTCTAAAAATTGTGCAATGTGTGACATTCCCTCAAAGCAAGTTATTGTTAATAATGTTTGTGGATATCATGTGAAAGGTATGTTGATTTCCTCTCTGAAATATAAATGGCATACTTAAGTTCTTTTGTTGCATTAGTATGTTACTTGTGAAGAGTAAAATAGTATGGTTTTTATTTATAACAAACGGTTCTTAATGGAATTTCTCATACATAAAATAAATTTTCCCCTTTATCTATATAAGATCCTAACTAAAATTTCCCGCAAATACCAGTCACGTCGCAACAACTCTGAAAGATCACTCTTTCATCACAATTTCATCTATATTATAGTTATAAACCATTTGGGTGCATAACCCTTTGTTTGACAGTCCTTTTCAATCACCATATCATCATTCAATATATAATGATCGTGAAGAATTAGTTCATGAAGAAAACCCATGTGTTTCAAATGATAATAATGTCAAAACTCTTAGACCTACTGGTGTTCAATTAACTAGAAGCATGAACAAGTGTACTATTGTCTGACATATGGAATGGAAATAGGAATCTAAGGATAAAGGACAAGTGAAACCCTCTAGGGTAAGTCTTTGGGCCAAAATTTTACCTAAAGAACCTACACATGAAGAAGAGATCAATCAATCAGAACAAAGCCCTCAATCTAAAGTTAAGATTAAACAAATTCAGAGGAAAATTTCGTGAACATTAAGAACATGTAATGGTACCAACAATACTTTCTCATTGTCCCATGTCTTAAAAAGTGTATTAGTCAACTTTTCCATGAAAATAAGAAACTAAACACTTCAATTCAAGCTAAGGAAAAACACAGGGAACATAAATCTATGAGTACTAAAAATAAATCTCAGTCTAAAGATATCCATATTATTATCAGGTCATTGATGGTCAAAGTATTTATATCTTCTAAAGAAGATGGTTATGATCCTAATAAATAATGACTTTTTTTTTATCTATGATTTATATTTTTCAAGTTTTCAAGGTATGTGTCTATTTTATTTATTTTACTACATTTAGAAAAGGGGGAAATACAAAATCCATGATCATGTACCAACCCTATCATATTGTCCAAATAAATGTCTAATTTAAGTCTTCTTGGTTCTAACAAGTTCTCCATATTCACTAGATGATGACCTTAGATTTCATAATGGATGATAACTAAGGTATAAGGGAGAGAAGTCATAAAGAGGGAATCTAGGTCATAAAGGAGAGAATTCATGCCCTAAATGATTACATTGTACATTTTCTTATTACATTCATATGCATGTTTGTTTGAGAATAATCTTCTCACACTTTTAATTTAATTATTAACAATTATTAAGTGAATGTTAGAGATTTAGCCTCCATGGAATATGCTAGAATAGTCATAGTAGTATTCACATATCAACGGTTAAGATTTATCTCCAAGTTAATTATGCTATTTTAGATAATTAATGTCGAATTGTTTAATTATAGAAAAAGTCATATGAACATATATCATATTGAACATGTGGTATTGATAAGCCATATTATTGGCCTGTGCTATTGTAAGAAGAGATATTTACTTGAGTTAAGAATTTCCATGGTAATGTGGGGATAGAAATTTAAAATAAATTTATAATTTAGTTAAATTTTATGATTATTTTTATCTTGGTAATATGAGATTTATAATGGTGTAAGTGTTTGGATGCTTATCATGGATTAATGCATATAGAAGTCATTTAATCTATATGGTTTCACTAGTTAAAAAAGAAAAAAACTGCTAAAAGTTCTTATTATGGGGGGTGTAGTCATGTTGAGTTGTTTCTTGTTATACAACACTGATGTGAAACACAACGTCAACCATAGGAAAAGAAAATGTAACCTTTTGATATTTTTGCTAGGCACCAGTTTATATATAAATACAAAAGTGTTCTCAAAATGACAATGAATCTACTCTATAGTGGACATGCATAACATGCAAATATTTTTTTTTCCACTGGGAAAATCCGTAATTTTCATTAATAAGGAAAATTACATATTGTAGATGCTTTACGCATATGCTGAGGTCACTATACACAGTGTACCTTTTAGTTACAAAAAGACTCTATATATGTTCTTCTGTTCAGATGTACCACGCAGGGCAGTCTGCTAAGGCTGTATAAAGTTGTTTACAAAATGCCTTTCGGGTAATAGCTTACTGTTTCAAAAAGAAAATGCTATACAAAAACATCTCTGTCATGAACATGATATTCTTCAGTTTATTTATTGTCCCGGAGCAGGCTGGTAACTCGGATCAATGTATGGTCGATGGTAATATTTGTATTCGTGCTCGCCTTGTACTTCTGTGATCTCCCATACACCTCTGTCCATCATCGTGGCCTCCTTGGATAGTTTGTCAGCACCTTCGTTATGTTCCCTGTAGATATGTGAACATGTGATGTTGTTAAAAGTTGCTTTGAGTTCTAAAACCTCATTTAAGATAATGCTGAGTGTGTGGATGTGACAAGCAGATATGCCATTGAACAAATTTATGATAATTTTGAATCCCCAAATATATTGATGCTAGTGCAATGATGACCCAATGCAAAATGGAGTAAGTGACGGAGTGTGATGAGCTCAACATAGTTGTTTGTTCCAGTGCCCAGTCCAGCTTTTACTTTGTAGATATGATTCTCAGATTTGTGAATGATAAATCCGCCCCCACAGCCCTATAGGTTTGCAGCGCCGTCAAAGTAAGCCCATGGTGTGTTTTGATCAATGCATGGGGGAGGTTGTGGGTGGCGTGATTTAGGAGGGGGATCTGGTAATTCTCTATATGCAGCAATGATACTGGCCTCCACCATTGGCCAATGAACAGGTTTATCATCGAAAATAATGCGATTTCGCGATTTCACATAACATGCAAATATACTTGTATATGTCAAGTACATAATCTATGGTATAGTGAAATGGAGTAATATTTTAAATCATATTGTGCTCTAGAATAAATTATATTTGTTTTGAAAAATACAAGGATGCAAGATTGGAGAAAAGTTTTCTCTAAGGAATACATTCTCTAAACTAAGAAATTTCTTTCTCACCTTCTAGGATAAACTTTTAGTTGTTCAATATTGTATAAAAACTAAAAGAAAACCACAAAAAAAGAGCAAGACAAAGTAAGAAGCAAAAAAAAAAAAATCAAAATTCTTTCTACACTTTCAACCATACAAAGCAAAGTGTTCATGTTATATGAGAAGACTCTATACTAAAAAAATTAAACACACAAATCCATATCATTAACAAAAGTGGTAAACATCGGAGTATTCAGTGTAAAATATATTTTTCAAATATGTAAACCCTTTAGTATTAATGTAGCTTTAAACTATTTAAAATTCTATTTAAATTATCAATATTAAAAAAAATAACACACTTTTAATAGAAATTTAGGTAATAGCACAATTATATTAATTAAAGGACTAGTGTACGTTAATACATTTCAGATGGTAAAATTTAAAAAATTATGAAATTAACTATTTTATTATTATTAGTATTGTTGTTATTATTATTATATGTTAAGCATATATTTATTTCAGGAAGCATGGAAGAGGACTTTTATCAATGAATATTTATATCAACATTACTAAGGAGTTCTTAATCTATAAATAGGGAATGCTACAATACCATGGGCGAATCATGGCTGCCGAAAAAACCATAACTCATTAAGTATGAAACTTGATCATATCATATTTTGTTAATTAATCAATTTGATTAAAAAGATAAAAAGAGCATAACTACCTTGCACATCAACCTGAGTCCTTGAGTTGCATATACCACTAAAAAAGTCATAGAATATTTAAAATAAATTTATAATTTAGATAATTTTATGATTATTTTTATATTGGTAATGTGATATGTATGATGGGGTAAGGTTTTTATGATTATCATGGATTAATGTGTATACAAGTCATTTAATTTATATGGATGCACTAGTTAAAAAAGAAAAAAAATTCTAAAAGTTCTTATTATGGGGGGTATTGTCTTATGATGTGAAATACAACATCAACCATGGGTAAAGAAAATGTAAAGTTTTGATATTTTTAGTAGACATCACCTTATGTATAAATACAAAATTGTTCTCAAAATGACAATGAATCTACTCTATAGTGGACATGCATAGCATGCAAATATATTTGTATATGTCAAGTACATAATCTATGGTATAGTGAAATAGAATAATCTTTTAAATCATATAGTGCTCTAGAATAAATTATAGCTTTTTTGAAAATACAAGGATGCAAAATTGGAGAAAAGTTTTCTCTAAGGAATACATTCTCTAAACTAAGAATTTTCTTTCTAGTCTTCTAGGATAAACTTTTAATTGTTCAATATTGTATAAAAAATAAAAAAAATTAACATAATATATCTAAAATTACAACCACAAAAAAAGAGCAAGACAAAGTAAGAAGCAAAAAAAAATCAAAATTCTTTCTACACTTTAAACCATACAAAGCAAAGTGTGCATGTTATTTGAGAAGACTCTATACTAAAAAAATTTAAACACAGAAATCCAATAACCAAAATAAGATAAATTATCTCACTCTCCATATCATTAACAAAAGTGGTAAACACCGGAGTATTCACTATAAAATGTATTTTCAAATATCTAAAACTTTTAATATTAATGTAGCTTTAAAATATTTAAAATGTATTTAAATTATCAATATTAAAAAAAATAGCACACTTTTATTAGAAATTTAGGTAATAGCACAATTATATTAATTAAGTGACTAGTGTATGTTAATACATCTCACAATGGTAATATTTAAAAAATTATGAAATTAACTATTTTATTATTATTTTTATTATTATTGTTATAAGTTAAGCATATATTTATTTCAAAAAGCATGGAAGAGGATTTTTGTCAATGAATATTTATATCCACTTTATTAAGGAGTTTCTTAATCTATAAATAGGGAATGCTATGATACATGGGCCAGAGTCATGGCTTCTCAATATCACATGCCGAAAAAACCATAACTCATTAAATATGAAACTTGCTCATATGATATTTTGCTAATTAATCAGTTTCATTAAAATGATAAAAAGAGCATAACTACCTTGCACGTAAATCTGAGTCCTTGAGTTGCATATACCACTAAAAAGTCATAGAACATTTAATGGTCCTACCATAAATTTAATAATATTTAATAATTAAATTAAATTTTAGGAATCTCTATTCTATTTTAAAAGAAACATATTTATTGATGTAATTAATTTTGACTTCATCTTAACTTTGAGTTACCAATAACATTTGAAAGAGTAAACGTATAATTTGATATAAAAAGCCTTGTTATTTTCGAATTTAAAAATGCACATCAAACTTAAGAGTAAATCTATTACCATTGAAACCTAAACAAAGACATGTAAAAAATATATTGAAACCTAAATGAAAATATACTATATATATTATTGAATACATAAAAATGAAAGAAATAGATAAATGTAATTCTCTTCCGTCACTTATAGTAACATTGAAGAAGTATTAATTGTTAATAATAGAAAGCACAAAACAAAAATAAAACTTAAACTAACCTATATCACATAAGTGTAAAATATAATATCCCATAATTTTTTTTTTTGATTTTTCAATTGAAAAATAAATAAAATTTAAAGAGATTAATTTGATTATATTGATATCGAAGGTAAATAAAGAAAAATAAATAAAATTTAAAGAGATTAATTTGATTATATTGATATCGAGAGAAATAAAAAACTATAACGAGCTGTCAATTACATTGAATGCATTAAGACAAATAGAAAAATATAACAGCTAGAAATAGAAAAATATAACGAGCTGTCAATTACATTGAATGCATTAAGACAAATAGAAAAATATAACAGCTAGAAATAGAAAAATATAACGAGTTGTCTCTATACGAAATAATTAACCATGTAATATCAATTGAATTGCTAACAGCTAGAAGAAGTGGACGAGAAAATATAACGAGCTGTCCCTATACGAAATAGTTAACCATGTAATATCAATTGAATTGCTAACAGCTAAAAGAATTATTGTCACATACATTCCACACTCATGAAATGTTTTCAAGAAAGTACAAATATCACGCATAAATAATGTTAGAATTGAACAATGATTTCTATTGAAATAAAAATATTTTTTTGAGAACTTGGGTGAAGGGAAAAACTATCAGACATTAACATGATTATGTCGAGTTGCATTTCCACTAATTCGAAGTTAGAGCATTCATGACCGTTTGGTTTCACATAAAGAGTTGAAAATGTAAAAGGTGAGTGAGATATGAAGATCATATTATAACAGATTTAAAGGAACAATTAATAATTTCTTTAAATCAACTAAAACCTGGTGGGGTAGCTAAGCAATTAAGAATTCAACAACTAGAATACACAAAAATTTGAAACTTTTCCATTTCTTGCGAAAGCCTTGTAAAACCTATCAAAGAAGTCAAGCTACTCTTCAAACAACCCCAATAAATTTTGCAAAAAGTAAAATAAACCATCATATTGATTCCATAATATATTTTAGTTTAATGATTCCATCTAATTAACCTAACAGATCAAGTTTACAACACAAAATGCCATGAAAAATGCATAAAATTGTATTCATATGTAGAAAAGTTCAAAATAAGAGATGGGTACACGAAATTAAATGAAAAGAAAGGATAGATAACCTAAGAGACATTTCAAAATTCCTTCTTTGATATGCTTCAATACCTCCTAGCAATTCCCAAAAAAAATTGGCAGGGTTTCCTTACAGCCCAAGATTTTACTTTTCCTTTGAATTACAAAATGAGGCCTATATACAGGAACTCAAGAACTAAGAACTAATCCTGAACCATTAGTGGTATTTGAAAAACCACCAATATTCTTTACAAAATTTCCAAATGTAATATAAATAACATATTTTATAAGCGTTTTGAATGATTTTCCAACTGTAGATTGGGTCCCCTTTAGATTTAGATATAATAGATCTTCATTCTCTCTCTTGGTTGTGTGTTGGGCTTTCCTTATCCTTGTTTGGAATTGCCTGTGTTGAGTGTTATTGTGGACATGTTGTTGATGATGTCGCTGCTAGTACCGAGGCAAGTGCCAATGCTAGTGCTAACTAATGAAGTCTTGTCTAGTGCAATGAAGTCCTTGCACTGGAAAATGCTTCTGCTGAGACCTCAAGATGTTGATGTGAATTCCTGTTGGATAGTCCATACATATAGATCCATCAAAGTCCTCCACTCTCTGTCATATGGCATGTCACATGAACAAGCCTCTATGATGGTCCCCTCCAGGCTAGTAATTTCTCTTAACATTTCTAGCTCAGTTTCAAGTCTCTTAATATGTTCTTTGGCCTAGAGGAATTCTGTATTGGCAAGTTCCAACTCCCACCTTTGATTAGGCAGTGAAAATGATGTCTCTTCAAATATCTCTAACATTGTTAAGGTATCCATTCACTCAGCTAGAACATGAATGGACTTTCTTAGTTCAAGAGACGCTATAAATGGGCCTTGAGTACTGATATCATTGTCACAATGGCGCATCTCTTTTCCTTTTCATTTCACATCTACAAAGCTTCCTATGGATGAGGAGACCATTTGGAAAGTTGGTGAGTTGGAGGAGAATACTTAATTGATTAACAAAAGAAGGTCAAGGATATTTTGCGGATCAAAATGGTAAATAGTGTGGTGCCACATGTCACAAAGTAGGAATGACGGGTTGCTGGGAATTTTTTTTAAAACTTCGACCCCTGAAATGATGACATGTGCACAAATGATAGGATGATGATCTTGAATTTAGTAGTTAAAGAGGTTTTTACGGCTTAAGAATGCATTTATAAGGTTTGCTTGATGAATTTACATGTTTATTTTACTCAGAGGTAGAATGTTGTTTAAAGGAGTGCATGTTTCTTGCGTGGCGAAGCTAGGGTTTAAATTTGGGCCAAATTTCTCATAAATTATACAATTTAGAGAACTTGATTAGGAGAATTCATGAATAGAGGTAGCTTATACGTTCAATTTGTAGGATTTGTGATGTTCATTTACCAAATTTAGTAAATTAAAGGACACGGTTGTGCAAGAGTTGGACTAGGTGACTACAGTGGAAAATGCCAAAAATGCCCCCCTGTACATCCTTTATACCTCATCAATATGTGACACATGTGGGGATATGTTTGGATGATGCCATGCTGACATCATAGAGGCATGGCGCTGCCATGTGGCAAGCTGATTGTTCATGGTGATTGTGCTGACATACAAAGTGGGAAGGCAAGTAGCTAGTTGATAGGCACAGCTGATTGGGTAGGAATTGATTGGTCACGGTGTAACACAATCATACATGGGCAACCTATGCGGAGGGCTATGTGGCACCCTCTCTCATGGTTAGGAGGCCATATTTTTCAATCTTTAGGGGCATGCAGAGTGGATGAGGTGGCAACACATAACACTCGATGCACCCCCTCAGTTGTGTTATCGACTG
Source organism: Pinus tabuliformis (assembly GCA_031772625.1). NCBI lineage: Eukaryota > Viridiplantae > Streptophyta > Pinopsida > Pinales > Pinaceae > Pinus > Pinus tabuliformis. The sequence continues at coordinate 566,023,628 of CM062811.1, read as the reverse complement.
CGCATCTCCACAACACAGAGCTCCCACATATGTTGGATGAAGCACCTCTAACATTGTTGGATATGTTGATGTGCAAGTTGGCTGGGAGTCATTGATGGCATCATGTTGGTGTGAAAAGGAGGTAGGACCAACCATGTGGTAGTTGATAGAGCAGACGAAGCGAACTCATGGAAACTGACTAGGTGGTTGAAGTGAGTGGGTTTCCCATGTGGAGGACACGTGGAAGAACTTTGCAACATTGAGCCCTTAGCATTTGAAATCTTTGGAGGAATGCAAAGTGCACGAGGAGGTTACATGTGGCTTCCATGTTATGTGTCGTGCGACTCTACGATGTGAACAACTCTTGGCCATTAGATGGTCAGGCACCATCTGATTTGGTCAGCGTGCATGTTTTCTAGTGCCCAACACCCATGGGTCCTAGCGTAGCATGTTACGTTAGTGTCTGCCCGGTCAAACTCAACATTTTGTCCTTTTGAGCTTAGATCAAAACAAGGTTGTGAACCTTATAGCTCGAGGCCAAGAATTTTGAAGGGTGTTGCATTTTGACACCAGCACATATGTCGTTTGAAGATGCGTATTTTTGCATTGAACTTATTAAGGAGGTATTTCAATAAAACTCTCATGCCATCACGAGTTGTCTCACATTTTATATTGTTCTTTATAAGATATTTTATCCCCATAGCTAAAATGAAGGTATAGATTGCTTCAATTTGGTGGTTTTTAAGCCCCTATAACAACACATTGAAGCGAGTCTACATGCTCTAGGTCTAACTCTCCATTTTTTACCCTAAACAATATTTATTTTTCACACAACCACATTTCCCAACAATGCTTCTTATTGTACCCTCCAATTGAACGATAATTCAATCCCTTCTCTTCTTCCTCTCCTAATGATGTTATCTAATCATACTTGGTCTTATCAAACTATTACACAACGAGACTCCTTTCACCCTCTTATTACATGCTATAAAGATATTTTTGCTAAACCTTATTGGAGAAAAGTATATTCCCCTCACCTACTCTCTTAGTACATGCAAATTTAGCCACCATTCCTAAAGCATACACTCTCAACCAAATAAAATTTGAATTTCCCAATACTTAAGATATGATAAGCACAAACACTAATGATCTTTTGCCGTTCCCTTTTACTTTTGCCACATCTCCCTTGAAGCTTATTCGTTAGATTCTTCCTTCTAGATATCTTACTCTCCACTCTATTACAAACGTCTATGTTAATTCGTCCATGTTAATTTTTTATTGTACATTACCGATCATTATTAAGATATTTACAAATTTATTCTCTCTGTAATTAAAAAAATAGAAATTAAATGCAAACTAAGAGATGAGCACTATTCTATAAGTAACCATATGATATGAAGTTATCCAATTCCAATAGGATGGAAAGGGTTAGTGCGAGCAGTGTGATTGCGGGGTTTTCCTTGGTGTGTAAGTTGATTGAAATTACCATATATGATATTCCGTGGCTGGCAAAGCTTTATGTACGAGAAATATCTATACTTCAGAAGGTGGCAGCAAATATAATGAATGAGTACAGCGTCTCGTAATGTTTTGAAACTAGCAAGGTTGGAGTAAGGAAATATATGTTTGTGCTTCCTTGATTCCTTGAGGAAATTGGTGAAGAAACCTCTGACAATATTGAGAATGAATATTCGGGCTATTCCCTATCAGATAGAGATAGAACAAATCTGCCATTGTTATCGGTTGCAATGGGTCGAGCGGTTGTACATTCTTTGTGATACCGCGCCTGCTTGAAGTCATTCCCTTCTCCGAATCCGGGACGAGCGCTTCCCCAAGCTATTCTACGGCTTTGGCTTCCTCCTGTGCGACTCTCCTCCGGCTTTCCGACCCAGTGATTCTATGCAGGAGACGGGGCTATGACAGAAAGTGATCGCTGAAAATGTCAATTTACTCATATAAGATTTCCGATGTTCGAGTGTTCTTAGCATAGGAAAAGGATGTTCCTTACATGGATCGAGTTCCAAGGGATCGGGAAGGAAAGGAAACTCCCAGCGTTCCAAGCGATCTGTCCATGGAGTTATTGCAGTATTGGTCGGTTAAGATGACTCATAACACAGGATTTTGGCCGGCTGGCGGTTCCTCAATATTCGCATATCCTACAGAGCCAACGTAGCATTGAGAAATCGCGTATAAGCCGGAGATGAGTCGAAGATCGCGTAGATAATGGCATACTTGACGGAGATAACCCGTTTAACAGATATTCCGTTGTTAATCCGCAACAAGAACTCCGATATCTGGTTGATAAATCGCATATTTCACGGACAAAATAAGCTTGATAACGACATATTACTGATAATTCGCGTATTCAACGAAGATATGCAGATCAGGGTGATAATTCGCGTATTTAACAAAGATATGCAGATCAACTTGATAAATCGTGTATAGTCAGCGATAAGTCGCATTTCAGGTGGGTAACCGGAGATAACTCGCATATCATGTCGTTAATTTTCAAATTGCACCGTAAATTGGCATATCGGCGGATAAAAATACGCATATACGGCAGAAAAATTGCATATTACGCGAATGATAGTTTGAATATTGGGCTGAGAGTGCTCATATCAAACCCATCGAACCGATATTACGCGCGGAGATAATTGGCATCAGGCGCTGAGATAACTCGCGTATAGCATATTCCCTTGATATTTCGCATATTCTGCGGAGATCATACGCATATCCAGCCGCGATAACCTGTATGTCGTATTGATAGTTTGCATATGACGTATTGAATTGATAATTCGCATATTCGAACAACATAACAACGTTGATAACTCGCGTAAAAGATGGAGCCGTTGAGTACAATTCGCATATTGGAAGCGACAATCCGCATATACTGTTGTTAGTTGGCGAATTGTAGTCGCATATCCGATGGATAAAACTCGCATATAATGCCGAGATGATTCCCATAGTTGGGCCGAGATGATTCCCATATCGTGTTGAACGTTGCATTTATAACATGAACATTCATAATTGGCACAGCACAGATCACATATATTTGCAGATCTGAAGGGGCCAGGTCAGCGTTGAAAGGCATTGTAGGTTATTAAACATTTACACAGATGCATTTTCTCGCATGAGAAATTCGTGTAGGTAAATTTCAGAGCACTGATTCTTGATCCATTGTAGCAAACATTTACTAAGATACACAGAATCGTAGTGGACTTGCATGTGTGAGATGTGATTTGTCACTGTTTTTTAAAAGCTTTCTTTTTTGTGACTGACAAAAATTTCTTTTATTTGCCACTATTTCTAACCCACGCTTTGATCTTAATTGGTCATATTAATCGAAAGATCGAAAATTCCTACAATTTAATAAGACGCGTATCAATTGTGAATAGTTATCCAATAGTTACCCAATAGTCTTGTGAATAGTTATCCAATAGTTTTCTGAATTTTGATACGAGCTCCCTCCGAGTATTCAACTTAGAGGCCAAGAATTTATTCGGACAATCACCGATATGCTCCTCTTAATCAATTATTACTTTTCTCTGTTATTAACTCTCTTTTTTAATCTATTACCTATTTTTATTTTTTTATTTTTATATCTATTATGTTTTTTAATTCTTTATTTATTTATTTTAATATAATGCAGTGTCTATTATATTATTTTAAAAGTAAGTATATTATTTAAAATGCTTGTCAACTAATTTTTTGGCTCCATATATTTATTTATTTATTTTATATACAAATTTATAATTTTATATATAATAACTATATTTTGATACCTTATTTATCTATGTGAATGTATTTGTATAGCCAATATGTATTTATATTATATAAATCAATATATTATATTTAGTATAATGAAGGTGTAGTAATTAGAAGTTAGAACGGAAAAAAAAAACAAAAATTAAATTTTATATTGTTATTTTGTTTTTATTAATAAAATTATAAATAAAATTTTAGATAAAAGAAAATCATAATACATATATCACATTTAAATATATACCAATAGTAGTTAGAAATTAAGATTGATTTACCATGTAAATTAAAACAATGATGTTGTAACAATACTTAAATTTAATTAATAACCACAAGAAAAATTTAATACTTACAATAAAATTACAACATAACCATATTCTAAACCATGAATATTCATTCCCACATTACTATAGATATTATTAACTTCTAAATAGACTTTATTACAATACCATCAACCATTACCATGACTTATTAATACCACATGCTCATAAACCATAATTCATTTCGAAAATATAATATTTTATAAATAATTTATTTTAACTTAATTTTCTAACATTTTAAAATATTGACTCAATTAATAACCAACCTAGATTAATCAAATCAATGAATATACTCTCTATTTTAATGAATGTACTCTCTTTCTTAAATCTAAAAATCTACCAATTAAGTCCATAGAAGTAAAAAAATTACAATATGTTGAGATTAATAGTTTTAACTCTTATTATTATTATAGTAATAATAATATTAAGTATTAGTAAGTACTATTATTTAAAAAACAAAAATTAATAATATAATGATAATTGTTATTTATAAATATAATAATATAATAAGAAATATTATTAAATAAACCTTAAATATAATATTTATTATTATTATTAAATATTTGTTGTTATTAAGAATATAATAATATTGATTTATTTTAATAAAAGAAAATAATAATATTAATTATGTCTTTTTTTGTTAAAATATTAATAATAATATTAATTTTGTTAAGAGGTCTTTCTAGTCCAATATATAGAGATGTTGTAATATAGTGCCTTCTTTAACAATTTGATTCAGTAATTTATTAATAAAACATTATGTCTCACTCAAATTACACATAACTAAAAAATAAATCACTAATTATAATTTAAACTATAATTAAACGAGCCTAGATCCATTTTAACTCTAGATCCCCTAAGCACCCAAAAGGATCAAATCTCTTGAGATGCAAACCTCTTTTAGAGTGAAGATAGATTTGATCCTTCTTGTCTCTTGGTACACATAGAGTTAAGATGGATATAAGTTGGTTGTATTCATGTACTATTTGAATTATTTAGTTTGATTGTATGAATATATTGTTTTGAGAGTTAGATTACTGTCTTTATTGTTTTATTTTAAAAGTTAGAATGCATTTGTTAACATTTTTGTTTTTATATGCATTAATAAATATAATATCTACTTATATTATGTGTATGAAGGTATTATTGGGAGTGTTGGTAAGTCGTATTTTCATTCCTTATGCAACTGTTTATTTGTTTGGTGTTTTCCTTGTTTGTAAGTGTATATATTTTTTTAAGAATTTACTTGTATATGTATGAATGTCTCATTTTATTTTTTTTAGCATTCTCTCATTATTTATTTGTACGTCTATGGGTGTATAATTTTAATAATTTTTATATTAGAGTGGTTTTTTCATTATTTGTATGTATATATAAATGTACTCAAAGAGTTACTTGTTTATATGTATGAACGTATCATTTTCAGTATTCTCTCTCTCTCTCTCTCTCTCTCTCTCTCTCTCTCTCTCTATATATATATATATATATATATATATATATATATTTCCCTAAGGAAAAATCATAGTTTCATGATATAAAATATTGAAAATTACATGTTGTAGATGTTGCAATGGAGAATATTTCAAAAATTGGTGGCCATATTTTTCACATACTCCATAGAGTTCAATATAACTATAACTATATGCATATAAGTAATTGTAAACAAAACTAGATAAATATGTACATAAACATAAGATCTTATATTCAACAAAAATAAGCAAAAAGTGGTCCAACTATGAGCTGAGAGGGATCATGTTGATCCTACATCCTGTATCTGTAGATCAATGAAGGACTTGTGAAAGTACTGATATAATTCCTATCCCATTGTTCTTGTAACATCCAAGTGCCAAAATGTTGTTGTGAAACTTCTTTGGATAAGTTGTCGGAAATCTGATTCCTTTCCCTATAGATATGATGACAGATCATAGAGTCAAATTGTGATTTTAAAATAATTAATTCTTCCATTAGATTTATTAATGTGTTCACATGACAATTTGACAGTTGATTGAACTAATTTGTGACAATTTTTGAATCGCCAAAAATATGAAGTTGTCAACGTCCTTTCTCTAGGGAAGAATGAAGCAGAAGTCTAAGGTTGTTTAGTTCTTCATAGTTATTTGTACTCGTCCCTAAGCCTATTTTTAGTTTGAAATATTGATCTTCATTTAAATACAATGTTGCTCCTCCACCACAACCTTCTAGTTGTGAAAAACCATCAAAATATGCCCACGACAAGGATTTGTCGATGACTTATGTATTGATGCTCTAGTTTCATTGGTTATGTTCATCTTCAGGGATCAAGATATATGTTGCCACTGTATGGGAACAAGTGATAATTCAATTATTTTCTTTATCTCAATTTTTTTTATTGTTCCTACCTAACCAAAATCCCGAGCATACTAGAGGCGGTAGATTCCTGAGCTTTACAGGATGAGCCCTATTCCACCATAATTCCCAAGATTTTTGAATTGTCTCTCCTTGCCACGTAATATTGATTGCTAACATCTGATATATCTAATTCCATAATTATATTGTTATGGGGAATTCAAGGAAAATATGTTTATTGATTTTGCATTTTCCTTACAAAAAATGCACCATGTTAGGCCCTGAAAATATCTACGTTGAATATTGTCTCATTTAGGTGATTTTTTACACAGTAGGCACCACATGAACAACTTTGTTCTTGCAGGTCCTTTAAGCTTCCAAAGCGACCACCACCACCAAACTCTGTTATTAGGTTTCTTCTATGTAAAAATGAAAGAGTAACCATCTTTTGGAGTGTATCTTCCATGAGAAGCTAGAGTCCAGATAAGTTCATCCTCCATATCATGTATTCTCACATGTGCTTCTGAGAGGGAATTTGTGAAAATAATCGAGTCTTGTAACCCTTCTTTCGGGATCTGAAGATCCTGTGAAAATTTCCATTTTTGACCAAAAAGTGTAGTATTCTTTGCATCATCAATTTGATTCAATGTCTAATAACTAACCTCCTCAAGGAACTTTTTTAGGTCAGGGGGAAGTATGTGTACATTACCACTTCCTGACCAAGCATCCAAACCAATACGAACTTGCTCCCTTATCCCCACTCTCCAAGCCAATCCTGCTTTGATATATTCAAAGGAGTTTTAAACAATGCACCATTTCAAAGAGACATTTGTTCTATTCCAATGGGGAAATCTGATCTAGTCCTAAATCTGAAGAAGGTTAATATATTTCCGTGTAACCACCTGTGCCCATAAATTATTTTAGGTGATTAATTTCCACTCCATTTTAGCAGCCAGTGGTTATTAAAAAAAAGAGAGTTTTTTCATCCCCCAACCACCCCATTTTTTGGCCAAAGCAATTTGATCCTAGATAACCCAAGAAAAAAGTCTACCTTCCTTTTTTCCTCGCCAAAGAAATCTACAGTGGATCTATTGAATTTAGTGGAGAATAGCCTTTGGAATCCATGATAAGGATGTCCAATATATAGGGATGACCTGCAAAACAGACTTAATAAGAACCAATCTACCGGACCTAGAGAGTCATCGATGATGCCAGACGTTTATTCTACTTTCCACCTTAGCTACCAGCCATGTCAAGTCTGCAATTTTATAGTTGTTTGGTTCAAGGGGAAATCCAATATACTTCAGCCCATCATCAAAATCCATCTGTCTATAGGGAAATCTTTGTATATCATAGTTTAGTGAGAACTGAAAAACATCCCAATGCTGATAAAGTGGATTTTTCCTAATTAGTCTCCATCCCTATAGCCTTACAATTTTTTTTAGAATATTGTTGAACGCAATTGTATACCTAATAGCCCCACTCAGAAAGATGAAGACATCATCAATGAATAGTAAATGAGATAAGATTGTATTTGCAAGAATTTTCACTCCTTTAAATCTCCCTTGATTCCTTTCATTTGTCAACAATCTAATCAGACCTTCTATGACCAAAAGGAATAGTAAGGGAGATAATGTCCATCCTTGCAAAATTCCATGCTCAACATGGAAAAAAATTGTTATCGATCCGTTGATAAGAAACAGATGTTATACAACACATTATCCAATTTATAAAATCATTATAAAATCATCTGTGAGTCAATAACATCTGAATGTACGACCAACTCATCCTATTGTATCATTTAGATAAATAAATTTTCAAATTCATGCCTTTCAAATTATTTACTTTTATCTAGTGGAGGCCTTCTTGTGCAATACCAATGGCTTTGTGGATCTGTCAATTGTCCAAAAATGAAAATTGTTCCATGGATATGTGTTGAGATAAGATAGGCTTAATTTTTTTGGCGATGATTTTGGCTATGATTTTAGATATGCAATTACACAATGATATAGGCCTAAAATCATTGAAGCTATGGAGCTTATCAAATTTGGGGATTAAGGCAATGAATGTATCATTAAAGGCATCAAACGTTCTCCCATTCAATCTACAGTCTTCAATAACCCTTAGAAACTATTGTCCAATCAGATTAAATAAACTAAGATAAAATTCCATTGGCCACCCATCTGAACTGGGACTCTTGTATCTTTTGAACCACTTCAGAACGAACTCTAGCTTTCCCATCATTACAGGTGTATTTTGGCTTTCATTTTCTTCCTCATTAAAAAAAAGACGGAATAAACTAGGCACCTTAATAATTTCCACTATTGGTGCCTCCTGTTGAGCTTTGAAAAAAATTCCAAAATGATGTATACCAAGATTTATTAAGCTCCTAAAAGTCAGAGATGTATTTTTAGCCTCATCCTCTAGAGACCATATAGTATTGATAGCTTTCCACCCTCTTGCAGATTACTGGAAGGATTTTGTATTGGCGTCTCTCACTTGCATCGACATAGGTCTTCTATTAAGTCTCCATGATTCTTCCTTATCCTTCAATAGCTTGACCTTGTCTTCCTATAATTGTGTCATATACAGTTTTGGTTATGGGGAATCAAATCATCCACTATTAGGGTCCTCTAACCTAGCTAATTTTTCTTATATTCTATAGAGAGCCTCCTCCTATTTTATTTTCATGGAATTTTCCCATTCGATCATCCTATTTTTAAGACGAAAAATATTTTGAGTCAGTTTCTCCAATGGAGACCTATCCTCATTGAGGGACCAGACCTCCCGCACTTCTTTGACGATCCTGTGGAATTCCTCATCTCTTAACCAAGTCACATTAAATCAGAATAGGGCATGTGGCTTAGGGATAATTCAGACGATTTCCAAGAAGATAGTAGAGTGATCTAATATACCCCTCGAGTCCACGCACTGCCTAATCAAGTTAATATTATATATTAGGGATTCCTTTATAAGGAATCAATCTAGACTTCTTGCTAACATAGCACTACCCGTTCTATGATTTCTCCAAGTAGGTTGAGTTTAAGCAAATTCTATATCGATGAGTCTATTATTTTCTAGGATTTGTTCAAATAAATCCATGAGTGAGTCCACTTGTACATTATGGCTACAGGATTCAACATGTGCCAATGAAAAATTTAAATATCCCCCCAATATTAAATTCTCAACTTGCATGAAGGATAAAACCAAGAGATCTTCCTCGTAAACCATATGATTGTGACGAGGCCCATATGTGGACAATCCAGATATCAAGGCCCAATTCCTTTGAGAATATGTCTGCCATTAGGGCACCCTCCCACCCCTAGATATTCAACAACTTCATCGTTCTGCCATTTATACCCATAGAAATACTACCTAATCATCCTCTCACATCTAAGGCATGGAATTTCCACCCGAGAATCATAGCTTCTAATAGAGAAACAATTTGGTCACTAATCCCTAATGTCTCTTGAAGAAAAATAACATCCAATCTTTCAAACACAATTAATCTTCTGAGAGCTAGTTTTTTAGCAGGGCTAGCCAACCCTCTACAATTAAATGATAGCCACTCCATCGGAAAACCTTACTCAGGTTTCCTTTTGCCCTAAGAACCATTTCAATTGAGAATTCTCTTCCTTCTACTACATCTATACTAACGTTATGAATGGATTTAGATATAAATATTGTCTACCTCTGCAAGCTTTCGAACTCTTATGAGACGATGAGATACATATACCCCCTGGCTCCTATGGGCTACTTGGCTAATGAATGCAAGTTATATCTATGACTAGAACAAGACTCTAATGATAATTCCTTCATTGAAGAATCAGAAGTGAGGGACAAAGCAGGCACAACAAGGAAAGGAGTCAAACAACTTACAGGGACCGCAACCATAATACAAGCAACAAATTTTAAAATGTATGATGATACTGCCCCTTTATTCATAGGAAGACATGTAACTGAAGAGAATAAATATGGATTTAAGGATGTATTATGATACGGGGATGGGAAATGAAGAAAGGTACCCGAAATAGGCGTAGTTAATGAATCACATGAGCGGGTATTCATCAAAGGTTCTGGAAAAGGATCTTGTGATTTTCTTCCATCGATCTTCTCCACCCCTTTATTCCAGCGGAGTGAATCCTTTGAATTCACTTATAGCATAGATTTTGGGCCACCTTCCATCCGACCTGATTTATCCTCCATTATCCTATCCTTATTAAGTAGAGGGCATTCTTTGAAAATGTTTCCAACTTCATGACACCTCCTGCATCTAAACGAAACCCCCTCATAATCCAACTTTTGCAATTTGGAGAAATCCCACCACTGTAGCTGCAGGATTTCCACCAAGCCCTCCCTGGTCTCAAGGTGAACTAGTATTCATGCAAATGCCATCTTCCTCGTCTCAACAAAGGATTTATTGTAGTCTAAAAATACCCCCAAATAATTCCCAATTATTCTGAATACATATTTTATCTAAAATTGCAGTGGAAACCCCAACACCCTGACCCAAATCAGTCTGAATTCAAATTTTTCACGCTCTGGGTCAAATAGTGGAGACCATCTCTTCAACATTATAGGATCCATTTCAATGTGCCAAAATTTCCTTAGAACCCATGTCACATGTTCAACTTTTTTGAAACAAAGCATGAACCAACCCCTAGTCATTATCACCATAGACACCATAACATCTAAGACTTATCCTCAAACCTCCATAACCCATCTCGTCATATGCGTTGTTGTTTAATTGCATCCCTGAACCCTACCCACGAGTACTCGATTTGCTATGTCCATAACCTCATTCAATTTAATGCCTTCCCCAAGATCAAGTTGATGCCTTTTTTCCATTACTCTAGTGGATTTAGATTTCTTCTCTTATGTCCTTAGTAATCCTTTGATGGATTACCTTCAATTTTACAAACCCTAGCTTCCAACCAGTAGTGGTCTCATGCACTAATAGAGATTCGAGCAAAGCAACCAGAGGTCTATGTCGAAGAAGAAGCCCCTAACCCGTGTGTTATTGAAACAACTTTGAACCTCTACCATGGGGAAATACCTGCAGTTTACTGGAGCCCAGAGGAATCTTAACCATCGTAATGCACCAACACCCCTTCTTTGCCATCTCTACTAGGGTTTTCTGTATCCATTCCTTCCATCGAGCTAGGGTTTATGCAACTCTCCAGAAACTGTAATGATGATGGAGATAGAACCAGAAAATCTAGTTGTGTCTAAACAAAATCCCAATTTTGGGTCACCCGAACTCTTGAACATTGAATATATAAAAATTGAAACATTTTATATTCATAGTCAAAAAAATGTTTACATAGCTATCACATCCAGATCCTTCCAACATTACATAAAATAGTAATATATCTCAAATATCCTCATGAGGCAGGTTCATAGAGTAGAGGCATTCTCTTTTGTTCATCGACCATACAAAAAAACATAATTTTCATATATCCTAACACATATCGCTACGATATCAAACACAAAAACTTGAAATTTAAATATCAATTAGCATAAAATCTTGTGACCTAACTCAAATCCACACCCAATATGGCCTCATTCTACTACCAACAGTGCAAATACATATGAAGACGATCCCAAGCCTTTTGTTGTTGATAATTGAAGATGTCTCCTTGATGATGATTTATTTCTTGTTGATCTTCTTCAAGGATGTTTGAGATGTGATATTTTCTTAAATGAGAGGGAGATTACTTTAATGATGAAGTGCTCTGTCTTTGTTCTTCCAAGAGTTGTTCCTTCTAGATGATATGAACCTTGTAATGAGATGGATAGTCCTTCTTGATGCTTCTTATTTCTCCTGGATGATATCCTTGCTCTCAACCCTTATGTATGCTTCTTCAATTGGATGATCTCCAAGCTACCTCTTCTTCTTGTCACCTTTTCTCTAATTCCATGTTGAAAAATCAAGGGCATCTAGATTAGGGTGATTTCTCTTACTTTGATAACTGCCTGTGATGTTCTTTACTTAACTTGATGTACTTGTAGTTAGCTTCTTCCTTACTTGATTATTACAATTTTCTTTTATTATCAAACAACTACCAAACTACGAAGATCAATGAGACAAGAGGACACAAAATATGTGCTGCAAGTTAGTGCCAAAACCTCTCCTCTTGAGAGGAAAACCAACAAGCATTCTTATCTTCTTATAAAATATTAAAATGATGAATTCCAAGAACTAAGACCCTTGAAAAATACTCCAAGGCCAAGTCATCCTCTCCTTTTGATGAACGTGTTCTTCAAAAAATCAATACAAGTGAAAACTACTCAAAAACATTATAACTTTTACAATTTCGAACTTGCAACTTCTTGAATTCAACTTCGGCCTCACTACAGAAACCCTAGCTCATACGCATGAGTTGAATATGGTAATATAATCTTCCTCCTCCTTTCGCTCAAGGTCCTTATTCCTCCTTTATAATTTTGTTTGCAGACTTGATCCTTTTAGTACCAAATTTCATCTTCTTGATAGGTCTGCAATTCATTTCTTCTACAACAAATTGATGCCCTAATTTCTTCGCACATGTGGGAGATGGAAGCCAAAATATAGTCCTTAAAAGCTTCTATTTTTTTCTCTCTTTATTTTTCCCTTTCATTCTCTACTTGTCCCTTGTCTTTCTTATTCTTCCATGAACTTTTTGGATGATCTCTCAACGAGGTTGAATATCTTGTATATATAGCCTTTCCTTGGAGCCAAATTGTCATTATGAGGTTGACTTGTCACAGCTAAGCTGACTTGGTATTGGAGGAGGATATTTGACTACTTTGACTCTAAATAAATTTCTTTTACATGATACAACATGCCCAATAGGGTATTTACATATGACAATGACTTCTTTGACTCCTAGACTTTATGAAAAATCCCTAGAAGCACTCAATGGGTGATTGACCTAGAAGCACTCAATGGGATTAGGATTTACAGTTTAGGGATAGGAACTCTTGTTTCTATGAATTTTCTTTTTATTTTAATGGGAGATAATGCTATAACATATAAAAAATTTAAATTAATATTTGGGATAAGTATTCTTAATGTTAATTGAGCGTTTGGTAATTGGATAGGGATGGGAACTCTTGTTTCTATGAATTTTCTTTCTATTTTATGGTGAGATAATGGTATAACATATAAAAATTTTAAATTCATATTTGCAACAATTATCCTTAACAATTATTTCGAAAAATCAACCCCCAAAGTTTTGAACCCTCGAATTTCAACTCTCGTAAAAGAATTTCACCTAAAATTTTCTCAGCATTAATGAAGACTATAAATTAATTCAAAACAGTAATTTACAAGAGAAAGGTTTTCAAGAAAAGTGTAGACAATGAATTCCAAAGAGTAATTTACAAGAGAAAGGTTTTGTAGAAAAGTGTACACTTCAAGACATGACTACCACAAATTAAAAATTAAACTGTATATTTAATTAAAGTGTAGTTTTCTCCAACCATTAGATACATAAATTGTAATAACGGAAGTGTAATTTTTAAATCATAAGACCAAATTTCGGGGATCTTCCAAAAAAATTAATTACAGTTCCCAAAAATTAAGAAAAAAAATTCAAGAGGGAAAAGAGAGCATGATTGACGTATTGGGATGTAAAGAAAATACAGAAGCCTCATCTATTAGATATGACAATCATTATTCATATGAAAACTTAGAAAATGGAAAGGATACTATTGAACACTTAAATGTGGGTTGTTCTGTGCAAATTAATCTCAATAGCATGATATAAGGGCTAGTGAAATAAAGATCTCATTTTAAACCAAATGAGAAGGGATAAATGGCTACCATAAATCCTTGTCCTTGAAAATTGGGGTTAATGGAAATTAGTGGCTCGAGCTATTTTATTTTTTGTAGATCTCCCTTGAAATAAAGCTATGCTAACCTCTATACCAAATTTTCTAATAAAATAATTTTGCGGCTACTAATAATAATGCACTATGATACAAAAAAGTATTTCATTCAAAATTTGTAACCCTGAAATTTTGTCAAGGGGTAAATTTCACTGCTGAAATTTTCCACTAATATTTTTTTTTAAATATTCATGAAAAAAAATATTATTATAGATAAACACAATATGACTTGTAATACAGTTATAATTTAGTTAATTTCTATGTATTTTTAATTTATATGGCTTCCCTAGTTTGTTAATTTAATGTTAATCTTTTCTCTTAACTTAAATTGAAAACAAATTCCAAAATAGATATGCCTATAATTATGCTAATGGAATGCATTGGAACATTCATTGTAATGTTTTAATCTTTAAAAATGCTTCAAATTCTTGGCCAAGGTATCAGATTTAAACATTAAAGAAATTTCATGTACTTCAATGACTATATTTGTGCATGGAGGAAATCTTCCTAAATGTATTACTCATCATTTAATAGTAGGATATTATGTATGTGAACATATATGTTCTTGATTCATGAGACTGTATCTTTCATTTCTGACAGTGGAGAAGAGAGTGAGAATTTAATATTTTAATTTAAGGCATGAACCTTAAACTAAATTACTCATCTCCACCTCCAACTCCATCACCTCCTCCCCTCCTCCACCTCCACCTTCACCTCCTCCACCTCAACATCCACCTAAACCACCTACTCACCCTCCTCATCCACATCCACCTCCTCCTCTCCTCTACGTCTGCCTCCACCACCTTCTCCTCCTCCTCCTCCACCATCACCTCCAGCTCCTCCTCCTCCACCACCTCCACCACCTCAAACTCAAACCCCTCCTACACCTCCACCCCCACCTCCCCCTCATACTCTTTCTCCTCCTCCACTTCCATCTCCACATCCTCTTCCCCCACCTCTACCCCCACCTCCTCCACCACCTTTGGCTATGTCTCTCCCTCCGCCTCCACCTGCACTTCCTACACCACCACCTCATCCTCTTCATCCACCTCCACCACCACTTCCTCTACAACTTCCTCGAACTCCACCTTCATCTCCTCCACCTTATCCTCCACCTCTACCTCCGCATCCACTACCACCTCTATTACCTCCTTCTCAACCCCCTATTCCTCCTCCACCTCCACCTCCACCACCTACTAATCCAACTCAACCTCCACCTTCACCTTCACCTCCTCCTCCACCTCCAACTCCACGTCCACCTCCTCCTCCTCCTCCTGCACCACCTCCACCTATATCTTCGCCACCTCCTACTCCACCACCACCTCCACCTCCACCACCTCAACCTTCACCCTGTCATCCACCTCCACCCTCTCAACCCCCTCCTCCTCCTCCACCTCGACCTCCTCCTCCTCGTAATCCACCTCAACCTCCACCTCCACCTTCACCTCCTCCTCCACCTCCAACTCCACATCCACCTACTCCTCCTCCTCCTACTCCACCTCCATCTTATTCTCCTCCTCCACCTCCTCTATTGCCACATATATCTCCACCACCTCATACTCCACCACCACCTCAAATTCCACCACCTCAACCTCCACCCTCTCATCCACTTCCTCCTCCTCCTCCTCCACTTCCACCTCCACAACCTCCTCCTCCACCTTTCCTTCCTCCTCCTCTGCCACATCCCCTTCCTGCACTGCCTTCTCCTCCACTAGCACCACCTTCATCTCCACTTTCACCTCCTGTACCTCTTCTTACAGATATAAATTCATCTCCACTACCTCTACCTCAACCTCCTCCTCTATCATATCCACCTACAGCACCTCCACCTCCAACTCTTCCACCACCTCCACCTCCGGCTCTGCCTGCTCTTCTAGCTTTCCCTTAGGCCTTCACCACCACCTCCTCCTCCACTATCTCCCCATCCCTCTTTTCCTCCCCTTCCAGTGATACCTCATCCACCACCACCACCACCACCACCTCCACCTCCACCTCCACCTCCACCTCCACTTTCACCTCCTCCATATCTTCTTCGAGCTAAACATTCACCTCCACTACCTCCACCTCCAACTCCTCCTCCATGATATCCACCTACATCATCTCCTTCTTCGCCACCTCCACCTCCACCTCCTCCACCACTTTCACCTCCACAACATCCACCTGCTCCTCCTCCAACTCTAGTTTCACCTCCTCCACCATCACCTCCTCCTCCTCATCGACCTCCACCCACACCTCTTCCTTCACCATATTCTCCACCACCTCTTCCTCTACCTCCAACTCTACCTCCTCCACCACCTCTTCCTCCTTCTCATCCTCCTCCACCTCCACCTCCTCCTCCTCCACATCCACCTCCTCCATCTCCACCTCCCGCTCAACCACTACAACTACCTCCTCCTCATCCTCGACCACCTCCTCCAACACCATATCCTCCACCTCCACCACCACCTCCACATCCACCATGGCCTCCTCCTCCTCCTCCTCCTCCTCCTCCATCTCCACCTCCACCACCTCTACCTCCTCGACAACGACCTCCACCTCTCCCTCCACCTCCACCTCCACCTCGCTCTCTTCGTCCTCCTTCATCGCCACCTCCACCTCTGCCTCATCAGCCTCCTCCTCCACCACCACCACCACCAACCCCTGCTCATCCACCTCCACCTCCACCCTGGCCTCCTCGTCCTCCACCTCCACGTCTGCATCCTACTCCATCTCCACCTCCACCACCTCCTCCGCCTCCTCCTCCACCTCTAGCTTCTCCACCACCTCTACCTCCACCTCCTCCTCCATCACCTCAAACTCCACCACCTCCTCCACCAACACCACCACCTCCCCCTCCACCTCCGATACCTCCTCCACCACCTCCTCCTCCACCACCTCCACCTCCACCTCAATAACTATTTATAATACTTATTGATTCATTTTTCAGTGATAATTCATATATCAATATATACATGATAATATAACAAATAATATGCATAAAAAAATTGCAATATAAATAAGTAATTATGAGAACAATAATTTAATTAAGAAAATTGTAAAATTTATATAAATAATATCAAAAATTGTTGAAAAAAATACACCCAATTCAATATGAGAACCTTTTAAAATCAATAAATTAATTATATAAAATCACAAAAAAAATTACCATAAATTAATTATATAAAATCTTTAAAAAAATAAAACTAAAAAAAGCAAACATGGAAACTCCAATAACATACAAATGCAGAACACAAAGAAACTTCATAAAACCTACCGTGGTCATAAGTGTGTTCCATCGTTACTTAGTGGAGGTTATTATTATGTTGTGTTTTATTTTCCTCCCGGATGCCCTTGCGGCTAGAGCTAACAGTTGTTTGCAACATATGGGGCGTTTTTTTGTCGACAGTATATATATAATATATTTTTTATTTTTTCGAGAACTAATGCTATTCTATTTATATACCGAATAAATTGATTTTCCTTTTATTGTCGAATATAATAATTTAGTTTCTTGATAATCACTCCATTGATTGGAAACAAAAAATTACAAACCCTAAAGACATAAAGAAATTTTATAACACAGAAACTTGACAACAAGAAGATCAAATCTAGTACCTGCTTGGGCCGGAGATAGACACAGTTGCCGACTATGAAAACCTGTATGGATTCATGAAGTGATTTGACAGGTTCCATGGAATCTTCCATTCCCGTAGACTTCATGCAAATCTTCAATAATTGCTTCCGAGAAATGCAGGAGCCCATGCAATCTTTTTATTAGAAAATCGATCTGCATGATTACGTCCTCGGCAGATATGTTCAGACACAGGTGGTCCCTCCCATACGTGTCTGTCGGACATGGCATTACGCGAGTATAATCACTCGCCACCTTTGCAGAAACGACAAATTGAACGTGTTGAGGCGAGCAGGCTCGCACGATACAGAAGCAAAAAATTACAAACCCTAACAACATAAAGAAATTTTAAAACACAGAAACTTGACAACAAGAAGATCAAATCTAGTACCTGCTTGGGCCGGAGATAGACACAGTTGCCGACTATGAAAACCTGTATGGATTCATGAAGTGATTTGACAGGTTCCATGGAATCTTCCATTACCGCAGACTTCATGCAAATCTTCAATAATTGCTTTCGAGAAATGCAGGAGCCCATGCAATCCTTTTATTAGAAAATCGATCTGCATGATTACGTCCTCGGCAGATATGTTCAGACACAGGTGGTCCCTCCCATATGTATCTATCGGACATGGCATTACGCGAGTATAATCACTCGCCACCTTTGCAGAAACGACAAACTGAACGTGTTGAGGCGAGCAGGCTCGCACGATACAGAAGCACCAACATTATGTATCGAACGCACGACCTTCGTATATTTAGCCTGATGCTCTCCCGATAAAGATACGGAGGAGCCTGGATCGAACACACGACCTTGAGATATTCAGTCTTTCAATACATAGACGACAACATTGTGGATCGATTTGGGCACATCTTGAATAATCAATAAGGAAACGGCTATGAAGGAAGCGGATCGAATTCCTCCGTCATCTCTTGCTCAGGTTGAAGAGATTCCCATTGTAAAATCCGCTTGAACAATGAGGAAAAGGGCTGCAATTTTTCTACACACCCCTAACTAAATGTTAGGGTTGAATTCAAGAAATATTAATTACAAAAGCAGAAAAAAGCAAAAAGTTACCTAAATTTAAAAAGTTACTTAAATTTAGAAAAAGAATATTAATTACATTTTTTTGAAAGTTACTTAAATTTAGAAAAGGAATATTAATTACATTTTGAAAACTCCACAAAAAGAATGTTAAATTAAAAAAGTAACAAATCAAATAATTAACTTCTAAATTTTAAAAAATGGAAAATTAAAAATTAAAAGCTAAATTAAAAAAAACATTTTTTTTTTTAGATAAACGACTCGTAATTTCAAAATTAGAATGATTGAGTGTTGATGGAAAAACAAAAAAAAATTAAGTTAAATTTTAAAATAATATTATTTGTTTTTAAATTAAAAAATTGGCAGTTTCAAAGTAAAACATGAAATATAGAACCCATTTCTACATAAATTGTAGCTTGAAATTCACATATAGTAAATTTTTTTATAATTAATAATTTATAATATAACTTAAATGCCGAAGAACAATAAATTCAATAAAATTTACTTCACATATAACCCTATAAACTTGTTGTGCATAGACTTTAGTCTGAGTATTTAAATTTTTCTTTTTGACATCTTTATATTTTGGTGTTTTTTTGTCAATGGAGATACCTCGTTCTCTATCTTTAAGTTGAATATGACAACCAAAATTATCAAGTAAAAGGGTTTAGTTGGTACCAAGTAGTTAAACTTTGAATAGAATATTAAAGGGAACATAAATAACTTTTCTACTTCAAATTATATTCTTGTTTCAATAATTGTAATGCTTAAGATGGACCAACTAATCTTCAAAATTTATTGTTCTCAAGCATTACTATGGAGGTGTGAATCACTTATTTCTTTTGTCTAACCTACGAATGATTACTTATCTTCAATTTTTTCTTAGACATGTCCATATTGAAACAATACTTGCAATTATCATTATCTTCCTTACTCAAATCCTAATTCAAATTATTAGAGAAATTCTATTATTACATGTTCTATTAACAAAATATAAAATGGTGTGCATAATATTTTTATGCATGATATCCTCTATACATATAGATTGATTCTTAAAATATTATAATAATTATCTACACTAATTAATAATAATGTAAGAAATTATATATTCAGAGTTGTTTTCAATTAGGATTAAGACTTTGCATCATCACTAAAAATATTTTACACTAATAATAAATAAATAATATTTTTGTTTTTATTAATTATCAATGAGATTATAATAGTAAACTATATTAGTTAATGTAAATATAGAATATATCATTTTGTATTTAGCCCAATCTAATTTATAATTTAACATTATTGTATTATGAACCACCCTTCACCGTGGAAAGCAATATTGACGACTAGAATATTAAGGAGAGATCATCATGAAAAATAAAACACTAAATATGAATAATATTATTTCTAAAAGAATAAATATTATTTAAAAATTAGTTGGAAAAGAAAGGTACAGTCTTACTTATAGAGTTATTGGCTTTTTCATTAGAATCCATCAATACAATTTCAAGAAATATTGTGATCTTTCATTGTTTCAAATTAGCTAGAAAAAATTCAGTGAAAAGGCCATTTTTTCTATTAGTTAGACTACGTGGAAAAAAAACCTTTATCATCAAATTTTCAAAGATTATTATTTTATATATTTTCACTTTTTTCTAGCTTTAGTGATAATGCTAAATGAATATTCAATCCATACCTACATTGACATGATAAAATAGAGTAGAAATAAGTGTTATATGTTATTCTCTATATTCCTTTCCATTATCCACTTTATAAACACCATCATGCATGCACATTACCATTTTTTGTAGTGATTAACTCCAAGAAATGGATTCCATGCAATGTTTTTCAGCTATGATGATGAACCATCAATGGAGAAGGATTTTGTTTATGATGTAGTGCGACTCAATAAGAATTTTACCATATGTTTCATAGTTCTATATATATATATATATATATATATATATATATATATATATATATATATATATATATATATATATATATATATATCAAGGTTACACATTTTGGCAACAGAGGGAGTTTCTAGGTTAAAAAAAGAGCACGTGATCAAGCTTCTTGAGTGCTAAGAAAATAGATTTATTAATATATTTGAATTGAAAATTTATGAGCTCGATCTAGTATTTAAGCTCTCGAAACACTTATGCAAATTGTTTTGCACCAACTTTTTGTACCCTAGTGAAATTAGGGAAGAAATTTGTCCTTAGGTGTTCAATTGACGAAGGAATATTCTATCCAATGGCATATGATTTTGAAATTTTCTAATTCATATGATATTTTTCATCTATTTTTCTCTTAAACATAATGCTTCAATTTTTGACAAATTTAAAGAGGGCGGACGAAAAAACAATGACAAACAAATTTTAAAACAAAATAAAAAATAAAAAATTACCACTATCTTAGTTTACTATTCATGTAGTAGTTGAAAAAGACTTATGGGAATACATGTGTCTTCATAAACATAAAAAAAAATATAAAATATATTTTTTCATAAACAAATAAATTTTTGATATGAAAAACATAGTTCTCTTGTTGTATATCATGCTATATATATATATATATATATATATATATATATATATATATATATATATATATATATATATATATATAATATCAAGGAAATATTCTCCTCCAGTATCAACACAATATTCTCCTCTTCTCCTCTTGAATTGGGTGTAGAAGAATGAAAATTGATTCATCAATGGTATAACCCTTTAGAAATGATGTAATTGATGAAATAGGTATGTTTACAAAGTTTATTGAAGTTACTTTTTGTACATAAATAACCATAAAAGCATGAATTCTATGGGAGATTGAAAAATAATTCCATGATCAAAACACATGTGTGAAAGCATTGCCATAAAACCCTAATTTTATTATGTCCAAGGAAATTATTTTAAGTAACAACATTTTTTTTTATAAATTAAGGCAAATCACTTACAAAAATTACGGACTCTAAACATAAAGGTTAATTGAGTGTTTGGTCATTGTATAGGGATGAGAACTCTTCTTTCCTTGAATTTTGTTTTTATTTTATGGGGAGATAATGGTATAACATATAAGAATTTTAACTTAATATTTTGGATAATCATCCTTAATAATTGTTTCAATAAAAAAATCAACTCCAAAGTTTTGAACCCTCGAATTTCAAGTCTCCTTTCCTTATGCATTCAGGGTTTAGGGTTTAGGGTTTAGGATTTATAACACTTTAGTAAATTATGTTAATAGACACTTAAATAAAAGTTTGAAATGCTTTTTAAAATGTTATAAATTGTTTAGTCTTTAGTTTTTACAGTTTGGGGGTTCAGGGTTTAGGGTTTCAGTTTTATGGTTGAAGGCTTATAACAATTTAGTAAATTCTTTTAATAAACACTTAAATAAAAGTTACAAAACACTTTTTAAAATGTTGTAAAATGCTTAGGGTTTAGGTTTTAGGGTTTATAACACCTAAGTAAATGCTTTTAATAAACATCTAAATAAAATTATAAAATATTTTTAAAATTTTATAAAATACATAGGGTTTATGTTTTAGGGTTTCACGTGTAGTGTTTGGGGCTTAAGGTTTAGGTTTTATAACACTTTAGTAAATTATTTTTATGAACACTTAAACAAAAGCTACAAAATGATTTTTAAAATGTTATGAAATGATTAAGGTTTAGGGTATAGAGTTTATGGTTTTGGGTTTACTGTTTAGGGCTTAGATTTAAGGGTTTATAAAAATTTAGTAAGTTATTTTAATAAAAAGTTAAATAAAAGTTACAAAATAATTTAAAAATTTTATAAAATGTTATAAAACACTTAAATGAAAGTTATAAAAAACTTTTTAAAATGTTATAAAATGATTAGTATTTAGGGTTTGGGGTTTCTGGTTTAGGGTTGAGGGTTCATGTTTTAGGATTTAGGGTTTATAAGTATTTAGTAGATTTTTTTAATAAACACTTAAATAAAAGTTAAAAAACTCTTTTTAAAATATTATAAAATGCTTAGGGTTTAGGGTTTCGGGTTTAGGATTTAAGGTTTAGGGTTTATAAGGGTTTAGTAAATGATTTTAATAAACACTTCAGTAAAAGTTTCAAAACACTTTTTAAAATGTTATACAATGCTTAGAGTTTAGGATTTAAGGTTTAGGGTTTAGGGTTTCGAGTTTTGGGTTTAGAGTTTAGGGTTTAGTGTTTAGAGTTTATAACTATTTAGTAAATTAGTTTAATAAAAAATGTAATAAAAGTTACAAAATGATTTTTAAAACGTTATAAAATGATTAGGGTTTAGGGTGGTTTAGAGGTTAGGGTTTATGGTTTATAAAGCTTTAGTAAATGGTTTTAATCAAGGCTTAAATAAAAGTTACAAAATTCTTTTTAAAATGATATAAAATGCTTTGGGTTTAGTGTTTACGGTTTGGCCTTTGGGATTTACGGTTTATGGTTTATGAGACCTTAGTAAATGCTTTTAATAAAGACTTAAATAAATGTACCAAAATGATTTTTAAAATGATATAAAATGCTTAGGGTTTTGGGTTTTGGGTTTTGATTTTGGGTTTAAGGTTTATGGTTTATGGTTTAGGTTTTAGGGTTTATAACACTTTATTAAATGCTTTTAAGAAAAACTTAAATAAAAGTTACAAATGGTTTTTAAAATGTTATAAAATGCTTGGGATTTAGGGTTTAGGCTTGAGGGTTTTAAGTTTCGGGTTTTGGGTTTAGATTTTAGGGTTTAGGGTTTATAACACCTGAGTAAATGCATTTAATAAACACTTAAATAAAAGTTACGAATTGATTTTTAAAATGTTATAAAATGCTTAGTGTTTATGGTTCAGAGTTAAGCGTTTGAGGTTTATTATTTGGGGTTTAGGGTTTTGAATTTAGGATTTATAACACTTTCGTAAAAGCTTTTTGATGGGAACAACCCAAAACTATTCAGACTTTAAGCGATTAAATGATTGTATGAGTGTTTATATGATTGTATAGATATTATGGTTGTGATTACATGTGCGAGTATCAACCTTCAGATATTTCTGGAAAAGGGTTAGGTGGCAATCAATTACGCAATCAAGGTTGTGTACTCACCTCGGGTCGCGTTTCCCGCTCCTTCCTATGCCAAAACTCCTCCTCTATCGTTAACTTGGTCATTTTCATTGTGCTTGCCGACGGTTCATTCTGTTACGGCTCTAAGAGTTGGGTATGCCACTTTGCTCTAAGTTCTGGGAGTGCCTCTTGATATGCTTGCTAGTCCGATAGAATAACTTATATGCTTGTTTCTTTATGCCTGTGTGGGTAGTCTCTAGACTAGTTCGTTGGGCAGTTGCGAATGTTCCTACCATCACCTGGGTAAGTGGTTCTCTGTACTTTTTCCGCTGTTGGCTCAACAAGTCGTCGGGTTTCAAGTTGTAGTTTGGTATGTCATGTTCTTGTTTGCAACCCAGTGGTTGTCTTTCATTCAGGGCTCGAAACGATGGCATCTTTCGGTCCTCAGCTTCAATGCAGATAGCCCCTCTCTCCTTGATTCAATTTCTTGTTTTCTTTCCTCAGCTCCTAACTTGTTTTCTCCTTCGTCTCCACAATTGGGTGAAACCCATGGGTGGAAAGCTCGTCCTTTATTCTCACTGCAATCCGTGAGGTAAGATAAATGCGATCTCTATTATTTATTTTTTATGCATTGTAATTTTGTTTTCCCTAACAATGTGGCACTAACACATGTGCGTCAGCCTCTCTGTAGGTGTTGGAGGTTTGTTGTTGGATGTCTTGGCAATGGACACTTTGGTCTTTGTTTAGTAGGCTCCGTCAACATGAATTTTCTTCAGTCTTTGTTTTGTTCTTAGAATAGGCCTCTGGTTGTGACGGTTTGTCACCCCTTGATGCTTGCCAAATGGATCTCGGCTCTAGGTAGTGTTCTGGTTGTCTGGGCTTCCACTGTGTGGTGATTATTGGTTGTAATTTGCTGTGTATAAAATAAATTTTCAAAACCCTCTCCTAGGGTTTGTCGTCCACTGGCTTATATGTTTGTTGCTATGTGTAAAACAAATTTTCAAAATCCTCACTTAGGGTTTGTCATCCACTAGCTTATATGTTTGTCTGTGTTTTATCTTGTAATGCTACTATGTATTTTCATACGTTTGCTTTTGTAATTTGAAGAAAAAAACTTCAGGAAAGAAGGTTAGGTTTGATTTACCTGAATGTCATTTATGTGCTTAAGCCGTCGTGTTCTTTTTAATCTGGATTCTATGCCTAGAAATGCAATTGTTACTTTACGACTATGCTTGTAATGTTTTCCACGAACAAGAGAGAGTGTTGTGGTTGCTCTGATAATTTGTTTGACGGTCAATTTCAAAAATAGAAATTTATGTTTGGCCTATGGATGCTTGACCCATACTGGAATTTATTTGTATTGCTCCTATTCTATCAACGTTGTTTTCTTCAATGGAAATGTAAGCCCTCGTTCTAGCATCTGCTCTTCTGTCTCACTGTTAGGACTGTTTTTTCTGAGGAAAGGAAAGGAGAATTAAATACAATGGCCTGTGAATAGTATGTTGTCTGTTCAGATGTTCGTTAATTGGAAATTACAATGAAAATACAGTAGGATACACAGATGGATTGAATTGTTTTCTCTCTTATTGTTATTATTAGAGTGCAGAAAGTGTTGAACCCCCATACATGACTTTCACTGTTAAATTTATATGTTTTTTTTCACAGTTAATGAAACTACACAATTACTTTTTAGTTGTATACTTTACAGTTACATAGTTATTAAGCATTCGTTTCTGTCTTTATGACAAGATTTTCCATTTAGACACATTTGTCTTTTCCTTTTAGAATAACATGACAATTATTAATCCATGGTTTATTAAAAACAAACAAGTAAATAACCCTAACTCATCAAACTACCTTTGAATAATTTAGAGATTAAGATAAAAACAAAAATCCTACCTCTTATTCTGACAAACTAACATAAAAGACAAACAAAATGTTAACTCAACTTTTCAGCCTCGCAGAGACAGACACCCAGTCATGGTGCCTTAGTTGGATGCTCTTACATCGCTTTTAATAAACACTTAAATAAAATTTAGAAAACGCTTTTTAAAATGCTATAAAATGCTTAGCATTTACGGTTTAGGGTTTAGAGTTTGGGGTTTAGGGTTTAGAGTTTGGGATTAAGGGTGTAGGGTTTAGAGTTTGGGGTTTAGGATTTAGGGTTTAAGGTTTAGATTTTTAGGCTTATAACACTTTAGCAAATGCTTTTAATAAAAACTTAAATAAAAGTTACAAAACACTTTTTAAAATGTTATAAAATAATTAGGGTATAGGGTTTAGGCTATAGGGTTCACGGTTCAGGGTTTAGGGTTTATGGTTATAACACTTTAGTAAATTCTTTCTATAAACACTTAAATAAAAGTTACAAAACTATTTTTAAAATGCTATAAAATGTTGATTGTTTAGGGTTTGGGTTTTAGGCTTTAGGCTTTAGGGGTTTAAGTCTAGGGTTTAGGGTTTAGATTTTATGGTTTAGGGATTATAACACTTTAGTAAATGCTTTTAATAAACATTTAAATAAAAGTTACAAAACACTTTTTAAAATGCTATAAAATACTTAGGGTTTAGAGTTTACAGTATAGGGTTCAGGGTTAGGTGTTTATGGTTTAGAGTTAGGTTTTAGGGTTTATAGCACTTTAGTAAAAGAAAATTGTACACACTTAAATAAAGGTTACAAAACATTTTTAAATTGTTATAAAATACTTAGGGTTTAGGGCTTAGGGCTTAGGGTTTAGGGTTTAGGATTTAGGGTTTAGGATTTAGGGTTTGGGGTATAGGGTTTAGGGTTAAGAATTTGCAGTTTAGGCTTTAGGGATTAGGGTTTATAACACTTTATAAAATGCTTATGGTTTAATTTTTAAGATTTTCAGTTTAGGGTTTAGGGTTTGGGGTTTAGGGTTCATGGTTTCGGGTCTATAACACCTTAGTAATTATTTTAATAATCACTTAAACCAAAGTTACAAAACACTTTTTAAAATGTTATAAAATTCTTAGGGTTTAGTGTTTAGGATTTTGGGTTTAGGGTTTATGGTTTATGGTTTGGGTTTAGGGTTAAGGGTTTAGGGTTAAGAGTTTAGGGTTGACAAGACTTTATTAAATCCTCTTATTAAACACTTAAATAAAAGTTAGAATTTTTTTAAGATGTTATAAAATTCTTAGGGTTTAGGGTTTAGGGTTTATGGTTTGGGGTTTGGTGTTTATAGTTTAGGGTTTAGTGTTTATAACACTATAGTAAATGATTTTAATAAACATTTAAATATAAGTTACAAATGGCTTTTAAATTGTTATAAAATTATTACGGTTTAGGGTTTAGGGTTTAGTGTTTAGGGTTTAGGGTTTTAGGTTTAAAGTTTAGGGTTTAGAGTTTGTGGTTTACAATTTAGGGTTGAGGGTTTCTAACACTTTAGTAAATTATTTTAATAAACAATTAAATAAAAATTACAAAACACTTTTTAAAATGTTATAAAATGCTTAAGGTTTAGGTTTTAATGTTCACAGTTTAGGGTTTAGGGTTTAAGGTTTAGGATTTAGGGTTTATGATATAGGGTTTGGGGTTTAGAGGTTAGGGTTTAGGGTTTATAATACTTTAGTAAATTCTTTGAATAAACACTTAAATAAAAGTTACAAAATACTTTTGAAAATGTTATAAAATGATTATGGTTAGGGGTTTAAGGTTTGGGGTTTTGGGATTAGATTTAGGGTTTAGTGTTTAGGGTATACAACATTTTGGTAAATGTTTTTAACAATAACTTAAATAAAAGTTACAAAACGATTTTTAAAATGTTATAAAATGGTTAGGGTTTAGGGTTTACGGTTGGGGTTTAGGGTTTAGGTTTCGGGGTTTACGGTTTAGGGTTTTGCTTTTATGGTTTAGGGTTTATAACACTGGTAATTTCTTTTAATAAACACTTAAATACAAGTTACAAAATTCTTCTTAAACTATTATAAAATTCTTAGGGTTTATGGTTTAGGGTTTAGGGCTTGGGGTTTAGGGTTTAGGGTTTAGGTTTTTAGGTTTAGGTTTTAGGGTGTATGTTTTAATGTTTATAAAAATTTAGTAAATTTTTTTAAGAAACACTTAAATAAAAGTTACAAAACGCATTTAAAAATGTTATAAAATGCCTACGATTTAGGGTTTAGTTTATAGGTTTTAGGGTTTACAGTTTATTGCCTATAAGATAGTTGTGCATACAACCTTTCTTCCCAATAAAATTATGAGATTCTTCAATATTGATCATAGACTTTAGTAAGAGTATCTAAATTTTTGTTTTTAAAATCTTTATATTTTGGTGTATGTTGTGAATGGAGATAATTCGTTCTCTATATTTAAGTTGAATATTACAACGAAATTTATCAAGTAAAAGGGTTTAGTTGGTACCGATTAGTTAAACATTGAATAGAATATTGATGGGAACATAAATAAATTTTCTACTTTAAATTACATTCTTGTTTCAATAATTGTAATGCTTAAGATGGACCAACTAATCTCCAAAATTTGTTGTTCTCAAGTATTGCTATGGAGGCGTGAATCATTTATTTTTTTGTCTAATGTAGAAATGATTAATTATCTTCAATTTATTCCTAGACATGTCCATATTGAAACAATCCTTGCAATTATCATTATATTGCATAACCAAATCCTAATTCAAATTATTAGAGAAAGTTTATAGTACATGGTCTATTAACAAAATATAAAATGGTATGCATAATATTTTCATGCATGATATTCTCTGTACATGACTAATTCTTAAAATATTATAATAATTATGGAGGCTAATTAATAATAATATAAAAAAAAATTATATATGCGTAGTTGTTTTCAAGTAGGATGAAGACTTTGCATCAACTCTAAAAATTTTATACACTAATAATAAATAAATAATATTTTTGTTTTTATTAATTATCAATAAGATTATAATAATAAATTATATTAGTTAATATAAATATATAATATATCATTATGTATTTAGCCAAATCTAATTTATAATTTAATATTATTGTATTATAAGTCACCCTTAACAATGGAATGGAATATTGAAGGAAAAGAATATTTTGCAGAGACAATCATGAAAAATAAAACACTAAATATAAATAATATTATTTCTAATAGAATAAATATTATTTAAAAATTATTTGAAAAGAAAAAAGTTGGCTTTTTCATTAGAATCCATCAATTCAATTCCAAGAAATATTGTGATCTTTTATTGTTTCAAATTACATAGAAAAATTCAGTGAAAAGACCATTTTTTATATGTTTTCAATTTTTTCTAACTTTAATGATAATGCTAATTGAATATTCAATTTATACCTACTTTCACATCATAAAATAGAGTAGAGATAAGTTTTATATGTTATTGTCTATATGCTCTTCCATTATCCTCTTTATAAACACCATCATGCATGCACATTACCATTTTTTGTAGTTATTAACTCAAAGAAATGGATTCCATATAATGCTTTTCCATTATGATAACGGACGATCAATGGAAAACTATTTTATTTATGATGTAGCCAGTTGAAAAAGAATTTTACCATTTGTTTCATAGTCTCTATATATATATATATATATATATATATATATATATATATATATATATATATATATATATATATATATATATATATATATATATATATATATATATATCATGGATCTAGGTTACACATTTTCACAAGAGATTGAGTCTTTAGGTGAAAAAAAGAGCACTCGATCAAGTAGTTTAATGGCCTATAATTGGTCGATCAAGCTTCTTGAATGCTCAGAGAATAGATTTATTAATACATTTTAATTGAATATTTATGCCTAGTGTTTAATCTCTCAAGGCCGCATGATTAGGCTTTCAATGTCTTAAAATACACATTTCTAGTACAATAACCATAATACCATAAATGCCTATGGAGGATGTCGTGGGAGAATTTTGTTTTACAAAACTAGAAGGAAATACTTTTGAGAAATTAAAATTCTATGGGAGATTGAAAAATAGTTCCATGATCGAAACACATCTGTGAAAAAATTGCCATAAAACCCTAATTTTATGTTGTCTAAGGAAATTAGTTTAAATAACAACCTTTTTTAAGAAATTAAGGAAAATCACTTATAAAACCCTAATTTTATGATGTCCAAGGAAATTAGTTTAAATAACAACCTTTTTTGAGAAATTAAGGAAAATCACTTACAAAAATTACGGACTCTAAACATAAAGGTTAATTGAGCATTTGGTTATTGTATAGGGATGGGTACTCTTGTTTCTATGAATTTTATTTTTATTTTATGGGAAGATAATGGTATAAGATACAAACATTTTAACTTAATATTTGGGATAATGGTATAATGGGAGCATGCTCTAGGTATTGGGATGTAAAATAAAAACACAAGCCTCATCTATTAGATATGACAATCATTATTCGTATGAAAACTTAGAAAATGGAAAGGAGACTATTGAATAGTTAAATCTGGGTTGTTCTCTACAAACTAATCTCAATACCATGATATAAGGGCTAGTGAAATAAAGATCTCATTTTAGACCAAATGAGAAAGGAGAAATGGCTACCAAAAATCCTTGTCCAAAATTGGGGTAAATGGAAATTACTAGCTTGAGCTATTTTATTTTTTGTAGATCTCCCTTGAAATAAGGTTATGCTAACCTCTATACCAAATTTTATAATAAAATAATTTGGGGCTACTATTAATAATTCTCTATGAAACAAAAAAGTATTCCATTCAAAATTTGAAACCCTTAAATTTTGTCCAAGGGCTAAATTTCACCGCTAAACTTTTCCACTAAGATTATTTTTTTAAATATGCATGTAAAAAAATATTACTATAGATAATCACAATAAAACTTGAATAAATTTATAATTTATATAGCTTCCCTAGTTTGTTAATTTAATGTCAATATTTCCTTTTAACTTAAATTTAAAACAAATTACAAAATAGATATGCGTATCATTATGCTAATCGAAAGGATAGATCTTCGATAGTTATAATTTAATTATTATGATGATGGAATATATTTCAACGGGATGGAATATGTTGGAACATTCATAGTAATATTTTAATCCTTAAAAATGCATCAAATTCTTGGCCAACGTATCAGATTTAAACGTTAAAGAAATTTCATGTACTTGAAGGACTATATTTGTGCATGTAAGAAATCTTCCTAAATGTATTACTTATCATTTAATAGTAGGATATTATTTATGTGAAGAGGTATGTTCTTGATTCATGAGGCTATAGCTTTCATTTTCAACAGTGGAGAAGAGAGTGATAATTTAATATTTTAATTTAATACATGCCTCTTAAATTAAATTTCTTATCTCCACCTCCACCTCCTCCTCCTCCTCTTCGTCCACATCCACCACCTCCTCTCCTCCACTTCCACCTCCACCACCTTCTCCTCCTCCTCCTCCTCCACCACCTCAACATCCACCACCACCTCCATCTCCTCCACCACCTCAACCTCAAACCCCTCCTCCACTCCACCACCTCAACCTCAACTCCCTCCTCCACCTCCACCTCCACCTCCCCCTCCTCCTCCTTCTCATCCTCCACCTCCACCTCCTCTTCGTCGACTTCCACCCCCACCTCATCCACCACCTTTGCCTATGCCTCTCCCATCACCTCCACCTCCACCTTCGACACCACCACCTCATCCTCTTCGTCCACCTCCACCACCACTTTCTCTACATCTACCTCCAACTCTGTTAGGATATTCCGACACATAGGATATAGTTAAGTTCAACTTGTTCTAGTATAGAGTTAGGTTAGAGTTAGGTAAAGTGTGTTTCTTTACCGTTGTACATTTTGTAACTTACAATCCGACGGTCACGATATGTAGTGATCTGACGGTTCACTCTCACCTCGGTATTACCGACACTTGATCCGTGGCTTGACACCCGATTGGTCCATGAGTTCTATTTAAAGCGCATGGAGGGTCATTGTTCGGGTAATCCGTGCATGAGAGAAGTTTATGTAAATTTTCATTCTTTGATTAATAAATTGCCTGTGGTACCCACGTTGGGACAGGCCGTGGACTGTTTCCCTCCTTGCACTTTGAGGGTTTTAACCATGTAAAAAATACTGGTGTATTGATTTGAGATCTGGTTGTGAGCGGTGTCCTTTTGGTATTCTTTCTGAGGAACTTACCCTGTAAATTCCTACATGGTATCAGAGCTATTTGAGGGCCGCGTCCGTTGGTGATCCAAATCTGAAGCCGGTAGAACTGCATGCGGCTGTCGTTTCCTAGATCTGCTGTTTCTGACTGCTTTCGGGCCGAGAGGACTGCTCTGTTGCGTTCGGAGCATCTGTTCCAGTGAGGAACCCCTTTCGTTTCACGCGAAAAGGTTTCCAGTAGCCCTAGCTGCGTCATTTTTCAGATCGGGAGGTGTACAATGTTTTTTTTTGCAGTTTACTGTTATTTTCTCTCTGCTTATTTCGGTCTCAGTTTATTTAGCCTCTTTTTTAACCGGATCTATACCTTTCATTTCTGCGTATGCTCTTTGCCCTGCGACTCTGTGCGATATGGGCAAATCAGAAACAGAAAGGAAGGATTTTTCTCATGCGTATGCTCTTTTCCCTGCACCTTAGTGTGATCTCGGAAAATCAGAAACATTGAGAAAAATATTTAGTTTTTCGGCTAAAGCTAACTTTGAGATTTTTTTTTAAATTTCTAGTTTTTTGGCTAAAGCTAACTTTGAGCCGTAAGGTTCGTTTTTCTTTGCATATTCGTGTTGGGTTTTGTGTTTTGTGTTTTGTAGGGAAAAAGAGCCTTCTCAAGGCAAGCACGCAAACCAAGGCCCCCCCCCCCTCTCTCTCTCTCTCTCTCTCTCTCTCTCTCTCAAATTTTTTGTATAGATCAATTGGTTCAAAGCTATTTTAAGAGAGTAGAGGTCTTGGGTTCAAGTCTCCATTTTGTGGGGGCGGATTTTTTCATTCCCGCACATTCGCGCACTTTGCCGGCAACGTCAACAATTTTTTTTCAAAAAGCCATAACTTCTTCATCCGGAAGCCTTTTTCAGAGCCGTTTTTTTTAAAACCGCCTATTTTTTCGAGATCTATCCATTGGAACACTTAGTTTCAACATCTTCAGCTTCAGTGTTTTTAAAAAAATGGAAAGTCCATGCCAAGTCATTCTTGACAGCACTAACTACTTCCAATGGGTAGCCTACATGGGAGATTTACTTAGAAGTAAAGGTCTCTACAGAATAGCCACAGACCAAGAGAAGAAACCAAAAGATGAAGAAAAGGCGGCAAAATGGGAAAATAGACAAGATCAAGCACGTGGTTTGATAGGGATGTCTGTTTCTCCTGATCTTAGATTCCACATTGCAGAACTTGAGACTCCTCATGAAGCATTAGAAAAACTTGCTAAAGTTTTTGGAATTAAAAATGAAATTAGAGCCCATCAACTTGAAAATGAGCTGCTTACTTTGGATCCTAATAATTTTTCTTGCATTGAAGATTTCTTGTCCAAATTCAAGACCCTTAGATATCTCTTGGAAGGTGTTAAAGTTAAGAAAGAAGATGGTAACCTTATTTATTCCATCCTTACTAAGTTAGGACCAGCCTACTCTGTATTTGTTTCCACTTTCCATTCTACAAGGGAAGCTTTCATTTGTCAAGGACAAGAATACAAGGCCCCTTCCTTTGACTCCTTTTGTGATTCCTTAATAAGAGAACAAGAAAAACTCTTACACCTTGGTCTTCTTAATCTTGGAAACTCTTCCACGAAAGCGTTAGCCGCCCAGCAGCAACCAAATTCAAAGAATCCTAAGAAGTCATATCCTCAAAAGAATGGTCCTAAACCATCTCAGCCTCAAAATGAAAGATCATTTCAGCAAAATGATAAGACCAATAAAAACAAATGGAAGAAGTCTGATAGACATTGTAACTTTTGTAATCGAGATGGCCACTTATAGTCTAAATGCTTTAAGAAGATGGAAGCCTTGGAAGCCGCAATGAAGAAACATAACATCCATGTGGAGCCTACTTCAACTTCAACTTCCGGAATGGCACTTTCTGCATGTCATTATCAATCATCTCAGTCTGGTTATGCATTAAATGTATCTTTTTCTTCTTCTCATTCTCATGAGTGGCTCATTGATTCTGGAGCCTCTTGTCACATGGCCAAAAATCAAGCCATGTTTTCTTCTTTAAATGATTGTAACACCAAAAATATATATATTGGTGATGATAGATCTCTTAATGTTGTAGGGACTGGAACTGTTCATCTAGACAATGGTCAGTTTAATGATGTATTATGTGTTCCAACCTTATCCTGCAACCTTCTATCTGTCTATCAGATAACTCATTCAGGTGAAGGTAAAATTGTTGAATTTTCACCTCATGATGTTGTAATCAAGGATCTAAAAGATCCTAAACAGATTCTAGCTACTGGTCTTGCTGATGATTCCAAAAGGTTGTATAAGTTTCACAACTTTGGGTCATCAAATCTTCCCTCAGTATTTGTTGCTCATAATGATGAAGTGAGCAAACTTTGGCATGAGCGATTTGGTCACTTAAACTATCGCTCCCTTCAGCATCTATGTAAAGAAAATCTGGTGACAGGTCTTCCTATGGTATCTTGCAGAGATGGTGTTTGTTCCGGATGTGTACTCGGAAAACATCATCGGGACAGTTTTGACAAACGTGCCTCTTGGCACGCCTCAGCCCCTTTACAGCTTGTGCACAGTGATTTATGTGGTCCTCTTCCTGTTGCTTCATTCTCTGGCTGCAAGTACTTCTTAACTTTCATTGATGATTTCTCCAGACGCACTTGGGTATACTTCTTAAAACTCAAGAGTGAAGTATTTAACACTTTTTTGGCCTTTAAAGCCTTTGTTGAAAAACAATCTGGACATCAAATTCTTAAGCTAAGAACTGATAATGGTGGAGAATATGTTAAAAACACATTCATCAACTTTTGCACCGAAAATGGAATTCAAATGCAACATACTGTTCCATACACTCCACAACAAAATGGTGTAGCTGAAAGCAAAAATCGCACCTTAAAGGAAATGGCTAATTGTATGCTGCAATCTAAAGGACTCAATCTTAGTTTTTGGGCCGAAGCAATTAATTGTGCAAATTATATAATCAATCGCACTCCTACTAAGGTTCTAGAGAATATCACTCCAGAAGAAGCTTGGAGTTCCATTAAACCAGATGTAAGTCACTTTCGTGTGTTTGGAAGTGAAGCATGGGCCCATATTCCAGATGAAAAGCATAAAGCTTTAGAACCTAAGAGTGAGAAATGTACTTTTGTTGGATATTCTGAAGATGTAAAAGGTTATACACTTATTCCATTTAAGTCCAAAAATGTTATCATTAGAAGAGATGTAAAATTTGATGAAACCAAATCGGCCTGCGAGCCTAGTCCGGCGGATGTGCCACCTCTTCCTATCTCTTCTACTTTTGAAAACATTTCTTCTTCAGATGATGAAAGTGAGGATGATAATCCTCCCCCACCTTCTCAGGATCTTCAACTTCCAAGATGGGTCCGTGCTACTCGGGATGCAGCAGGTGATCTTGCCGGTGATCCTACAGATCAGCGACGTACACGTTCTCAGTTTGAAAGAGCCTCTTCTTTACTGGCTCAAGCTCCAGTAAATCATGATCCTGACACTTTTGCAGAAGCTTCAGGCCATCCACATTGGGAAGCAGCTATGAATGAAGAATATCATTCATTGATGACAAATGATACATGGGATCTTGTTCCTCTACCAAAGGGACGCAAACTTGTTAGATGTAAATGGGTTTACAGAACCAAGTATGGACCAGATGGGAAAGTTGATAAACATAAAGCTCGTCTCGTTGCTAAGGGCTTTTCACAGGTTGAAGGAATTGACTACACTGAAAAATTCTCCCCTGTTGCCAAAATGAACTCTATCCGCCTTGTTCTTTCCCTTGCTGCCTCTTTAAAATGGGAAGTCCATCAGATGGATGTTAAATCTGCCTTCTTGCATGGGGACTTGCAGGAAGAAATCTATATGGAACAACCCATTGGTTTCATACAAACAGACTCCAGCCTTGTTTGTCGACTTAAGAAATCCCTTTATGGCCTCAAGCAAGCTCCTCGGGCTTGGTATGCCAAAATGGATAGCTTTCTTTTAGAATCTGGCTTTTCTAGGTGTCATTCTGACAATACTGTCTACACCAAGACAGTGGGCAACTCTCTTATCATCCTTGTTCTTTATGTTGATGATCTTATTCTTACTGGTAGTGATCCCAACCTTATAAACCATGTGAAGTCCAGCCTTAAAAAGAAATTTGAAATGACAGACTTAGGACACTTACACTATTTTCTTGGTCTTCAAGTCTTGCAATCCCAAGAGGGTATTTTCCTTTCCCAGTCCAAGTATGCTTGTGATATTCTTCGTCATTTTCACATGGAAGACTGTAAGCCA
The DNA here is from genome assembly GCA_031772625.1 of Pinus tabuliformis. Taxonomy (NCBI): domain Eukaryota; kingdom Viridiplantae; phylum Streptophyta; class Pinopsida; order Pinales; family Pinaceae; genus Pinus; species Pinus tabuliformis. The sequence goes on along the minus strand of CM062811.1, from coordinate 565,987,268 downwards.
GCCCCTTCTCCCTTTCATTCTGGAGTCAAACTTTCAGTCTCTTGTACTTCTCCTGAAGTTGATGCTACCTTATACCGTCAACTTGTCGGAAAACTCTTGTATTTAACCCATACTCGTCCTGATATTTCCTTTGCTGTTGGCCTTGTTGCTCGTTTTATGCAAAACCCCCGTGAAAGTCATTGGAAAGCAGCTAAAAGAATACTTCGTTATGTTCAAGGTACAGTACAGTTTGGGATTCATTACAGTGCCAAAGCAGCTCCTCTGTTAGTTGGTTTCATTGATTCTAATTGGGCTGGTGACCCTGATGATCGGAAGTCTACTGCCGGTTATGTCTTCACTCTTGGTTCAGGACCTATTACATGGGCTTGTAAGAAACAGGCTGTCATTTCTCTTTCGTCAGCAGAAGCAGAGTATCGTGGTGCCGTGGAAGCTAGTAAGGAAGCCTTGTGGCTTCGTCAGATCCTATCAGAGTTTGGCTTTGAGCAGCAGCATCCAACCACACTTTGGTGTGATAATCAAAGTGCCATTCAGCTATGCAAAGATCCAGTCTAGCATCAGCGCAGCAAACACATTGAACTACACATGCACTTCATCAGAAAGCTCATTCATGACCATGTTCTTGAAGTGCAATATTGTCCAACAGATGATCAGGTTGCAGACATCTTCACAAAGGCTCTCACAAAGGCGAAGCTCACTAAACTTCGATATATGCTTGGAGTTCAGGAAGTTGTCACTAAGGGGGGATAGGCTCTAGTGCCTCCTTCCTTCTCCTATTGTGTCATATTTGTAAATCCTTCAATCCTATCCCAAGTTGTTCTTAAGGGGGGATGTTAGGATATTCCGACACATAGGATATAGTTAAGTTCAACTTGGTCTAGTATAGAGTTAGGTTAGAGTTAGGTAAAGTGTGTTTCTTTACCGTTGTACATTTTGTAACATACAATCCGACGGTCACGATATGTAGTGATCCGACGGTTCACTCTCACCTCGGTATTACCGACACTTGATCCGTGGCTTGACACCCGATTGGTCCATGAGTTCTATTTAAAGCGCATGGAGGGTCATTGTTCGGGTAATCCGTGCATGAGAGAAGCTTATGTAAATTTTCATTCTTTGATTAATAAATTGCCTGTAGTACCCACGTTGGGACAGGCCGTGGACTGTTTCCCTCCTTGCACTTTGAGGGTTTTAACCACGTCAAAAATACTGGTGTATTGATTTGAGATCTGGTTGTGAGCGGTGTCCTTTTGGTATTCTTTCTGAGGAACTTACCTTGTAAATTCCTACAAACTCCACCTTCATCTCCTCCACCTCATCCTCCACCTCCACCTCGACCTCCACCATCACCTCCACTACCTACTTCTTAACCCCCTCCTCATCCTCCACCTCCACCACCTCCTCCTCCTATTCCACCTCAACCTCCATCTCCACCTTCATCTCCTCCTCCACATCCACCTCCTCCTCCTCCACCTCCTTCTCCACCACCTCCATCTTCTCATCCTCCCCTACCTCCTCCATCACCACCTATATCTCCACCACCTCCTACTCCGCCACCACCTCCACCTCCACTACCTTAGCCTCCACCCTTTCATCCACCTCCACCCTCTCAAGCCCCTCCTCCTCCTCCACCTCCACCCCCACCTCCACTTTCACCTCTTGCACCTCTTCTTCTAGCTACACATTCACCTCCACTGCCTCTACCTCCACCTCCTCCTCCACCATATCTACCTACACCACCTCCTCCTCCACCACCTCCACCTCCACCTCCACCTCCTCGACCCCTTTGACCTCCCCCTCGAACTCGAACTTCACCTCCTCCACCAGCACCTCCTCCTCCTTCTCCTCCTCCACCTCCACCCACACCTCTTCCTTCACCGCCTCCTCCATCACCTCTTCCTCCACCCCAACTCTACCTCCTCCACCACCTCTTCCCCCTCCTCATCCTCCCTGTTCTCCTCCTCGATCTACACCTCCTCCTCCTCCACATCGACCTCCTCCTTCTCCACCTACTCCACCTCCATCTCCACCTCCTACTCAGCCAGTACCACCACCACCACCTCCTCCTCCTTGACCACCTCGTCCTCCACCTCCACCGCCACCTCCACATCTACCGCCTCCTCATCCTCCATCTCCACCTCCACTACCTCTAGTTCCTCCACCACGACCTCCTCCTCCTATGCCTCGTCTTCCTCCACCTCTACCTCCTCCTATACCTCTTCCTCCACCTCTACCTCCTCCTCCACCATGCCTTACTCCACCTCCTCCACCTCCTCCTCCTTCACCACCACCTCCACTTGCAACTCATCCTCCTCCTCCTCCAACACCACCACTGCCATTAACCCCTCCTCCTCCACCTCCACTTCCACCTGTTCCTCCACCAGCTCCAGCAACACCTTCTCCACCTCCACGCTAGCCTTCTCCTCGTCCACCTCTTCTTCCACCACCTCCATGTCCACGTCCTCATCCTCCTCCACCTTCATCTCCACCCCACCGCCTCCTTCACCTCCTCCTCCACCTCTGACTCCTCCACCGCCTCTACCTTCGCCTCTTCTTCCATCACGTCAACTTCCACAACCTCCTCCACCAACACCACCACCTCCCCCTCACCCTCCACCACCTCCTCCTCCTCCTCCACCACCTCCATCTCCACCTCTCTCGCCTCCTCAAAAAACCTAAAAGAAAAATAAAAAAAAAAATCCATATCATTTCATTCTCTTTATTTATAATACTTATTGATTCATTTTTTATAGTGATAATTCATATATCAATATATACATAATAATATAACAAATAATATGTATAAAAAATTTCAATTTAAATAAGTAATTATGATAACAACCATTTAATTAGAAAAAATTGTAAAATTTATATAAATAGTATCAAAAGGTGTTAAGAAAAATCACACTCAACTCAATATTTATTCTTAATGTCTAGAACTTTCTAAAATCAATAAATTAATTATATAAAATCATAAAAAAAACCACAATTACCATAAATTAATTATATAAAAAAATTTAAAAAATAAAATAAACAAAAAACACAATCACTGTAGACATAAATCATGGAAACACAAAACACAAAGAAAATTCATAAGACCTACACTGGTCATAAGCTTTATTGTTATGTTATTGTGGCGTTCCATCGTACTCAGTGGAGGTTATTGCTATTTTTTCAAGAACTAATGCTATTGCATTTATATACTGAATAAATTGATTTTCCTTGTATTGTCAAAAATAATAATTTAGTTTCTTGATAATCACTCCATTGATTGGAAATAAGAAATTAAAAACCCTAATGACATCAAGAAATTTTAAAACAAATAAGCTTGACAACAAGAAGATCAAATCTATTACTTGCTTGGGCTGGAGATAGACACAGTCGCCGACCATGAAAAGCTATATGGATTCATGAAGCGATTTGACAGCTTCCATGGGATATTTCTCTCCCGCAGACTTCATATAAATCTTCAATAATTGCATCCGAGAAATGCATAGGAGCCCGAGAAATGTTAGGGGTTTATGGTTTAGAGTTAGATTTTAGGGTTTATAGCACTTTAGTAAAAGAAAATTGTACACACTTAAATAAAGGTTACAAAACATTTTTAAATTATTATAAATACTTAGGGTGTAGGGCTTAGAGATTAGGGTTTAGGGTTTAGAATTTAGGGTTTAGGATTTAGGGTTTGGGGTTTAGGGTTTATGGTTTAGGGTTAAGAATTTGTAGTTTAGGATTTAGGGATTAGGGTTTATAACACTTTATAAAATGCTTAGGGTTTAAGTTTTAAGATTTTCAGTTTAGGGTTTAGGGTTTGGGGTTTAGGATTCATGGTTTCGGGTTTATAACACCTTAGTAATTATTTTAATAATCACTTAAATAAAAGTTACAAAACAATTTTTAAAATGTTATAAAATTCTTAGGGTTTAGTGTTTAGGATTTAGGGTTTAGGGTTTATGGTTTATGGTTTGGGTTTAGGGTTAAGGGTTTAGGGTTAAGAGTTTAGGGTTGACAAGACTTTATTAAATCCTCTTATTAAACACTTAAATAAAAGTTTAGAAATTTTTTAAGATGTTATAAAATTCTTAGGATTTAGGGTTTAACGTTTATGGTTTGGGGTTTGGGGTTTATAGTTTAGGTTTTACTGTTTATAACACTATAGTAAATTATTTTAACAAACATTTAAATATAAGATACAAATGTTTTTTAAAATGTTATAAAATTATTACGGTTTAGGGTTTAGGGTTTAGGGTTTAGTGTTTAGGGTTTAGGGTTTCAGGTTTAGAGTTTAGGGTGTGTGGTTTAAAATTTAGGGTTGAGGGTTTCTAACACTTTAGTAAATTATTTTAATAAACAATTAAATAAAAATTACAAAACGCTTTTTAAAATGTTATAAAATTCTTAGGGTTTAGGTTTTAATGTTCACAATTTAGGGTTTAGGGTTTATGGTTTATGATATAGGGTTTGGGGTTTAGAGGTTAGGGTTTAGGGTTTATATATTTACTTTAGTAAATGCTTTTAATAAACACTTAAATAAAAGTTTCAAAATACTTTTGAAAATGTTATAAAATGATTATGGTTTAGGGTTTAAGGTTTGGGGTTTCGGGATTAGATTTAGGCTTTAGTGTTTAGGGTATACAACATTTTGGTAAATGTTTTTAATAAAAACTTAAATAAAAATTACAAAACGATTTTTAAAATGTTATAAAATGTTTAGGGTTTAGGGTTTAAGGTTTGAGGTTTAGGGTTTAGGGTTTAGGTTTTGGGGTTTACGGTTTACGGTTTTGTTTTTATGGATTAGGGTTTATAACATTTTGGTAAATTCTTTTAATAAACACTTAAATACAAGTTACAAAATTCTTCTTAAACTATTATAAAATTCTTAGGGTTTATGGTTTAGGGTTTAGGTTTTAGGTGTATGTTTTAATGTTTATAAAAATTTAGTAAATTATTTTAATGAACACTCAAATAAAAGTTACAAAACGAATTTCAAAATGTTATAAAATGCCGACGATTTAGGGTTTAGTTTATAGGTTTTAGAGTTTACAGTTTATTGCCTATAAGCTAGTTGTGCATACAACCTTTCTTCCCAATAAAATTATGAGATTCTTCAATATTGATCATAAACTTTAGTAAGAGTATCTAAATTTTTGTTTTTAAAATATTTATATTTTGGTGTATGTTGTGAATGGAGATAATTCATTCTCTATATGTAAGTTGAATATTACAACGAAATTTATAAAGTGAAAGGTTTTAGTTGGTACCAATTAGTTAAACTTTAAATAGAATATTGATGGGAACATAAATAAATTTTCTACTTTAAATTGCATTCTTGTTTCAATAATTGTAATGCTTAAGATGGACCAAATAATCTCCAAAATTTGTTGTTCTCAAGTATTACTATGGAGGCGTGAATCATTTATTTTTTTTTCTAATGTAGAAATGATTTCTTATCTTCAATTCATTCCTAGACATGTCCATATTGAAACAATCCTTGCAATTATCATTATCTTGCATAACCAAATCCTAATTCAAATTATTAGAGAATGTTTATATTACATGGTCTATTAACAAAATATAAAATGGTATGCATAATATATATCTCTAAGGTAGCTCCTAAGAAATTTTGGAGGCAGATTCTGACTAGGAAGACTAAGGATAATAATAAAATTGCTCTTCGCGATTGGAATTCCTATCTTAAAAAGCTTTATGAATCTCCAACTGTCATGGATAATCTGGAAACCATTGTCACAACAAAAGAAGTTTTCTCTTTAGAAGATATTAAGTTTGGGGTTAATCGCCTAGCTAATGGGAAAGCTAAGGACATTGAAGGTTACCAGGCGGAAATCTTAAAAATTGGAGGTCTCGTCCTCATCCCCGACATCTACAAGCTTTTCAATCAAGCAATCAAGCAAGGGTTCCCTAAACCATGGACTGAGAGCCTAATTATCCCTATTTTTAAAAGTGGGGATATAAATAACCCCTCTAGTTATCGAACAATTATGATCAACCCTCTCTTAGCCAAGTTAGATGGTAGTATTTTGGAAAAGAAGTTAAGCATATGGCTTGAAAGTGAAGGTAAGCAAGCTAAAGGCCAAGCAGGTTTCAGAAGGCATCACTCAACAATAGACCACCTTGTTACACTTAGGACCATTGCAGAGGAATGTCGTAATGATAAATCCAATTTATTTTGTTGCTTTGTGGACTTTAGAAAGGCTTTCGATACGGTTCCTAGATACAACCTTTGGAATAATTAGAAGAGCTAAAGGTTCCTCTTGAGTTGAGAGCTGCTGCTATAAGGTTATACAAGAATGTAATTACCAAGCTAAAGAGCAATGAGGGGTGGTCGAAAGATATTAAGTGTAACATTGGAGTTAGACAAGGTTGCCCCCTCTCCCCTACCCTATTTGGTATTTACATCGATAAGCTCGAAGGCTATCTCGAGGAAGCAAGATGTGATGGCACGATCTTAGCTGGGATAGTCGTCATCCTTATTCTTTATGCTGATGATATTGTTCTTTTGGCAAGGTGCCCATCTGATCTTGATAAGAAACTCAGGTTTCTTAAGGATTTCTGCTCTACCATGGGTATGCCTGTTAACACTAACAAAAAAAAAGTTATGATTATCAAATCCAAGAAGGACACTTATGCTAATTTTATGTATGACAATAATAACTTGGGGGAAGTGTATTATTACAAGTACCTGGGAATTGATATTCATCACCAGCTCAACTGGAACCATAGCATTGAGAAAAGGATTAATGGGGGGTGGAAAGCTTATTTTGGTCTTGAAAATAATTGTAAAATAGAAAACCTCGTAATGTGGGATAAAAAGAAGTTCCTCTTTGAAACTTTAATCACTCCTATTATCTTATATGGCTGTGAGGTTTTGGGTTGCAGCATCTCCAGAGAATCATGGAGAAATATTGAACAAATCGAGAAGCGTTTTATAACTTATAACCTGAAAATTAAAAGTAATACACCCTATCCTATTCTCCTTATAGAAGCAGGTCTTTCCCCTATTGAGAGCCTAGCTATGCTTAGGTTTCTGTTGTACAAGCACAAACTAAATAACATAGATGATCATAGACTTCCTAAGCTAGCTTTAAATTCTAGCCAAAACCACCTAAGGCTCAATAGAGGGTGGCATAAAGACACAAGGGACTGGTTAAACTATTGGGAGATCAACGAAAATGATGCATTGCAAAACATAAATAACATTAAAGATATTGTTACTTCTAAGTTCAAAGAAAAAATGTGGTGTGAGAAAGATTTAGCGGCTAAAAGAAAATTAAGTTATTATAAGAAGGTCATCAACCCCACCCTAGAAGATCAGAAGTATCTCTCTATTTTAACTAGCTCAAAGAAGAAAATTAATATAGCAAAGATTAGAACGAATTCTCATGAGCTCCATAGTGAAACAGGTCGTTGGGCAGTTCCTAAAACGCCATGGATGGAAAGGATCTGCCATATATGTGAGAATAGGAACATTAAGGATGAAAACCACTTCCTCTTAGAGTGCCTCGCGTACAATCACATTACATCTCAGTTTCACAATCTTTGTTACAATACTGACCTTCCTAGCCTTTTACAATGTCAAAATTACAGTGAGCTCGGGACGCTTCTCTCCAAGCTTTTTGAGCATAGGAATAAAATCTTAAATCAAAATAAATAATTTGTTTCTTTAGGTCCGATAGACCATTGTTTGGTCTCAACGGACGTTAAACATCATCATCATCATCATCATCAATATTTTCATGCATGATATTCTCTGTACATGACTAATTCTTAAAATATTATAATAATTGTGGAGGCTAATTAATAATAATATAATTTTTTTTATATATTTGTAGTTGTTTTCAACTAGGATGAAGACTTTGCATCAACTCTAAAAATTTTATACACTAATAATAAATAAATAATATTTTTGTTTTTATTAATTATCAATAAGATTATAATAATAAATTATATTAGTTAATATAAATATAGAATATACCATTTTGTATTTAGCCAAATCTAATTTATAATTTAATATTATTGTATTATAAATCACCCTTAACAATGGAATGGAATATTGAAGGAATAGAATATTTTGCAGAGACAATCATGAAAAATAAAACACTAAATATAAATAATATTATTTCTAATAGAATAAATATTATTTAAAGATTATTTGAAAAGAAACAAGTTGTCTTTTTCATTAGAATCCATCAATACAATTCCAAGAAATATTGTGATCTTTTATTGTTTCAAATTAGATAGAAAAATTCAATGAAAAGACCTTTTTTATATGTTTTCACTTTTTCTAACTTTAATGATAATGCTAATTGAATATTCAATCCATACCTACTTTCACATCATAAAATAGAGTAGAGATAAGTTTTATATGTTATTGTCTATATGCTTTTCCATTATCCTCTTTATAAACACCATCATGCATGCACATTACCATTTTTTGTAGTCATTAACTCAAAGAAATGGATTCCATATAATGCTTTTCCATTATGATAATGGACCATCAATGGAAACTAATTTATTTATGATGTAGACCAGTTGAAAAAGAATTTTACCATTTGTTTCATAGTCATATATATATATATATATATATATATATATATATATATATATATATATATATAAATCATGGATCTGGGTTACACATTTTCACAAGAGAGTGAGTCTTTAGATGAAAAAAATAGCACTCGATCAAGTAGTTTAATGGCCTATAAGTGGTCGATCAAGCTTCTTGAATGCTCAAAAAAAAGATTTATTAATACATTTTAATTGAATATTTATGCCTAGTGTTTAATCTCTCAACGGTGCATGATTAGGCTTTCAATGTCTTAAAATACACATTTCTAGTACAATAACCATAATACCATAAATGCGTATGGAGGATGTAGTGGGTGAATTTTGTTTTACATAACTAGAAGGAAATACTTTGGAGAAATTGAAATTATATGGGAGATTGAAAAATAGTTCCATGATCGAAACCCATCTCTGAAACAATTGCCATAAAACCCTAATTTTATGTTGTCCGAGGAAATTAGTTTAAATAACAACTTTTTTTGAGAAATTAAGGAAAATCACTTATAAAACCCTAATTTTATGATGTCCAAGGAAATTAGTTTAAATAACAACCTTTTTTGAGAAATTAAGGCAAGTCACTTACAAAAATTACGGACTCTAAACATAAAGGTTAATTGAGCATTTGGTTGATGTATAGGGATGGGAACTTTTGTTTCTATGAATTTTATTTTTATTTTATTGGGAGATAATGGTATAAAATACAAACATTTTAACTTAATATTTGGGATAATTATCCTTAATAAATATTTCGATAAAAAATCAACCCCCAAAGTTTTGAACCCTCGAATTTCAACTCTCATAAAAAAAATCTCCCCTAAAATTTTATCTGCATTAATGAATACTATAAGTGAATTTGAAAGAGTAATTTACAAGAGAAAGGTTTTGCAGAAAAGTGTAGAATTCAAGGCATGGCTACCACAAATTAAAAATTAAATTGTCTTTTGAATTAAAGTGTGTTTCCCTACAACCATTAGATACAAAAATTGTAATAAGAGAAGTATAATTTTAATTCATAAAACTATATTTTGGGGATTTTCCAAACAAACAATTATTACAATCCCCAAAAATTAAGCAAAAAAGTTCAAGAGGGAAAGGAGAGCATGTTCGAGTTATTGGGATGTAAAATAAAAACACAAGCCTTATCTATTAGATATGACAATCATTATTCGTATGAAAACTTAGAAAATGAAAAGGAGATTATTGAATACTTAAATCTGGGTTGTTCTCTACAAACTAATCTCAATATCATGATATAAGGGCTAGTGAAATGAACATCTCATTTTAAACCAAATGAGAAAGGAGAAATGGCTACCAAAAATCCTTGTCCAAAATTGGGGTAAATGGAAATTACTAGCTCGAGCTATTTTATTTTTTGTAGATCTCCCTTGAAATAAGGTTATGCTAACCTCTATACCAAATTTTCTAATAAAATAATTTGGGGCTACTATTAATAATGCTCTATGAAACAAAAAAGTATTCCATTCAAAATTTGAAACCCTTAAATTTTGTCCAAGGGCTAAATTTCACCGCTAAACTTTTCCACTAAGATTATTTTTTTTAAATTTGCATGTAAAAAAATATTACTATAGATAATCACAACAAAACTTGAATAAATTTATAATTTAGTTATCTTCTATGTACTTTTAATTTATATAGCTTCCCTAGTTTTTTAATTTAATGTCAATATTTTCTTTTAACTTAAATTGAAAACAAATTCCAAAATAGATATGCATATGCTAATCGGAAGAATAGATCTTCCATAGTTATAATTTAATTATTATGATGATGGAATATATTTCAACGGGATGGAATATGTTGGAAAATTCATAGTAATATTTTAATCCTTAAAAATGCATCAAATTCTTGGCCAACGTATCAGATTTAAACGTTAAAGAAATTTCATGTACTAGAAGGGCTATATTTGTGCATGCAGGAAATCTTCCTAAATGTATTACTTATCATTTAATAGTAGGATATTATGTATGTGAAGAGGTATGTTCTTGATTCATGAGGCTGTAGCTTTCATTTTCAAAAGTGGAGAAGAGAGTGATAATTTAATATTTTAATTTAAGCCATGCCTCTTAAATTAAATTTCTTATCTCCACCTCCACCTCCTCCTCCTCCTCTTTGTCCACATCCACCACCTCCTCTCCTCCACTTCCACCTCCACCACCTTCCCCTCCTCCTCCTCCTCCTCTTCGTCCACTCCACCACCTCCACTTCCACATCCACCACCACCTCCATCTCCTCCACCACCTCAACATCGACCACCACCTCCATCTCCTCCACCACCTCAGCCTCAAACCCCTCCTCTACCTCCACCACCTCAACCTCAACCCCCTCCTCCACCTCCACCTCCACCGCCCCCTCCTCCTCCTTCTCCTCCTACACCTCCACCTTCTCTTCGCCCACTTCCACCTTGACTTCATCCACCACCTTTGCCTATGCCTCTCCCATCACCTCCACCTCCACCTTTGACACCACCATCTCAGCCTCTTCATCCACCTTCACCACCACTTTATCTACATCTACCTCCAACTCCACCTTCATCTCCTCCACCTCATCCTCCACCTCCACCTCCACCTCCACCACCACCTCCACTACCTCCTTCTTAACCCCCTCCACATCCTCCACCTCCACCACCTCTTCCTCCTAATCCACCTCCACCATCATCTCCTCCTCCACATCCACCTCCTCCTCCTCCACCTCCTTATCCACCGCCTTCATCTTCTCATCCTCCCATACCTCCTCCATCGCCACCTATATCACCACCACCACCTCCTACTCCACCACCACCTCCAACACCACCACCTTAGCCTCCACCCTCTCATCCACCTCCACCCTCTCAAGCCCCTCCTCCTCCTCCACCTCCAACTCCACCTCCACCTCCACTTTCACCTCCTGCACCTCTTCTTCCAGCTACACATTCACCTCCACTGCCTCCACCTCCACCTCCTCCTCCACCATATCTGCCTACACCACCTCCTCCTCCACCACCTCTACCTCCACCTCCACCTCCTCAACCACTTTGACCTCCCACTCTACCTCCTCTTCTAGCTCTACCTCTGCCTCCACCAACACCTCCTCCTCCATCACCTGCCCATCCTGCTCTGCTCCCTCTTTCAGCATTGCCTCCTCCTCCACCACAACCTCCTCCTCCACCACTACCTCCACCTCCACTTTCACCTCCTCTGCTTCTTCTTCGAGCTACACATTCACCTTCATCACCTCCACCTCCACCTCCTCCTCCATGATATCCACCTACACTACCTCCTCCTCCACCACCTCCACCTCCACCTCCTCAACCACCTCCACCTCCACAACATCCAACCCCTTCTCCTCGAACTCGAACTTCACCTCCTCCACCAGCACCTCCTCCTCCTTCTCCTCCTCCACCTCCACCCACACCTCTTCCTTCACTGCCTCCTCCATCACCTCTTCCTCCACACCCAACTCTACCTCCTCCACCACCTCTTCCCACTCCTCATCCTCCCTGTTCTCCTCCTCGACCTACACCTCCTCCTCCTCCACGTCGACCTCCTCCTTCTCCACCTACTCCACCTCCATCTCCACCTCCTACTCAACCAGTACCACCATCACCACCTCCTCCTCCTTGACGACCTCCTCCTCCACCTCCACCCCCACCTCCACATCTACCGCCTCCTCCTCCCCCATCTCCACCTCCACTACCTCTAGCTCCTCCACCACAACCTCCTCCTCCTCCACCTCGTCTTCCCCCACCTCTACCTCCTCCTCCACCTCTACCTCCTCCTCTACCTCTTCCTCCACCTCTACCTCCTCGTCCACCTTGCCTTCCTCCACCTCCTCCACCACCTCCACCTCTGCCTCTGCCTCCGCCTCCACCTCCTCCTCCTCCTCCTCCTCCTCCTTCGCCACCACCTCCACCTACATCTCATCCTCCTCCTCCTCCAACACCACCACTGCCATTAACCCCTTCTCCTCCACCTCCACTTCCACCTGTTTCTCCCCCAGCTCCAGCAACACCTTCTCCACCTCCACCCTGGCCTCCTCCTCTTCCACCACCAACATGTCCACGTCCTCATCCTCCTCTTCCACCTTCATCTCCACTGCCTCCTTCACCTCCTCCTCCCGCTCCGACTCCTCCACCGCCTCTACCTCCGCCTCCTCCTCCATCATGTCAACTTCCACAACCTCCTCCACCAACACCACCACCTACCCCTCGCCCTCCACCACCTCCTCCTCCTACTCCACCTCCACCAAAACCACCACCTTCCCCTCGCCCTCCACCACCTCCTCCACCTCCTTCTCCTACTCCACCTCCACCACCACCACCACCTCCACCTCCTCCTCAACTTCCATTGCCTCCTCCTCCTCCTCCTCCTCCACCACCACCTCCATCTCCACCTCTCTAGCCTCCTCAAAAAACCTAAAAAAAAAAAAATAATCCATATCATTTCATTCTCTTTATTTATAATACTTATTGATTCATTTTTTACAGTGATAATTCATATATCAATATATACATGATAATATAACAAATAATATGTATAAAAAAATTCAATTTAAATAAGTAATTATGATAACAACCATTTAATTAAAAAAATTATAAAATTTATATAAATAGTATCAAAAGGTGTTGAGAACAATCGCACCAAACTCAATATTTATTCTTAATGTCTAGAACTTTCTAAAATCAATAAATTAAGTATATAAAATCATAAAAAAAAACGCAATTACCATAAATTAATTATATAAAACCTTTTGAAAAATAAAATAAAAAAAAACACAATTACCGTAGACATAAATCATGGAAACTACCAGTAACATACAAACGCAAAACACAAAGAAAATTCATAAGACCTACACTGGTTATAAGCTTTATTGTTATGTTATTGTGGTGTTCCATCGTACTTAGTGGAGGTTATTGTTATTTTTTCAAGAACTAATGCTATTGCATTTATATACTGAATAAATTGATTTTCCTTATATGGTCAAAAATAATAATTTAGTTTCTTGATAATCACTCTGGAAATAAGAAATTAAAAACCCTAATGACATCAAGAAATTTTAAAACAAATAAGCTTGAGAACAAGAACATCAAATCTATTACTTGCTCGGGCCGGAGATAGACACTGTCGCCGACCATGAAAAGCTATATGGATTCATGAAGCGATTTGACAGCTTCCATGGGATCTTTCTTTCCCGCAGATTTCATATAAATCTTCAATAATTGCTTCCGAGAAATGCGGGAGACCGTGCAATTTTTTTATTAGAAAATCGATCTGCATCATTATCATGGATAACCATCTGTAGGACATGGGATTGCACGAGTATAACCACTTGCTACCTTTGCGGAAACCACAAACTGAAGTGTTGAAGCGAACATGCTCTCAAAATACAGAAGCAACAACATTGTGTATCGAACAAACGACTTTCATATATTCAGTCTAATGCTCTCCCGACAAAGATACAGAGGAGCGTGGATCGAACACACGACCTTCATATATTCACTCTGACAATTTGTGGATGGATTTGGGCACATCTTTGAAACAATGGGGAGAGAATACTATTTTGAAATCCGTCTTGAACAATTGAAATCCGCCTTGAACAATGATGAAACGGCTAGATTTAATTCAAGAAATATTAATTACAATAACAGGAAAAAGCAAAAAGTTACTTAAATTTAGAAAGTTACCTAAATTTAGAAAAGAGAATATTAATTACATTTTTAAAAGCTTCACAAAAAGTTAAATTAAAAAAAATAACAGATCAATATAATTAATTTTTAAATTTTAAAAGATGGAAAATAAAAAAGTTGCTTAAATTTAGAAAGTTACCTAAATTCTTTTTGAAAGCTCCACAAAAAAAGTTAAAATAAAAAAAAATAACAAATCAAAATAATTAACTTTTAAAATTTTAAAAAGGAAAATAAAAAACTAAAATCTAAATTTAAATAAAACATTTAATTGTTTTTTAGATAAAATATTGCTGTTGATGGAAAAAAAAAAAAAAAAAAATTCTAAAATAACATTTATTTGTTTTTAAAGTAAAAAATTGGCAATTTCAAAGTAAAACATAAAATATAGAACCCATTTCTACTTAAATTGTAGCTTGAAATTCACATATAGTAACTTTTTTTATAATTAATAATTTAGAACATAAATTAGATGTGGAAGAACAATAAATTCAATAAAACGTACTTCACATATAACCCTATAAGCTTGTTAATAGATTTTAGTCAGAGTATTTAAATTTTTCTTTTTGACATCTTTATATTTTGAGGTATTTTGTCAATGGAGATAACTCCTTCTCTATCTTTAAGTGGAATATGACAACCAAAATTATCAATTAAAGGGGTTTAGTTATTACCAATCAGTTAAACATTGAATAGAATATTAGAGGGAACAGAAATAAATTTTCTACTTCAAATTATATACTTGTTTCAATAATTGTAATGCTTAAGATGGACCAACTAATCTCCAAAATTTGTTGTTCTCAAGAATTACTATGGAGGTGTGCATCACTTATTTTTTTTTATCTAACCTAGAAATGATTACTTATCTTCAATTTATTCCTAGATATGGCCATATTGAAACAATCCTTGCAATTATCATAATCTTCCTTACTCAAATCCTAATTCAAATTATTAGAGAGGGTCGGTTATTACATGGTCTATTAACAAAATATAAAATGGTGTGCATAATACTTTTATCCATCATATTCTCTATACATAGAAACTAATTCTTAAAATATTATAATAATTATCTACGCTAGTTAATAATAAATTAAAAAATTATATATTCGGAGTTGTTTTCAACTAGGATTAAGACTTTACATCAACACTAACTATATTTTACAATCATAATAAATAAATAATATTTTTATTTTTATTAATTATCAATAAGATTATAATAATAAATTATATTAGTTAATATAAATATATAATATATCATTTTATATTTAGCCGAATCTAATTTATAATTTAATATTATTACATTATGAATTACCCTTCACAATGGAAATAAATATCAACGGAAAGAGAGACCATCATGAAAAATAGAAGACTAAATATAAATAATATTATTTCTAATAGAATAAATATTATTTAAAAATCTAGTGAAAAAGTCATTTTTTCTATTAGTTAAACTACCTGGAAAAAAAAAAAACCTTTATTATCAAATTTTCAAAAATATTTATTTTATCTGTTTTCAATTTTTTCTAACTCTAGTGATAATGCTAATTGAATATTCAATCCATACCTAATTTTACATGATAAAATAGAGTAGAAATAAGTGTTATATGTTATTGTCTATATGCCTTTCCATTATCCTCTTTATAAACACCATCATGCATGCACATTACCATTTTTTTTAGTTACTAACTTAGAGAGAGGGATTCCATGGAATGCTTTTCAGTTATGATGATGGAGCATCAATGGAGAAGGATTTTATTTATGATGTAGGATGGTTGAATAAGAATTTTACCATATGTTTCGTAGTTCCATCTACCCAGATAGAGTAGAAATAAGTGTTATATGTTACACTTATAAATGGATCTAGGTTACACATTTTGGCAGGAGTGCTTAGGCGAAAAAAAGAGCATGTAATCAAGTTTTTTACCCACCCAATCCAGCCATCCATTTGTAAGTGGTTGATCAAGCTTCTTGAGTGCTACGAAAATAGATTTAGTAATATATTTGAATTTAAAATTTATAAGCTCGATCTAGTATTTAAGCTCTCCAAGCTCGATTGGGCTTTTGAGGACTTAAAATACGCATTTTCAGTACCTCTTATAAAAAAAATAAATTTGCACCAACTTTTTGTACCCTAGTGAAATTAGGGAAAAATTTGTCCTTAGGTGTTGGATTGACAAAGGAATATTCTATCCAATGGCATATGCTTTTGAAATTTTCTAATTCACATGATATTTTTCATCTATTTTTCTCTTAAACATAATGCTTCATTTTTTGACAAATTTAAAAAGGCCAGATGAAAAAACAATAACAAAAAAAACTCAAATATTACCACTATATTATTTTACTATTCATGTAATAGTTGAAAAAAGCTCATGGTAATACATGTTTCTGTAAAATCAAATTGAAATATTACTTCCTAAACATAAAAAATAATAAAAAATGTATTTTTTCATAAACAAATAATTTTTTTTATGAGAAACATAGTTCTCTCATTGTAGATCATGCCTATATATATATATATATATATATATATGAAATCTTCTACTCTTCTTCTCCTCTTGAAATGGGTAAACAAGAACGAATATTGATTCATCAATGGTATAATCCTTTAGAGATGATGTAATTAATGAAAGAGGTATGTTTATAAATTTTATTGAAGTTAAGTTTTGTACATAAAAAATAATAAAACCATGAATGTCTATCGAGGATGTTGTGGGTGAATTTGTTGCTACAAAAAAAGATGGAAATACATTGGAGATATTGACATTCTATAAGATATTGAAAAATAGTTTCATGATCAAAACACGTGTGAAACCATTGACATAAAACCCTAACTTTATGATGTCCAAGGAAATTAGTTTAAATAACAACCTTTTTTGATAAATTAAGGAAAATCACTTCAAAAAATTACGGACTCTAAACATAAATATTAATTGAGTGTTTAGTCATTGTATAGGGATGGGAACTCTTCTTTCCTTGATTTTTCTTTTTATTTTATGGGTAGATAATGGTATAACATATAAGAATTTTAAGTTAATATTTTGGATAATCAACCTTAATCACTATTTCAATTAAAAAAATCAACCCCCATAGTTTTGAACCCTCGAATTTCAATCCTCAGAAAAACAATCTCGCTAAAATTTTATATGCATTAATGAAGACTATAAATGAATTCCAAAGAGTAATTTACAAGAGAAAGGTGTTGTAGAAAAGTGTAGACTTCAAGAAAAAAATAAAAATATTGTTGGGTTATTTAATGAACTTAAAGACAACCTAGCCAACATGGTTGCCACAAATTAAAATTTAAACTGTATTTTTAATTAAAGTGTATTTTTCTAAAATTGTAGTTTTTAAATCATAAGACCAAATTTTGGGGATTTTCCAATTTTTTTTTATTATAGCTCCCAAAAATTAAACAAAAAAATTCACGAAAGGAGAGCATGCTTGAGGTATTCGAATATAAAGCAAATACACAATCCTCCTCTATTAGATATGACAACCATTAATCGTATGAATACATAGAAAATGGAAAGGAAACTATTGAATACATAAATGTTGGTTGTTCTCTGCAAATTTATCTCAATACCATGATATAAGTGCCAATGAAATAAATATCTCATTTAAAAGCAAATGAGAAGGGAGGAATGGCTACCATAAACGGTTGTACTTGAAAATTGGGGTAAATGGAAATTAGTATCTCCTAATTTCAGGAGCTATTTTATTTTTTGTATATCTCCCATCAAATAATGCTACGCTAACCTCTATACCAAATTTTCTTATAAAATAATTTTGGGGCTACTATTAATAATGCACTATGATACAAAAAGTTTTCCATTCAAAATTTTGAGAACCTTAAATTTTATCCAAGGGCTAAATTTCATCGCCAAAATTTTCCACTAATATTTTTTTTGTTGTTGAAATATGCACGCAGTTTTGTTTTTTAATATATAATTTTTAATAAAGTTATAATGTTAGTATTTTCGTTTAACTTAAAATGAAAATAAATTCTAAAGTATATATGCCTGTAATTATGTTAATCTCAAGGATAGATTTTCCATAGTTATAAATTAATTATTAGTCTCATGGTAGATATTTAACCCCATGGAATATGTTGGAATATTCATGATAATATTGACATATCAATGATAATATTTCAAAAACCATGGAGTATGGTGGAATATTCATGGTAATATTGACATATCAATGATAATATTTTTGTCCAAGTTAGGTATGCTATATTAATTAAATTATTTCAAATTAATCAATTTAATAAAATGTCATATCAACACATCATATTGGGCATGTGGTATTTCTAAGCCATGGTAATGTAAGAAGAACTTTTTCCAAATAAAGGACTTCTATAATAATAATGGGGTGAATCTACATCGATAAACATATTTTCATATATTATATAACTCCAATAATAATAATAATAATAATAGTTTAGTTAAATTTTATGAATTTCTTAGTTTGGTTAATGCAATATGTATAATGGGGTTAGTGTTTTGATTCTTATCGTAAAATGATGGCTATAGAAATTTTCAATCCATTTAATTTTATGGTCCCAATATTTATAATAAAACCAATAAATCATTCAAAATATTCTATATACAATGTATTTTATATTAATTTTGAAATAATGTTTTTAATTAAATTGAGAAGGAATGGAGATCATAAATACATTTTGAATAAATTCCAATATTCTTTTCATGACTAATTTTAAAAATATTAATTATTGATAATTGAATATCTTGTATCAACCTATTGATTATTGATAATTAAATTAAAATTCTAGAAATCCTATTATAATGTATACACACCTATCAACACAACAGAATTAAGGAATCATAAATATTTTTTCACAAATTTAGTTATATGTATTTTACATTTGTAAATTACATATTCCCATATTTCTTTTAAATTGTTTGTTTTTTTTCGTTTTCCTTTTGTCTAATCAATTCTAAGTTAAATCTTGAGGTTGTGTATTGAAATAAAAGGTATTTTTAGAAAAATAATTTAAAGGATACAAATAAGAATATGCATGAACCCATTATACACATATTAATGTTTCACTAACCTCGTTATTCACAAAACCCCCCCTTTGAATGAATGCAATATATGCAAGGCACCTTCCAAATGATTTGGAAGAGAATGGTATTACAATATAAAATATATTTTTTGATGGTTTTTGACAAATTAATAAATGTATTTTAGCAAAAGCATTAAAATATATGGAAATCTAATAAAATAGATATACACTCAATGGGAAAGGTAATACTTTTCATTAAGAATGAGGTAATTGTTTAACAATACACACTTTTTAGGATAGGTAACACCTAGATCACCTCCTATTGCGACTCTTCTACTGTAAATGTTCATATTTTTATTATATATGTAAAATTAAAAATTATTTAGTTCTCCTTGTGATCAAAAGAAGCCATGAACGTGAAATAAACTTGGACATGCATTAAAAAAATTTAACGAAAAAAAAGATGCATCCATTGTTTCTTTCACTAACTTGTAATATAATTACATTTATGCATCCTAAATTTTATTTCATCATTTCAAATAAAAAATATCATAAAATGTACACACCATTCGCATTGAGGATTTTCATCAGTACTATGTCATAAATGCTCACAACATGCAAACATTAAATGACCCACAAATTTATTCCTTGTTAGTTATTCCCAATATATTAGTTGTATTCAACAATGTATCATGTTATTCTCAATGGGAAAGGTAATAATTTTCATTAACAAGGAGATAATTGTTCAACAATACACATTTTTTAGTGTAGCTAACACGTACATCACCTCCTATTTCAACTCTTCTATGAAAAATGATCATATTTTTATTATATATGTACAATAACGAATTCCTTAGTTCTCCTTTTGATAAAAGGAAGCCATCTATGTGAAATAAACTTGGATATGCACAAAAAAATTTAACGAAATAAAAGAATCATCAAATTTTTCTTTCCCTATATTGTAATATAATTACATTTATGCATCCTAAATTGTCTTTCAACATTTCAAAGAAAAAATATCTTGAAATGTACACACCCTTCGCATTGACGATTTTCATTAGTACTATGTCACAAAGGTTGACAACATGAAAATGTTAAATGACCAACAACTTTATTCCTTGTTAGTTATTCCCCATATGTTAGTTTTATTCAACAATGTCTCGTGTTCTTCTTATCTTTTACTCAATTCTTTTATATATTTTCCACAACTTTAACTAAAGTCATATTTTTAAAATTTAAACAAAGGAAATTTATTTTAAAGCTTATAAACCTTGGTTAATATTAGTACTCCCTAATACGAATTACTTAAAAATTTTAATGGTATATTCATAAAAATATTGAGAGTTTTAATGATTTTTAAGTTAAAAGAATTTTAAAGTATAAACATTGAGCAAATAAATTAAAAAAATGCAGAAATTACAAATATTTTTTGCTTTTATTTTTATTTTAAAAACCATGGAATATTAACCTACTCTAAATATTACCCCCAAAAAATTACTCAAAAAATTACTCGGAAAACTATCAACCTTATTTACATTGGAACATTACTTGTTCTACCAAGAGCTCATAGACTATCCTACTCATAGAATATTCGTCAATATTCTCTCATTTTTTTCTCTACTTAGTCATGCCCCTTCCTCTTCATGGGTGATTTAATTTCCAAAGAATGAGAACTCAAAACGTTTCTTTTGTTACACCTAACTACTTTAAGCATTATATAGGTTAATTGAGTACCATACTTAATTAACTTTCTCCTTATTCACAAGCACTAGCAATCTAATAAATCTATTGTTCCTTGTTCGCATTTGCTAGGAAGGCCCCTTTATTCATGTAGAAAAGTTGGACATATATATCTTGTTTTGTGTGGTCACATGCATTTTCTTTATGCTAATGAAATTAAATGTACGAAGAATTATGTTGATGATTACACAGGAATGCGTTGGGTGTACTTATTGAAAAGTAAATCTCAAGCTTTCAAAACTTTTAAGGATTTTCACGTATGGATTGGATACGAAGCATAATCACATATTGGATCTCTTCCTAATATTAATGGAAGATAACTTACTCTAACAAATATGAAATATATCTCCCCAAACATGGGATTCAACATTAGAGCATAGTTCCATAGAATTCTCAACAAAACTAGGTAGTTGAAATAATGAACCTTATTATATTGAATATAGTTTGTTCAATGAGGTTTCTCAAAAACATAACATTGACGTTTTGGGATGATGTGATTGTATTTGCAATGTATGTGAAAAACATATGTCCATCTCACACTCTTAGAAAAAAATTCCTTCTAAAATGTGGTATGGATGCAATACTTCGGTAAGCCATCACAAGGTATTGGTTCCTCTAAATTCACTTATCTTTGTTATAGTATAGCCATTCTTGCATATTGAATATTATTGTAAGTTTGGACTTCTAGCTTTGTGGTTGCGATGTATCATAAGTTGGTTATTGTTCCCTCGAAGGATTTAAGTATAATTTCTATTTTCCTCAATGATTCCAAAATGAACTACTCTTCATGCATGGATTTCCTTACAATATTGTACAAACTTTCCATAATTTTCATTCTATGACCTGACCATAACTTGATTGTCATCAGATATAATTATTTTTTGTACAAGCATATATGTACAATACTATTGTTATTCCCTTTATGACAAAGCATCAGATTGAAGGATGCCATCTATATTACTAAGGTTAGACTCTACTTATCTCAAAACCCTTTGTAACGTTCTTTTGACTGATTAATTTAAAGTGATTCCAATCCAAAATAAGGCATTCCTTTCTTGTGTGTGTAGATTCTTCTATAACCAACTTGAGTTATCTTGCAACATTCTCTTGGGGTTAAAATTAGCACAAGTTTTTTCGCCTATGCTTTGGCCCTCAAGTACTTATCCAACACTTCCTCTCTATAGGGTTTCAATGTTGATTGCGATTTTCACTTGATGTTGGCTGCAAGGAAATTTGATGTTGTTTGGTTGTAAAGAAAACCCATATCTAACTAGGGATTTTCCCAAAAGGCCTGACATTCAAAACAATCCATGTATATCGATTTCAATTGAAGCGGTTTAACCTCTCTTTTTTAATGAAAATATTTAATTATGAGAAAATAATAGATGTCGACTTATAGCCCCAACAATGTAAATCTTTATTTTTATTTGTAAGAATAATTTATACGATTTATTTACTTGTTGCTGCGTGTAATGAAGTGATACCATCAAAAGTTTAAAATATTATAATATTTGTTCTATTTATATTCTAAGAGTATACATTAGATATTTGTGCCATCTCTATATATTTTGTTTCTACATAATGATTGTATATAATTTACTATTATTATGATTTTATTTGAAGAAGAGAATACACAAATTAGGCAAGAGGTATGTGGAGTCCTTGTCATGGAAGTTTGCAAAGGTTTTCCATTTGGCCCTAGTATTAGTTTACCCAAGACTACTTGTTCCATTGACAATTGATATGACTCCAGTCCTTTGGCCTATAACAATCTAAACTAGGTATAGATTTGTTTTTCTGCAAGCTAAACTATGTATAAATTTATTTTTCTTACCTGAAATAGTTCTCTTCTATAGTAGCTTACAACAAATTATATTTTTAAAGGTGAATAAGAATCACTATGCATGTCTATATATTTATCCATCCAAACAAGCTTCTTTAAATTATTATATAATATCCCTTTGTATCTTTGCACACATTCAACTGTATTCTTTTTTTGTTAAAAAACCGAGCTAGACTGGGATATACTTATCTAAGATCTTATTGTCATAAATAAATTAAAGGCTATTCCATTCCTCCCAACCAAGAACTATGTTTCCAAGTAGTACCCTGAAATCTCTATCTCCTACTTCCCATGAGAACAAATAGTAGTCATTTTCCATTTACATTTCCTTGACCCTTACTAGCATCTTACTACTTTTATTTAATCAAGGCTTAAATAAAAATTACAAAATTCTTTTTAAAATGATATAAAATGCTTAGGGTTTAGTGTTTATAGTTTGGCCTTTGGGATTTAGGTTTATAGTTTATAAGACCTTAGTAAATTCTTTTAATGAAGACTTAAATAAAAGTTCCAATATGCCTTTTAAACTTTTATAAGATGCCTAGGGTTTTGGGTTTTGATTTTGGGTTTTAGGTTTAGGGTTTATAACACTTTAGTAAATGATTATAATAAACACTTAAACAAAAATTACAAAACGGTTTTTTAAATGTTATAAAATGCCTAGGATATAGGGTTTAGGGTTTAGCGTTTGGGGTTTGGGGTTTAGAGTTTAGCGTTTAGAGTTTATAACACTTGAGTAAATGTTTTTAATAAACACTTAAATAAAAGTTATTGACTGCTTTTTAAAATGATATCAAATTCTTAGTGTTTATGGTTTAGAGTTAAGGGTTTGAGGTTTAGGGTTTATAACATTTGAGTAAATGCTTTCAATAAACACTTAAATAAAAGTTATGGACTGCTTTTTAAAATGTTATAAAATGCTTAGTGTTTATGGTTTGGAGTTAAGGGTTTGAGGTTTATTGTTTGGGGTTTAGGGTTTAGGGTTTATAACGCTTTCGTAAAAGATTTTAATAAACACTTAAATAAAATTTACAAAACACTTCTTAAAATGTTATAAAATGCTTAGCATTTATGGTTTAGGGTTTAGGTTTTGGGGTTTAGGGTTTAAGCTTTGGGGTTTACAATGTAAGGTTTAGGGTTTAGGGTAGAGTGTTTAAGGTTTATAAAATGCTTAGGGTTTAGGGTTTTTGTGGTTTAGAGTTCAAGGTTTACGTTTTAAGGTCTATAACACTTTAGTAAATGCTTTTAATAACCACTTAAATAAAAGTTACAAAACACTTTTTAAAATGTTATAAAATAACTAGGGTATAGGGTTTAGGCTATAGGCTATAGGGTTTAGGGTTTATAACACTTTAGTAAATTTTTTTAACAAACACTTAAATAAAAATTACAAAATAGTTTTTAAGATGCTATAAAATGTTGAGGGTTTATGGTTTTAAGTCTAGGGTTTAGGGTTTAGATTTTAGGGTTTATGGGTTATAATACTTTGGTGAATGATTTTAATAAACATTTAAATAAAAGTTACAAAACACTTTTTAAAATGTTATAGAATACTTTGGGTTTAGGGTTTACAGTTTAGGGTTTAGGATTAGGGGTTTATGGTTTAGAATTTAGGGTTTAGGGTTTAGAATTTAGGGTTTAGTATTTAGGGTTTGCGGTTTAGGGTCTAGGGTTTAGGGTTAAGCATTTGCAGTTTAGGGTCTAGGGTTTAGGGTTAAGCATTTGCAGTTTAGGCTTTAGGAATTAGTGTTTATGGTTTAGGGTTTATAACACTTTATAAAATTCTTAGGGTTTAAGTTTTAAGATTTTCAGTTTCGGGTTTATGGTTTGGGGTTTAAGGTTCATGGTTTCGATTTTATAACACCTTAGTAATTGTTTTAATGAACACTTAAATAAAAGTTACAAAAGACTTTTTAGATGTTATAAAATTCTTAGGGTTTAGTGTTTAGGATTTGGGGTTTAGGGTTTTGGTTTTAGGGTTAAGGGTTTAGGGTTTAGGGTTTAAGGCATAGGGATGAACCACCCCACCTTAAGGGGTTATCCACTGCTACATATTACACGTCATGCATTCATCCTATTGAGCCTTGAGGAGTTATGAAGAAAATAAATAAAAGGAAACATGTTTATGAGGAAGGGTGGAAAAACAAAGGTGAGGGTATCTCATGTACCACAATTTTCTCCCGCCTATACTCACATACCCAAGTGTGGTCTTCCTTATTATAGATACTCGTAAAATTCTGAAGGTTTATGTTTTAGGTATTAGGGTTTGGGGTTTAGGGTTTTGGACTTAGGGTTTATAACATTTTAGTAAATTTTTTTATTAAGAACTTCAATAAAAGTTACAAATAATTTTTAAAATGTTATAAAATTCTTAGGCTTTAGCATTTAGGGTTCACGGTTTGTAACACTTTATAAATGTTTTCAATATACACTTAAATAAAAGTTACAAAATACTCTTTGAAATGTTATAAATCAATTAGGGTTTAGGTTTTAGGGTTTAGGTATTTGGGTTTAAAGTTTATAACACTTTAGTAAATTATTTTAATAAACATGTAAAAAAAGTTACAAAACACTTTTTAAAATGTTATGAAATGCTTAGGGTTAAGGTTTTAGGGTATAAGGTATAGGGTTTAGGGTTTGGATTTTAGGGTTTGAGGTTTAGGGTTTAGGTTTTAGGGTTTATAAAACTTTAGTAAATTGTTTTAATAAACACTAAAATAAAAGTTACAAAACTCTTTATGAAATGTTATAAAAGGCTTAGGTTTTAGTGTTTGGGGTTTAGTTTTTATGGTTTAGGGTTTATAACACCTTAGTAAATTATTTTGATAAAAACTTAAGTAAAAGTTACAAAACTCTTTTTAGAATGCTATAAAATGCTTAGGGTTTATGGTTTATAAGACTTTAGTAAATCCTTATAATAAACACTTAAATAAAAGTTAAAAAACACATTTTAAATGTTATAAATTTCTTAGGGTTTAGCATTAGGACTCTAGGGTTTATAATGCTTTAGTAAATCCTCTTAATAAACACTTAAATAAAAGTTAGAATTTTTTTTAAGATGTTATAAAATGCTTAGGGTTCAGGGTTCAGTGTTTATGGTTTTGGGATTGGTGTTTATAGTTTAGGGTTTAGGGTTTATAACACTTTAGTAAATTATTTTAATAAACACATAAATAGAAGTTACAATATGTTTTTTAAAATGTTATAAAATTATTAGGGTTTAGCGTTTAGATTTTAGGGTTTAGGCTTTAGGGTTTAGAGTTTAGGGTTTAGGGTTTAGGGTTTCAGGTTTAGAGTTTAGGGTTTAGGATTTATAGTTTATGGTTTACAGTTTAGGGTTGAGGGTTTATAACACTTTAGTAAATTATTTTAATAAACACTTAAATAAAAATTACAAAATAATTTTTAAAATGTTATAAAATGCTTAGGGTTTAGGGTTTAATGTTCATGTTTCGTGGTTTACAGTTTAGGGTTGAGGGCTTATAACACTTTAGTAAATTCTTTTAATAAACACTTAAATAAAAATTACAAAATACTTTTTAAAATGTTATAAAATGCTTAGGGTTTAGGGTTTAATTTTCACGGTTTGGGGTTTAGGGTTTATGACATAAGGTTTAGGGTTTGGGGTTTAGAGGTTAGGGTTTAGGGTTTATAAAACTTTAGTAAATTATTTTCATAAACAATTAAATAAAATCTTCAAAATACTTTTTAAAATGTTAGAAAATGATTAGGGTTTAGGGTTTAGTGTTTGGGATTTAGGATTTAGGGTTTAGGGTTTATGGTTTGGGGTTTTGGGTTTGGGTTTAGGATTTAGTGTTTAGGGTCTACAACATTTTGGTAAATTCTTTTAATAAACACTTAAATAAAAGTTACAAAACAATTTTTAAAACGTTATAAAATGGTTATGGTTTATGGTTTACGATTTAGGGTTTAGGGTTTGGGGTTTGAGCTTTACGGTTTAGGGTTTATATTTTGGGGTGTAGGGTTTATGCTTTTGTGTTTAGGATTTATGGTTTTGTGTTTATGATTTAGGGCTTGTAACACTTTGCTAAATTCTTTTAATAAACACTTAAATAAAAGTTACAAAATTCTTCTTAAACTATTATAAAATTCTTATGGTTTAGGGTTTAGGGTTTAGGTTTTACGGGGTTACTTAAATAAAAGTTACAAAACACTTTTTAAAATGTTATAAAATGCCTATAGTTTAGGGTTTATTGTTTATTGTTTAAGTTTTAGGGTTTAGGGTTTAGGTTTTATAACACCTTAGTAAATTTTTTTAATAAACACTTAAATAAAAGTTACAATATTATTTTTAATAGATCATAATATGCTTAGGTTTTAAGGTTTAGGCTTTGGGTAGCTAGAACTATGAAACATATGGTAAAATTCTTATTCAACCACCCTACATCATAAAGAAAATCCTTCTCCATTGATGGTCCATCATCATAACTGAAAAGCATTCCATGGAATTCATTTCTCTAAGTTAGTCACTAAAAAAAATGGTAATGTGCATGCATGGTGGTGTTTATAAAGAGGATAATGGAAAGGCATATTGACAATAACATATAACACTTATTTCTACTCTATTTTATCATGTCAAGGTAGGTATGGATTGAATATTCAATTAGCATTATCACTAAAGTTAGAAAAAAATGAAAACATATAAAATAAATATTTTTGAAAATTTGATAATAAAGGTTTTTTTTTTTCTTTTCCACGTAGTCTAACTAATAGAAAAAATGGCTTTGTCACTCAATTTTTCTAGCTAATTTGAAACAATGAAAGATAACAATATTTCTTGAAATTGTATTGATGGATTCTAATGAAAAAGCCAATACCTCTATAAGTAAGATTGTACCTTTTTTTTCAAATAATTTTTAAATAATATTTATTCTATTAGAAATAATATTATTTATATTTAGTCTTTTATTTTTTATAATGGTCTCTCTTTCCATCAATATTGCTTTCCATAGTGAAGGGTAATTCATAATATAATATTATTAAATTATAAATTAAATTAGGCTAAATACAAAATGATATATTCTATATTTATATTAACTAATATGATTTATTATTATAATCTTATTGATAATTAATAAAAATAAAAATATTATTTATTTATTATTATTGTAAAACATTTTTAGTCTTGATGTAAAGTCTTAATCCTAGTTGAAAACAACTCCAAATTTATAAATTTTTATATTACTCTTAATTAGAGTAGATAATTATTACAATATTTTAAGAATTAGTCTCTATGTATAAAGAATATCATGCATAAAAATATTATGCACACCATTTTATATTTTGTTAATAGACCATGTAAGAAGAGACTCTCTCTAATAATTTGAATTACAATTAATTGGTCCATCTTAAGCATTACAATTATTGAAACCGGAATATAATTTTAAGTAGAAACATTATTTATGTTCCCTTTAATATTCTATTCAATGTTTAACTAATTGGTAACAACTAAACCTTTTTATTTGATAAATTTGGTTGTCATATTCAACTTAAAGATAGAGAAAGAGGTATTCGAGTTGACAAAATACCCCAAAATATAAAGATGTCAAAAAGAAAAATTTAAATACTCTGACTAAACTCTATTCATAACAAGTTTATAGGGTTATATGTGAAGTACATTTTATTGAATTTATTGTTCTTCCACATCTAAGTTATGTTCTAAATTATTAATTATAAAAAAGTTACTATATGTGAATTTCAAGGTACAATTTATATAGAAATGGATTCTATATTTTATGTTTTACTTTGAAATTGCCAATCTTTTACTTTATAAACAAATAAATGTTATTTTATAATTTTTTTTTTTTTTTTTTCCATCAACACTTCAGTCCAATTTTTTATTTATAAAACAATTAAATGTTTTTTTTTTTTTAATTTAGCTTTTAGTCTTTTATTTTCCATTTTTTAAAATTTAAAAGTTAATTATTTTGGTTTGTTATTTTTTTTAATTTAATTTTTTTGTGGAGCTTTCAAAAATGTAATTAATATTCTCTTTTCTAAATTCAAATAACTTTCTAAATTTAAGTAACTTATTTATTTTCCATTTGTAAAATTTAAAAATCAATTATTTTAGTTGTTATTTTTTTTACTTTAACTTTCAAAAATTTAATTAATATTCTCTTTTCTAAAATTAGATAACTTTCTAACTAACTAATATTCTCTTTTCTAAAATTACGTAACTTTCTAACTAACTTTTTGCTTTTCCCTGCTATTGTAATTAATATTTCTTGAATCCAGCCCAGCGTTACTTTTTGCATATTTCTTGAATTCAGCCCAGCCGTTTCTTCATTGTTCAAGGCGGATTTCACAATGGGAATGTCTTCAACTTCAACCCGAGCATTTAGTTGAGAGACGATGGATGAAGTCGATCCGTTTCCTTCATAGCCGTTTCCTCATTGTCGTTTCCTCATTGTTTGTCACGATCCGAATCTAATTTATACCAACCAATTTTTTTTTTTTTTAATTGTTACCAACCCCTTACAGGTCATTATGGTATATTTTTATAATATAAACATGGTATTATGTTTTCAACCTTGCAGTAAATGGTTTATGGTTTATCCTCCACACTTTAATTGTCATATGTTTAACCATATTTCACCAACCCACTTAACATTATGCACAGTTCTTTAATTGAGTTGAGTACTGGGCTATTAATCACGGCCATATGGTGCGCGGGTGTTAATCCACCTCACCCGTTCCGTGGCCAGGTGGCTACGGGCCATGTGATACCATGTGAATAAGCGGAAGGTTTGCATTGGGGTTTGCGTGCCACAATCCCGCTCAAATGAACGATGGCGATCACTCCTTTAGATCGGACGGCGCAGGTTGGTTCGAGGGTTTGGTTGACATTATATGAACCCCCGGGTTCTTCGGCCTCGGTTCATTTGCGTCCAATGCATCCGCAACTCATCCGACATCTTCCACCACCACTCCGGTTCTGCCATTCGCACAGGTATGGAACCACATCGTCCATAGCAGGTTAACAAAAGTTTACAGTCTTGCTCTTGACAGCTTATTTCGGTTCTTGTTTTACTCGTTTACCCCTTATACAGTTGATAACGATGGCGGCTCTGTGCAGGAGGGTTTGGGCTTCAACAGTTCCTGCTTTCCGAAGGAGGGTTTGCAGATTTGCGTTTCATCCAGGTAAGTCATCGATGCCGTATGCGTTGTCATGTAGAGTTGACTCTGATGAAAGTATGGCGATCTTCAGTGGCCAGCACGAGACTCATATATGGTTATTCATGATGTCTCAGGTTTGGTTGCCCTTTATTCAACCTCTGGGTGGTTTACAGGCGGCATTTCCATACCGAAACTGTACTCCATAAAACCCTGAGGATTATATAATCTCTTGTTACGGCTACAGGCCATTTGAGGGTTTTTTTTTTAATATTTGGTTATGATATTACACCATCGACTATGTAATGAATTCTGTTATGGATATTACAGTGCAAAGTTCTGTTCTTTGTTTGCATGCGGCTAATATGCTACAGGGTTTACCTATCGGTAACACCCCGCTCTGACTGTAGCTACAGCTTAACCTTGTTAATCTCATGGATTTTACCCTACGGGGCTTACTACAGTAATGAAGACATTTTGATATGTTTAACATGTTTTTCGATTCCTTATATTGCGTGGTTTCTTCTGTCTTTATGGGTCTGTATTTAAATCGTTTCAATATTCGTAGATACCACATAGTTTATGGTTATATTGTTGCGGTTACAGGGTTTTTTACTTTCTTTCGAAATAATGAAGGCAAGTCACCCTCTTCGCAAACACGAATATGGGTTCTTGCATGTTAGCATTATCTGAGTTTGTTAAATGGTAAATTGTCTTGTTCAGTTCTAAATAGTGTTGTCTCTAGTTATTGGCTTGCGGGTAGCGTTAACGCTCCATTCGCACAGCCATACAATGCTCTTTATATTCACACAGCTATGAGATGTTCTTTACAATTCGCACGGCCTTATAAAGTACTTTATGGTTTAATGATAGAGTGGGGTTTGTCTATGAACAAGTCCAACACTGCTAGTTATGATCTCTGTTGCTCCAGCTTACACGGCATCACGGTTTATTTTAAACCCTCGGCTCTTCAATAAAGTTTTCTTTATAAGTCTTTCCACTTTACTTGTTAAGGTATCATCTCTTCAATACAGTTTTCTTTATAAATCTTTCGTTTTACTCAAAGATGTCTCGGCTCTGAGCACAACATCATGACTGTATTGTTAATAAGATTTCAATAAAGTTTCCTTTATAAATCTTTCATTTTACTCAATGATGTCTCGGCTCTGAGCTCAATATCATGACTGTATTGATAATAAGATTGAAACTTGTTGAAACGGTTTATTTAATCAGATGAGTCCTGTAATCTATAGTTCTGTACGCACTGCTGCATATCTTACTTCTTGCTGTATTCTACAGTTAGTAATCGCTTCAGATTTACTCTTGTTTTTGTCATTTCCTTACTAAGTACCTGAGTCTGTATATAGTGAATTTAATCACTGAGTTCTACCCTGCAAACGAAGTTTTCGGGTTTACTTCTTGATAACAGTTACGGTTTATTTTCTGTCTCCTGTTTAATGAATGACTTCACAAACCTCTGTATCTTTCTTTACTATAAAAGTTTCACAGACAGATATATATATCTATAAATCTGTAGTTCATTCGCTTATTAAAGAAAAGCACAGTCAACTATATATACAACTATATTTCATTAACTCTTTAAGGAAAGTACAGGCACTGCACACATAAATATCTATATCTCCTTAGTTTAATAGAAAAACCCAGACCACTGCGTGTGTATATTTAACTGTATTCCCTTAGTTAAATAAAAGAACATAGACTATTGCATGTATATATATATAAATGTATGCTATCATTACCTGAGCCTCAATTTAAACTAATTAAGGATGCATACCTGGTAATCCGCTACTGTCGCTCCTATTCCAAAAGATCACCTGCAACGATTTTGCTCTTAACCTCCCAACCTTGAGATCCACTGCACTGGATTCTCCCCCCGAGTTGTCTTGCAGGCCTGCAGCCCTCGACAAGACTCATGCACCACTGTGCTGGGTTATCTGATCACAACCAGACTTAACCCACTTTTTTCCACTCTGCTCTCTCTCTCTGGAATCTTTCCTCTGCCTGTTCATCAACAGCCCAGAGGTTTTCCTCCCAGGACTTTTCCTTGGGTGAGAGGCAGTTGTTTTTCAGTTTCATAACTGATTTATTTTCTTTTAATAGAAAATCCTCCTTTTGGAGGCTGCCAGCATTTCATCAATACACATGTGCAAAGTAGTCCATTATATTCACTTTCAAAAAATAACAATGTCTTTTAATAATAACAAGTTATCACTCATATTGTTTTTACCACAGTAATTATCTAGAATTACAAGTTACCGGGGTCATTACATCTTCCCCCCCTGGGATTGGACATCGTCCCGATGTCCATTCTCGTTAAATAAATTCGGGTAGGCCTTTCTGAAAGGTTCCTCGTCTTCCCACGTAGCCTCCTCAGGACCATAGTGCTGCCACAGCACCTTAATTTGGGTAATAACCCGTTTCCGCAGCCGCACTTCTCTCCGGTCGAGAATGCTCTGTGGTTCGACCAGGACCTCGCCTTCCGTTTGACCTGCAGACAACCAGCACATAGTCAATTTCCTATTGAATATAGCTGCATAATCGAAACAACCGGATCAATTCTTACCCGCACATCTTGCCATTGAATAACATGTTTAGGGTCATACACATATTTCTTTAGGACAGAAACATGGAACACATTGTGAATCTTAATATGACTGGGCAAAGCGAGTTGGTAGGCCACAGGCCCCACTCTAGCTAAAATCTGAAACGGTCCAAAGTATCGAGGAGCCAGCTTGGCGCACCCACTCCACTGCAGTGTGCTCCTTCTGGTTTGAATCCTTACAAACACATGATCACCAACATTGTACTCTGTGAATCTTCTTTTCCTGTCTGCGAAACTTTTCTGTCTGTCTTGTGCAGCCTTTAAATTTGCTCGCACTCTCTTCACCATATCTTCCATGTCTTTTAACATTTCCGGACCCAAACTCAGCTTATCCTCCAGTCCACTCCAACTTGAGGGTGTGCGGCACTTTCGCCCATACAGGACCTCAAAGGGACTTAGCTGGGTTGAAGTATGATACCCATTATTGTAGGCAAATTCGACCAGATGCAAATACTCTTCCCATTGACTAGGCTTTAGCATTACATTCGCCCTCAACATGTCTTCCAATACCTGATTGACTCGCTCAGTTTGGCCATCGGTCTGTGGGTGATAAGCTGTGCTAAAATTCAACCGAGTGCCCAACTCGGCAAACAATGTTCTCCAAAAGGTGGAAGTGAATTTCACATCACGGTCTGATATGATTACCTTTGGCATTCCATGCAAACGGAACACATTTTGCATAAAGAGGTGTGCGATTTGTACCGCCTTGTAAGTAGACTGCACCGGTATGAAGTGCGCTGCTTTGCTCAATTTATCAACCACGACCATAATAGAATCATTGCCCTTCTTTGTTCGTGGTAACCCGGTTACAAAATCCATGGAAATGGTTTCCCATTTCCATTCCGGAATAGGCAAAGGCTGCAACAGTCCCGCTGGGTGTTGATGTTCAGCCTTAATTTGCTGGCATTCCAAACACCTTGCCAAGTATTCCACTATCTGCTTCTTCATTCCTGGCCAGTAATACTCTTTCTTGAGTGCCGTGACCATCTTTTGGTACCCTGGGTGGCCAGTGTAGTGGCTGATGTGGAACTCATCTAAAATCAGCCTCTTAAGGTCATTTGAATCAGGTACATACATTTTTTTATTAAAATACAGCAATCCAGCATTATCTAATGTGTACCCTTGCTGTAACTTTCCATTATCAGATTGTTGTACCTGCTGTTTTAAATGCTGATATTCAGAGTCGTCACTGGCTGCTGTTTTTATTTGTTCAACCAGCGAACTCCGCCACCTGCTGGCTGAAAGTTCACATAAGCAATGAACCTTTCAACTTAAGGCATCTGCCACCCGATTTTCTTTGCCCTTTAAATGCTTTATTTCAAAGTCAAACCCACTTAGAAAATCTGCCCAACGGCCTTGCCTCGCATTCAAGGTAGGTTGGCTGAAATAATGCGTCAAACTGTGATGATCTGTTAACAACAGAAATTTCTTTCCAAGAAGGTAATGTCGCCACATCTTTAGTGCGTGAATCACAGCGGTTAACTCTAAATCGTAAGCAGAGTATCTCTGCTCATGCTCTTTTAGTTTCCTTGATTCATATGCTATTACTTTTCCTTCCTGCATTAATACTCCTCCCACGCCCTCCTTGCTTGCATCGGTGCACACCACATAATCCTTATTAGGATCAGCGATCCTCAGGATGGGTGCAGTGGTGAGGAGGTGCTTCAAGCGGTCAAAACTCTGTTGACACTCTGCTGTCCATCTGAATATCTTTCCTTTCTTTTGCAATGAGGTGATAGGATAGGCTATCCTAGAAAAGCCTTCCACAAACCTCCGGTAATAGCCAGCTAACCCCATAAAGGATCTGATATCAGCAACGTCTTTGGGTATAGGCCATTCCATAATAGATTTTATCTTCTCGGGGTCAACTGCAATTCCCTCTTTCGTAATCACGTGGCCCAAATACTGAATTTCCTCTTTGAAGAAATCGCATTTGCTAAACTTAGCATATAGCTGATGCTCCCGAAGAGTTTGTAACACCAATCTAAGGTGCTCCTCATGTTCCTGTTGGGAACGAGAATATATCAATATGTCGTCAATGAATATCAGTACAAACTTGTCCAAAAATCTGTGAAACACGCTATTCATCATGCACATAAAAGTAGCAGGTGCATTGGTCAAACCAAAAGGTAGCACTACAAATTCGTAGTGCCCATAGCGTGTCCGGAAAGCAGTTTTGGCAATGTCCTCATCCTTAATCCTGATCTGATGATAACCAGATCGCAGATCAATTTTGGAAAACACTTTTGCCCCTTTCACTTGATCAAAGAGTTCATCTATTCTGGGTAGAGGGTACTTATTTTTGACCGTGAGCTTATTCAGCTGCCGGTAATCTATGCACATGCGAAGGGTCCCATCCTTCTTCTTCACGAACAATACTGGAGCTCCCCAGGGTGACACACTGGGTCGAATGTACTGTTTCTCCAACAGCTCTTGGAGCTGCATTTTCAACTCCGTTAACTCTGGTATGCTCATCCGGTATGGTTCCCGCGATACTGTTGCTGCCCCCGGTATTAACTCTATAGTGAAGTCTATGTCCCTTCTTGGAGGCAAACCCGGTACCTCTTCAGGGAAGACATCTGTAAATTCCTGTACCACTGGAATATCGTCTAATGCAGACATCTTATCTTTCTGATTCGCATAGCCAACTTGTATGGCATAGATCTGACATTTCTTTCTAATACATTTAGCTAACTGAGTTGCAGTGATAGGTCGAATCTGAACAGGATGTTTAATTCCCTGCAATTCCTGCTGCTGCCCCAAATCATCTTTGTAGTATATGGTCTTGGTTTTGCAATTCACCAACGACCAGTGCTTTTCCAGCCAATCCATACCAATAAGAATGTCATAGGAGCCTAACGGAAGTACATTCAGATCTGCCGTTACGCGCTGTCCAGCTATACTGAAAGAACAATTATTAACTTTAGCTAAAACCCGCCTTTTGGCCCCCGTAGCTAACTGGACCAACCATGGGTTTTTGAACTTTTCTGGTGGTAGCTTACAGTGTTCCACTACTTTTGGACTAACATAACTTAAAGTAGCTCCTGGATCAATAAGTACAGCTACAGAAAGGTTCGAAATCTTACCTTCGAATTCCACCATGGAAGGTTGGTATTCCGCTTGCCGGTCCTCTAAGGCTGCATTGATTCTCGGTACGCTGCGCGCCACATCCCCAACAGTTGAGGCTTCATGGATTTGAGATATTTGATCAGCTCTTTTACGCTGTGGGCAATTCCTAGCATAGTGTGGTCCTTCACATACCCAGCACTGAACTGAAGGTTTGGTTCCCTCGACCTCCGATCTAGCAGGTGGTTCGCTGATCCTGCTCTCGCTTGGCTTAGCCCGGAAGGTGCCCTTATTGGTGCTTCTGTTAAACTGCCCCTTTCCAGCTCCTTTACCACCATTTCCACGGCTGCCTTTGTTGTTTCCAGCAACTCTGCTGCCTTTCCTCTCATTCCATTTCTTGTTCGGAACTTCGCCTCTTTGTTTGTTCTGCTGGTAACAAATTCTAGCCTTCCGAATTGCCTCATCCATAGTTCGGGGGTTGTCAAACTCAATCCGTTCCCTTATATAAGCTGGTAGGCTACTCACGAACCTCTGCACCTTGGCCTTCTCTTCTTTTATGTATGGCACATAACGAAGCAGAGAAGTGAAGCGGTTTATGAATTCGTCCATGGACTGCTGTCCTAGCCGCAAGTCATGGAATTCTCGCGCCTTTTCATCATAAAAGCGCTCAGTTAAATACCTTTCCTTGAAGTATTTCTGAAATTTTTCCCAGGTTATACTTTGCTCACTTACTCCCTTCACAATCTTAATCTCTTCCCACCACAAGGTGGCTTTGCCCTGCAACTGGAAAATAGCCAGCCGCGCCTTCAGATTTTGGTCATATTCATAAAGTTGAAAATATTTATTAATATTAATCAACCAGGCTTCTGCTGCTTCTTCCTGTTCTTCAGAAAGCTCAGGTGCGTAATCTCGTTCCTCAGTGCCCCTTTGCTATTCTGCACTAGGGCTGGCTAAGGGTGGATTTTGTTTATCTGACAAGCTTTTCAGTATTCTTTCTTGTTCCATTGTTAATCGCGCATTGTCCTCTC
The DNA here is from genome assembly GCA_031772625.1 of Pinus tabuliformis. Lineage (NCBI taxonomy): Eukaryota > Viridiplantae > Streptophyta > Pinopsida > Pinales > Pinaceae > Pinus > Pinus tabuliformis. The sequence goes on along the minus strand of CM062811.1, from coordinate 565,950,542 downwards.
GTAGACGCGCCATTTCACCTTTCAGCTCCTGAACAGTTTGCAGTATTGCCTGATTGGTACTGCGTGTCTCAGCACCAAGCTGTACCCACAGTCCAGCATTTTCTTGAGGGATGCCGCCAGCTCCCGGCATTTCCTCCATCGTACTATTAGCTGCTAACAGGTAGCTATCTCTGTATGGTTCTCCTGGTGGTACACAAGAAAGACAATTAGTTGCATTGTTTCTATATATACATTATAAAATGATCTTGCTGTTCCAGAGGCCACAGTTTTGAAACCTCTGCTCTGATACCACATTGTCACGATCCGAATCTAATTTATACCAACCAAATTTATTTTTTTTTAATTGTTACCAACCCCTTACAGGTCATTATGGTATATTTTTATAATATAAACACGGTATTATGTTTTCAACCTTGCAGTAAATGGTTTATGGTTTATCCTCCACACTTTAATTGTCATACGTTTAACCATATTTCACCAACCCACTTAACATTATGCACAGTTCTTTAATTGAGTTGAGTACTGGGCTATTAATCACGGCCATATGGTGCGCGGGTGTTAATCCACCTCACCCGTTCCGTGGCCAGGTGGCTACGGGCCATGTGATACCATGTGAATAAGCGGAAGGTTTGCATTGGGGTTTGCATGCCACAATCCCGCTCAAATGAACGATGGTGATCACTCCTTTAGATCGGACGGCGCAGGTTGGTTCGAGGGTTTGGTTGACATTATATGAAACCCCGGGTTCTTCGGCCTCGGTTCATTTGCATCCAATGCATCCGCAACTCATCCGACATCTTCCACCACCACTCTGGTTCTGCCATTCGCACAGGTATGGAACCACATCGTCCATAGCAGGTTAACAAAAGTTTACAGTCTTGCTCTTGACAGCTTATTATCGGTTCTTGGTTTGCTCGTTTACCACTTATACAGTTGATAACGATGGCGGTTCTGTGCAGGAGGGTTTGGGCTCAACGATTCCTGCTTTCCGAAGGAGGGTTTGTAGATTTGCGTTCCATCCAGGTAAGTCATCGATGCTGTATGCGTTGTCATGTAGAGTTAACTCTTATGAAAGAATGGCGATCTTCAATGGCCAGAACGAGACTCATGTATGGTTATTCATGTGTCTCAGGTCTGGTTGCCCCTTATTCAATCCCTGGTGTGGTTTACAGGCGGCATTCCCATACCGAATCTGTACTCCATAAAACCCTGAGGGTTAGATAATTTCTTGTTACGGCTACAGGCCATTTGAGGGTTTTAATGTTTGGTTATGATATTACACCATCGGCTATGTAATGAATTCTGTTATGGATATTACAGTGCAATGTTCTGTTCTCTTTTTGCATGCAGCTAATATGCTACGGGGTTTACCTATCAGTAACACCCCGCTCTGACTGTTGCTACAGCTTAACCTTGTTAATCTCATGGATTTTACCCTACGGGGCTTACTACAGTAATGAAGACATTTTGATCTGTTTAACATGTTTTTCGATTCCTTATATTGCGTGGTTTCTTCTGTCTTTATGGGTCTGTATTTAAATCGTTTCAATATTCGTAGATACCACACAGTTTATGGTTATACTGTTGCGGTTACAGGGTTTTTGACTTGCTTTCGAAATAATGAAGGCAAGTCACCCTCTTCGCAAACACGAATATGGGTTTTTGCATGTTAGCATTATCTGAGTTTGTTAAATGGTAAATTGTCTTGTTCAGTTCTAAATAGTGTTGTCTCTGGTTATTGGCTTGCGGGTAGCGTTAACGCTCCATTCGCACAGCCATACAATGCTCTTTATATTCACACAGCTATGAGATGTTCTTTACAATTCGCACGGCCTTATAAAGTACTTTATGGTTTAATGATAGAGTGGGGTTTGTCTATGAACAAGTCCAACACTGCTAGTTATGATCTCTGTTGCTCCAGCTTACACGGCATCACGGTTTATTTTAAACCCTCGGCTCTTCAATAAAGTTTTCTTTATAAGTCTTTCCACTTTACTTGTTAAGGTCTCGGCTCTTCAATACAGTTTTCTTTATAAATCTTTCGTTTTACTCAAAGATGTCTCGGCTCTGAGCACAATATCATGACTGTATTGTTAATAAGATTTCAATAAAGTTTCCTTTATAAATCTTTCGTTTTACTCAATGATGTCTCGGCTCTGAGCTCAATATCATGACTGTATTGATAATAAGATTGAAACTTGTTGAAACGGTTTATTTAATCAGATGAGTCCTGTAATCTATAGTTCTGTACGCACTGCTGCATATCTTACTTCTTGCTGTATTCTACAGTTAGTAATCGCTTCAGATTTACTCTTGTTTTTGTCATTTCCTTACTAAGTACCTGAGTCTGTATATAGTGAATTTAATCACTGAGTTCTACCCTGCAGACGAAGTTTCGGGTTTACTTCTTGATAACAGTTACGGTTTATTTTCTGTTTCCTGTTTAATGAATGACTTCACAAACCTCTGTATCTTTCTTTACTATAAAAGTTTCACAGACAGATATATATATCTATAAATCTGTAGTTCATTCGCTTATTAAAGAAAAGCACAGTCAACTATATATACAACTATATTTCATTAACTCTTTAAGGAAAGTACAGGCACTGCACACATAAATATCTATATCTCCTTAGTTTAATAGAAAAACCCAGACCACTGCGTGTGTATATTTAACTGTATTCCCTTAGTTAAATAAAAGAACACAGACTACTGCATGTATATATATATAACTGTATGCTATCATTACCTGAGCCTCAATTTAAACTAATTAAGGATGCATACCTGGTAATCCGCTACTGTCGCTCCTATTCCAAAAGTTCACCTGCAACGATTTTGCTCTTAACCTCCCAACCTTGAGATCCACTGCACTGGATTCTCCCCCCGAGCTGTCTTGCAGGCCTGCAGCCCTCGACAAGACTCATGCACCACTGTGCTGGGTTATCTGATCACAACCAGACTTAACCCACTTTTTTCCACTCTGCTCTCTCTCTCTGGAATCTTTCCTCTGCCTGTTCATCCACAGCCCAGAGGTTTTCCTCCCAGGACTTTTCCTTGGGTGAGAGGCAGTTGTTTTTCAGTTTCATAACTGATTTATTTTCTTTTAATAGAAAATCCTCCTTTTGGAGGCTGCCAACATTTCATCAATACACATGTGCAAAGTAGTCCATTATATTCACTTTCAAAAAATAACAATGTCTTTTAATAATAACAAGTTATCACTCATATTGTTTTTACCACAGTAATTATCTAGAATTACAAGTTACCGGGGTCATTACATTGTTCAAGGTGGATTTCAAAAGAGCAATCTCTCCCAATTGTTTTAAGATGTGCCAAATCGATCCACAAATCGTCAGACTGAATATACGAAGATCGTGTGTTGGATCCACGCTCCTCTATATTTTTGTCGAGAGAGCATCAGGCTGAATATATGAAGGTCATGTGTTCGATCCACGCTCCTCTGTATCTTTGTCGGGAGAGCATCAGGCTGAATATATGAAGGTTGTGTGTTCGATACACAATGTTGTTGCTTCTGTATTTTGAGAGCCTATTCGCTTCAACACGTTCAATTTGTGGTTTCTGCAAAGGCAACAAGTGGCTATAGTCGCTCAATCCCATGTCCTACAGTTGGTTATCCAAGAAAATCACTCGCAAGAGGAATAAATATGCAAGAGACCACGTGTGTCTGAACATATATGCCGAGGACATAATCATGCAGATGGATTTTCTAATAAAAATATTGCACGGGCTCCTGCATTTCTCGGAAGATTTGTATGAAGTCTGCGGGAGAGGAGGATCTCATGGAAGCTGTCAAATCGCTTCATGAATCCATATAGCTTTTCATGGTCGGCTACTGTGTCTATCTCCGGCCCAAGAAAGTTCTAATTTGATCTTCTTGCTGTCCAAGCTTGTGTTTTAAATTTTCTTGTTGTTGTTAGGGTTTTTAATTTCTTATTTCCGGTCAATGGAGTGATTATCAAGCAACTAAATTATTATTTTTGACAATAAAAAGGAAAATCAATTTATTCAGTATATAAATGCAATGGCATTAGGTTTTGAAAAAATAACAATAACCTCGACTAAGTACGATGGAACACCACAATAAAATAACAATAAAGCTTATAACCAGTGTAGGTCTTATGAAGTTTCTTTGTGTTTTGCGTTTGTACGTTCCTTGGCGGTTTCCATGATTTATGTCTACGGTAGTTGTGATTTTTATGTATTTTATTTTTTAAAAGATTTTATATAATTAATGTGTGGTAATTGTGTTTTTTGTGATTTTATATAATTAATTTATTGATGTTAGAAAGTTCTAGGCATTAAAAATAAATATTGAGTTGGGTGCGATTTTTCTTAACACTTTTTGATATTATTTATATAAATTTTACAATTTTTTGAATTAAATGGTTGTTTTAATAATTACTTATTTAAAATGCAAACTTTTATACATATTATTTGTTATATTATCATATATATATTGATATATGAATTATCACTGTAATAAATGAATCATTAAGTATTATAAATAAAGAGAATGAAATGATATGGAAATTTTTATTTTTGTTTTAGTTTTTTTGAGGAGGTGGAGGTGGAGGTGGAGGTGGTATTATAAATAAAGAGAATGAAATGATATGGAAATTTTTATTTTTGTTTTAGTTTTTTTGAGGAGGTGGAGGTGGAGGTGGAGGTGGAGGTGGAGGAGGAGGAGGTGGAGGAGATGTTGCTAGAGCTGGTGGAGGAGTAGGTGGTGGTGATGGTGTTGGAGGAGGAGGAAGGCGAGGTGGAGGTGGAGGTGGTGGCGAAGGAGGACAGGGACGGGGAGATCAAGGTGGAGGCGGAGGCGGAGGTGGAGGTGGTGGAGGAGGTGGAGGTGGAGGTGGAGGAAGACAAAGTGGAGGAGGAGGAGGTCATGGCAGAGGAAGTAGAGGTGGAGGAAGATGAGGTGGAGGAGGAGGAGGTCATGGTGGAGGAGGTAGAGGTGGAGGTGGAGGCAGAGGTGGAGGTGGTGGAGGAGGTCGAGGTGAAGGTGGAGGAAGACAAGGTGGAGGAGGAGGAGGTCGTGGTGGAGGAGGTAGAGGTGGAGGAAGATGAGGTAGAGGAGGAGGAGGTGATGGTGGAGGAGGTAGAGGTGGTGGAGGTGGAGATGGAGGAGGAGGAGGAGGCAGTGGATGTGGAGGTGGTGGTGGAGGTGGAGGATATGGTGGAGGAGGAGGTGGTCGAGGAGGAGGAGGAGGAGGAGGAGGAGGAGGTTGTGGAGGTGGAGGATATGGTGAAGGAGGAGGTGGTCAAGGAGGAGGAGGAGGTGGTGGTGGTAGTGGTTGAGCAGGACATGGAGATAGAGGTGGAGAAGGAGGAGGTGGACGTCGAGGAGGAGGATGTGTAGTTCGAGGAGAAGAACATGGAGGATGAGGAGGGGGAAGAGGTGGTGGAGGAGGTAGTGAAGGAAGAAGTGTGGGTGGAGGTGGAGAAGGAGGAGGAGGAGGTGCTTGTGGAGGAGGTGAAGTTGGAGTTGGAGGAGGAGGGGGTGGATGTTGTGGAGGTGGAGGTGGTGGAAGAGGTGGAGGTGGTCGAGAAGGAGGTGGTGTAGGTGGATATTGTGGAGGAGGAGGTGGAGGTGGAGGCGATGAGGGTGAATGTGTGGCTAGAAGAAGAGGTAGAGGAGGTGAAAGTGGAGGTGGTGGAGATATAGGTGGCGGTAGAGTAGGAGGAGGAGGAGGAGAAGGAGGTGGTAGGAGGAGGAGGAGGAGGTGGATAGCGGTGGAATAACAGAAATTCGAGAAATTTTAAAATAAACCTAAATAAAATTTAAACAGACTATTAAATTTTCTTAAACCGTTTTACTAAAATTCAAATTCAAATATAAAATATACAAACAAAAAATTACATGCAGCTATCCACCTAATATCATTAAATACCCACAAGAAATTATTATAATGCAAACAACCCTTTACTAAAATTAAAATTCAAACTCAAATATAAAATCTACCAACAAAAACATTACATGAAGCTATCAACCTAATATCATCAAATACGCAAAAAAAATTATTATAATGCGATCCGTGAAACAGATTGTTAATATAATATTTAATAAAACAAAAAAACCATAATAATTAAGGGAAAACTCACTTGTAATTGCTCAAAACCCATTCTCCAATAATGCCTAATGGCAAGTAAACTGTCCAGGCGGCAAGCCGAAAGTGGAAAATTCCAATTCGGCCTCATTTCTTGATTCCACCGAAATTCTTTCGGCAGTTTTATTTAATTGTTTAAAATCAGCGCGTTGTGGAGCTTTTGAATTTTCTGACAGACGAGGCAATGATTGACGACTGGGACGTTGAGTGACTAGTAACGTTGGTGAAATACAGGGACTCGAGTAAATGCGATTGAGGTATTCAGAAAAGCTTTCCGTTGTGGTCCTGACTCTATCTGTTTGGAAAAAGCTAAGGTAATGATGTTGTGATCCTCTGCCGTTGTGGTCCTGACTCTATCCGTTAGGAAAAAGTTAAGGTAATGATGGTGTGGTCCACCGCTAAGTTAATGATGTTGTGGTCCTCACTCTATACGTTGGGAGAGTGTTGAGGAGAGTAAACGTCAGTAAAAATCCACAAGATATATGTAAATATTTATTTACACCTCCGTAAAAGTCCAGCATACATATTGTACCTCACCTTGTTGGTTCGCATACATATTGTACATACATATTGTACCTCATTATGTCGGTTATTGTTGGCAACATGAATTGATTTTAATTGTGTGTCACCCTCACCACAATCGGTTATTATTGGCAACATGAATTCATTTTAACATGTGATTAATTATTATTTTATAAAGTTGTAGTATAAAGTGTTCTATAAATTATTGTCAATTTTATATATATAATTTTTTAAAATTTATATAGATATATATATATATATATATATATGTATAGATATTCTCATTATTTTAACTCTTATATATATATATATATATATATATATATATATATATTGCAACAATTTTTTTTTATAAGTTCTATTTAAATTATAGGAAATAACTTTCTATTATTGTAAATGTTTTTTTTTAATTATAATTTAGTAATAAATAACTAATTTTAAATAACTATTTAATATAAAAACATTTCCAACATAACAAGAAGTTTAATAATTTAATAATTTCTTTAAATAAACTGATATTAATAATGAATGAACAACGCCACTTTAAAAAAAATTAACTAATTTATTAGTTAATTAATTTTTTTATGGTACATAATTTGTGGAGTTTTTAACTTGTTATAATATCCCAAAAATATATGGCTATGGATTTTCTTTGTAAGCATCATCACCATTTTTTGTAAGTTTGAAAATCACATGTTATCATGATTGCTTTTAATCAATATATACTTTTCAGCAATACAAATAATCACAACATCACAAGTGACTATGACCCTGTTTTTTTTAAACCACAATCATTCAATGAACATTTAAAAACATATTGAAAGTGGCTCCTGATGTTGATAAAATTCAAAACAAATAAACATAGAATTTAAAAATTAATTTACAAATTAATTTACAAATAGATGTTTTATGATCATATAATTTTAAATTTATGTGGTTTTAGTTTATGCTATGTATTTTTTTCTTTTTGTTGTGCTCTTGTTCACCTTTGGTTGTTTGTTATGATTGTATGTGTATAATATTTTCACACATATGTAATATCATATACAATAATTATTTTTCCAATGTGTAGAATTTGTATACTAGAGTGTTGACATTTAATTTGTAGTTTAATTTAATAAAATGTTGTTTTTCCTACAAATGACAACAACATCATGAATGAATTTTAATTTTTGTGAGACTATTCAATAAACATTGTTTTTTAATTAATCATTTTTTATAATTAGATAGAATTTTTATGATAATAGAATTTTAAATGTTTGTGTTTTCATTTTATGTAATGTATGTGTTTGTTTGTTTATGTTCTTGTTTGTGTATAAACTTTAGAACACTAGAAAGGCTTTCATTAGAATATGTCGTATGGATGGTCATTGCCCAAATTGACTATTGACTTGATACAAGTCACATTTATCATGATTTTACACACATAAAATATAATATCCAAGAATTACACTTCCAATTAATTGAATGTGTATTAAACTATATATGTTGAAATTAGCATTTAGTTTAACAAAATTTCATTTATTTTTGCAAATGACCATGGTTTTTTTTGTAAGTATCATTATTCAATGCATCTTTGAGAATCAAATTATTTTATAAGTATTTTTAATTAATATATATTTATAATTAGTTACAATGGATGTTTCATGATGATAGGGTTTTAAATGTTTGTGTTTTTATTTTATGTAATGTATTTACTTGTTTGTCTTTGCTCTTGTTTGTGTTTCTATGTCTATGAATTCCAGAACACACAAAAAAATTTCATTATCATATACCATATGGAAGGTCACTAAAGAAATTGCCGACAAACTTGATACAAATAACTTCTATGATGATTTTAAGCATCCACAGTATATACACATAAAATGATTTGAATGTCTGCATTAAATTATCCATGTTCAATTTAATAAAATTTCACTTATTTTGGTAATTGACCATGGCATCATGAATGACAAAGTTTCTTTTTTTTTATAACCACGACTATACTATTCAATGTGTATTTGAAAATAAAATTCTTTTATAATTATTTTTAATTAATATATTGTTTCTTCCCCAGGAAAAATCATAATTTTATTAATGAAAGCAAAATTACATGTTGTAGATTCTGATAATGCATTCAATCCTACCAATCGAAAGTGATGATCATAGAGACCAAAAATACAACTCCAAAATGGTGTTAAACATGTTACCCTTTTCTCCATTTCTTCTTTTTAACCTTTCACCATTCTCCCCGGGAAGGAGTGGTAGCTACAAGCGCTAGCTAGGTCCCTTCATTCATTCTTATATTTTCCTTATCTGAATCCATACTTCCATATACATGATGACATTTTGAGTCCCATGTCTCCATTGCTATAGCGATCATCTCCTGCATCAACATTATGTCCTTTCCTAGGACATCCATCCACTGTGCGTTTTTCTCATAGTTGGAGTTCCTTCATGCCCAAGGAAACTCCAAAAAATGGCTCGCATAGGCTGCAAATTAACGTATCCAATATTGGTCACAAACTATGACCCAACACACCTCAAAATGTTGTTGTTCAGACATTTTCAATGCTAGAATTCTGTAACTGGTTAGGGAACTAACCAGAGTCCCTAACCACCCTTCAAAATAGGCCCAAATATCCCCTTATGTTGTGGTTTTCATCCGAGGATATGCTGCCCCATAACGCTGCTCCTTTAGGGTAGTTTTTAGCCCACATACAAGGCTCTGTCTCCATAAAGATAATGTGACCCTTACAACACCCAAACTAGAGTTGCGATAGCCTCTTGGGAGGAATTTTCACCCTCCAAAATGCCTCCAAACAACCTCCTTGCTCCTTCTTGGGCTACCACCTCCAAGGACAGGGCTACGACCCTCTAAACATCCCTTAACCAGCCCGTGTTTACCCGTCAAATCACTCACTGACCCTACCTTGGCTATGGTCTATAAGAACAGGGCCTTGGCCCTTCCACCAGCAAACACAACCTCCAATTTAGCCCTTGGTCACCCTGCAAAAACCCTACAAAAATAGAAGTTCAAACTCCTTATTGATGTGCCCTTAAATCTACAACCTAGAACATAGGTAATCTCTCTCCAATGAGATCTCCAAAAGAGGTATGTGTTGCACAAAAGGATTTTCAAATGACTCCACAATACCTTCTATTTATACACTAAAAGAAGCACTCCTCCAACATCATTCTAGGGCTTGACAAGCTGTCAGAAGCCTAAATAACATTAAGCCGACCTTGACACTTCTTGTGCAAACCCAGACTTTGACTTAAAAAAATTGTAACTCCTTAATGACAACTCAGAATTGGATTATTCTCATTGCATTAGAATCGTCTCACTAAGAGCTATCATCCTCATCCATCACGTGTCGAAAAATCATCATGGTTTTGGCCCAAATTATTGAAGAATCTAGGGAAAATGTATTTAGTATGATTTTTCTTATCATGATAACTATTTCTGTGGTATTTCTACTTTTTTCTTATTAGCACAATCTTATATTGATATCATTAGTGTGTGTATTTCTTACTTTGTCAAAAGGTTACCGAAATACAAGAGACAAAAACATAAGATGTTGGCTTTCTGCTAGGGTAACAACCTCTCCCTCTTGGAGAGGAAAACCCACACACAATTATTTTTATAGAGATTCCAATTGACTAATACCAAGACCTTGATGCTTGACCTACTAAGCCACTTGAAGACCAAAACATCAATCCTTTTCATAATGTAGAGATCATCATCATCATTATTGTTGCTTCACTGAGATCATCATCATAGTACCACAAAGATTCTTGCAGTTGCACCATTGCCTGTACTTCTACCTATATCATTATTTCATCACTATATCAACGAGGTCTTTTATATGTGAGTTGCACCAAGATAGTGATCATGATCGAGACCATCATTGCTAATTTACCAAAATCTTGAATGAGTCTAGAATGCTAGAATGTATTACTGAGATCACTGGTAATTATGCTGAGATTGTAATGACATCTAGAGAGTAGGCTGAGGCAAAGAGTGTCACTTTAGGACTCTTCCATTCACAGGTATGCCGAGACTGTTATTCTGTGATGTTGATAAATGTGAGATTGTAAGGAGGCTGAAAATATAACGGGTTGATTTCCAAAATACATACTGTAATAGGCGTTCAAAATATCAAAGGTATCCGAGATTCCTCACTGTAATCATCCTTGAGATTTCTGAGACATATGAGATTTGTCTTAATGGCCTTCATCTAGATTTATTGTTTTTAGTCTTGGACTAGTGCATGACACATGAAATAGAAAAACACAATTGTCACTCCTTTTTAATAAGGGGTGATGTAATCCAAGCTCCTTCTTAGTCAAGGCGATGGCAGTGGCGATGAAGGTGATGTAGGAGATAGAGGAGGAGGTGGAGGAAGAGACGAAGCAAGAGGAGGTAGGGAAGGAAGCACTAGTAGTGGAGGATGTGGAGGCGGAGGTGGAGGCAGAGGTAGTGGAAGCAGTGGTGGTAGTGGCGGTGGCGGTGGAGGATGAGGAGGAGGAGGAGGCAGTGTGGTGGTGGTGGATGCAGAGGAGGAGGAGGAGGAGGAGGATGCTAAGGTAGTTGAGGAGGAGGTGGAGGTGGCGGTGGAGGTGGAGAAGAAGAATGAGGTGGAGGGTGTGGTGAAGCCGAAGGAGGAGGAGGTCATGTTGTTGGTGGAGGAGGTGGTAGAGGTTGAGTTTGGAGGCATAGGTGGTGGTGGATGAGGAGGCGGAGGTGGAGGAATAGGAGCAGGAGGATGTGGAGGTGGAGGAGGAGGAGCAGGGGGATGTGGAGGTTGAGGTGGTGGAGGAGGTGGAAGCAAAGGAGGAGGAGAAAGAGGAGGAGGAGGAGGTGGTGGAGGAGGATGTGGATGTGGAGATGGAGGAGGAGGAGGTGGACATGGATATGGAGGAGGAGGAGGAGGCAGTGGAGGTGGATAAGGGGGAGGAAAAAGTGGAGGTGGAGGAGGAGGAGGAGGTGGATGAGGGGTTGTTGGAAGAGGTGGTGATGGAGTAGGAGGTAGTGGTGGAGTAGGAGGTGGTGGAGGTGGAGGAGGAATAGGTGAATGAGGAGGATGATAAGGTTATGGAGGAGGGAGATGAGGTTGAAGAGGACGAAGAGGAGGATGTGGAAGTGGAGGTGGAGGTGGAGGACGAGTGGAGGATGAGTTGAAGGTGGAGGAGGAGGTGAAGGTGGAGGTGGAGGTTTAGCTGGAGAAGGAGAAGGAGTAAGCAGAGGAGGAGGCAGTGGTGGAGGTAGTGGAGGTGGAGGTGGAGGAGGAGAAGGAGGATGAGGAGGAGGGGGTGGAGGAGGTGGAGGTGGAGTTGGAGGTGGTGGTGGATGAGGAGGAGGAGGAGGAGGAGACAAAGGTGGAAGTGGAGGAGGAGCAGGTGGTGGTGGTGGTGGTGGATGAGTCAGTGGAGGAGGAGGAGGAGGAGGAGGCGGAGGGGTAGTTAGTGGAGGAGGTGGAGGCGAAGGAGGTGGAGGAGGAGGTGGAGGCTGAGGAGGAGGTAGAGGCAGAGGTGGATTTCGAGGTGGGGGAAGAGGAGGTGGTGGAGGAGGAGGAGGAGGTGGAGAAGGAGGAGGAGGAGGAGGTGGAGGTGGAGGAACAAAGGAGGAGGAGGAGGAGGTGGTGCATGTGGATGATGAGGAGGAGGAGGTGGATGTGGGTGATTAGATGATGGAGGTGGAGGTGGAGGTGGAGATATGGAAGTTAATTTAAGATTGATGTCTTATATTCAAATATTAAATTGTCACTCTCTTCTCCACTATTGGAAATGAAAGCTACAATTTCATGAATCCAGAACATATCTCTTCACATACATAATATCCTACTATTAAATGATAAGTAATTCATTTAGAAATATTTCCTCTATTCACAAATATATTCATTCAAGTACATGAAATTTCTTTTACGTTTAGATCTGATATCTTGGCTAAGAATTTGAAGCATTTATCAAGATCAAAATTTTGTGTTTATTTTGTTTAAACCTTTTGTTAGTCTTTTAAACACTTATAGTTCTATTTTTATTGTTCAATGAACCATTTGTTTGGGATTGACTGGTTTCATCTAATTATCATTGATTTAAAAAGCATTGGGTTAAATTTAGCGTTGTTTCTTGGATAAGAAGCCTTATGTTCTTCTTCTTTTATGTTTACTTGAGAAACATAGGATATTAGGAATCATATATGGCTTTGTTTATTCTTTTGGTATTTCACATATTTTGTGTAGTTATTATTTTTCGTAATCATATAGAGTTGACATGAATATCTAATGTGTACTCATAGAATATAAATAGAACAAATATTATAGTATTGTAAAGTTTTGATGGAATCAATTCATTACATATAGTAAGAAGTAAATACATTGTATAAATTGTCCTTATGAATAAAAATAATGGTTTACACTATTGGGGCCATAAGACAGCCAAAACTATTTTATCATAATTAAATATTTTCATTAACGAAGTGAGGTTAAATCAGTTGAATTGAAATCGATATACATGCATTTTTTTTAGTGCCGTTCATTTTGGGAAAAGTGCTAGCTATATAAGGGTTTTCTTTAAACTCAAACAACATCAAATTTCCTTGCAGCCAACATCAAGTGAAAATGGAATCTGACATTGAAACCCTAGAAAGTGTAAGCGTTTGATAAGTACTTGAAGGCTAAAGCATAGGAGGAAAGACTTGAATGAATTTTGACCCCAAAACAATGTCACAAGATAACCCAAGTTGGTCATAGACTAACCTACACACACAAGAAAGGAATTCCTTTGTTTGAATTGGAATCACTTTAAATTAATTAGGCAAAGAACATTATAAAGGGTTTTGAGATAAGTGGAGTCTAACCTTAGTAATATGGATGACATCCTTCAATCTGATGCTGTGTTGTAAACAGAATAACATTAGTATTGTACATATATTCTTGTACAAAGAAAAATTATATCGAGATGAGAATCAAGTTATGGTTTAATCATAGAGTGAAAATTCTAGAAAGATTGTACAATATTTGAAGGAACTCCATGTATGAAGGGTAGTTCATTTTGAAATCATTGGGAAAAGAAGAAATTAACCTGAAATCCTTTGAGGAAACCATAACCAACTTATGATACATCACAACCACAAAGTAAGAAGTAAAAAATTACAATAATATACCCAATATGCAAGAATGGCTATACTATAACAAACATAAGTGAATGTAGAGGAACCAAAGACCTTGTGATGGCTTACTGAAGGATTTCATCGATACCACATTTTACAAGGACTCTTTTTCTAAGAGCATGAGATGGACATAAGTTTTTGACATACATTGCACATAGAATCACATAATCCCAAAACATCAATGTTATGTTTTTGAAAAACCTCATTGAGAGAACTATATTCAATAGAGTAATGTTCATTCTTTCAACTACTTAGTTTTGTTGAGAATTATATGGAACTATGCTCTTATGTTGAATCCCGTGCTTGCAGATATATTTTTCATATTCATTAGATTACATTATATTCCATTAATGGTATGAAGAGAGCCAATATGTGATTATGCTTCATATCCAATCCATACATGAAAATCCTTAAATGTTTTGAAAGCTTGAGATTTACTTTTTAGTAAGTACACCCAACACATTCCAGTGTAATCATCAACATAATATTTCGTACATTTATTTTCATTATCATAATGAAAATGCATAGGACCACACAAACCAAAATATATATGTCCAAATTTTCTACATGAATGAAGGGGCCTTGCTAGCGATTGTGAACAAGGAGCAAGTGGCAAAGGATTATGCATAGCTATAGACCCATATAAATAAGAAAGTGGAAAATCCCACATATATTTAGTAGGGTACTCAATTAACATATTTAATGCTTAAAGTGGTTAGGTATAACAAAAGAAATGTGTTGAGTTCTCATCCTTTGGGAGTTAAATCACCCTTGACGAGGAAGGGGCATGACTAAGTAAAGTGAAAAATGAGATAATATTGATGGATAGTCTATGAGCTCTTGGTAGAATAAACAATGTTCCAATGTAAATAAGCCTGATAATTTTCCACGTAGTAGAGAAATTTATTGTGGGTAATATTCGAGGCTTTTTCAAAATAAAAAATAAAAATTAGTTATCAATTTTGACATTTTTTAAATTTATTTGCTCAATGTTTATACTTTAAAATTATTTTAACTTAAAAATAATTAGAACTCTCAATATTTTTACGAAAATATCATTAAACATTTAACATTATGGATATTATGGAGTACTAATGTTAGACAAGGTTTATAAGCTTTAAAATAAATTTTGATCCTTGAATGTTTTACTACTAGATAGAACCCTTTGAGAAGAAATAAAAAACATGGCACAGTTGTGCAAAATATATAAAAGAATTAAGTGATTAATAGAGAAGATAACATGAGACATTGTTGAATAAAACTAACATATGGGGAATAACAAACAAGGAATAAAGTTGTGGGTCATTTAATATTTGCATATTGTGAGGCTTTATGACATAGTACTCGTGAAAATCCTCAATGCTAAGCGCATGTACATTTCATGATACTTTTTTATTTGAAATCATAAAAGACAATTTAGGGTGCATAAATGTAATTATATTATAATTTAGTCAAAGAAACATTGTACTCTTCTTTTATTTCGTTAAATACTTTTATGCATGTCCAAGTTTATTTCACCTTCATGGCTTCTTTTGATGAGAAGGAGAGCTGAGGAATTTGTCATTGTACATATATGATAAAAATATGAACATTTTTAGTAGAAGAGATGCAATAGGAGGTGATGTAGGTGTTACCTATCCTAAAAAAGGTGTAATATTGAACAATTATCTCCTTGTTAATGAAAAGTATTATCTTTCCCATTCAGTGTCTATCTATTTTATTATATTTCCATTTATTTTAATATTTTTCCTTAAATATATTTGTTAATTTGTCAATAAGTATAAAAAAATATATTTTTATATTGTAATACCATTCTCTTCCAAATCACGTGGAAGGTGTCTTGCATATCTCACACTCATTCAAAGGGGGATTTTCATGAATAATGAGGTTAGAGAAACATTAATATGTGTATAATGGTTTCAATATATTTTGGTTTGTATCCTTTAAATTCCATTCCTAAAGAAATAAATGGGAATGCATTCGAGATTTGCATAATTTTAATAAAAAAATATCTCATAGACTGTACATATAGTGAAATTCATTCAATTGAACTCAACAACGCCTTAGATTTCAATACAAAGCCTCAACATTTAACTTAGAATTAAATAGACAAAGTGAAAACAAAGACAAAACAAAACAAAAAATATAATAAAAAATATTATATATGTATGTATATATATATATATATATATATATATATATATATATATATATATACACACACACACACACACATATATTTATATATTTATATTTATATTTATATTTATGTATATTAATATTAATATAAATATTAGTGATTAAAAAATTGGAATAGATAACACAATTTACACATCTGAAATACGTATAAATAAATTTGTGAAAACATATTTATGATTCGTTAATTATGTTATGTTGATAGTGTGTATACCTTATAATAGGATTTCTCGAATTCTAATTTAATTATCAATAATCAATAGGTTGATGCTAGTGATAAAATAATCAATAATTAATATTTTTAATATTAGTCATTAATAGAGGGTTGGGATTTATTTAAAATGTAGTTATGATCTGTATTCCTTTTCAATTTAATTAAAAAATGGTTTCAATATTAATTTCAAATACACTATATATAGAATATTTTGACTATAAAATGATTTACTGGTTTTATTATAACTATTGTGACCATATAATTAAATGGATTGAAAATTGTTATATCCATCAATCTATAAAAATATGTTTATCCATGTAGATTCTCCCCACTATTATTATGGAAATCTTTTAATTGGAAACGTTTCTTCTTACATTACCTTGGCTTCGAAATACCGCATCCCCAATATGATGTGTTGATATGCCATTTTGTTAAATTAATTAATTTGAGATAATTTAATTAATAGATTATCCCTAACTTGGACAGTGATCTTATCATTGATATGTCAATATTACCATGAATATTCCAACATTTTCCATGGGGTTTAAATATCTACAATCAACATAAAAATTAAATTATAACTATGGAAGATCAATTTTCTTCCAAATTAAGTAAGAAGAAAATATTAACATTAAATTAAGATAAGCTAGGGAAGCCATATAAATTAAATGGATCAAACTGCAAATAAAATTCAATTCATGATAACCATACAAATGGGTAACCCATTATTCCAATCAAATTTAATATACTAACAAAATGATAAAAATTAACCAAATAATAACTTTATTACAAATTATATTGTTTTTATTTATAAAAAAAAATTGCATGCATATTTCAACAACAAAAAAAAACCTAAGTGCAAAATTTTTGCAGTGAAATATGTCAATATTACTATGAATATTCCAATTTATTCGATGGGGGTTAGATATATTCTATCAACCTAATAATTAACTTATAACTATGGTTATGAGTGTAATTATAGGTATATATAATGTGTGGTCGACTGACTTATGTACTAATTGTTGGACTGCAAAAGGTGGATCATTAATTCTTATTGGAATGTTTATATTATGTTTTTCTATTTCATAGTTATAACATTCCAACCAAATCTAAATTTTGTGTTGTTCTCTCTACTGAATGTTTTTACTAGGCAGCTTAATATGTCATCTTGAACATCATTTTCTTCTATAATTCTTATCGTAGTAACATGGGTTGAATCACAAGTCAAGTCGATGTTCAATTTTTATTTTTTCCTGTTTGGTTCAGTTGACTATCCTTGGTCGTATGCCTATGATGAGTGCCTTTCTACGTTGAGTTTGTCTGGAATCGATTTTTTATGTTTCTTTTTTTCTGAACTACCATCATTTTCTATAGTTTTGTTTCAATGAATACATATTCTCCATGTCCAAGCAACTGCAAGATGTCAAACCCAATACATTATTCTAGAAATTGTTCTAATTTTCTAGGCTTCTTTTCTTTTCTACCCTTTATATGATATCCTCAAAAATATTTCATGCAATTGAGTGTAGATTCTATTGTTGTTGTGTGTCTTCTAGTTGAATACCTGGAAATATTCCATTTCCATTTATTGTATATGTTTACGTCCCTGTTGTTTTCCAACTCCATGAGTCTTTGCTTGCAATATTCTTATGAGATTATGTCACAAGTTCTAAGAGGTCAAATTTAAATGGTTGTGTATAATTATGCTTCCCTTTCTTCTTCTTGTTCAGCATCTCGAAGGAGTAAAAGTATATCCCCTTGTTCTTCTCAAGCTTATGGTGGAATTGGGAATATTATATTAGATTATTAACTGATCCTATATATATTTCGTCAATTGTAGGCTGATACAAAATCTCTTGCGGGTCTACATCTAAAGAGTTAACATACCAAACTTCAATTATTTGTATGGACAATTGAACATGCGATGACGGAGGATTCATTTTTTGTATGTGTTGAGGTACTCTCCATCTATTGGAAGATTTTTAAATATTTCTTGAGGACTAACTAGTGAATTTTGTTTCATGCCTACTGAAATTAGTAAAGAGGGGAACCAAATGGACTTATTAAAATTTTCACATTCATACTGGTTCATATTCAACATGTCACAAACGAGTTTTTCCTAGTTGTATATTTTCCCCATCATGATCATTTGACCAATTTATTGTATAATAATGATTTTAATGTTAGAGGCTCTTCCTACTCATGCAAAAATGACTTTCTCTCATTAGGAAAAATTTATAAATAAGAAAAAAAATTGAAATATCAAAAACTTATTTTAATAATACATATATTTAACACAATAATATAAACATGAATAAATAGGAATCAAATAAAGAATATTTATTATTCATATTGCATTGATCAGTGGAAATAGGAAAAAACCATATATAAATACACAATTTAGAAATTTAGGAATTTTATAATTTTGAAATACATATAACTAAATGTAGAAAAAAGCATATATATACTTGATTAATATTAATTGATGGAAGGAATAATAGTTAAAATGAACTTGAGACACCAACATTAAGACCTTAAAACATCTACAAAATATACACCATCATTGTATGATCTAATGGGTGAAATGCGAGTACTCGTCAAGATCATTACCATATGTTGACTCACAAAAAGTGATTTTTGGGTCAATATCATAATCAAAATCATTACCATATGTTGCCTCAAGAAAAGTTATTTTTGGGTCAATATCAGTAATCAAAATATCATCTCAATGATACACAATATCTATTATATTCCTTTCTTATGGGATTTAATTTGGAGTTACACTTCATTCAAATTTATCACTATGTTATGATGCTTTAAGTGCATAAATGATATACTTTTAATGGTATAGTTAATGTGTTAGATATTAAAATTGATGTGTATTGTAAAATTTCAAGAATTACAATGTCATGATCATGAAGCGTACTAGGGGTCATAGTTTCTAGAATTCATTATGTTTTAAAGATCATAGTGCACTATGGTTTAATTAATTCTAAATTTAGTCCCTTAAGAATTATCAAGTGACCAATATAATTTTTTTTTAATGGTAATAGTTAGAGGTTGCATTATGGAAGGGTTTTTAATTATCTAAGAGTATGACTGATCACAGTATATTAGACGTTATGGGTCATATTAGTGTTTTGACATTCATAATGGTTTTTGGTTAAGGGGCACATATTGTACAAGATATTTTGTTCAGAGCGGGCAAACGCTACATTAGATAAGGGTTACGTTTAATTTTTTACTCTGCTTTCTTTAAATTTTAAAGGTAAATTGTTTTGGTTCATATTGTTTTAATTTAACTGGTGGTTTTTTTGAGCTAATGTAATTTATATTATATTTTTAAATTTAGGTTATCTTTTTCTTTTTCCTGCTATACTTTCTAAATTTAGGTAACTTTTTGCTTTTATGGGTTATCTTCTTGAATTTGAGTCGTTCCCTTCATAGCCGTTTTCTCACAATCAAAATCTCACCCAGCCAATATGTGATGATTTCGAAACTATGGTCATGCCCAATTGTTCGAGGATAGTGTTTTCATTGGTAATTCCAATGTTGTTGGCTCTCTAACTTTCTTGGGAGAGTGTGAGACTGAATATATCTCCTCTACATCTAATTCCACCACCTTCTCCTCCTCCTCCTCCTCCTCCACCACCTCCATCACCTCAACCTCAACCCTGTCCTCCACCTCCACCTCCACCTCCCCCTCCTACTCTTTCTCCTCCTCCACCTCCACCTCCTCCACCACCTTCGCCTATGTCTCTCCCTCCGCCTTTGCCTGCACTTCCTACACCACCACCTCATTCTCTTCATCCACCTCCACCACCACTTCCTCTACAACTTCCTCCAATTGTACCTTCATCTCCTCCACCTCCGCATCCACTACCACCTCTACTACCTCCTTCTCAACCCCCTCGTCCTCCTCCACCTCCAACTCCATGTCCACCTCCTCCTCCTCCTCCTCCACCTCCTTCTCCACCACCTCCATCTTCTCCTCCTCCTCCACCTCCTCCACCTCCACCTATATCTTCACCACCTCCTAGTCCACCACCACCTCCACCTCCACCTCCACCACCTCAACCTTCACCCTCTCATCCACCTGCACCCTCTCAACCCCCTCCTCCTCCTCCACGTCGACCTCCTCCTCCTCGTAATCCACCTCAATCTCCACCTCCACCTTCACCTCCTCCTCCACCTCCAACTCCACATCCAACTACTCCTCCTCCTCCTACTCCACCTCCATCTTATTCTCCTCCTCCACCTCCTCTATTGCCACATATATCTCCACCACCTCATACTCCACCACCACCTCCAATTCCACCACCTCAACCTCCACCCTCTCATTTACTTCCTCCTCCTCCTCCTCCACTTCCACCTCCACAACATCCTCCTCCACCTTTCCTTCCTCCTCCTCTGCCACATCCCCCTCCTACTCTGGCTTCTCCTCCACTAGCACCATCTCCATCTCCACTTTCACCTACTGTACCTATTCTTCAAGCTATAAATTCACCTCCACTGCCTCCACCTCAACCTTCTCCTCCATCATATCCACCTACGCAACCTCCACCTCCACCTCTTCCACCACCTCCACCTCCTGCTTTGCCTCCTCTTCCAGCTCTGCCTTCGCCTTCACCACCACCACCTCCTCCACTACCTCGCCATCCCTCTTTTCCTCCATTTCCATTGGTACCTCCTCCTCCACCACCACATCCACCTCCACCTCCACTTTCACCTCCTCCATCTCTTCCTCGAGCTAAAAATTCACCTCCACCACCCCCACCTCCAACTCCTCCTCCATGATATCCACCTACACCACCTCCTTCTCCACCACCTCCACCTCCACCTCCTCCACCACCTTCACCTCCATAGCATCCACCTTCATCTCCTCCACCTTATCCTCCACCTCCACCTCCGCATCCATTACCACCTCTACTACCTCCTTCTGAACCCCCTTTTCCTCCTCCACCTCCACCTCCACCACCTACTAATCCAACTCAACCTCCACCTTCACCTTCACCTCCTCCTCCACCTCCAACTCCACGTCCACCTCCTCCTCCTCCTCCACCACCACCTCCACCTATATCTTCGCCACCTCCTACTCCACCACCACCTCCACCTCCACCACCTCAACCTTCACCCTGTCATCCACCTCCACCCTCTCAACCCCCTCCTCCTCCTCCACCTCGACCTCCTCCTCCTCGTAATCCACCTCAACCTCCACCTCCACCTTCACCTCCTCCTCCACCTCCAACTCCACATCCACCTACTCCTCCTCCTCCTACTCCACCTCCATCTTATTCTCCTCCTCCACCTCCTCTATTGCCACATATATCTCCACCACCTCATACTCCACCACCACCTAAAATTCAACCACCTCAACCTCCACCCTCTCATCCACTTCCTCCTCCTCCTCCTCCACTTCCACCTCCACAACCTCCTCCTCCACCTTTCCTTCCTCCTCCTCTGCCACATCCCCTTCCTGCTCTGCCTTCTCCTCCACTAGCACCACCTTCATCTCCACTTTCACCTCCTGTACCTCTTCTTACAGATATAAATTCATCGCCACTACCTCCACCTCAACCTCCTCCTCTATCATATCCACCTACACCACCTCCACCTCCAACTCTTCCACCACCTCCACCTCCGGCTCTGCCTGCTCTTCCAGCTTTCCCTTAGGCCTTCACCACCACCTCCTCTTCCACTATCTCCCCATCCCTCTTTTCCTCCCCTTCCAGTGGTACCTCCTCCTCCACCACCACCACCACCACCTCCACCTCCACCTCCACCTCCACTTTCACCTCCTCCATCTCTTCTTCGAGCTAAACATTCACCTCCACTACCTCCACCTCCAACTCCTCCTCCATGATATCCACCTACATCATCTCCTTCTCCACCACCTCCACCTCCACCTCCTCCACCACTTTCACCTCCACAACATCCACCCCCTCCTCCTCCAACTCCAGTTTCACCTCCTCCACCATCACCTCCTCCTCCTCCTCCTCATCCACCTCCACCCACACCTCTTCCTTCACCATATTCTCCACCACCTCTTCCTCCTTCTCATCCTCCTCCACCTCCACCTCCTCCTCCTCCACGTCCACCTCCTCCATCTCCACCTCCCGCTCAACCACTACAACTACCTCCTCCTCCTCCTCGACCACCTCCTCCAACACCATATCATCCACCTCCACCACCACCTCCACATCCACCACAGCCTCCTCCTCCTCCTCCTTCATCTCCACCTCCACCACCTCTACCTCCTCGACCACGACCTCCACCTCCTCCACCTTTGTCTCCGCCTCCGCCGCCACCTCCACCTCCACCTCCTCCACCTTTGTCTCCGCCTCCGCCTCCACCTTCAACTCCACCTCCACCTCCACCTCGCTCTCTTCCTCCTCCTTCATCACCACCTCCACCTCTGCCTCATCAGCCTCCTCCTCCACCACCACCACCACCAACCCCTGCTCCTCCACCTCCACCTCCACCCTAGCCTCCTCCTCCTCCACCTCCACGTCTGCATCCTACTCCTCCATCTCCACCTCCACCACCTCCTTTGGCTCCTCCTCCACCTCTAGCTTCTCCACCACCTCTACCTCCACCTCCTCCTCCATCACCTCAAACTCCACCACCTCCTCCACCAACACCACCACCTCCCCCTCCACCTCCGCTACCTCCTCCACCACCTCCTCCTCCACCACCTCCACCTCCACCTCAATAACTATTTATAATACTTATTGATTCATTTTTCAGTGATAATTCATATATCAATATGTACATGATAATATAACAAATAATATGCATAAAAAAATCGCAATATAAATAAGTAATTATAGAACAATAATTTAATTAAGAAAATTGTAAAATTTATATAAATAATATCAAAAATTGTTGAGAAAAATACACCCAACTCAATATTAGAACTTTTTAAAATCAATAAATTAATTATATAAAATCAAAAAGCAATTACCATAAATTAATTATATAAAATCTTTAAAAAATAAAACTAAAAAAAGCAAACATGGAAACTCCAATAACATACAAATGCATAACACAAAGAAACTTCATAAAACCTACCGTGGTCATAAGTGTGTTCCATCGTACTTAGTGGAGGTTATTATTATGTTGTGTTTTATTTTCCTCCCGGATGCCCTTGCGGCTAGAGCTAATAGTTGTTTGCAACATATGGGGCGTTTTTTTGTCGACAGTATATATATAATATAATTTTTATTTTTTCGAGAACTAATGCTATTCTATTTATATACTGAACAAATTGATTTTCCTTTTATTGTCGAATATAATAATTTAGTTTCTTGATAATCACTCCATTGATTGGAAATAAAAAATTACAAACCCTAACAACATAAAGGAATTTTAAAACACAGAAACTTGACAACAAGAAGATCAAATCTATACCTGCTTGGGCCGAAGATAGACACAGTTGCCGACTATGAAAACCTGTGTGGATTCATGAAGTGATTTGACAGGTTCCATGGGATCTTCCATTCCCGCAGACTTCATGCAAATCTTCAATAATTGCTTCCGAGAAATGCAGGAGCCCATGCAATCTTTTTATTAGAAAATCGATCTGCATGATTACGTCCTCGGCAGATATGTTCAGACACAGGTGTTCCCTCCCATATGTATCTGTCGGACATGGCATTACGCGAGTATAATCACTCGCCACCTTTGCAGAAACGACAAATTGAACGTGTTGAGGCGAGCAGGCTCGCACGATACAGAAGCACCAACATTATGTATCGAACGCACGACCTTCGTATATTTAGCCTGATGCTCTCCCGACAAAGATACGGAGGAGCCTGGATCGAACACACGACCTTGATATATTCAGTCTTTCAATACATAGACGACAACATTGTGGATCGATTTGGGCACATCTTGAATAATCAATAAGGAAACAGCTATGAAGGAAGCTGATCGAATTCCTCCGTCATCTCTTGCTCAGGTTGAAGAGATTCCTATTGTAAAATCCGCTGGAACAATGAGGAAAAGGGCTGCAATTTTTCTACACGCGCCTAACTAAATGTTAGGGTTGAATTCAAGAAATATTAATTACAAAAGCAGGAAAAAGCAAAAAATTACCTAAATTTAAAAAGTTATTTAAATTTAGAAAAAGAATATTAATTACATTTTTAGAAAGTTACTTAAATTTAGAAAAGAATATTAATTACATTTTGAAAACTCCACAAAAAGAATGTTAAATTAAAAAAGTAACAAACCAAAATAATTAACTTCTAAATTTTAAAAAATGGAAAATAAAAAATTAAAAGCTAAATTAAAAAAAACATTTAATTTTTTTTAGATAAATGACTGGTAATTTCAAAATTAGAATGATTGAGTGTTGATGGAAAAACAAAAAAAATTAAATTAAATTTTAAAATAACATTATTTGTTTTTAAATTAAAAAATTGGGAGTTTCAAAGTAAAACATAAAATATAGAACCCATTTCTAAATAAATTGTAGCTTGAAATTCACATAGTAACTTTTTTATAATTAATAATTTAGAACATAATTTAAATGTTGAGAACAATAAATTCAATAAAATGTACTTCCCATATAACCCTATAAATTTGTTGTGCATAGACTTTAGTCAGAGTATTTAAATTTTTCTTTTTGACATCTTTATATTTTGGTGTATTTTGTCAATGGAGATACCTCTTTCTCTATCTTTAAGTTGAATATGACAACCAAATTTATCAAGTAAAAGGGTTTAGTTGGTACCAAGTAGTTAAACTTTGAATAGAATATTAAAGGGAACATAAATAACTTTTCTACTTCAAATTATATTCTTGTTTCAATAACTGTAATGCTTAAGATGGACCAACTAATCTCCAAAATTTATTGTTCTCAAGCATTACTATGGAGGTTTGAATCACTTATTTCTTTTGTCTAACCTAGGAATGATTACTTACCTTCAATTTATTCCTAGACATGTCCATATTGAAACAATACTTGCAATTATCATTATCTTCCTTACTCAAATCCTAATTCAAATTATTAGAGAAATTATATTATTACATGTTCTATTAACAAAATATAAAATGGTGTGCATAATATTTTTATGCATGATATCCTCTATACATATAGATTGATTCTTAAAATATTTTTTTTCCGAAGAAAAAATCAAAAATTTTCATTAGCACAATAAAAAGTTTTACATTCTGCTGGATCTCTGTCATAACATCGGACTAGAGCTATCCCCGGCTGGCTGAATACATTTGGTTCATCAGGCATACATAAACAAGCTGACTCAGTCACGCGTGACTGTCCGACACTATCCCTCTGCCTGAACTTTTGAAACAGAAAAGCATTTTTTCAAAAAACACATGAACTTGAGGTCTCCTTCTAAGAAGGAAAACAACCCCATATATCAAGCTGTCATAATAATGTATCGACTGTATGCGGAAACTTAAGTTTTGAAACTGTTTATAGGAGGCCGAATATATAATTTACAAAAAATATATGTTGACAGAGTTTTTTTAAAAACTGTAAAAACAGAGTACTGAAGATGTAAAAATGGAAACGAGAGGAATCCCTGCTCAAAAAGGAGGTGCAAAAGGGGGCTGGTTTGATGAGGATTGATGCCCCTAGAAGAATTCTTCTAACGACCATCCGCCCAGAACCTGTTGTAAGCCAGCTTTAGAAAGCTGATCGGCTTCTTCATTATTCTCCCTGTATATATGACAAATATGAAAGACATTAAAAGAGGACTTTAATAGCATAATTTCTTCTAACAAAGGCCTTAAAGTCTGATTTTGACATGATGCATTTCCAATGACCCATTTGATGACATTTTGGGAGTCACCAAAGATCTGTATAGTGAGAATGTTCCTCTGGAGAAGCCAGCAAAGTAAAAGATGTAAGGCAGACAGCTCGGCAAAGTTATTTGTCCCGGAACCCAACCCAACAGAAGCTTTAAGATAATGATCAGCAGATATATGAATGCTCATCCCTGCGCCTGCCCTATTATTCTGGGATGCTCCATCAAAGAAAGCCCAAGGAATGCCTTCCTTGATAATAAGAGGCTTGTCACGGTTTGGGGGATTTTTCACTTCAGGATCTGGAATAGCTGAGTAGATTGCCGCACCATTTGAAGCAATGACAGGTGACGGGATGATAATATCTTGGAAAATGCTTTTGTTTCTCGCTAGCCATACACCCCAGAAGAAAATAAGAGGTAAATTTCTCAGATTTCCATCCGGGTGATTCTGCCACCAGTTTCTCCATGCATCTTCTAGAGGTTCAGACCCCCATTGAGCTTTTATATTAAGCAGAACAATAAGCTCTTCCCATATCTTTAAAGAGACAGTGCAGGCTGTAAAGAGATGTCTAATAGTTTCCTCATCTGATTTGCACAAGGGGCATCTACCTGGACCGATAAGGTATCTGGCTTGAAGTCTGTCCCAGGTTGGAATTTTTCCTTTCAGCAAACACCAAAGGAAAAGCCTGGCCTTTGCTGGACTTGTCAATTTCCAAATACTTTTAGACCACCACTCAGGGATATCCCATCCTTTTTGATTCATTAGGAAGGAGTACCCTTCTTTAGGATAGTAATCTCCAGATTTACCCAAAGCCCAGATCAGCTCATCATGTTCATTTTTGAGTCTGACATGTGAACGATGGAGTTCTTGGATAAAGGAGGCCCATTCATTCTTCCACCTGATATTTAAACCCAGATCTTCGTCATTTTTCCATGCCTGACCCCATATTGGGGAATGGCCAACTTTCTCCACCTAATTTAGAGTGACTATTCCTTTATTATCAAGGTGCCTAAGGAGCCCGGGAGACAAAGCATATGCTTCATTACATCCCACCCAAGGATCCCTTCCAACTCTGATGTGACTACCATCTCCCACTTTCCAAGCAAGGCCTTGTTCTATCACAGAGAAAGCTTCCAGCGTAGCCTTCCAAATGACAGATATATTCCTCTGTTTCTTTTGTTGACTTCGAATCCAGTCTTCTAAGGGAATGGGGTCTATGTACTTCCTTTTAACCACCTTCGTCCAAAGATTCTCCATCGATATCAACCTCCACCCTGATTTTGCTGCCAGGGACAAACTGAACTTGGGTAGTCTTTTGATTCCCCATCCTCCCCATTCTTTAGGTCTTGCAATCTTATCCCATGCCACCCATGGAAGAAACGATGAGTCCTTGGCAGAGCCAACCCATAAGAATCTACTGCATATCTTCCTGATTTTCTCCAACACTCCTTTAGGGACCCATGTTAGCGCAGCCCAATAAACAGGGATGGCTAACAGGACTGATTTTAGAAGTGTCAATCTGCCTGCTCTGGATAGCCACCTGAAACTCCAATGATTTATTCTGGCTTCAATCTTAGCAATGAGCCAATGCCAATCCTCTTTCTTGTATGCAACTGGCTTTAACCAAAAACCCAGATATTTAAAGGGAGTGTCCAGAGGCTGAAGAGGAAAAGTAAAAAGGTTGGTCATCCTTTCTCTTTCTCTTCTGTCAAGGTCTGCTGCACAAATTTGAGATTTTCTAGTATTTATCTGCATACCAGTAGCTTTCATAAAGAGATCAAAAATACTCTTATACTCCTTAATTTCATTAGAGGAACCATTTGTAAAAATCAGAATGTCATCTACAAAAAGTAAATGGGTGATAAAGAGTTTTATTGCTACCTCGATACCTTTTACCTTCCCTTCTCTTCTGGCCTTGTGGATCAGTCTGCTCAGTCCTTCCGCCACTAACAGGAACAGGAGCGGTGATAAAGGGCACCCTTGCCTGAGACCTCTTTGGCTATTGAAAAAAGGGGAGGCAGAGCCATTGATCAGAACTGCAAAACTGACATTTGTGATGCAACCCATAATCCAGCTGGTGAAGGAATAGTTGAAGCCCAGATGAGTCAACATCATTCGCAAATAAAGCCAGCTGATGCGGTCATAAGCTTTGGATAAATCTATTTTAAGGACCGCTCCCTTCATTTTCTTTTGCCTTACACTGTGGATAACCTCCTGTGCTACCCCAATTGCTTCATGTATTTGCCTGCCATCTAGAAAACCAAATTGTTCCATTGAAATGTTCCTGGACAGGATAGGAAAGATTCGATTAGCAATCACTTTTGCTATGATCTTATAAATACAATTGCACAGGGAAATAGGCCTGAAATCTTCAAAGTTTTCCGGGTTGTATTTCTTTGGAATGAGGGCTATAAAGGTGGAGTTAAAAGGCCTATAGACCTCTCCCTTCTGCCTTGATTCTTCTATTACATTAGTAATTTCAGAACCAATCAGGTCAAAAAAGAAGAGGAAAAGTTCTATAGTCCAACCATCAGGGCCAGGACTCTTGTCTTTTGCCATAATTTTCATTGCTGCTTCAACCTCCTCCTTAGAAACAAGTATAGAAAGGTCCTCTGCTTCTTCCTCCTCTACAAACCTCGGGAAACACTCAGCAGTTCTAAGGACTTCAGCAATTGTAGCCTCCCCTGAATCAGAGAAAATTCTTTCAAAATGCCTCTTTCCTAAGCTTGAGAGATCAGAGAAAGAGCTAGCCTCCTGCCCTTCTTCATCTTTAAGGCTCCAAATGGTGTTTACTGATTTCCTTCCTTTTGCATAGTTATGAAAAAACCTGGTATTTTCATCACCAGATTTTAACCATATTGCCCGGCTCTTAATTCTCCATTCTTCTTCCTTGTCTAAAAGAATTTTATTTTGTAACTTCTCCAGATGAAGAATTCTATCTTTTAGAGACTGCGACTGATAGCCATCCTCCTCAGGGCTCTCCAACAACTTCAATTCCTCCCTGATTTTGCATAGAGCTTCATTTTGTTTCAACTTCCTATCTTTTGCCCATGACATAGTTGCTTTTTTAAGTCTCTTGAGGTTTTCCATAAACAGAAAGCCTTTGTCCTCTCTTGCATTATTACCCGGATGAATCCAAGTATTTTTTAAAAGAGTACTAAAGGAAGGATCTTGAAGCCATGAAGGGTTGAATTTAAAGGGTGCCGGAGGCTTTGGGGGAGGGAAGGCTATATCCAGAAAGATCGGAAAATGATCAGAATTGCCAATTTCCTCCACCCACTATCTGAGAATAGGTGCATTTGATAAAAGAACCTCGGAGAGGAGGAAGCGATCTAGTCTCTTGGCTATCCGTTCCTCCCCTACTCTTCTATTCCTCCATGTGGGCTTGAGCTTTACCGGAGATGGATCTGTGAAGTGATTGTCTTCAAGGAAATTAAGAAAGAAATCCGACAAGGGATCCTCCCTGGTTGAAGGTCCCCAAGCCTCAGCTCTACCAATGGAAAAATTCAGATCACCTCCAACAATTAGCATGGAAGACTTCATAAACGATTTAGCCATCAAGTCTACCCAAAAAGATTCTCTTCCTTGGCATGGACCATAGATATTTACAATGGAGAAGGGATGGGGAAAAACAGGTGTAAAGACCTCCATACCCAAAACTTGCTTGGTCCCCCACTGATTGATTACTTTGATTCTTCCTTCTTTATAGCCTATAGCAAGACCCCCTGAGTGACCAGATGAATCAATGGCAGAAAAAACCCATCCCGGTAATAGGGTCTTTAGCATAGCTTCCACCTCAGAACCCTTCCCTAGAGTTTCTTGGAGAAAAACAATGTCTGCTTTAGAGGTTAGAATCCAATCATGCAAGGCCAATTTTTTGGGTTTATTGGCTAACCCTCTGCAATTCCATGATGACAAAATCATTTTAGAACCTGGTCTGGGGTCTGCACTTCTCTAAGAACCCCGGGTATTGAGTATTGTTTGCCATCGGCCACGTCTAACTTAGCTTTCAGCTTTGCCTTTGAGAGGTCCGATTTCCTACCTCTCTTATTCTTTGCTGAACTGAGACTAAGGGACTGTCCTAAACCCCCAGCAGCTACAGGCATAACAGACTTTCCCCCCAAGGATCTTATATTATAAGGGCAAGGGTTATGGGATGGAGGGGAAACCAGAGGGGGCCATTTCTCTTCACTATTCAGGTCAAGGGACGGCAAAGCATCCGCAATGGTATCTATATCAGACAAGTTTTTTGGAATTGCATCATTGTCATTATGGTCCGAATTATGAGAAGGAGAAATTTGAACAGAAACAGAAATATGCTCAGGATTAAGAAGGGAGAGGGTAGGGGAGCCTGAGCACATACCCTTATCCTGCTCGCTGTCGGGATGGTGATCAACCGCTGCCTCCTTAGCGCTCTCCTCCATTGGAACCGTCTGAGGAGAATCGTTATTCCGGGTCATCTCGTTGAGTTGGGTATCTTCCATCACCGACTCTTTCAATATCTCCTCAGTCTCCATGTCTTCCACTGTCTGACTCGCAATCCCTGCTCTATCCCGAGTCTCCATGTCTTCCACAACCTGTCTCGCAATCCCCGTTCTGTCCTGGAGAGGAGGAACCCGATTGAAGGTATATTCTCTAGGAGCAGGGGTCCTTCGGAATCTCCTCCTTCGCCTGAACAGAGGGAAATCCTTGGCGAGGTGCCCATACTCGTGGCAGCTATGGCACCGAAAGGGCAAGTGCTCATAGTCGAGGATCTGCTCAAAAACATACTGTTTATACTGTAAGTTGATCTTTTGAGGAAGGCCGCCGCTCGGGTTGAGACTCACCAGGATACGGGCCATTGCCCTGTTCTTCGTTTTCAGAAAAGACATATCGGCCTCCAAGAAAGACCCCAATCTGTTGCCGATAGATTTAAACACCGCTTCGGTCCATAAAAAAGACGGGAGACCCGGGGCTCTTACCCATACAGGGAATTCGTCGGTTCTTTCTTTAATAGCGTCGAAGAGGGGGCTCCAATGCTTCATCAGGACCGGGATACTCCCTATGCTCCAATTCCGCTCCAAAACCCATTCTGCATCTTTCTTTTCCTCGAAACGAAGCATAAACCAACCTTTGGCCAAACACTGCGCCTCAAAACGAAGAGGGTTTTCTGGACCGATAACTTGTTCCCCCCACGCTTGAAGAAATTATGATGAAAACTTCTTTCCTCTTGCCCTTCCAACAAGGGTGCTTTCCGCTACTTCAAGAGATTCTTCAATGGAGATTTCCATACCTAATACTAGGTTCCCCACCAAAACCTGAGAACCAATCGACCCTAGGGGTTTTCGCTTCTCACCTTTTTTTCTTGAGTCTTCATCTGGTGTCTTGTCTCCTCCGCCTTCGCCCGTGCATTCTGGACCCTCCTGGACTGGATCCGCTTGTGCCTCTACCTCCGGCTGAGGTTGAACAGGGGCCGAGAAAAAAGGGGCTGGACTCCCAGAAGAAAGAGGAACATTTCCTGATTCATTGCATCCCCTCGTCTCTCCAGCAGGGTTGCCAAGAAGACCCTCGATACCATCACCTAGGGATTTTGGGACAGGGTCGATCTTTGACAGAGAAACCCTAGATAGCGGAGAAGCCCCGCTAGGAACCCTTCCACTGCCAAGGCCCGAGGAAAGCCCCAAATTACCTAAATCCTCAAAACCCTTCAGAGAGAACTGCCGGAGCGGCCCAGGGTTCTCCTTGTTTGCAGAAAGGATTGAGCCTGAAGTCTGCCCGACCACCTCAGCTACCCTATCCGGTGATTTGCATGTGCCCTGGAGGCTCGAAATGTAGCTTTCCCTGTTCGGATCGTTGCCTTGGTGTAAAAACTGAGGTTTTGTCTCCAGAGAGAAACCCGCCTGTCTCGAAAGCTCATAAGCACCGAAGAAAAGCTCAATATTTTGAACTGTGGGCTCCTTACCCCACATAGATAAAATATCCTCCAGCTCCGGGTCCAAGTCCACCAACTCGCTCGGATTGACCATGGTTGAAGAAGCGTTCGAGGAAAAACGACAGCTACAGACAAGGAGGAAGGATGCCTTCGCCCGAGAAGACCGAAAACAAGAAAAACGAGACCCTACGGTTACCCTATGTGTAATCCTTCACAGTAAAAGACTTTTTACCTCCTGCCACCTCCAGCTGCCAGTCATTCGTGGAAAAGCTCATACGCCTGCACCTGTACGAAGGCTAGGTTCCGCCTGCGGAAAGCTTACCCGTGACCAGAGCAGGATTCCACCTGAAACCCTAGTCCCCAAACCCTAGCCGAAACCGTCCATCATGCTCCTCATCCCGATTCTTAAAATATTATAATAATTATCTACACTAATTAATAATAATGTAAGAAATTATATATTCAGAGTTGTTTTCAATTAGGATTAAGACTTTGCATCATCACTAAAAATATTTTACACTAATAATAAATAAATAATATTTTGTTTTTATTAATTATCAATAAGATTATAATACTAAATTATATTAGTTAATATAAATATAGAATATATCATTTTGTATTTGTCAAAGGAAAAAAATCGAACTTTTTATTAAAATAAAAAGTTACAAGCATATGCAAAAAGCATTCATTTTAGATGTGTGGGTAAAAATCACACAGCCTGCAGTATACAGCACTGCGTAAAAGCATGAAAAAGAGATCTGCTCCATTTTCCGGAATGCAGCCCAAAGAGAAAAACCCCTGCTGACCTAAGTCTTCCTGCCCTTCTTCTTCTCCACTTTTCGCCAACCATCCGTGTTGGGAGGGGAGTCAAGAACGGCTAGCTGGTTTTCCATCGTACACATTGGTTGTTCCTTATCTGAATCCGATCCTTCAGGGCTGTGACTTCGTTTGTTACCACCTGCTTCCATCTGGGTCTCTTGTTCCTTTTCCTCATCTATCTCCTTATCCTTATTATCCCGATCCTTTTCGTTTGCTGAATTTTGTTCTTCTTTCTTTGCTGTTGCTGCCTTCTTATATACGGCATATATGTTCTGCCATCCTTTCTGCTTCCTTTGCTGTTGTTTACTCTTATTTTGATTTGGACATGCATTGTACAGATGTCCTGTTTGTTGACATCCCCGACATCTAAAGGCAGTATTCTCATAGTCGAGGGATTGTTTCCACTGTGTATTATTGAAATTCAGAATGATGCTCTCAGGTAGTCCTCGGCTGAGATCTACCTCAACGCATATTCTGGCAAAAGTAAATATTCCTTTCATATATCGTTCTCCATCTATCTTTAATGTTCTCCCCAGGGTATTTCCAATTGCTATTAGCACCTTTGAATGCCAAAAATCAAGGGAGATTGTGCAGCCTAACCCATACTGGCATCCTTGATACCACCATGGTGTTGGCATCAAAATCAGCAAACCAAGGGGCAATGAATAGTCCAGCACTGCCCCAGAACCATGGCCCTTGGTTGAGAACTGTTTCCTGTTCTTCTTCTGTCTCAAAGCATACTATAAAAAACCCTTTTGGATATAGGTAGATTTGGCAATTTTTTGTCCAAGTCGAATAGATCCAGGGATACAGTGCATCAGTTTTAGGCCAAAAACCATTAAATCTACAAATAACTGCTTTTTTCTGTAAATCTGAATGTATTTCTTTTACCTCTGGTATTTCGATGGAGATAGATGGGCTCTCTGGTAGTTGATCTACAATGTACTGCCCCGGAGGTTCGTTGACAATTGTGCATGTTTTTCCTTTGCCCTTCACTGCTTCCTTAAAAGACCCTTTGTTTTGTGAGCTAGTTCCAGCGTTTTCAGCTCCACCTCTTATTCTCATATTGAGAATGATTGTGGAGCCTGGCTTGATGTTGTATTCTTGCATGGTTCTGCCTTCCTGTAGCGATCTGCCCTCATTTAACAGGTGTTGTTCCTTACCCGGGTAGCCAGTCTGATCAGCGATCTTGTTCTTCAGATTTGAGACCCTGTCGCCGTCATAAATCCAGATCACGCTTGTGGTTCCTTTTGGCGTTTTAACAAAGATCTGGTATCCTGACCTGGCAGTCTGGGATGACTTAGTCCGGGATGACTCTGTTCTGGGCATATCTAGCCCCTCCGACTCCCTATTCGAGAGAGGTTCCAGATCTCTTGTATTTTGTTGTTTCCATCGATTATTTCCTGGATCGGGTAGATCCAGGGCAGATCTGGGCTTTTTGAATCTATTTTCAGTGGAGGGAAATGGATCCGCTTCATGCAGCCCTCCTCCGTTGATTTCTGCATTGGTTCCTATGGGAAATGCTGCTGATCTGATACCCACAGCGCCCAGGACCCCGTTCCTATCTCCTCCCGTAGCTTTCTTCTGAGGATTCGGCCTTCCTGCGTCTTTCTGAGGATGACTCGAACAGATCCGGGTTACCGTGGGTGTGAGTGCCGTAGTTTCTTTGTTGGTTCTCTGATTTAGAACCCCACTTCCACTATGGCCGAAATAAACCCACCACGAGACCGCATATGGGATCCGGGCATAAGCCCTAGCTCCTGTCTTCAGTTCCGTCCTGCCTTTTAATTCTTTCCCTGTTTGCTGCGCGAGAAGAAGAGTAGCTGCGGCGGCCATGGGAACAGAGGTCGAAACCTGCGCGCGTCCAAGGGTTTCCTCCGGGAGTTCTAGATCCTGAGCTTGCATATCATTTTGTATTTAGCCCAATCTAATTTATAATTTAACATTATTGTATTATGAACCACCCTTCACAGTGGAAAGCAATATTGACGGACTAGAATATTAAGGAGAGATCATCATGAAAAATAAAACACTAAATATAAATAATATTATTTCTAAAAGAATAAATATTATTTAAAAATTAGTTGGAAAAGAAAGGTACAATCTTACTTATAGAGTTATTGGCTTTTTCAATAGAATCCATCAATACAATTTCAAGAAATATTGTGATCTTTCATTGTTTCAAATTAGCTAGAAAAAAATCAGTGAAAAGGCCATTTTTTCTATTAGTTAGACTACGTGGAAAAAAAACCTTTATCATCAAATTTTCAAAAATTATTATTTTATATCTTTTCAATTTTTTCTAGCTTTAGTGATAATGCTAAATGAATATTCAATCCACACCTACATTGACATGATAAAATAGAGTAGAAATAAGTGTTATATGTTATTCTCTATATTCGTTTCCATTATCCACTTTATAAACACCATCATGCATGCACATTACCATTTTTTGTAGTGATTAACTCAAAGAAATGGATTCCATGGAATGTTTTTCAGCTATGATGATGAACCATCAATGTAGAAGGATTTTGTTTATGATGTAGTGCGCCTCAATAAGAATTTTACCATATGTTTCATAGTTCTATATATATATATGTATGTATGTATGTATGTATAGCATGTAACAAGGTTACACATTTTGGCAACAGAGGGAGTTTCTAGGTTAAAAAAAGAGCACGTGATCAAGCTTCTTGAGTGCTAAGAAAATAGATTTATTAATATATTTGAATTGAAAATTTATGAGCTCGATCTAGTGTTTAAGCTCTCGAAGTTTGATTGGGCTTTTGAGGTCTTAAAATACACATTTCCAGTACCTCTTATGCAAATTGTTTTGCACCAACTTTTTGTACCCTAGTGAAATTAGGGAAGAAATTTTTCCTTAGGTGTTCAATTGACGAAGGAATATTCTATCCAATGGCATATGATTTTGAAATTTTCTAATTCATATAATATTTTTCATCTATTTTTCTCTTAAACATAATGCCTCAATTTTTGACCAATTTAAAGAGGGCAGATGAAAAAACAATAACAAACAAATTAAAAAAAAAAAAAAAATAAAAAATTACCACTATCTTAGTTTACTATTCATGTAATAGTTGAAAAAGACTTATGGGAATACATGTGTCTTCGTAAACATAAAAAAAAAATATAAAATATATTTTTTCATAAACAAATAAATTTTTGATATGAAAAACATAGTTCTCTTGTTGTAGATCATGCTTATATATATATATATATATATATATATATATATATATATATATAAAGGAAATATTCTCCTCCAGTATCAACACAATATTCTGCTCTTCTCCTCTTGAATTGGGTGTAGAAGAATGAAAATTGATTCATCAATGGTATAACCCTTTAGAATGATGTAATTGATCAAATAGGTATGTTTACAAAGTTTATTGAAGTTACTTTTTGTACATAAATAACCATAAAAGCATGAATTCTATGGGAGATTGAAAAATAATTCCATGATCAAAACACATGTGTGAAAGCATTGCCATAAAACCATAATTTTATTATGTCCAAGGAAATTATTTTAAGTAACAACATTTTTTTTTAAATTAATGCAAATCACTTACAAAAATTACGAACTCTAAACATAAACGTTAATTGAGTGTTTGGTCATTGTATAGGGACGGGAACTCTTCTTTCCTTGAATTGTGTTTTTATTTTATGGGGAGATAATGGTATAACATATAAGAATTTTAACTTAATATTTTGGATAATCATCCTTAATCATTGTTTCAATAAAAAATCAACTCCAAAGTTTTGAACCCTCGAATTTCAAGTCTCCTTTCCTTATGCATTCAGGGTTTAGGGTTTAGGGTTTAGGATTTATAACACTTTAGTAAATTATTTTAATAGACACTTAAATAAAAGTTTGAAATGATTTTTAAAATGTTCTAAATTGATTAGTCTTTAGTTTTTATGGTTTGCGGGTTCAGGGTTTAGGGTTTCAGGTTTATGGTTGAAGGCTTATAACAATTTAGTAAATGCTTTTAATAAACACTTAAATAAAAGTTACAAAACACTTTTTAAAATGTTGTAAAATGCTTAGGGTTTAGGTTTTAGGGTTTATAACACCTAAGTAAATGCTTTTAATAAACACCTAAATAAAATTTATAAAATATTTTTAAAATTTTATAAAATACATAGGGTTTATGTTTTAGGGTTTCAGGTGTAGTGTTTGGGGCTTACGGTTTAGGTTTTATAACACTTAGTAAATTATTTTTATGAACACTTAAACAAAAGCTACAAAATGCTTTTTAAAATGTTATGAAATGATTAAGGTTTAGGGTATAGAGTTTATGGTTTTGGGTTTACTGTTTAGGGCTTAGATTTAAGGGTTTATAACAATTTAGTAAGTTATTTTAATAAAAAGTTAAATAAAAGTTACAAAATAATTTAAAAATGTTATAAAATGTTATAAAAAACTTAAATGAAAGTTATAAAAAACTTTTTAAAATGTTATAAAATGATTATTATTTAGGGTTTGGGGTTTTTGGTTTAGGGTTGAGGGTTCATGTTTTAGGATTTAGGGTTTATAAGTATTTAGTAGATTTTTTTCATAAACACTTAAATAAAAGTTAAAAAAATCTTTTTAAAATATTATAAATTGCTTAGGGTTTACGGTTTCGGGTTTAGGATTTAAGGTTTACATTTTATAAGGGTTTAGTAAATGATTTTAATAAACACTTCAATAAAAGTTGCAAAACACTTTTTAAAATGTTATACAATGCTTAGAGTTTAGGATTTAAGGTTTAGGGTTTAGGGTTTCAAGTTTTGGGTTTAGAGTTTAGGGTTTAGTGTTTAGAGTTTATAACTCTTTAGTAAATTAGTTTAATAAAAACTGTAATAAAAGTTACAAAATGATTTTTAAAACGTTATAAAATGATTAGGGTTTAGGGTGGTTTAGAGGTTAGGGTTTATGGTTTATAAAGCTTTAGTAAATGGTTTTAATCAAGGCTTAAATAAAAGTTACAAAATTCTTTTTAAAATGATATAAAATGCTTCGGGTTTAGTGTTTACGGTTTGGCCTTTGCGATTTACAGTTTATGGTTTATGAGACCTTAGTAAATGCTTTTAATAAAGACTTAAATAAAAGTACCAAAATGATTTTTAAGATGATATAAAATTCTTAGGGTTTTGGGTTTTGGGTTTTGATTTTGGGTTTTAGGTTTAGGGTTTAGGTTTTAGGGTTTATAACACTTTATTAAATGCTTTTAATAAAAACTTAAATAAAAGTTACAAATGGTTTTTAAAATGTTATAAAATGCTTGGGATTTAGGGTTTAGGCTTGAGGGTTTTAAGTTTCGGGTTTTGGGTTTAGAGTTTAGGGTTTAGGGTTTATAACGCCTGAGTAAATGCATTTAATAAAAACTTAAATAAAAGTTACGAATTGATTTTTAAAATGGTATAAAATGCTTAGTGTTTATGGTTCAGAGTTAAGCGTTTGAGGTTTATTATTTGGGGTTTAGGGTTTTGAATTTAGGATTTATAACACTTTCGTAAAAGCTTTTTGATCGGAACAACCCAAAACTATTCAGACATTAAGCGATTAAATGATTGTATGAGTGTTTATATGATTGTATAGATATTATGGTTGTGATTACATGTGCGAGTATCAACCTTCAGATATTTCTGAAAAAGGGTTAGGTGGCAATCAATTACGCAATCAAGGTTGTGTTCTCACCTCGGGTCGCGTTTCCCACTCCTTCCTTTGCCAAAACTCCTCCTCTATCGTTAACTTGGTCATTTTCATTGTGCTTGCCAACGGTTCATTCCGTTATGGCTCTAAGAGTTGGGTATGCCCCTTTGCTCTAGGTTCTGGGAGTGCCTCTTGATATGTTTGCTAGTCTGATAGAATAACTTCTATGCTTGTTTCTTTATGCCTGTGTGGGTAGTCTCTAGACTAGTTCGTTGGGTAGTTGCGAATGTTCCTACCGTCACCTGGGTAAGTGGTTCTCTGTACTTCTTTTGCTGTTGGATCAACAAGTCGTCGGGTTTCAAGTTGTAGTTTGGTATGTCATGTTCTTGTTTGCAACCCAGTGGTTGTGTTTCATTCAGGCCTCAAAACGATGGCATCTTTCGGTCCTCAGCATCAATGCAGATAGCCCCTCTCTCCTTGATTCAATTTCTTGTTTTCTTTCCTCAGCTCCTAACTTGTTTGCTCCTTCGTCTCCACAATTGGTTGAAACCCATGGGTGGAAAGCTCATCCTTTATTCTCACTGCAATTCGTCAGGTAAGATAAATGCGATCTCTATTATTTATTTTTTATGCATTGTAATTTTGTTTTCCCTAACAATGTGGCACTAACACCTTGTGCGTCAGCCTCTCTATAGGTGTTGGGGGTTTGTTGTTGGATGTCTTGGCAATGGACACTTCGGTCTTTGTTTGGTAGGCTCCGTCAACATGAATTTTCTTCAGTCTTTGTTTTGTTCTTAGAATAGGCCTCTAGTT
Organism: Pinus tabuliformis; assembly: GCA_031772625.1. NCBI lineage: Eukaryota > Viridiplantae > Streptophyta > Pinopsida > Pinales > Pinaceae > Pinus > Pinus tabuliformis. Next base: position 565,911,347 of record CM062811.1, on the reverse strand, counting down.
GTGAGGGTTTGTCGTCCACTAGCTTATATGTTTGTTGCTATGTGTAAAACAAATTTTCAAAATCCTCACTTAGGGTTTGTCATCCACTGGCTTATATTTTTGTTTGTGTTTTATCTTGTAATGCTACTATGTATTTTCATACGTTTGCTTTAGTAATTTGAAGAAAAAAACTTCAGGAAAGAAGGTTGGGTTTGATTTACCTGAATGTCATTTATGTGCTTAAGCCGTCATGTTCTTTTTAATCTGGATTCTATGCCTAGAAATGCAATTGTTACTTTACGACTATGCTTGTAATGTTTTCCACGAACAAGAGAGAGTGTTGTGGTTGCTCTGATAATTTGTCTGACGGTCAATTTCAAAAATAGAAATTTCTGTTTGGCCTGTGGATGCTTGACCCATACTGGAATTTATTTGTATTGCTCCTATTCTATCAACGTTATTTTCTTCAATGGAAATGTAAGCCCTCGTTCTAGCATCTGCTCTTCTGTCTCACTGTTAGGACTGTTTTTTCTGAGGAAAGGAAAGGAGAATTAAATATAATGACCTGTGAATAGTATGTTGTCTGTTCAGATGTTCGTTAATTGGAAAGTACAATGAAAATACAGTAGGATACATAGATGGATTGAATTGTTTTCTCTCTTATTGTTATTATTAGAGTGCAGAAAGTGTTGAACCCTCGTACATGACTTTCACTGTTAAATTTATATGTTTTTGTTCACAGTTAATGAAACTACACAATTACTTTTTAGCTGTATACTTTAAAGTTACATAGTTATTAAGCATTCGGTTCTGTCTTTATGACAAGATTTTCCATTTAGACACATTTGTCTTTTCCTTTTAGAATAACATGACAATTATTAATCCATGGTTTATTAAAAACAAACAAGTAAATAACCCTAACTGATCAAACTACCTTTGAATAATTTAGAGATTAAGATAAAAACAAAAATCCTACCTCCTATTCTGACAAACTAACATAAAAGACAAACAAAATGTTAACTCAACTTTTCAACCTCGCAGAGACAGACACCCAGTCATGGTGCCTTAGTTGGATGCTCCTGCATTGTTTTTAATAAACACTTAAATAAAATTTACAAAACGCTTTTTAAAATGTTATAAAATTCTTAGAATTTACGGTTTAGGGTTTAGAGTTTGCGGTTTAGGGTTTAGAGTTTGGGGTTAAGGGTGTAGGGTTTAGGGTTTGGGGTTTAGGATTTAGGGTAGAGTGTTTAAGGTTTATAAAATGCTAAGGGTTTAAGGGTTATGGCTTTGTGGTTTAGGGTTTAGGGTTTAAGGTTTAGATTTTTAGGTTTATAACACTTTAGTAAATGCTTTTAATAAAAACTTAAATAAAAGTTACAAAACACTTTTTAAAATGTTATAAAATAATTAGGGTATAGGGTTTAGGCTATAGGGTTCACGGTTCAGGGTTTAGGGTTTATGGTTATAACACTTTAGTAAATTCTTTCTATAAACACTTAAATAAAAGTTACAAAACTATTTTTAAAATGCTATAAAATGTTGATTGTTTAGGGTTTGGGTTTTAGGGTTTAGGCTTTAGGCTTTAGGGGTTTAAGTCTAGGGTTTAGGGTTTAGATTTTATGGTTTAGGGATTATAACACTTTAGTAAATGCTTTTAATAAACATTTAAATAAAAGTTACAAAACACTTTTTAAAACGCTATAAAATACTTAGGGTTTAGAGTTTACAGTATAGGGTTCAGGGTTAGGTGTTTATGGTTTAGAGTTAGGTTTTAGGGTTTATAGCACTTTAGTAAAAGAAAATTGTACACACTTAAATAAAGGTTACAAAACATTTTTAAATTGTTATAAAATACTTAGGGTTTAGGGCTTAGGGCTTAGGGTTTAGGGTTTAGAATTTAGGGTTTAGGATTTAGGGTTTGGCGTATAGGGTTTAGGGTTAAGAATTTGTAGTTTAGGCTTTAGGGATTAGGGTTTATAACACTTTATAAAATGCTTAGGGTTTAATTTTTAAGATTTTCAGTTTAGGGTTTAGGGTTTTGGGTTTAGGGTTCATGGTTTCGGGTCTATAACACCTTAGTAATTATTTTAATAATCACTTAAACCAAAGTTACAAAACACTTTTTAAAATGTTATAAAATTCTTAGGGTTTAGTGTTTAGGATTTTGGGTTTAGGGTTTATGGTTTATGGTTTGGGTTTAGGGTTAAGGGTTTAGGGTTAAGAGTTTAGGGTTGACAAGACTTTATTAAATCCTCTTATTAAACACTTAAATAAAAGTTAGAATTATTTTAAGATGTATAAAATTCTTAGGGTTTAGGGTTTAGGGTTTAGGGTTTATGGTTTGGGGTTTGGTGTTTATAGTTTAGGGTTTAGCGTTTATAACACTATAGTAAATGATTTTAATAAACATTTAAATATAAGTTACAAATGTTTTTTAAAATGTTATAAAATTATTACGGTTTAGGGTTCAGGGTTTAGTGTTTAGGGTTTTAGGGTTTTAGATTTAAAGTTTAGGCTTTAGGGTTTGTGGTTTACAATTTAGGGTTGAGGGTTTCTAACACTTTAGTAAATTATTTTAATAAACAATTAAATAAAAATTACAAAACACTTTTTAAAATGTTATAAAATGCTTAAGGTTTAGGTTTTAATGTTCACAATTTAGGGTTTAGGGTTTAGGGTTTATGATATAAGGTTTGGGGTTTAGAGGTTAGGGTTTAGGGTTTATAATACTTTAGTAAATTCTTTTAATAAACACTTAAATAAAAGTTTCAAAATACTTTTGAAAATGTTATAAAATGATTATGGTTTAGGGTTTAAGGTTTGGGGTTTTGGGATTAGATTTAGGGTTTAGTGTTTAGGGTATACAACATTTTGGTAAATGTTTTTAATAAAAACTTAAATAAAAGTTACAAAACGATTTTTAAAATGTTATAAAATGGTTAGGGTTTAGGGTTTAGGGTTGGGGTTTAGGGTTTAGGTTTTGGGGTTTACAGTTTACGGTTTTGTTTTGATGGTTTAGGGTTTATAACACTTTGGTAAATTCTTTTAATAAACACTTAAATACAAGTTACAAAATTCTTCTTAAACTATTATAAAATTCTTTGGGTTTATGGTTCAGGGTTTAGGGCTTGGGGTTTAGGGTTTAGGGTTTAGGTTTTTAGGTTTAGGTTTTAGGGTGTATGTTTTAATGTTTATAAAAATTTAGTAAATTCTTTTAATAAACACTTAAATAAAAGTTACAAAACGCATTTAAAAATGTTATAAAATGCCTACGATTTAGGGTTTAGTTTATAGGTTTTAGGGTTTACAGTTTATTGCCTATAAGATAGTTGTGCATACAACCTTTCTTCCCAATAAAATTATGAGATTCTTCAATATTGATCATAGACTTTAGTAAGAGTATCTAAATTTTTGTTTTTAAAATCTTTATATTTTGGTGTATGTTGTGAATGGAGATAATTCGTTCTCTATATTTAAGTTGAATATTACAACGAAATTTATCAAGTAAAAGGGTTTAGTTGGTACCAATTAGTTAAACATTGAATAGAATATTGATGGGAACATAAATACATTTTCTACTTTAAATTACATTCTTGTTTCAATAATTGTAATGCTTAAGATGGACCAACTAATCTCCAAAATTTGTTGTTCTCAAGTATTGCTATGGAGGCATGAATCATTTATTTTTTTGTCTAATGTAGAAATGATTACTTATCTTCAATTTATTCCTAGACATGTCCATATTGAAACAATCCTTGCAATTATCATTATATTGCATAACCAAATCCTAATTCAAATTATTAGAGAAAGTTTATATTACATGGTCTATTAACAAAATATAAAATGGTATGAATAATATTTTCATGCATGATATTCTGTGTACATGACTAATTCTTAAAATATTATAATAATTATGGAGGCTAATTAATAATAATATAAAAAAAATTATATATTCGTAGTTGTTTTCAACTAGGATGAAGACTTTGCATCAACTCTAAAAATTTTATACACTAATAATAAATAAATAATATTTTTGTTTTTATTAATTATCAATAAGATTATAATAATAAATTATATTAGTTAATATAAATATAGAATATACCATTATGTATTTAGCCAAATCTAATTTATAATTTAATATTATTGTATTATAAATCACCCTTAACAATGGAATGGAATATTGAAGGAAAAGAATATTTTGCAGAGACAATCATGAAAAATAAAACACTAAATATAAATAATAATATTTCTAATAGAATAAATATTATTTAAAAATTATTTGAAAAGAAAAAAGTTGGCTTTTTCATTAGAATCCATCAATTCAATTCCAAGAAATATTGTGATCTTTTATTGTTTCAAATTAGATAGAAAAATTCAGTGAAAAGACCATTTTTTATATGTTTTCAATTTTTTATAACTTTAATGATAATGCTAATTGAATATTCAATCCATACCTACTTTCACATCATAAAATAGAGTAGAGATAAGTATTATATGTTATTGTCTATATGCTTTTCCATTATCCTCTTTATAAACACCATCATGCATTCACATTACCATTTTTTGTAGTTATTAACTCAAAGAAATGGATTCCATATAATGCTTTTCCATTATGATAACGGACCATCAATGGAAAACTATTTTATTTATGATGTAGCCCAGTTGAAAAAGAATTTTACCATTTGTTTCATAGTCTCATATATATATATATATATATATATATATATATATATATATATATATATATATATATATATATATATATATATATATATATATATATATATATATATATATATATATATATATATATATATATCATGGATCTAGGTTACACATTTTCACAAGAGAGTGAGTCTTTAGGTGAAAAAAAGAGCACTCGATCAAGTAGTTTAATGGCCTATAAGTGGTCGATCAAGCTTCTTGAATGCTCAGAAAATAGATTTATTAATACATTTTAATTGAATATTTATGCCTAGTGTTTAATCTCTCAATGCTGCATGATTAGGCTTTCAATGTCTTAAAATACACATTTCTAGTACAATAACCATAATACCATAAATGCCTATGGAGGATGTCGTGGGCGAATTTTGTTTTACAAAACTAGAAGGAAATACTTTGGAGAAATTGAAATTCTATGGGAGATTGAAAAATAGTTCCATGATCGAAACACATCTGTGAAACAATTGCCATAAAACCCTAATTTTATGTTGTCCAAGGAAATTAGTTTAAATAACAACCTCTTTTGAGAAATTAAGGAAAATCACTTATAAAACCATAATTTTATGATGTCCAAGGAAATTAGTTTAAATAACAACCTTTTTTGAGAAATTAAGGCAAATCACTTACAAAAATCACGGACTCTAGACATAAAGGTTAATTGAGCATTTGGTTATTGTATAGGGATGGGAACTCTTGTTTCTATGAATTTTATTTTTATGTTATGGGAAGATAATGGTATAAGATACGAACATTTTAACTATAACTATTGTGACCATATAATTAAATTGATTGAAAATTGCTATATCCATAAATCTATTATAAGAATCAAAACATTAACCCCATTATACATATTCCATTAACTAGATTAAAAAAGTCATAAAAGTTAGCTAAACTATATATTTATTATTGTTATTATCAAAATTATGTAATATATAAAAATATGTTTATCCATGTAGATTCACCCCACTATTATTATGGAAATCTTTTAATTGGAAACATTTCTTCTTAGATTACCATTGTTTAGAAAAACCACATTCCCAATATGATGTGTTGATATGCCATTTTCTTAAATTAATTAATTTGAGATAATTTAATTAATAGATTATACCTAACTTGGACAGACATCTTATCATTGATATGTCAATATTACCATGAATATTCCAACATTTTCCATGGGGTTTAAATATCTATGATCAACCTAATAATTAAATTATAACTATGGAAGATCTATTCTTACTATCAACATAATTATAGGCATATCTATTTTGGAATTTATTTCCAATTTAAGTTAAAAGAAAATATTAACATTAAATTAAGACAAACTAGGGAAGCCATATAAACTAAATGGATCGAACTACAAATAAAATTCAATCCATGATAACCATAAAAATGGGTAACCCATTATTCCTATCAAATTTCATATATTAAAAAAACAATAGAAATTAACTAAATTATAACTTTATTACAAATTATATTGTGGTTATTTATAAAAGAAATTGCATGCATATTTCAACAACAACAAAAAATCTTAGTGGAAAATTTTAGCAATGAAATATGTCAATATTACTATGAATATTCCAACATATTCCATGGGGTTTAGATATATTCTATCAACCTAATAATTAACTTATAACTACGGCGATGAACATAATTATAGGCATATATAACATGTGGTCGACCGACTCATGTACTAATTGTTGGACTACAAAAGGCGGATCCTTAATTCTTATTAGAATGTTTATATTATGTTGTTGTATTTCATAGTTATAATATTCCAACCAAATCTGCATTTTGTGTTGTTCTCTGTACTGAATGTTGTTACTAGGCAACTTAATCCGTCATCAAACCTAGAATACTTGGATGAAACTTCGTCACTATCAATCTACTTGGAACACATTCTATCTTGAACATCATTTTCTTCTATGATTCTTATCATAGTAACATGGGTTAAATAACAAGTCAAGTCAATGTTAAATGAAAACATATTCTCCATGTCCAAGCAATTGCAAGATGTCAAACCCAATACATTATTCTAGAAATTGTTTTAATTTTCTATGTTTCTTTTATTTTCTACCCTTTAAACGATATCCTCAAAAAAATTTCATGCAATTGAGTGTAGATTCTATTGTTGTTTTGTGTCTTCTAGTTGAATACCTGGAAATATTCCATTTCCACTTATTGTATATGTTTACGTCCCTATTGGTTTCCAAGTCCGTGAGTCTTTGCTTGCAATATTCTTATGAGATTATGTCACAAGTTCTAAGAGGTCAAATTTAAATGGTTGTGTATAATTATGCTTCCCTTTCTTCTTCTTCTTCTTCAGCATCTCGAAGGAGTAAAATTATATCCCCTTGTTCTTCTCAAGCTTATGGTGGAATTGGGAATATTATATTAGATTATTCATTGATCTTATATATATTTCGTCAATTGTAGGCTGATAGAGAATCTCTTGCAGGTCTACATCTAAAGAGTTGACATACCAAACTCCAATTATTTGTATGGACTATTGAACATGCGATGAGAGAGGATTCAATTTTTGTATGTGTTGAGGTACTCTCCATCTATTGGAAGATTTTTAAACATTTCTAGAGGACTAACTAGTGAAGTTTTTTTCATTTCTACCGAAATTAGTAAAGAGGGGAACCAAATGGACTTATTAGAATTTTCACATTCATACTGGTTCATATTCAGCATGTCACCAACGTGTTTTTCCTAGTTGTATATTTTTCTTGTCATGATCATTTGACCAATTTATTGTAGAATAGTGATTTTAATGTTAGAGACTCTCCCTATTCATGCAAAATGACTCTCTCTCATTAGGAAAGATTTAGAAATAAGAAAAAAATGAAATATCAAAAACTTATTTTAATAATACATATATTTAACACAATAATATAAACATGAATAAATAGGAATCGAATAAAGAATATTTATTATTCATATTGCATTGAATAGTGGAAATAGGAAAAAACCATATAGAAATACACAATTTAGAAATTTAGAAATTTTATAATTTTGAAATACATATAACTAAATATAGAAAAAATATATATATAGAATTGATTAATATTAATTAATGAAGGAAATAATAGTTAAAATGAACTTCAGACACCAACATTAAGACCTTAAAGCATCTAGAAAATATACACCATCATTGTATGATCTAATGGGTGAAATGGGAGTACTTGTCAAGATCATTACCATATGTTGACTCACAAAAAGTGCTTTTTGGGTCAATATCGTAATCAAAATCATTACCATATGTTGGCTCACGGAAAGTTATTTTTGGGTCAATTTCGATAATCAAAATATCATCTCAATGATACACAATATTTATTAAATTCCTTTCTTATTAGGTTTAATTTGGAGTTACACTTCATTCAAATTGATCACTATGTTATGACACTTTAAGTGCATAAAAGATATAGTTTTAACAATAGAGTTCATGTGTTAGATATTATAATTGATGTGTATTGTAAAATTTCAAGAAGTACAACGTCATGATCATGAAGTGTGCTAGGGGTCATAGTTTCTAGAATTCATTGTGTTTTAAAGGTCATAGTGCACTATGGTTCAATTCATTTTAGAATTAGTCCTTTAAGAATTATCAAGTGACAGATGTCATTGTTTTTTAATGGTAGTAGTTGTTAGAGGTTGCATTATGGAAGGGTTTTTAATTATCTAAGTGTATGAGTGATCATAGTAAATTAGCGGTTATGGGTCATATTAGTGTTTTGACATTCATAATGGCTTTTGGTTAAGGGGCACATATTGTATAATATATTTTGGTCAGAGTAGTCAAACATTACATTAAATAAGGGAAACAATTTTGTGGGGGTTAATATATAGTACAATATCTAGAAATATCTAATAATAAATTCATTATAATTAGTGAATTTATAGATACATATATTAATATATATTTTTACAAATCAAAATATTATTGGGAAACCCAATGTGTGTTTCCTTATGATTTCCCTCATTGTTTTAATCCAATAAATAATGGGTTGTACTTTAAAAAACCCTGATTGATTTAGTCTAAGTTTTTGATACTCCTAGAATTTTGCAAGGATCTTAGAAATATTGAAAAAAATAGGTTATCTTAAACTTTGAAATAAATATTTTATTTATATATTTATCATTTAAATTTTCCAACCCAAAAGTATTTAGAAAAAAATATGAATTAATTAATTTTTAATTACTAATGAAGAGGATTATTAATTCATATGGCTTTAATGAACATGATTATTAACCTATAAGATTTTATTTATTAGCTAAAAATGTTATTTTATTAGTGAAAAAAGTTGTTAAGACATATGAATTTTAATATTTTTTTTCTTATTTAGCAACTTATCCTCAAATTTTATTTTGACAATTTTATTATTTAGCAAACAAAATGATGTATAATGACTTTCACCCCATTTTTGTAATTGTCAATTCAAACTGATAGTGTGAGTCACTTAGATAAAGATTGACATTTTAGATTTAAGCATTAACTTTGTACATATTCTCTTAACTGTGAAGAAAGCAATTTAAACATTGAGTTTTTAAATTTCAGCATTACCTTTTCGATTTTTTAATTGTGTGGTTTTTACTGCAAAAACAATTAAATAGCCAGAGTTTCTAACTTTGAAACTATCCATTTTTTACTTCAAAAGAAAATAAATATTAATTTGAAATTTAACTTTTAATTTTTTACTTTTCCATCAACTATTTGCTCTTTCTAACTTTGAAATTAGTTTTCATATCATATAGCTTTGCATCACTAGCCAAACCTACCTTTTCGTGAGTTCCTAGTTCTGACATTATCACATCCTATTTTTCTTGTTGTTCGTGTTCCTCCCCATACTGAAAAAAAGATAGATAATTCTTGTTTCTCCCCATGCTGAAAAGAGAGATAATTCTTATTGAGTTTGATATCAACCAAGCCAAACACGTGTTGGTGGATATAGCGAAATTTCCAATCTTTTAGCTCGAAAGCAATTTTTTTAATTTAACTTTTAATTTTTTACTTTGCTTTCTTTAAAATTTAAAGGTAAATTATTTTGGTTTGTATTTTTTTAATTTAACAGGGGTTTTTTTTCACCAAATGAGATTTATATTCTGTTTTTAATTTTAAATTTAACTTTTAATTTTTTACTTTGCTTTCTTTAACTTTTAAAGGTAAATTATTTTGGTTTGTATATTTTTAATTTAACTGGTGGTTTTTTTTACTAAATGTAATTTATACTCTGTTTTTAAATTTAAGTTATTTTTTTCCTTTTTTGGGCTGTACTTTCTAAATTTAGGTAAGTTTTTTCTTTTATGGGTTGTCTTCTTGAATTCGAGCTGTTCATAGCTGTTTTCTCACAATCACAAATTTATACTCTGTTTTTAAATTTAGGTTATTTTTTGCTTTTTCAGGCTGTATTTTCTCAATTTAGGTAATTTTTTGCTTTTATGTGTTGTCTTAATTCGAGCCGTTCCCTTCATAGCCATTTTCTCACAATCACAATCTCGCCTAGCCAATATGTCATGATTTCGAAACTATGCTCATGCGGAATTGTTCGAGGATAGTGTTTTCATTGGTAACATCAACAAAGTAGCTAAGTTTTTGATACTCCTAGAATTTTGCAAGGATCTTAGAAATATTGAAAAAAATAGGTTATCTTAAACTTTGAAATAAATATTTTATTTATATATTTATCATTTAAATTTTCCAACCTAAAAGTATTTAGAAAAAAATATAAATTAATTAATTTTTAATTACTAATGAAAATGATTATTAATTCGTACAACTTTAATGAAGAGGATTATTAATCTATATGATTTTATTTATTAGTTAAAAATGTTATTTTATTAGTGAAAAATGTTGTTAAGCCGTATGAATTTTAATATTTTTTTTTTCTTATTTAACAACTTATCCTCAAATTTTATTTTAACAATTTTATTATTTAGCAAACAAAATTATGTATAATGACTTTCACTCCATTTTCATAATTGTCAATTCAAACTGATAATGTGAATCACTGAGATAAAGATTGACATTTCAAATTTGAGCATCAAATTTGTACATATTCTGTCACGTACCGAAAAAAAAAAAAATTATTATTAATCATATTTAATATTCTATTGCTCGTTATGGTTTCTGGTACGAACGCCTCACTGTTCGTTGACTTACCCACATATGGATTTATATGTTGTAATGTATATGAACATATATTGTTTACACAAATGATTGCTGGGAAATTAATTTATCAACGACTATGGTTTTCATAAACCTAGGGTGGCAAGGACCCTTGAGCGATTTGGTTGATTGCTTTATTAAAATTGGGCCGCCCTATGAACCTTGGGTGTTATCAGAGTTGACAACCCGAGGCATCCGCTGGCATTCCATTGTAATGACAGGTGGGCACGACATTAAACACGCCGGCTTGATCACGTGAAGGGAGTGGGCTGGCGTTAAGTCCCCGCCTAACTCTTTACCGCCATGATCAAGGGTGTGGATGGCCCGGGATGGATCCGAGGGCGGAGACGCCTCCAGATGTCATAGCCGAGGTTTGGATGGTATATGACTTACCCTTCTCAATTAATCAGGTTATTGTGAAGCTCGGCGCCCCTTTGCTCTGCTCCGCGCCACCTTGTTCCAGTCTGAGCTCTTCTGGTAAATTCCTCATGCGCTGAGCGCTAGTTCCTCTGCCGAGCGAGTAATCTTGCGCCGATCATCCGTCTGTTCATTATATATAAACATATACTACTGAACTCTGGAGGTATGTCACGGATTGTAACCTACCGGCTCTTTTTTCTATTGTTCTTTTGCTTTCGGGTAGATGATTATCTTCCTTCATGTGGCAGTGCTAATTGTTCCTTGCCATGGTGTGTGCATGCAGTAGAACCGGTTCGGAGTTCGTTCAGATGAGGTGGCCCTCCTTCGATGGCTATGGTGCTCCCGACTCTATACCAGGTGCGTTTCTCCCGGTTGCACGGTATGCGATTTGGGTTACATTTCTTACTATTTATTTGGTCTACCCGCAGAGGGTCTCCCCTGCGCCGAGCCGTAGCCCAACCTTACCTCACCGTGGTTGGTCGCAGGTGGCAATGGAAGGCTCCCCACTGTACTATTCCGAGCCTGCCCTTGTGCTGGCCATGGGTTCCGTCGAAACCCTGATGCTTTCCGTGGTTAAGGCTATAGATTCCTCCAGAAAGTGGAAACTGTATTCGCATTTTAACCATTTGTAATTTGAACTGTTATGTTAATGTTGTATATCGAATGGTACTTCGGCCACAGCCGTGTGGTTTACCGATGTTGGGGCTTCAGGCCCTTTTTTTTAATTCCTTTTCTAATGATATGTTACAGATATTGGGGCTACAGACCCTGTTGGTTTTCTTTATTGTGAACTGTTACGACCATTTGGTTTGTTTATCAATTGACTTTAAATCTCCACCACTGTTTCATGTCGGCTAGGAGATTTCTTTTGCGTCAAGAATGATATGGTTCTGTTGGCCAAAGGCTGTGTAAACTTTCCATATAATGTTCTGGTTAATATTTATACTGTGGTTATGCTTTTGATACATGGTAGAAGTTTTATGTACATTCTAATGCATGAAGTCGCAACTCCCGTTACGGTTCTTGCATGGATATTCTATGGCTGTCCCACTGGCAGAGTATGCGGCCTCGGTTGTCCGGCCCTATGCTTACTCTGTGGAAGGGAATGGTCTGAAATTCCGCTCTTACCAAGAGCCAAATGTATTTCTCTGGTTTATAGTTCAGTTACTTTACAATTTGTTGTTATTTTAACCCCGCGGATGGCAGCCTAATGCTGCTGGGTTTTATGTTCGGGGTTCTGCTTGTTAATGCATTATACATTGATACTGTTAACACATCAGCATTCGTATTATTATCACATTAATCTTGGTATTGTTAACACATTATTCTTTGATACACGTTCTGTGGGGTCGCAGTTTGCAGAGGTGTACCGAGGCACTACCGGTATTCACTATATGTTAGTTACTTCTTTATTAAAATCTCATTGCAGGGTTGTCTTGTATTGCAGGGGTTGCCCGACTCGGAGGGCTTGTCTCCCCTTACCCTTTCTATAATTATTCTATATCATGAGTTTAATGCCACACTCGAAAGACCATTGATCTTTCCTAGTAATAGAATTGAGTTATGGAGATTATTGTCTCACTTCCTTGTTTTTCATACCTGTAACTTGTAATTCGGCAAGATTCTCTCTCTGCTTTTCCCAACGACTTGGAATAGTAGTGTTGCGATTGGTCTGCTACAACCAGGGTTTTGTTCTTACCCTTGCTCCTGTCATTTGGCAGTGAGACCGAAGCTTAACCGTTCGGGTCTCTGTCTGGAACAAGGCGCAGGCTCCTATACTTAAAGACTAACATCTGCTATCCAGCTAGTGTGCAATTAGGAAGTAGCAATGATATTTTTAAGCAACAATTATCTCCTATGCATTAGAGATATTTATAGGGTTTAACTTAAATGAATTGCAGATACTTGCAAAGATTTGAGGGTTTCAGTCTTACTTAGCTGGCCTCGCCAGCCCTTAAGTCCCTTAGTAGATGACCTGCATGCAAGCCTGTGCATAACTATTTAGCTGCCCATCCGTGAGACTCGTCCTGTGTGCTCGACTATCTGGTCCTTACGAGACGTAGTCTTTCATTCACTCTTTTTTTTTTTTTGCTTTGCCTGTCTCTACAGCACAGATTTTTTCCATCCTCTCCCTTTTTCCCTGGAAGCTTTTCCAGTTAGGGAAGGTGGTTAAAGTCAGTTCCAATAACCGACTTTCCTCCCAAGAGTTGCCAACACTTATCATGAGTATTCTTTATTAAAATAATTTAATGCACATGTAAAATAAAAGAAATACTCTTAGGATCTTTTTTTTTTTAAAACAGACAATAAAATAGTCTTCCAATGTCATTCTTAATCCCCTCTTTTACCGTAGTGAAATTTAAATATTTACATATTCCCGGGGTCATCACATATTCTCCTGACTGTCAAGAAAGCAATTTAAACATTGACTTTTTAAAGTTCACCATTACTTTTTTAACTTTGAAATTTTTTGTTCTTTTACCGCAAAAACAATTAAATAGCCATAGTTTCTAACTTTGAAACTATCCATTTTTTACTTCAAAAGAAAATAAATATTATTATGAAATTTAACTTTTAATTTTTCACTTTCCCATCAACTATTTTCTCTTTCTAATTTTGAAATTAATTTTCATATCATATAGCTTTGCATCGCTAACCAAACCAAACCTACCTTTTCGTGAGGTCCTAGTTCTCAGATTATCACATCCTCTTTTTCTTGTTGTTCCGTGTTCCTCCCCATACTGAACAGATAATTCTTGTTCCTCCCCATACTGAAAAGAGAGATAATTCTTATTGAGTTTGATATCAACCATGCCAAACACGAGTTGGTGGATATAGCGAAATTTCCAATCTTTTATCTCAAAAGCAATTTTTTAAATTTAATTTTTAATTTTTTCCTTCGTTTTCTTTAAAATTTAAAGGTAAATTATTTTGGTTTGTATTTTCTTTAATTTAATGGGTGGTTTTTTTCACTTAATGAAATTTATATTCTGTTTTTAATTTTAAATTTAACCTTTAATTTTTTACTTTGCTTTCTTTAAATTTTAAAGGTAAATTATTTTGGTTTGTATTTTTTTAATTTGAAGGGTGGTTTTTTTACGGAATGTAATTTATACTCTGTTTTTAAATTCAAGTTATTTTTTGCTTTTTGGGGTTGTACTTTCTAAATTTAGGTAACCTTTTTCTTTTATGGGTTGTCTTCTTGAATTCGAGCCATTCCCTTCATAGCCGTTTTCTCACAATCCCAAATTTATATTTTTCGCTTTTTCAAGTTGTATTTTCTAAATTTAGGTAGTTTTTTACTTTTATGAGTTGTCTTAATTCGAGCCATTCCCTTCATAGCCGTTTTCTCACCATCGCAATCTCGCCCAGCCAATATGTGATGATTTCGAAACTATGCACATGCCCAATTGTTCAAGTATAGTGTCTTCATTGGCAACGCCAATTTTGTTGGCTTTGTATCTTTGTTGGGAGAGCGTGACACTGAATATATGAAGATCATGTGTTCGAACTGTAGATTTGATGGGGAGCATCAGACTGAATATGTTTGAAGGTCGTGTCAGACTCAATATGTTTGAAGGTCGTGTGTTCGATCTGTATCTCTGTTGAGAGAGATTCAGACTGAATATATTAAGATATGTGTTCGATCCATGCTCAACGCCCCTCTCACTTCGTAACTCTACTTTCAATCAGGTTGGAGGTAAGTAGCCATTTCTGTTAATTCAAATTATCTTAACATTCCATGCCTCTTCCTCTTTGATCTTTGTTTATAATTTTTTTAATGCAACTATGGATATCATTTATTTTGTGTGCATATTTGAAGCCACGCCTCTTCTTCGAGCCTTGCTTTAAAGTATGGTTTATAAAAACATTTTACAATTATGGATAGCGTTTATCGACAATTTTCTTTGCACAATGTAATGTGTTGTTTATAAAACTTTTCTACAGCTATGGATATCGTTTATGGATATGTTGTTTATAAAATTTTTCTACATCTATGGATATCATTTTTTGATAATTTTGTTTCCACATTTGAAAGGTTGAAAACTGGTTTATAATTATTTTTCTGCAACTATGGGAAGTACTTATTGATACTTTTCACATATTGATACTTTTAGTGTTTCATTATACATTTATTCACACATTGAAAAGTCTGAACACTTAGTCATCAAAATTAGTCCCTTATGGTTACGGAGATATCAATCATTGATACACGTAGCCCCAAAATTATGATGCAAAATACATAGAAATTCTTGCAAACATTCACCTCTTTCATGGTTTGTTAAACGATGGATGGAAATGTTCCTTGGGTGGGTGATAAACTTTGATGTCTCATTTTTATTTATCTATATTCTAATATGAAAATAGATTCAACATCGATTCAGTTTTTTGTTTTTTGCTGGTTGGAATTGGAATTTGGCATTGAGATTATATATTTTTGAAATTTCGAATACAAAAATAAATTCAACACTCTAAATTGTATTTTTAAATATAAAATTTATTCTTAATATTTTTAGATATAGATATGTAGAAATATGAATATGTGGAAAATAGTCAAACTTAATTTTTCCTTTTTTCCAAATAAAACACGAAAATGTTGTCCTCTTAAACTACATTGCACTTCAATTACTAGGTTTTCACTTTTGTTGTTCACCACCCTTACAACTTTGATATTGAAAATCATAGGTGGCCACACATAATTTTAATCACCTTTATCAAAACTTTGTTAGTGAAATTGGGAGAATAGTATTTGACTTAAACTAGAAAACTAAATTAAATTTTAATAATTAAATTGTTGTGCTCATAATTACTTATTTATATTACAAATTTTTCCACATGTTGTTTGCTATATTATCATGTATATATTGATATCTAAATTTTCTCAATAAGTATTATAAATTAAAAGAATGAAAATATATGTAATTTTATTTTGTTTAATCTTTCTAAGGAGGAGGAGGAGGTGGTGGCGGAGGCAGAGGCAGAGGAGGAGGAGGCAGAGGCGAAGGTGAATGCAAAGGCAGAGGTGAAGGAGGAGGAGAGGAGGAGGAGGAGGAGGAAGCACAGGCACAGGCGAAGGATGCAGAGGAGAGGAGTAGGAGGCAAAGGAGGAGGATGACGTTGAGGTGAAGGTAGAGGCGGAGGAGTAGGTGGAGGAGACAGAGGAGGGAGAGGCGGATGTGGGAGAGGAGAAGGTGGGGGAGGAGGAGGAGGAGCACGAGGAGGCGGTAGCGGCGGCGGTGAGGAGGAGGAGCAGGTGAAGGTGGAGGCATACGTGAGGGAGGAGGCAGTGGTGGAGGCGAGGCAAGAGGAGGAGGAGGCGGTGGAGGGGATGGGGCAGCGGGGAGGAGGTTGGTGACAATGGCAGAGGAGGTGGTGGAGACAAAGGAGGCAGATGAGGAGGAGGAGAAGGAGGAGGAAGCAAAGGCGAAGGTGGCAGAATTGGCGGTGGCGGTGGTGGTTGTGGCAGATGAAGAGGAAGAGCATATGGTGGTGATGGTGGTGGCGGAGGTGGAGAAGGAGGAGGAGGGGGTGAAGGCGGTTAAGGAGGAGGTGGAGGTCGTGGTGGAGGTGGAGTAGGAAGAGGAGGTGGAGTAGGAAGAGGAGGAGGAGGAGAAGGAAGAGGAGGAGGTGGTGTTGTTGGTGGAGGTTGAGGTGGTGGATGAGAAGGCAGAGGTGGTGGTGGTGCGGGAGGAGGTGGAGGTGGAGGATAAGTAGCAAGAGGAGGCAGAGGTTGAGGTCATGGAGCAAGAGGAGAAGGAGGAGGAGGAACGATTTAGAAATAAGAAAAAAATGAAATATCAAAAACTTATTTAAATAATACATATATTTAACACAATAATATAAACATGAATAAATAGGAATCGAATAAAGAATATTTAATATTCATATTGCATTGAATAGTGGAAATAGGAAAAAACCATATAGAAATACACAATTTAGAAATTTAGGAATTTTATAATTTTGAAATAGATAGAACTAAATATAGAGATATATATATATATATATATATATATATATATATATATATATATATATATATATATATATAATTGATTAATATTAATTAATGAAGGGAATAATAGTTAAAATGAACTTCAGACACCAACATTAAGACCTTAAAGCATCTAGAAAATATACACCATCATTGTATGATCTAATAGGTGAAATGCAAGTACTTGTCAAGATCATTACCATATGTTGACTCACAAAAAGTGCTTTTTGGGTCAATATCATAATCAAAATCATTACCATATGTTGGCTCACAAAAATTTATTTTAGGGTCAATTTCGATAATCAAAATATCATCTCAATGATACACAATATTTATTATATTCTTTTCTTATGGGGTTTAATTATTCAAATTTATCACTATGTTATGACACTTTAAGTGCATAAAAGATATAGTTTTAATGGTAGAGTTAATGTGTTAGATATTGAAATTGATGTGTATTGTAAAATTTCAAGAAGTACAACGTCATGATCATGAAGTGTGCTAGGGGTCATAGTTTCTAGAATTCATTGTGTTTTAATTATCATAGTGCACTATGGTTCAATTCATTTTAGAATTAGTCCTTTAAGAATTATCAAGTGACAGATGTCATTGTTTTTCAATGGTAGTAGTTGTTAGAGGTTGCATTATGGAAGGGTTTTTAATTATCTAAGTGTATGTAATAACCCCAGTAAATGTAAATGTGGATTTTACTATGGTTAAATAGTAAATGTTGTTTTTGTTAAAAGAAACAAAATGGTGTTAAACTATATTATTGAATAAAGTAAATATTTTCTTGAAATGTTGGCAGCCTCTAGGAGGTGGAATTCAAAGAAAAAGATCAGTTGTCATAACTGATTGGAACTGCCCTCCTAAATAGGAAAGAGGTCCTGGATGTAGGGGGAAGTTCTGTGCTGTTGGGACAGACAGAAAGATTCTTCTCTGAGAATAGAGGAAAGAAGAAAAGAAAAAGGTTAAGTCTGGTAAGGACCAGATAACCAGGCACAAAGTGCAAGAATCTTGTTGAGGGCTTGAGGCCTGCAAGATGGCTCGGGGGGAGAACACCATCTGAGGGGTGGATCTCAAGGCTGGGTGGACGAGCATAATCAAGGTACAAAGACTTGTTTAGACACCTGCACTTGATTTGGGAGAACCAGGTACGGTTTCTATTTACAAAGTCCCTGTTGAAATGTAAAAGAGAAAGGTACATTAGGAATTACAGTGATTAATTGGTACTGTATTTATTCCAGGGATTACCTTATTATTAAGCATAGCTGTCTAGATATAAACTGAGTAAAGATGGACTGTGTGTAGTATAGCTGTCTGGATATAATCTGAATAAAGACAGGCAGTGAATGGTATACTGTCTAGATATAAACTGAATACAGATAGGTTGTAGATGTTAGACAATAACCAGAACCTGCTATACTGATACTAAACTATACGGTACAGTTCCAAATAACAGCAGCGTTTAAATATACTAGAACAATATAATGCAATACAGACCAAGAGGAAAGATTGTCTCGCATAGCGAAAATATAACAAACCTAGTTACTGGTAGGTTGCATGCAAACCAAACTAGTTTAAAACATGTTAATATATGAAGAAACTGAAACATGAAAGCCTGAGCACGGACGCTGGCGGTAGGTCCAAGAGCTATTACTGTTAACAGGTTGAAATCAAACATGTTCATATATCCGTAAATACGACTGAATATATATAACTGAAAATACGATTGAGAACAAGAGTTTAATATATCATCTAGATAAAAGGAAAGCATGCGAGTTACCCTTCCAATATACAGAACGGGAACCATTTCTCGTCTGCACGACCTGCCATAAGATATAGCCATGGCCGTAGCTACTGTCACCGAGGAACTTAGTTCCACAGAGAAAATGGTTAAGATAATACAACGACAGCACGAGGAAGCTATATTTATGCCTGTAACAACAACTCATGCATGCGTAATATATAAAAGAAAGAACATACAGAAACGTGATTATAGAATGGCAGAACACTGTAAATGGTAGATTCATAACTAGATGCCATCGTAACGACCATTTAGAATATTAGCGTTACCCTGAAACTACATCATATATGGAGCCGCAACACAAGAGTCTGTCGTCACGGGGACGGGAATCTCTCCATTAGACAAAGACTGTATGCAACCGAAACAGAGAAGCAGCAACAGAGAGTTATGATACCGGCCGTGAGCTTACAACCAGTTCAACATGAAAACATTTAGTACACGGCAAGTAAAAGATTGTGCAGTTCACAGTAAGCAAAGGGTTCGAACAGAGCCACGCTCAGCATACAAGAGTATATATATACATAAGCTGTAGTACGAAATACCTTAGAAGTAAACCCTGGTGGGCATAAAACGCATAAGTGGTGATATTGGTAACAAAAGGCTTCAACATTAAACCAGAGTTATATTCATGTCTGAACAATAAGACACGGTCTTGTACAACATCCATTATTCATTACAGACAAACCCAGAACTTATAAATGTCTCAGGGCAAGTAAACCCTAACCAAAACTACAGAAAAAGTGCCAAGGTACACGGGCCGCCGTGGATTAGGCGCTCCCGGTGTCGAGCCTTCATCTAACCAGACAACAAAGGTATGCAACGGAGGAGCCCGCCTGTAATACCTCAAGTGATTCGAAAGGGGCAACCAACGTTCAAGCGGTGGGCTGCCACATTCAAACCCTCGACTGTATTAAACGAGGTTTTATGCAAACTGTAGTGTTCAAGTCAGGGGTATTCCGAGAGTGGAACTCACCTGTGGCCGCCAGAGAACAGTAAGGTTGAACTCCAAGACTGTGGCGTTACTGAAAAGGCTGAACCGAACCCATCTGCGTACCCTGCATCGAAGAACATCGTTATAACCAGACAAGAGAATTCATCATACAGAATGCAAAACGAAGTGTAAATCATTCAACCCTTACCTTGCAGGCGTAATAGCAAGCTCGATACATGTTCTGAGGACGAGAAAGAGTTTGAGAATGATGTCCGAGGGTTTGTTCGGGCACCAGAGCACCGGAGAGGTCGGAGAGAAATGTGCTGAATGGGTTCTGAGCTCGATCTGGTGGAGTTTTTGAACCGCGCTAAAACCCTCAACCTCTGTCCACCGTTAGATCTAAAGCTCAGATCCTGCCCGTCGATGTAAGGTGGGAATCCATGGCGGAGTATCCAAAGTGCCCAAGGCCAAGCGGTCACATGGCTTGATGGGCCGGACATACCACCTGTCGAGCAACGGACTAACTTCATTAAGATACCCAGTGACCTGGCACCTGCAGAGTCTGCGGTCGGACCACCTAACCCTGCTCCTGTTTAATGCATTGCGTGCTGGGTAGGGTCACAAGGTAAGTCACCCAGTTAACAGTCAATGCGACCAACCCAAAACCATATCAGAATATCCCATCGTAATAAAGTACTGGGATACGAATACATGATTTACATTTATATAGTTGGATTATGGGTAATGCAATATGTTAACATTATGTTATATGCGGTAATTTCAAGTTAGGAGGCATGTAAATGACAAGTTGATTTTACATGGTCTGCAAATAAAAAAAAAAAAATTATTATATAGTAAGAGATGTGACAAATTGGTATCAGAGCCCAGTTACAACACTGTGGCCTCAACATGACATGTTTCACTGTGCAGATATGTACACCATGCATATATATGAGAATTGATAATTTACCAACTGTTGTTCTGTCTATGAAGGGGTGACACACAGAATTACAACAGCTAGCAGAAAACAAAATGTTGGGAGACGACAGTAATCCTCGGGAGAACCCAAAACTGTGGGTGCAGTTGGGGAAGGAAACAAAAGTACCAACCTTGCCATACTGGAAACTGTCCAGGAGTTGAAGAATGAGATGGCACGCTTGCGAGAGGACAACGCACGTTTGACCGTTGAACAAGAAAGAATTTTGAAGAGTTTGTCAGACAGACAAAATCCACCTATATCTAACCCCAGTGCGGAACAGCAGAGGGTGACAGAGGAGCAAGGCTTTCAGAATGTACCTGAAAATTCAGCAGGCAAAGAGGACCATTCTGACAATGTACCACAGCAGCAAACCTCAAAACGTCAGAAGATAGAGCTGCAAGGGGAATTCCGGAAGATTAAACCCCCACATTTTGATGGTGAACAGGAAGAGGCAGCAGAAGCATGGTTAATAAATATGAATAAATATTTTCAGTTGTACGAATATGACCACAACTTGAAAGTGAGACTGGCTATTTTCCAGCTACAAGGCAAGGCAACCTTGTGGTGGGAGGAAATTAAGATTGTTAAGGGAGTCAGTGAGAGGACCATTACATGGGAGAAATTCCAGAAATACTTCAAAGAGAGGTACCTAACTGAGCGCTTCTACAATGAGAAAGCAAGAGAGTTCCATGATTTAAGGCTGGGGCAGCAGACCATGGACGAGTTCATTAATCGCTTTACCTCTCTGCTACGTTATGTACCTTACATTAAGGAAGAGAAAGCCAAGGTCCAAAGGTTTGTGAGCAGTCTTCCTTCATATATAAGAGAGAGGATTGAGTTTGACAATCCTAGGACTATGGATGAGGCTATTCGTAAAGCAAGGATCTGCTATCAGCAGAATAAACAGAAAGGGGACACTTCAAATAAAAGATGGAATGAGAAAAAGAGTAGTCGGTTGGCTGGGAACAACAAGGGAGGTCGCAGCAATGTAAGTAAGGGAGCTGGTAAAGGTTTCAACAGTCGAACTGTAACAAGAAGTGCACCTCGAGCTAGACCAGCAACTGAATCTCGAGTAAGTGAACAGCCGGTTCGGCAAGAAAGTGAGGGAGTAACCAGACCTCCAGTTCAATGCTGGGGCTGTGGAGGACCTCACTATGTTAAAAATTGTCCTCAGCGAAAAGGAACAGATCAGATATCCCAAATACATGAAGCATCAACTGTTGGGGACGTGGCACGAAGTGTACCCAGAATTAATGCAGCCTTGGAGGACCGCCAAGCGGAGTATCAGCCATCTATGGTTGAATTTGAAGGTAAGATTTCAAACTTTTCTATAGTTGTTCTTATTGATCCAGGAGCTACTTTAAGTTATGTTAGCCCAAAGATAGTAGAACAATGTAAGCTACAATCTGAAAAGTTCAGAAATCCGTGGCTGGTTCAATTAGCTACAGGTGCCAAGAGACGGGTCTTGGCCAAAATAAACAAATGCTCCTTAACCATAGCAGGGCAGCCAGTAGTGGCGGATTTAAACATACTACCATTGGGCTCATATGACATCCTGATTGGGATGGACTGGCTGGAAAAACACTGGTCCTTAGTAAATTGCAAGACAAAAACTATCTACTACAAGGATGACCATGGAGAGCAGCAGGAGTTGCAGGGAATCAAACATCCCGTGCAGATTCGACCCATTACAGCATCTCAGTTAGCTAAATGCATCAGGAATAAATGCCAAATTTATGCTATTCAGGTGGGTTATGCAAATCATAAGGATAAAACTGCCATGCTGGGCAACATTCCGGTGGTGCAAGAGTTCGCAGATGTCTTTCCTGAGGAAGTACCCGGACTGCCACCTAAGAGGGATGTGGACTTCACCATTGAATTGATTCCGGGAGCAGCACCCGTGTCACGGGCGCCATACCGAATGAGTGTACCAAAACTAACAAAATTAAAAATGCAACTGCAGGAGCTGTTAGATAAGAACTACATCCGTCCCAGCGTATCACCCTGGGGAGCCCCAGTGTTATTTGTCAAGAAGAAAGATGGAACTTTCCGGATGTGCATTGATTATCGTCAGCTGAATAAGCTCACGATAAAAAATAAGTATCCCTTGCCTCGGATCGACGAACTTTTTGATCAGGTGAAGGGGGAGACAGTATTTTCTAAGATTGATCTGCGATCTGGTTATCATCAGATCAGAATTAAGGAGGAGGATATCGCTAAGACAGCTTTCAGAACGCGGTATGGACACTACGAATTCGTGGTGCTACCTTTCGGTCTGACCAATGCACCTGCTACCTTCATGTGTTTGATGAACAGTGTGTTTCACAGGTTCTTGGACAAGTTCGTGTTAATATTCATAGATGACATTCTGATTTACTCCCGATCAAGGAAGGAGCATGAGGAACACCTTAGAGTGGTGTTGCAGACTTTGCGAGAACGCAAAGTTTAGTAAATGTGATTTCTTTAAGGAGGAAATACAATACTTAGGCCACGTGATCACAAAGGAAGGAATTGCAGTGGACCCTGAAAAAATCAGAACTATAATGGAATGGCCTATACCAAAGGATGTAGCAGATATCAGATCCTTTATGGGGCTAGCAGGTTATTATAGGAGATTTGTGGAAGGCTTTTCTAGGGTAGCATACCCTATCACCTCCTTACAAAAGAAAGGAAAGATATTTAAGTGGACCTCAGAATGTCAGCAGAGCTTTGAACAGCTCAAGCATTTACTCACCACCGCGCCCATCTTGAGTATAGCTGATCCTAATAAGGATTACGTGGTCTGCACCGACGCAAGTAAAGAAGGTGTGGGAGGAGTGCTGATGCAAGAAGGAAGGGTGATTGCATACGAATCAAGGAAACTAAAGGAGCATGAGCGGAAGTACTCTTCGTACGATTTGGAATTAGCAGCTGTTATCCATGCACTAAAGATGTGGCGACATTACCTTTTGGGAAGGAAGTTCCTGTTGTTGACAGATCATCACAGCTTAATAAATTATTTCAGTCAACCCACTTTAAATACGAGACAAGCTCGATGGGCAGACTTCCTAAGTGGGTTTGATTTTGAAATAAAGCACTTGAAGGGAAAGGAGAATCGGGTAGCTGACGCATTGAGTCGAAAGGTGCAATGTGTGTGCAGAATTTCGGTTAGTAAATGGCAGAGTACCTTACTTGAAAAGATAAAGTTAGCAGTTGATCAAGATGTTGTATATCAGCAAATTAAACAGCAAGTACAGCAGCATTCTGACAAGGAAATACAACAAGGATATGAATTAGACGATGCTGGTATGCTGTATTTCCATAAAAGGCTGTATGTGCCTGACGAAGATAGTCTTAGAAAACTGATTCTGGATGAATTTCATATCAGCCATTATACCGGGCATCCAGGGTACCAGAAAATGGTCACCGCGCTGCGAAAGGAATATTACTGGCCAAAAATGAAGAAGGAGGTAGCTGAGTATCTAGCACGATGCTTGGAATGTCAAGAGATCAAGGCAGAGCATTTGCACCCAGCGGGGCTGCTACAACCCTTGCCCATCCCGGAATAGAAATGGGAGACTATATCCATGGATTTTATAACCGGTCTGCCTCGAACAAAGAAAAATAATGATTCTATTATGGTGGTGGTAGATAAGTTAAGTAAGGCAGCACACTTCATACCTGTGCAATCCACATATAAGGCGGTGCAAATTGCTCAAATTTTCATGCAGAATGTGTTTAAGCTGCATGGACTTCCAAAGGTAATAATCTCAGATCGTGATGTTAAGTTCACATCAACCTTTTGGAGGACCTTGTTTGCTGAACTGGGAACACAGCTGAACTTTATCACAGCTTATCATCCCCAGACCGATGGCCAAACGGAACGAGTGAATCAGGTAGTGGAAGACATGCTGAGAGCATGTGTTATGATGAAACCAACCCAATGGGAGGAATACCTTCACTTGGTTGAATTTGCGTATAATAACGGGTATCACACGTCAACTCAACTGAGTCCCTTTGAGGTTCTATATGGGCGGAAGTGCCGCACACCCCCAAGTTGGGGTGGACCTGAGGATAGGCTAAGATTTGGCCCGGATATGCTCAAAGAAATGGAGGACATGGTAAAGAAAGTGCGTAATAAATTAAAGGCTGCTCAAGACAGACAAAAAAGTTTTGCAGACCGGAAAAGAAGGTTCAAAGAGTTTCAGGTCGGAGACCATGTCTTCGTAAGAATCCAAACCAGGAGGAGTGCCTTGCAATGGAATGGGTGTGCCAAGCTGGCACCTCGCTATTTTGGACCTTTCCAGATTCTAGCAAAAGTGGGGCCAGTAGCTTATCAGCTTGCCTTACCAAGCCATATTAAGATACACAACGTTTTTCATGTTTCCGTACTGAAACAATACGTCTACGATCCTAAACATGTGATTCAATGGCAGAATGTTCGGGTAAGAAGTAATCTGGCCATTCTAAATAAGCTTTGTTCTTAAAACAAGGAAATAACTAAATCTGTTGTTGTTGCAGGTCGAGCCGGAAGGCGAGGTTCTAGTCGAACCACTGACCATTCTCGACCGGAGAGAAGTGCAGTTGCGGAAACGGGTTATTATCCAAGCTAAGGTGCAGTGGCAGCATTACGGGCCTGAAGAGGCCACTTGGGAGGACGAGGAACTCCTTAAGGAAGCTTACCCGAATTTGTTTAAGGGAAACAGACATCGGGACGATGTCCAATCACAGGAGGGGGAGATGTAATAACCCCAGTAAATGTAAATGTGGATTTTACTATGGTTAAATAGAAATTGTTGTTTTTGTTAAAAGAAACAAAACTGTGTTAAACTATATTATTGAATAAAGTAAATATTTTCTTGAAATGCTGGCAGCCTCTGGGAGGTGGATTTCAAAGAAAAAGATCAGTTGTCATAACTGATTGGAACTGCCCTCCTAAACAGGAAAGAGGTCCTGGATGTAGGGGGAAGTTCTGTGCTGTTGGGACAGACATAAAGATTCTTCTTTGAGAATAGAGGAAAGAAGAAAAGAAAAAGGTTAAGTCTGGTAAGGACCAGATAACCAGGCACAAAGTGCCAGAATCTTGTTGAGGGCTTGAGGCCTGCAAGATGGCTCGGGGGGAGAACACCATCTGAGGGGTGGATCTCAAGGCTGGGTGGACGAGCATAATCAAGGTACAAAGACTTGTTTAGACACCTGCACTTGATTCGGGAGAACCAGGTACGGTTTCTATTTACAAAGTCCCTGTTGAAATGTAAAAGAGAAAGGTACATTAGGAATTACAGTGATTAATTGGTACTGTATTTATTCCAGGGATTACCTTATTATTAAGCATAGCTGTCTAGATATAAACTGAGTAAAGATGGACTGTGTGTAGTATAGCTGTCTGGATATAATCTGAATAAAGACAGGCAGTGAATGGTATACTGTCTAGATATAAACTGAATACAGATAGGTTGTAGATGTTAGACAATAACCAGAACCTGCTATACTGATACTAAACTATACGGTACAGTTCCAAATAATAGCAGCGTTTAAATATACTAGAACAATATAATGCAATACAGACCAAGAGGAAAGATTGTCTCGCATAGCAAAAATATAACAAACCTAGTTACTGGTAGATTGCATGCAAACCAAACTAGTTTAAAACATGTTAATATATGAAGAAACTGAAACATGAAAGCCTGAGCACGGACGCTGGCGGTAGGTCCAAGAGCTATTACTGTTAACAGGTTGAAATCAAACATGTTCATATATCCGTAAATACGATTGAATATATATAACTGAAAATACGATTGAGAACAAGAGTTTAATATATCATCTAGATAAAAGGAAAGCATGCGAGTTACCCTTCCAATATACAGAACGGGAACCATGTCTCGTCTGCACGACCTACCATAAGATATAGCCATGGCCGTAGCTACTGTCACCGAGGAACTTAGTTCCACAGAGAAAATGATTAAGATAATACAACGACAGCACGAGGAAGCTATATTTATGCCTGTAACAACAACTCATGCATGCGTAATATATAAAAGAAAGAACATACAGAAATGTGATTATAGAATGGCAGAACACTGTAAATGGTAGATTCATAACTAGATGCCATCGTAACGACCATTTAGAATATTAGAGTTACCCTGAAACTACATCATATATGGAGCTGCAACACAAGAGTCTGCCGTCACGGGGACGGGAATCTCTCCATTAGACAAAGACTGTATGCAATCGAAACAGAGAAGCAGCAACAGAGAGTTATGATACTGGCCGTGAGCTTACAACCAGTTCAACATGAAAACATTTAGTACACGGCAGGTAAAAGATTGTGCAGTTCACAGTAAGGAAAGGGTTCGAACAGAGCCACGCTCGGCATACAAGAGTATATATATACATAAGCTGTAGCATGAAATACCTTAGAAGTAAACCCTGGCGGGCATAAAACGCATAAGTGCTGATATTGGTAACAAAAGGCTTTGACATTAAACCAGAGTTATATTCATGTCTGAACAATAAGACACGGTCTTGTACAACATCCATTATTCATTACAGACAAACCCAGAACTTATAAATGTCTCAGGGCAAGTAAACCCTAACCAAAACTACAGAAAAAGTGCCAAGGTACACGGGCCGCCGTGGATTAGGCGCTCCTAGTGTCGAGCCTTCATCTAACCAGACAACAGAGGTATGCAATGGAGGAGTCCTCCTGTAATACCTCAAGTGATTCAAAAGGGGCAACCAACGTTCAAGCGGTGGGCTGCCACATTCAAACCCTCGACTGTATTAAACGAGGTTCTATGCAAACTGTAGTGTTCAAGTCAGGGGTATTCCGAGAGTGGAACTCACCTGTGGCCACCAGAGAACAGTAAGGTTGAACTCCAAGACTGTGGCGTTACTGGAAAGGCCGAACCGAACCCATCTGCGTACCCTGCATCGAAGAACATCGTTACAACCAGACAAGAGAATTCATCATACAGAATGCAAAACGAAGTGTAAATCATTCAACCCTTACCTTGCAGGCGTAATAGCAAGCTCGATACATGTTCTGAGGACGAGCAAGAGTTTGAGAATGATGTCCAAGGGTTTGTTCGGGCACCAGAGCACCGGAGAGGTCGGAGAGAAATGTGCTGAATGGGTTCTGAGCTCGATCTGGTGGAGATTTTGAACCGCGCTAAAACCCTCAACCTCTGTCCACCGTTAGATCTAAAGCTCAGATCCTGCCCGTCGATGTAAGGTGGGAATCCATGGCGGAGTATCCAAAGTGCCCAAGGCCAAGCGGTCACATGGCTTGATGGGCCGGAAATACCACCTGTCGAGCAACGGACTAACTTCATTAAGATACCCGGTGACCTGGCACCTGCAGAGTCTGCGGTCGGACCACCTAACCCTACTCCTGTTTAATGCATTGCGTGCTGGGTAGGGTCACAAGGTAAGTCACCCAGTTAACAGTCAATGCGACCAACCCAAAACCATATCAGAATATCCCATCGTAATAAAGTATTGGGATACAAATACATGATTTACATTTATATAGTTGGATTATGGGTAATGCAATATGTTAACATTATGTTATATGCGGTAATTTCGAGTTAGGAGGCATGTAAATGACAAGTTGATTTTACATGGTCTGCAAATAAAAAAAAAAAATTATTATATAGTAAGAGATGTGACAGTGTACAAGTGATCACAGTAAATTAGCGGTTATGGGTCATATTAGTGTTTTGACATTCATAATGGCTTTTGGTTAAGGGGCACATATTGTATGATATATTTTGGTCAGAGTAAACATTACATTAAATAAAGGAAACAATTTCGTGGGGGTTAATATATACTACAATATCTAGAAATATCTAATAATAAATTCATTATAATTAGTGAATTTGTAGATACATATATTAATATATATTTTTACAGATCAAAATATTATTGGGAAACCCAATGTGTGTTTCCTTATGATTTCCCTCATTGTTTTAATCCAATAACTAATGGGTTGTACTTAAAAAACCCTGAGTGATTTAGTCTAAGTTTTTGATACTCCTAGAATTTTGCAAGGATCTTAGAAATATTGAAAAAAATAGGTTATCTTAAACCTTGAAATAAATATTTTATTTATATATTTATCATTTAAATTTTCCAACCCAAAAGTATTTAGAAAAAAATATGAATTAATTAATTTTTAATTACTAATGAAGAGGATTATTAATCCATATGACTTTAATGAAGAGGATTATCAACCTATATGATTTTATTTATTAGCTAAAAATCTTATTTTATTAGTGAAAAAAGTTGTTAAGCCATATGAATTTTAATATCTTTTTTTCTTATTTAGCAACTTATCCTCAAATTTTATTTTGACAATTTTATTATTTACCAAACAAAATGATGTATAATGACTTTCACCCTGTGATAACCCTAGTTTATGTAAAAAATGAAAATCTACTGTGGTAAAAGACAGTAAACAGTTGTTGTTATGTGTTAAAGAACAAAACTGGATAAACTATTTTATTTAAGTAATTTAAATATTTTCTTGAATTGCTGGCAGCCTCTATGAGGTGAATTTTAAAGAAAGTGTTCAGTTATAATAACTGAAGGGAACTACCTCCCAGGAATGAGGAAAAGTCCTGGCTGGGGGGAAAAATCTGTGCTGTGTGGACAGACAGAGGGAGGAAAAACCTTTTCCAAACAAAAAGGAAAAGAAAGAGAAAAGGAAAAGAACTGGTTAAGTCTGGTTAGGACCAGATAACCAAGCACTGAGAGTGCAAGAGTCTTGCTGAGGGCTTGAGGTCTGCAAGATAGCTCGGGGGGAGACTTCCATTTGAGGAATGGGTCTCATGGCTGGGTGGACGAGTAGTATTATGTTCAGGTGACTTGCTTTGGTTGAGAACCATTCCTAGCTCTGGCGAACCAGGTACGATTCAAACTGTGATGTCTCTGACTAGAAATAAATGCACAGATGAATACAGTAATTTAAACAGGAATCATGTTAGCATTTCCCTAGATACTGTAGCAATGTTAATATCAACGCACAAATGTAGACCAGAAGTTAGGGGACAGATTGTCCATAGCAGACCGGGGTCTGAGATAACACTACTGTTAAACAGAGCTACATTTAGCTATTCGGCCAAGACCGAATATCAGTACCGAGAAGGGTAAAGAAATATGGTTATGTAATAACAGATGGATATACCTTCACTAGCAAGGTTAAGAAGTTATTTAGCAGCCGTAATGCAATAGTGAAGCAAATATAATGTCGGAATCTATTTAACAGCTGTGACGTTGATAGTGAAACAGAAACATTATTGAAAACTATTCAACAGTCGTGTCGGAAATATTGAAACAAAAACAATACTGAGTTTTTAAAGAACATTTTAATACTGCAGTGTGTCCAAGATAATGAGAGTTAGGACCCTGAATGAGAATAGAGGGGCACCGACCGAAGTCGGGTGCGACTGTTCACCAACGATTATCTGAGTAAATAAAGAGGACAGAAATAAAATAAACGAAGATTCTCAATAAACAGAGTCACTGTCTAGTTGTGTGACAGAGAGCGACCATTATGGTAACAAAACCCAGTTCCTAGAACGATAACCGGAAAAAAATGTTCATTACATTTAAATAAAGATCTGTGTATGTAGTCTCAAATGAGATTTACAGCTAAAATGCAAAGTTCTATACATATAAAAGCGAATACGGGTTATTCGTCTGAGAACTCAAACTGAAGCCTGTAATATTGAACAGGGGTTACATTTACATGCATGTACTTCTGTATATACAAATGAGGACGAGACCTGTATCTTTTAAACATCAAAATGCTGAGACTATATATGTAAGACAAATTACATCTATGCGGCATTCCCGTAACAAGGGAGAATATAACACAGGTCACCATCATATACAAGCATGCCGAACCAGTAAACAAAACAGTAAACTCATAGTGGAAGTGGAGTTCAAGATCTGAGTCAATATCATAACCTAGATTGACATTTCGGATACCAATATATTTATAAGCAAAACAGAATGCTGAATAAACCCCGTATTTCGCATTGGTACTAAATACATGTGGAAACAAACTTATATTAAACAACCATAAATCACCGAGGCTTACACAGTCTCACAGTATCATAAATAAGTGCGAGCACTGAAGGCTTAACCAGTATACGACGCCATGAACTTAAATTTACAGTAATGTGCGGTAAAACCTTGAAAATAAGACCAAATGTACACATGGGTTGAGGATTAACCTCGTGGGGTTTGTTACCAGTCGGGGCATGGAGGCCAGACTCACAACCCCGTAACACAAACAGAGATAACCCTTTAACTCGGCATGCCGGTATGGCAGCCATAGTAAAAGACAACAGAAAAGAACCAGCTATAACTCTGAAAATAACTCGGATCATAATCAAATACTCTCTGCTAAAACCCGACAGTAACAGAGATGTAACTGCAAAGACCCTCTACGGGAAATACCTCAGAAGTTGGAAGGAGGAAACCCGCAATAGACTGGCGGTCTGCAACCATATGAAAGCATGCCATAGCTTAAAAGCCGAGCTATGAATCTCTATTTCGAACGAGCAAAAGAATAGTCATAACTCACCTGTGAATGAGGAGGTGGAATCGTAGGAAGAAGCCACCCCAATTCCATCCGAAGAGTTGCAGGCCACGGCTGCAACCAAAGGACCAGAGAAATCAATCAGAACGAACTTGCTGTAACTAAAGAGAACCAAACGAAAGCAATATTATAAATGTTAAACCCGAAGCATTACCTGTGGCCATTTGGGGACAGGAGGAGTCTTAGCCTCGGATGCTGTTGCCAGATGAAGAAAAATCGCAGGTGACATTAACTCTGAGGAGAAACAATGGACCAGAGCCGAGAGGTTTAACGCGCAAATGAACCCCGAATCTGTAGGCGGGTGATTATAAACCCTCTCAAACCCTTGCAAACATAATAGCCCTTGGATCGCTGTATGAGATCTCAGCCGTCGAAGTAAGGCGGGAACCCAATGCACTGGAACCGAGATTCCCGTCTCCGATGTGTCACATGGCCTTATGAGCCAGATCATGCCACATACCCCCCGCAAGGACGAGTGTCTTAAAGAGTAGGGTGAGCTAGCATCCGTGTAAACTGCGGCAGGACCATGAAAGGCCGCACCAATCTGTGGGTTAGACTTATAGCCAGGTCGGTGAAACATAGGTGTAGGATGTACATGCAACTCCGGTCAGAACTTATAACATATTAAATAGTTCATATACCTTTATTGTAATTCGATTAACAAACAAAGAATGTGATATTTTAATTAAGGTATTCCATTAGTATTACATATATTATGCTGATCGAAAGCATAAGTTTGTGATAAAGTATAAGTTTGAGAGTGCTTCTTAATAGCATGGGCATATATATAACCCTCGTGATAAAGTATAAGTTTGTGATTGCTCTTTAATAACACGGCATATGTATAACCTCATGGAAATCAAATGTACCTACTGGTTTATATGTTAGGTATATATATTTGAAAAAAAAAAAAATTTAGTAGAGATGTGACAAATTGGTATCAGAGCCCAGTTTCAACACTGTGGCCTCCGACAAACGAAGCCTGCACCATGCATATGGAACTAAGTTAATAATTCATCTAACCGTTGTTCTGTTTATGAAGGGAAAATACAGAATTGCAACATCCAACAGTTAAGTCAGAAAAGAAACAAAATGCAAGGAGCCGGCAATAACCTTCAAGAGAATTCAGAGTTGTGGGTACAATTGGGTGCAGAAACACGGAGTACCAACCTTGCAATCCTGGAAACTGTCCAGGAATTGAAGAATGAGATGGCACGGTTGCGAGAGGACAATGCTCGTTTAACAACGGAATAGGAAAGGATTCTGAAGAGCCTGTCGGACAGGCAGAACCCACCCCTGTCTAACCCCAGTGCAGAACAGCAGAGGGTGACAGAAGAACAAGACTATCAAATGGAACCTGAAAATTCTGACGACAAGGAAAATCATTTTGATAATGCACCTCAGCAGCAAACCTCAAAACGACAGAAAATGGAACTGCAGGGAGAATTCCGAAAGATTAAACCCCCACATTTTGATGGTGAACAGGAGGAAGCTGCGGAAGCCTGGTTGATAAATATGAATAAGTATTTTCAATTGTATGAATATGACCACAACTTGAAGGCAAGATTGGCAATCTTCCAGTTACAAGGTAAGGCAACCTTGTGGTGGGAGGAAATCAAGATTGTCAAGGGGGTCAGCGAGCGAACCATTACATGGGAGAAGTTCCAGAAATATTTTAAAGAAAGGTACCTGACTGAGCGCTTCTATGATGAAAAGGCAAGGGAATTTCATGACTTAAGACTGGGACAGCAGACCATGGACGAGTTCATTAACCGTTTCACGTCGCTGCTACGTTATGTACCTTACATCAAGGAGGAGAAAGCCAAGGTCCAAAGGTTTGTGAGCAGCTTACCTTCATATATAAGGGAAAGGATTGAATTCGACAATCCTAGAACCATGGATGAGGCCATCCGTAAAGCGAGAATCTGCTACCAGCAGAGTAAACAGAAGGGGGACACTTCGAGCAAAAGATGGAATGAGAAAAGAAGTGGTTGTATGGTTGGGAACAGCAAAGGAAGTCGCAGCAGTGGAAACAAAGGTGTTGGCAAAGGACTAAACAGTAGATCTGCTGCAAGGAATGCGCCCCGGTCCCGACCATTGAGCGAATGT
Source organism: Pinus tabuliformis (assembly GCA_031772625.1). Taxonomy (NCBI): domain Eukaryota; kingdom Viridiplantae; phylum Streptophyta; class Pinopsida; order Pinales; family Pinaceae; genus Pinus; species Pinus tabuliformis. The sequence goes on along the minus strand of CM062811.1, from coordinate 565,877,651 downwards.
AAAGCAAATGAGCAGTCTGTTAGGCCAGAGGGTGAGGGGATGACCAGACCACCAGTTCAATGCTGGGGTTGTGGGGGACCTCACTATGTTAAAAATTGTCCACAGTGAAAGGGGACAGACCAGATATCCCAGATTCATGAAGCATCAACTGTTGGAGACGTGGCGCGTAGTGTACCCAGAATCAATGCAGCACTGGAGGACCGCCAAGTGGAGTACCAGCCATCTATGGTTGAATTCGAAGGTAAAATCTCCAACCTTTCCATAACTGTTCTTATAGACCCAGGGGCTACTTTAAGTTATATTAGCCCGAAAATAGTAGAACAGTGTAAACTGCAAGCTGAAAAGTTCAGGAAACCGTGGCTGGTTCAACTAGCTACAGGAGCCAAGAGACGAGTCTTGGCCAAAGTAAATAATTGTTCCTTGACCATAGCGGGACTGCCAACAGTGGCGGATTTGAATGTATTACCGTTGGGTTCCTATGACATTTTGATTGGAATGGACTGGCTGGAGAAACACTGGTCCTTAGTGAACTGCAAGACCAAAACCATCTATTATAAGGATGACCGTGGAGAGCAACAGGAGTTGCAAGGAATCAGACACCCTGTGCAGATTCAACCCATTACAGCGACTCAGCTAGCTAAGTGCATCAAGAAGAAATGTCAAATCTACGCTATTCAGGTGGGATACGCAAATCAGAAAGATAAAACTGCTATGCTGGGTAGCATTCCGATAGTACAGGATTTTGCAGATGTCTTTCCCGAGGAAGTGCCGGGATTACCACCTAAAAGGGATGTGGATTTCACTATTGAGCTGATTCCAGGGGCAGCACCTGTATCACGGGCACCCTACCGTATGAGTGTACCAGAACTAACAGAGTTAAAAATGCAACTGTAGGAGCTGTTAGATAAAAATTACATCCGTCCCAGTGTATCACCCTGGGGAGCCCCAGTGCTGTTTGTCAAAAAGAAGGATGGCACTTTTCGAATGTGCATCGATTATCGTCAGTTGAATAAACTCACGATCAAAAATAAATACCCTTTGCCTAGGATCGATGAACTTTTTGATCAGGTAAAGGGAGCGACGGTATTTTCTAAAATCGATTTGCGATCTGGTTATCATCAGATCAGAATTAAAGAGGAGGATATCGCTAAGACCGCTTTCAGAACGCGATATGGGCATTACGAATTTGTGGTGCTACCTTTTGGTCTGACCAATGCACCTGCTACTTTCATGTGTTTGATGAACAGTGTGTTTCATCGGTTTTTAGACATGTTTGTACTGATATTCATAGATGATATTCTGATTTACAGCAGATCCAGAAAGGAGCATGAGGAACACCTTAGACTGGTGTTGCAAACTTTGCGAGAACATCAATTATATGCAAAGTTCAGTAAGTGTGATTTCTTCAAGGAGGAGATACAATACTTAGGCCATGTGATCACAAAGGAAGGAATCACAGTAGATCGTGAGAAGATCAGGACTATATTGGAGTGGCCCATACCAAAGGACGTGGCAGATATTAGGTCCTTTATGGGGTTAGCAGGTTATTATAGAAGATTTGTTGAAGGCTTCTCGAGGGTAGCATACCCTATCACTTCCTTAAAAAAGAAGGGAAAGGTATTTAAGTGGACCTCAGAATGCCAGAAGAGCTTTGAGCAGCTCAAGCATTTACTCACCACCGCACCTGTATTAAGCATAGCTGATCCTAATAAGGATTACGTGGTCTGCACAGACGCAAGTAAAGAAGGTGTGGGAGGAGTGTTGATGCAAGAAGGAAGAGTCATTGCTTATGAATCTAGGAAGTTGAAGGAACATGAGCAGAAATACTCTGCTTACGACTTGGAGTTGGCAGCTGTCATTCATGCCATAAAAATGTGGCGGTACTACCTTTTGGGCAGAAAATTTCTGTTATTGACAGACCACCACAGCCTAACAAACTATTTCAGCCAACCCACTTTGAACACAAGGCAAGCTCGTTGGGCTGACTTCTTAAGTGGATTCGACTTTGAAATTAAGCATTTAAAAGGGAAGGAGAACTGAGTGGCTGATGCATTAAGTCGAAAAGTACAATGCTTGTGCAAAATTTCAGTTAGTAAATGGCAGAGTACTTTGTTGGAAAAGATAAAAACAGCAGCTGAACAAGATGTTGTTTATCAGCAAATTAAACAGCAAATACAACAACAATCTGGTAAGGAAATACAACAAGGGTATGAACTCGATGATGCTGAAATGTTGCACTTTAATAAAAAACTGTATGTACCCAACGAGGACAGCATTAAGAAGCTGATTCTGGATGAATTTCATACCAGCCATTACACTGGGCATCCGGGCTACCAGAAAATGGTTACCGCCCTTCGAAAAGAATACTACTGGCCAAAAATGAAGAAGGAGATAGCTGAGTATCTAGCACGATGTCTAGAATGTCAGCAGATTAAGGCGGAACATTTGCATCCAGCAGGGCTGTTACAACCCTTACCCATTCCGGAATGGAAATGGGAGACGATCTCCATGGATTTTATAACTGGACTGCCTAAAACAAAGAAAAATAATGATTCCATTATGGTGGTAGTGGATAAGCTGAGTAAGGCAGCACACTTCATACCTGTGCAGTCGACATATAAAGTTGTACAAATTGCTCATATTTTCATGCAAAATGTGTTCAAATTGCATGGACTTCCGAAGGTGATTATCTCCGATCGGGATGTCAAGTTTACATCAACCTTTTGGAGGACATTGTTTGCTGAACTGGGAACACAGCTGAACTTTAGCACAGCTTATCATCCCCAAACAGATGGCCAAACAGAACGAGTGGATCAGGTTGTGGAGGACATGCTGAGAGCCTGCGTTATGATGAAGCCAACCCAATGGGAAGATTATCTCCACCTGGTCGAATTCGCATATAACAACGGATATCATTCCTCAACGCAGATGAGCCCTTTTGAGGTGATGTATGGGCGGAAGTGCCGCACACCCGCAAGCTGGGGTGGACCGGAGGACAGGTTGCGAATTGGTCCTGATATGCTCCAGGAAATGGAGAATACGGTAAAGAGGGTGCGTACCAACTTAAAAGCCGCTCAGGACAGACAGAAAAGTTTCGCTGATCGAAAGAGAAGATTCAAGGAATTTCAAGTTGGGGATCATGTATTTGTAAGAATCCAACCAAGAAGGAGTACCTTGCAGTGGAGCGGATGTGCCAAACTGGCACCTCGCTACTTTGGACCTTTCCAGATCTTGGCAAGAGTAGGGTCGGTAGCTTATCAGCTTGCCCTACCAAGCCATATTAGGATCCACAATGTGTTTCATGTATCCGTATTAAAGCAATACGTTTACGATCCTAAACATGTGATTCAATGACAGAATATTCGGGTAAGAAGTAATCTGGTCACTATAGATAAGCGTTATTTTTAAACTGGAAAATAATTAAAGTTGTTGTTGATTGCAGGTCGAGCCGGAAGGCGAGGTTCTGGTCGAACCACTGACCATTCTCGACCGGAGAGAAGTGCAGCTGCGGAAACGGGTTATTTTCCAAGCTAAAGTGCAGTGGCAGCACTATGGACCGGAAGAGGCCACTTGGGAGGATGAGGAACTCCTTAGAGAAGCTTACCCAAACTTGTTTAAGGGAAACAGACATCGGGACGATGTCCAATCTCAGGAGGGGGAGATGTGATAACCCCAGTTTATGTAAAAAATGAAAATCTACTGTGGTAAAAGACAGTAAACAGTTGTTGTTATGTGTTAAAGAACAAAACTGGATAAACTATTTTATTTAAGTAATTTAAATATTTTCTTGAATTGCTGGCAGCCTCTATGAGGTGAATTTTAAAGAAAGTGTTCAGTTATAATAACTGAAGGGAACTACCTCCCAGGAATGAGGAAAAGTCCTGGCTGGGGGGAAAACTCTGTGCTATGTGGACAGACAGAGGGAGGAAAAACCTTTTCCAAACAAAAAGGAAAAGAAAGAGAAAGGGAAAAGAACTGGTTAAGTCTGGTTAGGACCAGATAACCAAGCACTGAGAGTGCAAGAGTCTTGCTGAGGGCTTGAGGTCTGCAAGATGGCTTGGGGGGAGACTTCCATTTGAGGAATGGGTCTCATGGCTGGGTGGACGAGCAGTATTATGTTCAGGTGACTTGCTTTGGTTGAGAACCATTCCTAGCTCTGGCGAACCAGGTACGATTCAAACTGTGAAGTCTCTGACTAGAAATAAATGCACAGATGAATACAGTAATTTAAACAGGAATCATGTTAGCATTTCCCTAGATACTGTAGCAATGTTAATATCAACGCACAAATGTAGACCAGAAGTTAGGGGACAGATTGTCCATAGCAGACCGGGGTCTGAGATAACACTACTGTTAAACAGAGCTACATCTAGCTATTCGGCCAAGACCGAATATCAGTACCGAGAAGGGTAAAGAAATCTGGTTATGTAATAACAGATGGATATACCTTCACTAGCAAGGTTAAGAAGTTATTTAGCAGCCGTAATGCAATAGTGAAGCAAATATAATGTCGGAAGCTATTTAACAGCTGTGACGTTGATAGTGAAACAGAAACATTATTGAAAACTATTCAACAGTCGTGTCGGAAAGATTGAAACAAAAACAATACTGAGTTTTTAAAGAACATTTTAATACTGCAGTGTGTCCAAGATAATGAGAGTTAGGACCCTGAATGAGAATAGAGGGGCACCGACCGAAGTCGGGTGCGACTGTTCACCAACGATTATCTGAGTAAATAAAGAGGACAGAAATAAAATAAACGAAGATTCTCAATAAACAGAGTCACTGTCTAGTTGTGTGACAGAGAGCGACCATTATGGTAACAAAACCCAGTTCCTAGAACGATAACCGGAAAACAATGTTCATTACATTTAAATAAAGATCTGTGTATGTAGTCTCAAATGAGATTTACAGCTAAAATGCAAAGTTCTATACATATAAAAGCGAATACGGGTTATTCGTCTGAGAACTCAAACTGAAGCCTGTAATATTGAACAGGGGTTACATTTACATGCATGTACTTCTGTATATACAAATGAGGACGCGACCTGTATCTTTTAAACATCAAAATGATGAGACTATATATGTAAGACAAATCACATCTATGCGGCATTCCCGTAACAAGGGAGAATATAACACAGGTCACCATCATATACAAGCATGCCGAACCAGTAAACAAAACAGTAAACTCATAGTGGAAGTGGAGTTCAAGATCTGAGTCAATATCATAACCTAGATTGACATTTCGGATACCAATATATTTATAAGCAAAACAGAATGCTGAATAAACCTCGTATTTCGCATTGGTACTAAATACATGTGGAAACAAACTTATATTAAACAACCATAAATCACCGAGGCTTACACAGTCTCACAGTATCATAAATAAGTGCGAGCACTGAAGGCTTAACCAGTATACGACGCCATGAACTTAAATTTACAGTAATGTGCGGTAAAACCTTGAAAATAAGACCAAATGTACACATGGGTTGAGGATTAACCTCGTGGGGTTTGTTACCAGTCGGGGCATGGAGGCCAGACTCACAACCCCGTAACACAAACAGAGATAACCCTTTAACTCGGCATGCCGGTATGGCAGCCATAGTAAAAGACAACAGAAAAGAACCAGCTATAACTCTGAAAATAACTCAGAACATAATCAAAGACTCTCTGCTAAAACCCGACAGTAACAGAGATGTAACTGCAAAGACCCTCTACGGGAAATACCTCAGAAGTTGGAAGGAGGAAACCCGCAATAGACTGGCGGTCTGCAACCATATGAAAGCATGCCAGAGCTTAAAAGCCGAGCTATGAATCTCTGTTTCGAACGAGCAAAAGAATAGTCATAACTCACCTGTGAATGAGGAGGTGGAATCGTAGGAAGAAGCCACCCCAGTTCCATCCGAAGAGTTGCAGGCCACGGCTGCAACCAAAGGACCAGAGAAATCAATCAGAACGAACTTGCTGTAACTAAAGAGAACCAAACGAAAGCAATATTATAAATGTTAAACCCGAAGCATTACCTGTGGCGATTTGGGGACAGGAGGAGTCTTAGCCTCGGATGCTGTTGCCAGATGAAGAAAAATCGCAGGTGACATTAACTCTGAGGAGAAACAATGGACCAGAGCCGAGAGGTTTAACGCGCAAATGAACCCCGAATCTGTAGGCGGGTGATTATAAACCCTCTCAAACCCTTGCAAACATAATAGCCCTTGGATCGTTGTATGAGATCTCAGCCGTCGAAGTAAGGCGGGAACCCAATGCACTGGAACCGAGATTCCCGTCTCCGATGTGTCACATGGCCTCATGAGCCAGATCATGCCACATACCCCCCGCAAGGACGAGTGTCTTAAAGAGTAGGGTGAGCTGGCATCCGTGTAAACTGCGGCAGGACCATGAAAGGCCGCGCCAAGCTGTGGGTTAGACTTATAGCCAGGTCGGTGAAACATAGGTGTAGGATGTACACGCAACTCCGGTCGGAACTTATAACATATTAAATAGTTCATATACCTTTATTGTAATTCGATTAACAAACAAAGAATGTGATATTTTAATTAAGGTATTCCATTAGTATTACATATATTATGATGATCGAAAGCATAAGTTTGTGATAAAGTATAAGTTTGAGAGTGCTTCTTAATAGCATGGGCATATATATAACCCTCGTGATAAAGTATAAGTTTGTGATTACTCTTTAATAACACGACATATGTATAACCTCATGGAAATCAAATGTACCTACTGGTTTATATGTTAGGTATATATATTTGAAAAAAAAAAAAATTTAGTAGAGATGTGACACACCCCATTTTTGTAATTATCAATTCAAACTGATAGCGTGAGTCACTTAGATAAAGATTGACATTTTAGATTTAAGCATTAAATTTGTACATATTCTCTTAACTGTGAAGAAAACAATTTAAACATTGAGTTTTTAAATTTCACCATTACTTTTTTTATTTTTTTATTCTGTGTTTTTTACTGCAAAAAAAATTAAATAGCCAGAGTTTCTAACTTTGAAACTATCCATTTTTTACTTCAAAAGAAAATAAATATTATTTTGAAATTTAACTTTTAATTTTTTACTTTTCCATCAACTATTTGCTCTTTCTAACTTTGAAATTAGTTTTCATATCATATAGCTTTGCATCACTAGCCAAACCTACCTCTTCGTGAGGTCCTAGTTCTGAGATTATCACATCCTATTTTTCTTGTTGTTCCGTGTTCCTCCCCATACTGAAAAAGAGAGATAATTCTTGTTTCTCCCCATGCTGAAAAGAGAGATAATTCTTATTGAGTTTGATATCAACCAAGCCAAACACGGGTTGGTGGATATAGCAAAATTGCCAATCTTTTAGCTCAATTTTTTTAATTTAACTTTTAATTTTTTCTTTGCTTTCTTTAAAATTTAAAGGTAAATTATTTTGGTTTGTATTTTTTTAATTTAACAGGTGTTTTTTTTCACCAAACAAAATTTATATTCTGTTTTTAATTTTAAATTTAACTTTTAATTTTTTACTTTGCTTTCTTTAACTTTTAAAGTTAAATTATTTTGGTTTGTATTTTTTAATTTAACGGGTGGTTTTTTTTACTAGATGTAATTTATACTCTTTTTTTAAATTTAAGTTATTTTTTCCTTTTTCTACTTTCTAAATTTAGCTAACCTTTTGCTTTTATGGGTTGTCTTCTTGAATTCTAGTTGTTCATAGCTGGGTTCTCACAATCGCAAATTTATACTCTGTTTTTAAATTTAGGTTATTTTTTGCTTTTTCATGCTGTATTTTCTCAATTTAGGTAATTTTTTGCTTTTATGTGTTGTCTTAATTCCATCCGTTCTTTTGCTTTTATGGGTTGTCTTCTTGAATTCTAGTTGTTCATAGCTGGGTTCTCACAATCGCAAATTTATACTCTGTTTTTAAATTTAGGTTATTTTTTGCTTTTTCATGCTGTATTTTCTCAATTTAGGTAATTTTTTGCTTTTATGTGTTGTCTTAATTCCATCCGTTCCCTTCATAGCCATTTTCTCACAATCGCAATCTCACCCAGCCAATATGTGATGATTTCAAAACTATGCTCATGCTGAATTGTTCGAGGATAGTGTTTTCATCGGTAACGTCAACAAAGTAGCTAAGTTTTTGATACTCCTAGAATTTTGCAAGGATCTTAGAAATATTGAAAAAAATACGTTATCTTAAACTTTGAAATAAATATTTTATTTATATATTTATCATTTAAATTTTCCAACCTAAAAGTATTTAGAAAAAAATATAAATTAATTAATTTTTAATTACTAATGAAAATGATTATTAATTCGTAAAACTTTAATGAAGAGGATTATTAATCTATATGATTTTATTTATTAGTTAAAAATGTCATTTTATTAGTGAAAAATGTTGTTAAGCCGTATGAATTTTAATATTTTTTTTTCTTATTTAACAACTTATCCTCAAATTTTATTTTAACAATTTTATTATTTAGCAAACAAAATTATGTATAATGACTTTCACTCCATTTTCTTAATTGTCAATTCAAACTGATAATGTGAATCGCTCAGATAAAGATTGACATTTCAAATTTGAGCATTAACTTTGTGCATAGTATTTGCACTTTGAAGAAAGCAATTTACACATTGAGTTTTTAAATTTCACCATTACTTTTTTAACTTTGAAATTTTTTGTTTTTTTACTGCAAAAACAATTAAATAGCCATAGTTTCTAACTTTGAAACTATCCATTTTTTACTTAAAAAAAATAAATATTATTATGAAATTTAACGTTTAATTTTTCACTTTCCCATCAACTATTTGCTCTTTCTAATTTTGAAATTAATTTTCATATCATATAGCTTTGCATCACTAACCAAACCAAACCTACCTTTTCGTGAGGTCCTAGTTATGAGATTATCACATCCTCTTTTTCTTGTTGTTCCGTGTTCCTCCCCATACTGAAAAAGAGATAGATAATTTTTGTTCCTCCCCATACTGAAAAGAGAGATAATTCTTATTGAGTTTGATATCAACCATGCCAAACACGGGTTGGTGGATATAGCAAAATTGCCAATCTTTTATCTCAAAAGCAATTTTTTAAATTTAGCTTTTAATTTTTTCCTTTGTTTTCTTTAAAATTTAAAGGTAAATTATTTTGGTTTGTATTTTTTTTAATTTAATGGGTGGTTTTTTTGACTTAATGAAATTTATATTCTGTTTTTATTTAACCTTTAATTTTTTACTTTGCTTTCTTTAAATTTTAAAGGTAAATTATTTTGGTTTGTATTTTTTTAATTTGAAGGGTGGTTTTTTTACTGAATGTAATTTATATTCTGTTTTTAAATTCAAGTTATTTTTTGCTTTTTGGGGCTGTACTTTCTAAATTTAGGTAACTTTTTGCTTTTATGGGTTGTCTTCTTGAATTCGAGCCATTCCCTTCATAGCCGTTTTCTCACAATCCCAAATTTATACTCTATTTTTAAACTTAGATTATTTTTAGCTTTTTCAAGTTGTATTTTCTAAATTTAGGTAATTTTTTACTTTTATGAGCGGTCTTAATTCGAGTCGTTCCCTTCATAGCCGTTTTCTCACCATCGCAATGCCCAGTTGTTGAATATAGTGTTTTCATTGGCAACGCCAATTTTGTTGGCTTTGTATCTTTGTTGGGAGAGGGTGACACTGAATATATGAAGATCGTGTGTTCGATCTGTAGCTTTGATGGGAGGCGTCAGACTGAATATGTTTGAAGTTTGATGGGAGGCGTCAGACTGAATATGTTTGAAGGTCGTGTGTTCGATCTGTATCTCTGTTGAGAGAAATTCCGACTGAATATATTAAAATCATTTGTGTCGACGGTCAACGCCCCTCTCACTTCGTAACTCTACTTTCAATCAGGTTTGAGGTAAGTAGCCATTTCTGTTAATTCAAATTATCTTAACATTCCATGCCTCTTTCTCTTTGATCTTTGTTTATAATTTTTTTATGCAACTATGGATATCATTTATTTTGTGTGCATATTTGAACCTTGCTTTAAAGTATGGTTTATAAAAACATTTTACAACTATGGATAGCGTTTATCGACAATTTTATTTGCACAATGTAATGTGTTGTTTATAAATTTTTTCTACAGCTATGGATATCATTTATGGATATGTTGTTTATAAAAATTTTCTAAATATATAAATATCTTTTTTGGATAATTTTGTTAATTTTGTTTCTGCATTTGAAAGGTTGAAAACTGGTTTATAATTAGTTTTCTGCAACTATGGGAAGTACTAATTGATACTTTTCACATATTGATACTTTTAGTGTTTCATTATACATTTATTCACACATTGAAAAGTCTGAACACTTAGTCATCAAGATTCGTCGTCAATTACTATCTCGGCCCAATCATCTACACTGAACTTTGGTCTTATGGTTACGGAGATATCAATCATTGATACACGTAGCCCCAAAATTATGATGCAAAAAACATAGAAATTCTTGCAAACATTCACCTCTTTCCTTGTTTGTTAAACCATGGATTGGAAATGTTCCTTGGGTGGGTGATAAACTTTGATGTCTCATTTTTTTTTATCTATATTCTAATATGAAAATAGATTCAACATCGATTCATTTTTTTGTTTTTTATTGTTGGAATTGGAATTTGGCATTGAGATTATATATTTTTGAAATTTAGAATACAAAAATAAATTCAACACTCTAAATTGTATTTTTAAATATAAAAATTATTCTTAATACTTTTAAATATAGACATGTAGAAATATGAATATGTGGAAAATAGTCAAACTTAATTTTTCTTTTTTTCCAAATAAAACACGAAAATGTTGTCCTCTTAAACTACACTGCACTTCAATTACTGGGTGTTCACTTTTGTTTTTCACCACCCTTACAACTTTGATATTGAAAATCATAGGTGGCCGCACATAATTTTGATCACCTTTATCATAACTTTGTTAGTGAAATTGCGAAAATAGTATTTGACTTAAACTAGAAAACCTAATTAAATTTTACTAATTAAATTGTTGTGCTCATAATTAATTATTTATATTACAAATTTTTACACATGTTGTTTGTTATATTATCATGTATATATTGATATCTAAATTTTCTCAATAAGTATTATAAATTAAAAGAACGAAAAGATATGCAATTTTATTTTGTTTAATCTTTTTGAGGAGGAGGAGGAGGAGGCGGTGGCGGAGGCAGAGGCGGAGGAGGAGGAGGCGGAGGCGAAGGTGAATGCAAAGGCGGAGGTGAAGGAGGAGGAGAGGAGGAGGAGGAGGAGGCACAGGCACAGGCGAAGGATGCAGAGGATAGGAGGAGGAGGCAAAGGAGCAGGATGAGGTGGAGGTGAAGGCAGAGGCGGAGGAGGAGGTGGAGGAGACAGAGGAGGCAGAGGCAGAGGTGGGGGAGGAGGAGGTGCGGGAGGAGGAGGAGGAGATGGAAGAAAAGGAGGAGGAGCACGAGGAGGTGGCAGCGGCGGCGGTGAGGAGGAGGAGCAGGTAAAGGTGGAGGCAGCCGTGAGGGAGGAGGCAGTGGTGGAGGCGAGGCAAGAGGAGGAGGAGGCAGTGGAGGGGATGGGGCAGTGGGGAGGAGGGTGGTGACAATGGCAGAGGAGGTGGTGGAGGCAAAGGAGGCAGATGAGGAGGAGGAGAAGGAGGAGGAGGCAAAGGCGAAGGTGGCAACATTGGCGGTGGCAGTGGTGGTTGTGGCAGATGAAGAGGAAGAGCATATGGTGGAGATGGTGGTGGTGGAGGTGGAGAAGGAGGAGGAGGGGGTGAAGGCGTTTGAGGAGGAGGTGGAGGTGGTGGTGGAGGTGGAGTAGGAAGAGGAGGTGGAGGAGGTGGTGGTGGTAGAGGAAGAGGATGAGGAGGAGAAGGAAGAGGAGGAGGTGGTGTTGTTGGTGGAGGTTGAGGTGGTGGATGAGAAGGCAGAGGTGGTGGTGGTGCAGGAGGAGGATAAGCAGCAAGAGGAGGCAGAGGTTGAGGTCATGGAGCAAGAGGAGAAGGAGGAGGAGGAGGTGGTGGTGGTGGAGGAGGAGGTAGACGTGGAGATGGAGGAGGAGGAGGAGTAAAACGTGGAGGATGAGGAGGAGGTGGTGGAGGTGGAGAAGGAGGAGTAGGAGGAGGTGGAGGTGGATGTGGGGGTGGAGGTGTAGGTGGTGGAGGTGGAGGTGGTGGTGGAGTAGGAGATGGTGGAGGTATAGGTAGATGTGGAGTAGGAGGTGGTTGGGGTATAGGTGGATGTCAAGGAGGAGCAGGAGGAGGAGGAGGATGAGGAGGAAGCAAAGGTGGAAGTGGTGGTGGAGGAAGAGTGGAAGTGGAGGTTGAGGTGGAGGAGGAGGAGGAGGAGGATGAGGAGGTGGTGGAGGTAGAGGAGGAGAAGGAGGAGGAGGAGGAAAAGAGGGTGGAGGTGGAGTTGTAGGTGGTCGTGAGTAAGGAGGTGGAGGACAAGGACGAGGAGGAGAAGGAGGAGGAGGAGGTGCAGGAGGAGGAGGTGGATACAGAGGTGGTGTAGGAGGCAAAGGCAGTGGAGGTGGAGGAGGAGGTGGAAAAAGAGGAGGTAGAGGCAAAGGTGGTGGAGGCAGAGGCAGAGGTGGTGGAGGTGGGGAAAGAGGAGGTGGTGGAGGAGGAGGAGGAGGTGGTGGTGGTCGAGGAAGAGGAGGAGGAGGATGTGGTGGTTGAGGAGGTGGTGGTGGAGGTGGATTTGGAGGAGGTGGTTGAAGACGAGGAGGAGGAGGAGGAGGAGAAGACAGTGGGGTAGGTGGAGGTGGAGGAGAGGAGGAGGAGGAGGAGGAGGGGTGGATGTGGAGGAGGAGGAGGAGGAGGTGGTGGAGGTGGACGATTAGATGGTAGAGGTGGAGGTGGAGATATGCAAGTTAATTTAAGATTCATGTCTTAAATTCAAATATTAAATTGTCACTCTCTTCTCCACTGTTGGAAATGAAAGATATAGTCTCGTGAATCTAGAACATATCTCTTCACATATATAATATCCTACTATTAAATGATAAGTAATTCATTCAGGAATATTTCGTTTATTCACAAATATAGTGATTCAAGTACATCAAATTTCTTTTACATTTAGATCTGATATATTGGACAAGAATTTGAAGCATTTATGAAGATCATTTTTTTTTTTTTTTGATTAAAACTTTTGTTAGTCCCTTAAACACTTATAGCTCTAGTTTTGTTGTTCAATGAACCATTTGTTTGAGAATTACTGGTTTCATCTAATTAACATTGATTTCAAAAGTGTTGGTTAAAGTTAACGTTGTTCCTTGAATAAGAAGCCTTATGTTCTTGTTTTCTTCTCTTTACATGAGAAACATAGGATATTAGGAATCATATATGGATTTTTTTATTCTTAGTGTATTCCAATTTTTTTGTGTCATTATTATTACTTTTTTATATATCTAATGGTTTAAGGAAAAAAAAATCCAGTTCACTTTTTGGCATGACCTGAGCTTCTTCGCTTTTTAGAGAATCCACAATTTATCTTGTATTTTGTTTTAAAATATTTATTAGGAAAGGGAAATATGTTATACTTTGCTATTTGTATGGAATAATGACCTATGATCTAGCTTCCTATGTGTTCATTGTAGGGGATCTATTTTCATGGGAACAACATTCCTTTAATGAAATTATAATTTTGAGGGAAAGGCTAAAGGAGAAACACATATAATTAGTGGAGGAGGAGAGACTACTTAGTGTATTATCATTTTTGAAGTTGAACTCCTTTGATGATACTTATTTTGTAACATGTTATGCTAAGTAATGAACATTTTTCTTTATGGGCTATATTTTTGAACTCAAAAATTATGGCTTTATAATGAGTTTGTGTTAATTAATTTTTTTACCATATAAGATATTAAATTTCATTACATATTTTGTCTCTTAGTGAATCTCATTGTGCATTTTGTGTAATTTCAAAAAATTGTGTATTGATCAACAATTACTAGAGTTTTGATTGAAGAAGAAAACATAATAGTTATTATAATAGTTACACACCAAGGAGTTGAAAAAACTTATAGATGGTGATGAACCACCAAATCCTAGATGTTGATTTAGTTGAAGTGAAGTAATTGGATAATTATTTTTCTATTAGAGAATCAATGCATAATAAGGAAAAATAACATGATGTAAAGTTTAAATGAGGGATTCACTAATAATTTACAAGATTTTATAATTAAGTGAATGATTCACTAATATTGTACAACATTTTACAATTCATTGAAGGACACACCAATATTTTACAATATTTTATATTTTAGTAAAATATTCCAAAAAAATGATATATACTTGTTGTAGTGTAGTAGACAATGATCATTGGTTACTAGTAGAAAGGAAAACAAGAAATCACATGAAGATAAAGAACATAGGAACAGAAGAAGTGAAACGATGTAGCAGAGAAGCAACAAAGTGTTACTTTATATTATATTCTCTTGAGAAGACAATAAAAAAAGATACAATGATGCATACATTTCCTATATATATATATATATATATATATATATATATATATATATATATTATGTAGAGATAGTCAGAATAATTTAAGTCAAAACTAATTTAGCCTATCTAACTTATAATCTTGACTCGACTAGAGAGTTGATCAACTTTATAATATCAATTGTAGAATTGTTTGGGATGGTAAACTAAGTTGACCAGCCCCTCCAACATCTCCCCTACTCTTAATTCATTCTTTGTGACAAAAGACGAGAAGATTTGGAGTCTAACAAAATTTGATACTCCATAAATTAAAAAATGTAAATCCTAATAATGAAATAAAAGTTCATCAAGAAGGGTGGTTGGCTGACTGATTGGAACATTCAATTTCAAATTCCTGACTGTGATGTTGTTGTTCAGAAGAGAGACCAAATCCTAAAAGCTTGGCTCAAAGAAATTGAATTTATGTTGTGGGGAAGATGATCAAGACGATTGTGCTATTGCAGGTGTTGGTGTTGAAGTCATAGGGAATGTTGTTTGATAAGTATTTCATGCAATAACTTGAATATCTTGATTGAATATAGACCATTTCCATGCAAATATACTTTCATGGGCATCCAATTCTTTTAAATATTTCAAATATTGTTCCTTGTTGGCTAGTGATATGTGCCATGACAATTCTTGATTAACTAGTATTTGATGTTCTAATAGTTTCACTTTATTAATAATTCCATGAAAATAATCAATATAGTTGGACTTTATTAACAATTCCATGAAAATAATCAATAACATTCAAATATTCTACTTTTACTCTCTTCCCTTCTCTAAAACATTGTCTCTACTCCTGTAGTAGTTGGGATTAATATTTTTCTCCTGTAAAACTTAATTCTCATATACGGACTTCGTTAGAGGTTGAGTTACTTGTCAGGAGTACAATTCTCAAATTAGAAATTATTGAGTTTATGTATGATTGCATGTGGGTGATAAATATATTAGGAAAATATTAAAAACATTGGGCTCTATGATATAATGTTTTTTCTAACTCTTCCTTTTCTGTGGAAAATTCTTGGTGAGCCTTTTGAATTATAGTGGACATTTTTTAATTCCCTTGAATTATCACTTTATCTTGCAATTTATTTACATGAGCAGTTATTTTCTTAAAAGAATTTACTAAAGTGTTAGAAACCATAAACGCTAAACGCTAAGAAATTTATAAACCTTAAACCCTAAACCCTAAACTCTAAACCCTAAATGCTAAGAATTTTATAACATTTTAAAAAGCTCTTTTAAATTTTATTTAAGTGTTTACTAAAAGCTTTTATGGAAGTGTTATAAACCCTAAATTCAAAACCCTAAACCCTATACCCTAAACCCCAAACAATAAACCTCAAACCCTTAACTCTAAACCATAAACACTATGCATTTTATAAAATTTTAAAAAGTAGTCTATAACTATTATTCAAGTGTTTATTAAAAGCATTTACTCAATTGTTATAAACTCTAAACCTGAAACCCAAAACCCTAAAGCCTAAAGCATAAACCCCAAATCCTAAGAATTTTATAACATTTTGAAAACCATTTTGTAACTTTTATTTAAGTGTTTATTAAAAGCATTTTCTAAAGTGTTATAAACCCTAAACCCTAAACCTAAAACCCAAAATCAAAACCCAAAACCCTAAACCCCAAGCATTTTATAACAGTTTAAAAATATTTTTCGAACTTTTATTTAAGCCTTTATTAAAAGAATTTACTAAGGTCTTATAAACCCTAAACCCTAAATTCCAGAGGCCAAATCATAAACACTAAACCCTAAGAATTTTATCATTTTAAAAGGAATCTTGTAACTTTTATTTAAGCCTTGATTAAAACCATTTACTAAAGTCTTATAAACCATAAGCCCTAAATGCTAAACCACACTTAACCCCAAACCCTAAATGCTAAACCCTAAACCCTAATTGTTTTATAACATTTTAAAAATCATTTTGTAAATTTTATTACAATGTTTATTAAAATAATTTACTAAAGAGTTATAAACCGTAAACACTAAACCATAAACTCTAAACCCCAAACCTAAAACCCTAAACTCTAAACCTTAAATCCTAAACTCTAAACATTTTATAACATTTTAAAAATTGTTTTGTAACTTATATTTAAGTGTTTATTAAAATCATTTATTGAACCCCTATAAACCATAAACCTTAAACCCTAAACCCTATTCATTTTATAACATTTTAAAAAGAGTTTTTTAACTTTTATTTAAGTGTTTATTAAAAGAATTTACTAAATCCTTATAAACCCTAAATCCTAAAACACGAACCCTAAATACCAATGATTTTATAACATTTTAAAAAGTCTTTTCTAACTTTCATTTAAGGGTTTATTAAAAGCATTTTCTAAGTGTTATAAGCCCTAAACCCTAAACCCTAAAACCTAAACCCAAAACCCTAAACCCTGAACTCTAACTATTTTATAACATCTTGAAAAGTGTTTTGTAACTTTTATGTAGCTTTTTGTTAAAATAATTTACTAAATTGTTATCTACAGTTAAACCTAAGCTCTGAACTGTAAACCCCAAACCCTAAACCCTATACGCTAAACCATAATCATTTTATAACATTTAAAAAAAATAATTCTAAATTTTATTTAGGTGCTTATTAAAAGCATTTACTGAAGTGCTATAAACCCTAAAACCTAAACCCTAATCATTTTATAATATTTAAAAAAACATTTTAAACTTTTATTTAAGTGTTAATTAAAAGAATTTACTAGAGTGTTATAAATCCTAAACCCTAAACCCTAAACCATAAACCCTCAACCCTAAACCCTAAATGCTAATTTTGCTTTTAATATTTTAAGAAGTGTTTTGTAACTTTAGTGTTATAAATCCTAAACCATAAATCCTAAACCATAAACCCTAAAAACTAAACCCTAAACCTGAAACCCTAAATCCCAAATCGTAAACCCCAAAGGGTAAACCCTAAACACTAATAATTTTATAACCTTTTAGAAAGTGTTATGTAACTTTTATTTAAGTGTTTATTAAAAGAATTTATGAAAGTGTTATAAAACCTAAACCCTAAACCCTATATCGTAATGTTTAAAACTTAAAGCTTAAACTCTAAAATCATTTACTAAGTTCTTATAAACTCTAAACCCTAAACTCCAAGACCTAAACACTAAACCATAAACCCTAAACACGAAACCCTAAAACCTAAGAATTTTATAACATTTTAAATATTGTTTTGTAACTTTTGTTTAAGTGTTTACTAAAACCATTTACTAAAGTGCTATAAACCCTAAACCCTTAATCCCTAAACCCTTATCTTTAAACCCCAAATCCCAAACCCTAAACCCTAAAAAACCTTGAACCCTAAAATCCCTAAAAAACTATAAACCATAAAAACCCTAAACCCTAAAAAACACTAGGACCTAAAAAACCCTAAATCCTAAAAACCCCAAAAAACCCTAAACACTAAAAATATTTTTTTTACTTTCTTATAAGTGTTTATTTAACGAATTTATTAAAGCATTATAAACCATAAACCCTAAACCCTAATACCCACACCCCAACCTAAACCCTAAACCAAAATCACTTTATAACATTTTAAACCCCAAACCCTAAACACTAAGTATTGTATAACATTTTAACAAGTGTTTGTAACTTTTTTTAAGTGCTTATTTAAAGAATTTACTAAATTGTTATAAACTCTAAACCCTAAGCATTTTATTACAATTTAGCAAGCATTTTGTAACATTTTAAAACCCTAAACCCTAAACATTTTATAACATTTTAATAAGTGTTTTGTAACTTTTTTTAAGTGTTTATTAAAAGCATTTATGAAAGTGTTATAAACCCTAAATCCTAAAACCTACACCCTAATAATTTTATAAAATTTTAACAAGACTTTTGTAACTTTTTTTAAAGTGTTTATTAAAAGAATTTAGTAAAGTGTCCCTCAAACCTAAACCGTAAGCAATTTATAACTTTTTAGCAAGTGTTTTGTAACTTTTTCCTAAGTGTTTATTAAAAGAATTTATTGAAGTGTTACAAGACCTAAACACTAAACCCTAAACCCTAAACACTATGCATTTTATAACATTTTAAGAAGCATTGTGTAACTTTTTTTAAGTGTTTATAAAAATAATTTACTGAAGCCTTGTGAACCCTAATACCTAAACCTTAAGCATTATATAACATTTTAAACCCTAAACCTAAACCCTAAGCATTCAATGACATTTTAACAAGATTTTTGTAACTTTTTTTGAAGTGTTTATTAAAAGCATTTACTAAAATGTTATAAAACCTAAACCCTAAACTGTAACCATTTTATAACATTTTAAACCCAAAACCATAAACCCTAAAGCCTAAACTCTAGAACCTAAGTATTTTATAACATTTTAACAAACATTTTCTTACTTATTTTTAGTGTTTATTAAAAGAATTTACTAAAGTGTTATAAACCCTAAACCCCAAACCATGAGCATTTTATATAATTTTAAATCCTAAACGCTAAAGCCTAAGCATTTTATAACATCTTAACAAGCATTTTTTTAAGTTTTTTTATGTTCTTATTAAAAGAATTTATCAAAGTGTTATAAATCGCAAACCCTAAACCATAAACCCTATCCCTAAACACTAAGAATTTAACAATATTTTAAAATACATTTTTGTAACTTTTTAAAGTGTTTATTTAAAGCATTTAATAAAGTGTTATAACCCTAGACCCTAAACACTAAACCCTAAACTCCAAACCCCAAACCCTGAACCCTAAACCGTAAAACCAAGGCATTTTATGACCTATTAAAAATAATTTTGTAACTTTTATTTAAGTTTTTATTAAAAGAATTTACTAAGGTGTTATAAAACCTAAACCCTAAACCCTAAGCCCTAATAAATTAATAACTTTTTAAAAAGTGGTTTGTAACCTTTCTTAAGTGTTTATTAAAAGCAATTAATAAATTTTTATAAACCCCTAACCCTAAACCCTAAACCCTAAACCCTAAACCCTATGAACTAAACCCTAAATCGTAGGCATTTTATAACATTTTTAAAAGCATTTTGTAACTTTTATTTAAGTGTTTATTAAAAGAATTTACTAAATTGTTATAAACCTTAAACCATATACTATAAAACCTAAACCCCAAAATCTAAACCCTAAACCATAAACACTAAGAATTTTATAACAATTTAAGAAGAATCTTGTAACTTTTATTTAAGTGTTTATTAAAAGAATTTACTGAAGTGTTGTAAACCCTAAACCATAAACACAAAACACTAAACCCTAAACACAAAATCATAAACCCTAAACCCCAAAACCTAAACCATCAACTCTATATCCCAAACCCCAAACCCTACACCCTAAACCCTAAACCCTAAACCCTAACCATTTTATAACATTTTAAAAATTGTTTTGTAACATTTATTTAAGTGTTTATTAAAAGCATTTACCAAAATGTTGTACACCCTAAACACTAAACCCTAAACCTAAATCCAAAACCCCAAACCTTAAACCCTAAACCTTAAACCCTAATCCCTAAACCTAAATGCCAAACCCTAAACCCTAAACCCTCTTCATTTTATAAAATTTCAAAAAATATTTTGGAACTTTTATTTAAGTGTTCCCAAACCCCAAACCCTACACCCTAAACCCTAAACCCTAAACCCTAACCATTTTATAAAATTTTAAAAATTGTTTTGTAACATTTATTTAAGTGTTTATTAAAAGAATTTAACAAAATGTTGTACACCCTAAACACTAAACCCTAAACCTAAATCCAAAACCCCAAACCTTAAACCCTAATCCCTAAACCTAAATGCCAAACCCTAAACCCTAAACCCTCTTCATTTTATAACATTTCAAAAAGTATTTTGAAACTTTTATTTAAGTGTTTTTTAAAAGCATTTGATAATGTCTTATAAATCATAAACCCTAGCATCTAAACCCCAAATCCTATACCATAAATCATAAACCCTAAACCCTAAACCACAAACCGTGAACATTAAACCCTAAACCCTCAACATTTTATAACATTTTAAAATTCATTTTGTAATTTTTATTTAAGTGTTTATAAAAAGGATTTACTAAAGTGTTATAAACCCTCAACCCTAAACTATAAACCACACACCCTAGACCCTAAACCCTAAACTCTAAACCTGAAACCCTAAACCCTAAGCCGTAAACTCTAAAACCTAAACCCTAAACGTTAAACCCTAATAATTTTATAACATTTTAAAAATCATATTGTAACTTGTATTTAAGTGTTTATAAAAATCATTTACTAAAGTGTTATAAACCCTAAACCCTAAACTCTAAACACCAAACCCCAAACCATAAACCCTGAACCCTAAACCTTAAGCATTTTATAACATATTAGAAAAAAATTCTAACTTTTATTTAAGTGTTTATTTAGAGGATTTACTAAAGTCTTATAAACCCTAAACTCTTAACCCTAAACCCTAAGCAATTTATAACATTTTAAAAAGTGTTTTTTAACTTTTATTTAAGTGTTTATTATAAGAATTTACCTAAGTCTTATAAACCGTAAACCATAAGCATTTTATAGCATTCAAAAAAGACTTTTGTAACTTTTACTTATGTTTTTATCAAAATAATTTACTAAGGTCTATTAAACCCTAAACCATAAACCTTAAGCATTTTATAACATTTTAAACCCTAAGCATTCAATGACATTTAAAAAAGCTTTTTGTAACTTTTTTGAAGTGTTTATTAAAAGAATTTACTAAAATTTTATAAACCATAAGAAATTTATAACATTTTGAACCCAAGACCATAAACCCTAAAGCCTAAACTCTAGACCCTAAGTATTTTATAACATTTTAACAAACATTTTCTTACTTTTTTTAAGTGTTTATTAAAATCATTTACTAAAGTGTTATAAACCCTAAACACTAAACCATAAACCATGGGAATTTTATAGAATTCTAAATCCTAAACCCTAAATCCTAAGCATTTTATAGCATTTTAACAAGTGTTTTGTAACTTTTTTTTTATGTTCTTATTAAAGGATCGATCAAACTGTTATAAATCCCAAACCCTTAACCATAAACCCTATCCCCAAACACTAAGAATTTTATAACATTTTAAAATAATTTTTTGTAACTTTTTAAAGTGTTTATTAAAAGCATTTAATAAAGTGTTATCACCCTAAACCCTCAACCCTAGGGATTTTATAACATTTTAACAAAAGTTTTGTAATTTTTGTTTAAGTGTTTATTAAAATAATTTACTAAAGTGTTATAAACCCTAAACCCTAAACCTTAAACACTAAACCCTAAACCCCAAACCCCAAACCCTAAACCCTAAAACCTATGCATTTTATGATCTATTAAAAATAATTTTGTAACTTTTATTTAAGTGTTTATTAAAAGAATCTACTAGGGTGTTATAAACCCTAAACCCTAAACAATAAACGCGAAACCCTAAACACTATAAACTAAACCCTGAACTCTAAACAATAAACCTTAAACCCTAAACACTATAAACTAAACCCTAAACCCTAAGCATTTTATAACATTTTTAAAAGCGTTTTGTAACTTATATTTATGTTTTTATTGAAGGAATTTACTAAATTTTTATAAACCTTAAACCATACACCCTAAAACCTAAACCCAAAACCTAAAATCTAAACCCTAAACCTCAAACCCTAAACCATAAACCATAAACCGTAAGAATATTATAACAATTTAAGAAGAATTTTGTAACTTTTATTTAAGTGTTTATTAAAATAATTTAATAAATTGTTATAAACCCGAAACCATAAACACAAAACCCTAAACCCTAAACACAAAAACATAAGCCCTAAGTCTCAAAACGTAAACCCTAAATCCTAAACCCCGAACGTAAACCCTAAACATTCAGTAACACTTTAACAAGATTTTTGTAACTTTTTTTGAAGTGTTTATTAAAAGCATTTACTAAAATGTTATAAACCCTAAATCCTAAACCGTAAGAATTTTATAACATTTTAAACCCAAAATCCTAAAGCCTAGAGCCTAAACTCTAAACCCTAAGTATTTTATAACATTTAAACAAGTTTTCTCTTACTTTTTAAAGTATTTATTAAAAGCATTTACTAAATTGTTATAAACCCTAAACCCTAAACCATGGGAATTTATAGAATTTTAAATCCTAAACGCTAAATCCTAAGCATTTTATAACATTTTAACAAGCGTTTGTAACATTTTTTAGCTTCTTATCAAAAGAATTTATCAAAGTGTTATAAATCCCAAACCCAAACCATAAACCGTATCCTTAAACACTAAGAATTTTATAACATTTTAAAATACATTTTTGTAACTTTTTAAAGTGTTTATTAAGAGAATTTAATAAAGTGTTATAACCCTAAATGCTAAACCCAAAGAATTTTATAACATTTTAACCAGAGTTTTGTATCTTTTATTTAAGTGTTATAAAGCCTAAACCCTAAACCCTAAACATTAAACTATAATCCCCGAACCTCAAACACTAAACCCTAAAACCTAGGAATTTTATGATCTATTGAAAATAATTTCGTTTCTTTTATTTAAGTGTTTATTTAAAGAATTTACTAAGGTGTTATAAAACCTAAACCCTAAACCCTAAACCCTAAAACCCAAACCCAAAACTCTAAACCCTAATCATTTAATAACATTTTAGAAAGTGTTTTGTAACCTTTCTTAAGTGTTTATTAAGAGAATTTACTAAGGTGTTATAAAACCTAAACCCTAAACCCTGAAACCCAAACCCAAAACTCTAAACCCTAATCATTTAATAACATTTTAGAAAGTGTTTTGTAACCTTTTTTAAGTGTTTATTAAAATAATTTAATAAAGTTTTATAAACCCTAAACCCTAAAAAATAAATCTTAAACCCAAGCCCTAAACCCTAAACCCTAAACCCTAAAAATTTGATAACAGCTTAAGAAGAATTTTGTAACTTTTATTTAAGTGTTTATTAAAATAATTTACTAGTGTTATAAACCATAAACGATAAACCCAAAATATAAATCCTAAACACAAAAACATAAACCCTAAACCCCAAAACCTAAACCCTAAACCCTAAACTTGAAATTCCGAACACTAACCCTAAACCGTAAACCGTAAACCCTAACAATTTTATAACATTTTAAAAATTGTTTTGTAACTTTTATTTAAGTGTTTATTAAAATCATTTACCAAAATGTTATAGACCCTAAACACTAAACCCTAAACCTAAACCCAAAACCCCAAACCTTAAACCCTAAGCCCTAAACCCTAAACTTTAAATCCCAAACCATAAAACATAAACACTAAACCCTAAATCCCAAACCCTAAACCCTAAACCCTAATCATTTTATAACATTTTAAAAAGTATTTTGAAACTTTTATTTAAGTGCTTATTAAGAGAATTTAATAAAGTCTTATAAAACCTAAACCCTAGCCTCTAAACCCCAAACCATAAACCCTAAATCATAAACCCTAAACGCTAAACCTTAAACCCTAAACCTGAAACCATGAACATTAAACCCTAAGCATTTTATAACATTTTAAGAAGTATTTCGTAATTTTTATTTAAGTGTTTATTAAAAGAATTTATCAAAGTGTTATAAATTCCAAACCCTAACCATAAAATCTATCCCTAAACACTAAAAATTTTATAACATTTTAAAATACATTTTATAACATTTTATAAACCCTAAGCCATAAACCCTAAACCCCAAACCCAAAGCATTTTATAGCATTTTAACAAGAGTTCTGTAACTTTTATTTAAGTGTTTATTAAAAGAATTTACTAAGGTGTTATAAAACCTAAACCCTAAACCCTAAACCCTAAACCCCACACCCTAATCATTTGATAACATTTTAAAAAGTGTTTTCTAAACTTCTTTAAGTGTTTATTAAAAGCACTTAATAAAGTTTTATAAACCCTAAACCGTAGACATTTTATAACATTTTTGAAATCATTTTGTAACTTTTATTAAGGTTTTATTAAAACAATTTAATAAATTCTTATAAACCTTAAACCATATACAAAAAAAACATAAACCCTAAACCCTAAACTCCAAGCCATAAACCCTAAGAATATTATAACAGTTTAAGAAGAATTTTGTAACTTTTATTTAAGTGTTTATTAAAAGTATTTACTAAAGTTTTATAAACCCTAAGACATAAACACAAAACCCTAAACCCTAAACAGAAAAACATAAACCCTGAACCCCAAAACCTAAACTCTAAACTCTAAACCCTAAATCCCAAACCCTAAACCATAAACCATAAACCCTAAACCCTAACCTTTTTATAACATTTTAAAAATTGTTTTGTAACTTTTACTTAAATGTTTATTAAAAGAATTTACCAAAATGTTGTAAACCGTAAACATTTAACGCTAAACCTAAACACAAAATCCTAAACCTTAAGCCTTAAACCCTAAACCCTAAATCCCAAACCATGAACCCTAAAATCTAATAATTTTATAATATTTTAAAAATTATTTTGAAACTTTTATTTAAGTGTCTATTAAAAGCATTTAATAAAGTCTTATAAACCCTAAACCCTAGACTCTAAACCCCAAAACATAAACCCTAAACCATAAGCCCTAAGCCCTAAACCTTAAACCCTAAACCCCAAACCGTGAACATTAAAACCTAAACCCTAAGCATTTTATAAAATTTTAAAAAGCGTTTTGTAATTTTTATTTAAGTGTGTATTAAAAGAATTTACTAAAGTGTTAAAGACCCTGAACTCTAAACTATAAACCACAAACCCTAAACCCTAAACCCTAAAACTTAAAACCTAAACACTAAACTCTAAACCTGAAACCCTAAACCCTAAACCCTAAACTCTAAACCCTAAACCCTAAACCCTAAACACTAAACCTTAATAATTTTATAAAATTTTAAAATCATATTGTAACTTCTATTTAAGTGTTTATTAAAATCATTTACTAAAGTGTTATAAACCTTAAAACCTAAACTCTAAACACCAAACCCCAAAACATAAAACCCAAACCCTAAACTCTAAGCATTTTTTAACATCTTAAAAAAATTTCTAACTTTTATTTAAGTATTTATTAAGAGGATTTACTAAATTCTTCTAAACCCTAGACTCTTAACTCTAAACCCTAAGCTATTTATAACATTTTAAAAAGTGTTTTTCAACTTTTACTTAAGTGTTTATTATAAGAATTTAATAAAGTCTTATAAACCCTAAACCCTAAGCATTTTATAGCATTCTAAAAGACTTTTGTAACTTTTACTTACGTTTTTATCAAAATAATTTACTAAGGTGCTTTAAATCGTAAACCATAAAAGCTAAATCGTAAACTATAAACACTAAACCCTAAACGCTAAACCCTAAGCCTTTTATAACATTTCAAAAAGCGTTTTGTAACTTTTATTTAAGTGTTTATTAAAACAATTTACTAAAGTATTATAAACCTTAAACCCTAAACACTAAACCCCAAACCCTAAACCCTATACCTTATACCCTAAATCCTAAACCATAATTTATAACATTTTAAAGAGTGTTTTATAACTTAAATAAGTGTAACTTTTATTTTATAAACATTAAACCATAAACCTAAAATCCTAAACCCTAAACCCTAAAACACTAAAACCTAAACCCTAATCATTTTATAACATTTTGAAAAGCATTTTAAACGTTTATTTAAGTGTTTATTAGAATAATTTATTAAAGTGTTATAAATCCTAAACCCTAAACACTAAATGCTAAATGTTATTTTTTTATATTTTAAAAAGCGTTTTGTAACATTAGTGTTCTAAATCATAAACCATAAATCCTAAACCATAAATGCTAAAACCTAAAGCCTTAACCTGAAACCCTAAATCCCAAACAGTAAACCCCAAACAATAAACCCTAAACAATAAGAATTTTATAACATTTCAGAAAGTGTTCTGTAACTTTTATTTAAGTGTTTATTAAAAGAATTTACCAAAGTCTTATAAAGCCTAAACCCCAAACCCCAAACCCCAAACCCTATATCCTAACGTTTAAAGCCTAAAGGATAAACCCTAAGATCATTTACTAAGGTCTTATAGAGCCTAAAGGATAAACCCTAATCATTTTAAAACATTTTAGCAAGCCTTTTGTAATATTTTGAAGTATTTATTAAAAGCAATTACTAAAGTGTTATAACCCTAAAACCTAAACCCTAAACCATAAACCATAAACCCTAAGTATTTTATCACATTTTAAGTTATTATTAAGATCATTTACTAAATTGTTATAAACACTAATCCCTAAAACCTAAACTCTAATACATAAACCCTACACCGTAAGCATTTTATAACATTTTAACAAGCGTTTTAATTTTTTAAAATGTTTATTAAAATAGCGCTGAGCTTGATGGCATTGAAATTTCATATGACTCTGATAGATCCACTAATTAATTTTGCAAGCTCTGCAAAATTATTAGCCAACTATTCATTTAAATCAACTCTAACTGATATATGTACCCCCTCAAGTCATTTTTCATCATTTTTACATCATTGTACATCATATTACATCATATTACATCATCAATTTACCAAAGAGAGAAGAAAAAGTCAAACTAACAACAAACTAGGTGAAATCCTGAGTTTTTAGGCAAAATTGGCAAAAATTTTCCTGATGCGTAGCGCCCTGAGCCGGATGGCATTGAATTCTGATATGACTCTGATAGATCCACTAATTAAGTTGGAAAGCTCTGCCTGTCTACTTTCTAGGACAACTATAATTTTTGGATAGGGAGTCCATTTGCCCCTTCAAAAATCATTTCTCCTAACACTGGTTCTTGTGGGTCCAAAAAGTGGCAAAGAGGGCATTTTTTAGGTGTTTTATGCCCTTAGGTGACCCAGATCTCATCCAAAACTTATGAAACTTTTTGGGTTTCGTTATTTTTCCATGAGAAATCTAAAAATGCAAGCCATTTTGTAAAATTATTAGCCAACTCAATGTGCAGTGCACAGTTGAAAATTCCTGTGTTTTACATTTAAAAATCGTGAAATGACGAAATTTTCTCAAAATTGCTTCAAATTTGGCAAGAGGAAAGTTTAGTAATTGCCTTGCTGAGCCAAGGAAGCTTCACCCAAAATTTTATGTTTGTCTTGTTCCCTTTTGGCTCTTAAGGCTCTCTTTAACTTAGCTTTTAGGTCATTTATCCTTGTCTTGCAAATTCTATTCTGAGCTAAGTAATGATAAGCCATGTGGTGCAATATTTTCTTCTCCTTGTCAACCTTATCAATCATCTTCTCAAGGTGGATATTCACTCTTTCCAACCATGATTCTTGGTCAGCCTCAATTTCTTGCTCAAATGATGTCATCTTGATTTTCCTTCATTTTGCCACTTGCCGGTTTTCTCTAATTGTTTGTAGCTCCATAATTGCTGAAATCCAGTTTCTTGTTCTCTTGTTCAAGAAATTTAATGATCCATTTGGCCCTCTCTAGGTCAAGTGAAAAGGCTTGGATTTCAGCCTCCTTCTCTTTGATGATCACATCCTTGAGTCTTGAGCTTTGAGAATCCAAATCAGTGTCATCTTCCTCAACAAAAACAAAATCTTTGTCTTGCCCTTCAGTAGGGCCTTCATCATGCACTTGTTGCTTTCCTTTGTCTTTTTCCTATACCTATTCAGCTGAAGAAGAAGGCAAAGCCCCTTCCACCCCAGGTGAAGAGAGAATTTTCCTATGATCCGGTGAAGAAAACAAGACCCCTTCCACCCCTGGTGGAGATAGTACTCGTTTGGCAGCTGCAAAAAACCTCCTAGTGCCTTTCTCATAAGTTACAAACACAAGAATATGAGCCTCATCATTTTTGCTTTTAGGCTCTTTTTGTTGCCCGGAAGGTTCACCTTCCTCTTGAGGATCTGCAAAAATTTGAGGCCCCTTGAAGATTTCATGGACAATGAAAGTTTCCCATGACACTCCCAACTAAGTGAGCTAATGCAAAACAATAATTTTGATGACAACAAAGTGATAAATATTGTTGAGCTGCTGTGGGTATGGTTTTCTTTTTGCAATCACAGTAATCACCTCTATGTTTTTGCATATGAAATATGGAATACTCATCATTCTGACCCTGGTGAAGTGCATAAGTAATCTGATATGGTAGGCATAGAGTCTGTAGAACCTACCCTCACATGTGAAGTATTTGATGATAAGTTTCATAAGTGGAACATACCGGTCCTCCAAGAACCTGAAAGGAAACACCCTGCTCAGTTTACCATCATATTTGGCCTTAATATATGGTTCATAATTCTTATTGTTGATATTCTACCTTTTGTTACACTTTTTCCCTACATCTGGCATTCTAGTGGCTTCTGTAATAATAGTTGGTGAAAGAGTGAAACTGATCTCAGTAAGGTGCACCACATTATTCTCCATGTTTATGACAAATTTTCTTACCAACTCATGATTTTATTTAACTCTCTCAACCATCTCACAAAACTCAAAGAACACTGGTATCTGAAACATGTGGTAGCAAGAGGGCAAGCAAGGAGTTCAACCATGCTAATATGTTCCTCTCTAATAATTTTTCTACCCTTGTGAGGTCTCCTAGGCTGTACATTTCTTTCCCTTGAGCTAGCACTAAGTGTTTCCTCTTCATAACTTGATTAACTGCTTCCTGTCATGGTTCTTGTCTTAGGGAAGTGATGTGATGATGATATGGTGGAAAATGATAATGGGGGAGGACAAGAGAGATAAGTATGAAGAGATTTTAGCAATGTGAAATGGAGTTGGAGAATGAAGGGAGTGAGTTTCCTTAGGGGAGTGGGATATGGAAAATGAAATTAAGCGATTAATTTAGGGCAATGAAATATAGAAAAGGGCAAAATTATGTGGGTTTTGTTTATGGAGTGAAATTTTTACAATGAAATGGAAATTGATGAAGAAAAGCTAGGGTTTGAGTTTCAAGATGCAAAACTTATGAAAAAACATGTAGGAGATCAAATTCAGCTCAAGGACAATGATAACTTACTTGTAGGAGAGAAATGCAGTGTTTCTGAGGATTTTTGGGTGATTTGGAATGTTTTGGCAGCTTCTTGACTAATGCATAGCACACTGGGCCCAATGCACAGTGCCCTCCTGATGCGTACTGCCCTTGTAAATTTACACTAGTAGAAACCCACTAATGCACAGCACCAGTTTGATGCGCAGTGCACTGCCTCTGATGCGCAGTGTCAGGAAGATTTGATAGAAAAACTGGGTTTTCACCTTCTTTTCTCCAATTTGCCTCCAAATCGTGATTTTAGCTCTTCATGGATGTCTTGCACAATGAAATATATGACTAGTATGTTTTCACTTTATATATGGATGCCTTTTAATTTTTCCTTATTTCAAACCCACTTTTATAATGTCAAAGTCACTTTTGCTCATAAACTCTTTTTTTCATTTGAATTGACTTTTATTGGTCACTTGATGAACTAATGCATTGATGCTTTTGTTTCTTGTAGTGGATGGAGTTGGCAAGGTGACCAAGGGCAGTAGCTGGAACTTATTACATATAGAAAACACTTTAAATTAAATAAAATTTGTACATAGAAATAAGAAAACTCTATTTTCACCTCCAAATAGAGTTTTGAGGTAAAAACCATTTATTGGGTCATATCATCAGTGAATTTATGATCTTATGAACTTATAAAACCTCCTCATGTAACTTCTGACCTTTTATTGAGTTTTGGATGACCATGGTGGCAAACCCTAGACCTAGTGAGACTAAAAACCCTAAAACTGATTTTGATAAATGAAATGAAACAAAATGATAGTAAATGACCTAAACATGTGAAAACATGCCAGTAGGTAAATGCCATGAGGGAAATTGATAATGAACCAATACCATCAGTTGATCCATGACCTAATGGAATGCAACTGATCAGATGGGACACCTAATATGCATGCAAAAAGAGAAATTTGATCACTGACAGAGGGATGAAGATACCAACACTAACACGGGCTAAGGGTTATTCCTTTGAGATTTTTGTCATGATTTTATGGGTGATTTGGCATGCTCATCAGGGATATTAATAATCTTGATTTGCACAATTTTTGTCAAATTTACCATTCATAGACACTCATATATGACATCTATTAATGTTTATGTACCATACATCCTAACTATCAATGTTGGAGTTAATCCCTTGGTGTTTCAAGGTTACTAACTCCTTGTTGCTTCATTGATTTTGTTCATATTTTTTTACATTTCTATGTAAGTTAGGGTTTATTAACCCACTCATTGTGCATTTTCCCTCTATGTTTCACTTTGATTCCTAGCTAAAACCATCTAGGATTCTAACCATGGAACGCCTTATCTAGTTTAAATCCATTTGAGCTGAGATAGTAGAGGCATATGTTGAATGTGCAAACTTGTTCCACTAGGTCAGCTAGTGGGATTTACTTCAATTGTTTCAGAGTTGAAGTAAAGGGATTGTAAAGGTTTTGCCTCTTCTTTTGATATGAAGAAAGCTCGAGTGGGTGATATAGAGATGGATAAAAATATTGATTTCATTGCAGCAACTACTCATCTTCCCTTTGAGAGAGAGAAATGGTCTAAAAATTGTGCAATGTGTGACATTCCCTCGAAGAAACTTACAATTAGTAATGTTTGTGGATATCATGTGAAAGGTATGTTTGATTTCCTCTCTGAAATATAAATGGTGTAGTTTAGTGCTTTTGTTGCATCTTATGTCACTTATGAAGAGTGAAATAGTATGGTTTTTATTTATAACAAAAGGTTCTTAATGGCATTTCTCATACATAAACATAATTTTCCCATTTATCTATATAAATTCCAAACTAAAATGTCCTGCAAATACCAGTCACTTCGTAAGAACTCTGAAAGATCACTTTTTCATCACAATTTAACCTATATTCTAGTTAGACACCATTTGGGGGCATAACCCTTCATTTGACAGTCCTTTTCAATCACCATATCATCATTCAATATAGAATGATTGTGAATAATTAGTTCATGAAGAAAATCCTTGTGTTTCAAATGATAATAATGTCAAAACTCTCAGACCTACTGGTGTTCACTTAACTAGAAGCATGAACAAGTGTACTATTGTCTGACATATGGAATGAAAATAGGAATTTAAGGATAAAAGAGAAGTGAAACCCTCTAGGGTAAGTCTTTGGGCCAAAATTTTACCTAAAGAACCTACACATGAAGAAGAGATCAATCAATCAGAACAAAGCCCTCAATCTAAAGTTAAGATTAAACAAATTCAGAGGAAAATTTCGTGAACAAGGTGAAACATACAATTAAATACTCCTAGAAATGATGAGTCTTTCCATATTGAGCCTCATCCTGAAATCTTGCCAAAAAGAAATAGCCCGCGGGTCCAAGATAATTTTGGATTTCTGTGTTGATGTCGATCGTTGTGATGACAGACCTCCGATCGACATCCATTCAAATGAGGATACATTAAGAACATGTATTGGTACCAGCAATACTTTCTCATTGTCCCATGTCTTAAAAAGTGTATTAGTCAACTTTTCCATGAAAATAAGAAACTAAACACTTCAATTCAAGCTAAGGAAAAACACAGGGAACATAAATCTATGAGTACTAAAAATAAATCTCAGTCTAAAGATATACATATTATTATCAGGTCATTGATGGTCAAAGTAGTTATATCTTCTAAAGAAGATGGTTATGATCCTAATAAATAATGACTTTTTTTTATCTATGATTTATATTTTTCAAGTTTTCAAGGTATGTGTCTATTTTATTTATTTACTACATTTAGAAGAGGGGGAAATACAAAATCCATGATCATGTACCAACCCTATCTTATTGTCCAAATAAATGTCTAATTTAAGTCTTCTTGGTTCTAACAAGTTCTCCATATTCACTAGATGATGACCTTAGATTTCATAATGGATGATAACTAAGGTATAAGGGAGAGAAGTCATAAAGAGGGAATCTAGGTCATAAAGGAGAGAATTCATGCCCTAAATGATTACATTGTACATTTTCTTATTACATTCATATGCATGTTTGTTTGAGAATAATCTTCTCACACTGTTAATTTAATTATTAACAATTATTAGGTGAATGTTAGAGATTTAGCCTCCATGGAATATGCTAGAATAGTCATAGTAGTATTCACATATCAACGGTTAAGATTTATCTCCAAGTTAATTATGCTATTTTAGATAATTAATGTCGAATTGTTTAATTATAGAAAAAATCATATGAACATATATCATATTGAACATGTGGTATTGATAAGCCATCTTATTGGCCCGTGCTATTGTAAGAAGAGATATTTACTTGAGTTAAGAATTTCCATGGTAATGTGGGGATAGAAATTTAAAATAAATTTATAATTTAGTTAAATTTTATGATTATTTTTATCTTGGTAATATGAGATTTATAATGGTGTAAGTGTTTGGATGCTTATCATGGATTAATGCATATAGAAGTCATTTAATCTATATGGTTTCACTAGTTAAAAAAGAAAAAAACGGCTAAAAGTTCTTATTATGGGGGGTGTAGTCATGTTGAGTTGTTTCTTGTTATACAACATTGATGTGAAACACAACGTCAACCATAGGAAAAGAAAATGTAACCTTTTGATATTTTTGGTAGGCACCAGTTTATATATAAATACAAAAGTGTTCTCAAAATGACAATGAATCTACTCTATAGTGGACATGCATAACATGCAAATATTTTTTTTCCACTGGGAAAATCCGTAATTTTCATTAATAAGGAAAATTACATATTGTAGATGCTTTACGCATATGCTGAGGTCACTATACACAGTGTACCTTTTAGTTACAAAAAGACTCTATATATGTTCTTCTGTTCAGATGTACCACGCAGGGCAGTCTGCTAAGGCTGTATAAAGTTGTTTACAAAATGCCTTCCGGGTAATACCTTACTGTTTCAAAAAGAAAATGCTATACAAAAACATCTCTGTCATGAACATGATATTCTTCAGTTTATTTATTGTCCCGGAGCAGGCTGGTAACTCGGATCAATGTATGGTCGATGGTAATATTTGTATTCGTGCTCGCCTTGTACTTCTGTGATCTCCCATACACCTCTGTCCATCATCGTGGCCTCCTTGGATAGTTTATCAGCGCCTTCGTTATGTTCCCTGTAGATATGTGAACATGTGATGTTATTAAAAGCTGCTTTGAGTTCTAAAACCTCATTTAAGATAATGCTGAGTGTGTGGATGTGACAAGCAGATATGCCATTGAACCAATTTATGATAATTTTGAATCCCCAAATATATTGATGCTAGTGCAATGATGACCCAATGAAAAATGCAGTAAGTGACGGAGTGTGATGAGCTCAACATAGTTGTTTGTTCCAGTGCCCAGTCCAGCTTTTACTTTGTAGATATGATTCTCAGATTTGTGAATGATAAATCCGCCCCCACAGCCCTGTAGGTTTGCAGCGCCGTCAAAGTAAGCCCATGGTGTGTTTTGATCAATGCATGAGGGAGGTTGTGGGTGGTGTGATTTAGGAGGGGGATCTGGTAATTCTCTATATGCAGCAATGATACCGGCCTCCACCATTGGCCAATGAACAGGTTTATCATCGAAAATAATGCGATTTCGCATAACATGCAAATATACTTGTATATGTCAAGTACATAATCTATGGTATAGTGAAATGGAGTAATATTTTAAATCATATTGTGCTCTAGAATAAATTATATTTGTTTTGAAAAATACAAGGATGCAAGATTGGAGAAAAGTTTTCTATAAGGAATACATTCTCTAAACTAAGAAATTTCTTTCTCACCTTCTAGGATAAACTTTTTGTTGTTCAATATTGTATAAAAACTAAAAGAAAACCACAAAAAAAGAGCAAGACAAAGTAAGAAGCAAAAAAAAAAAAATCAAAATTCTTTCTACACTTTCAACCATACAAAGCAAAGTGTTCATGTTATATGAGAAGACTCTATACTAAAAAAATTAAACACACAAATCCATATCATTAACAAAAGTGGTAAACATCGGAGTATTCACTGTAAAATATATTTTTCAAATATGTAAACCCTTTAGTATTAATGTAGCTTTAAACTATTTAAAATTCTATTTAAATTATCAATATTAAAAAAAATAACACACTTTTAATAGAAATTTAGGTAATAGCACAATTATATTAATTAAGGGACTAGTGTATGTTAATACATTTCAGATGGTAAAATTTAAAAAATTATGAAATTAACTATTTTATTATTATTAGTATTGTTGTTATTATTATTATATGTTAAGCATATATTTATTTCAGGAAGCATGGAAGAGGACTTTTATCAATGAATATTTATATCAACATTACTAAGGAGTTTCTTAATCTATAAATAGGGAATGCTACAATACCATGGGCGAATCATGGCTCCCGAAAAAACCATAACTCATTAAGTATGAAACTCGATCATATCATATTTTGTTAATTAATCAATTTGATTAAAAAGATAAAAAGAGCATAACTACCTTGCACATAAACCTGAGTCCTTGAGTTGCATATACCACTAAAAAAGTCATAGAATATTTAAAATAAATTTATAATTTAGATAATTTTATGATTATTTTTATATTGGTAATGTGATATGTATGATGGGGTAAGGTTTTTATGATTATCATGGATTAATGTGTATACAAGTCATTTAATTTATATGGATGCACTAGTTAAAAAAGAAAAAAAATTCTAAAAGTTCTTATTATGGGGGGTATAGTCTTATGATGTGAAATACAACATCAACCATGGGTAAAGAAAATGTAACGTTTTGATATTTTTAGTAGACATCACCTTATGTAGATATACAAAATTGTTCTCAAAATGACAATGAATCTACTCTATAGTGGACATGCATAGCATGCAAATATATTTGTATATGTGGAGTACATAATGTATGGTATAGTGAAATAGAGTAATCTTTTAAATCATATAGTGCACTAGAATAAATTTTTTGTTTGTTTGAAAATACAAGGATGCAAGATTGGAGAAAAGTTTTCACTAAGGAATACATTCTCTAAATTAAGAATTTTCTTTCTAGTCTTCTAGGATAAACTTTTGATTGTTCGATATTGTATAAAAAATAAAAATAATTAACATAATATATCTAAAATTACAACCACAAAAAAAGAGCAAGACAAAGTAAGAAGCAAAAAAAAAATCAAAATTATTTCTACACTTTAAACCATACAAAGCAAAGTGTGCATGTTATTTGAGAAGACTCTATACTAAAAAAATTTAAACACAGAATCCAATAACCAAAAGAAGATAAATTATCTCACTCTCCATATCATTAACAAAAGTGGTAAACACTGGAGTATTCACTATAAAATGTATTTTCAAGTATCTAAAACCTTTAATATTAATGTAACTTTAAAATATTTAAAATTTATTTAAATTATCAATATTAAAAAAAATAACACACTTTTATTAGAAATTTAGGTAATAGCACAATTATATTAATTAAAAGACTAGTGTATGTTAATACATCTCACAATGGTAATATTTAAAAAATTATGAAATTAACTATTTTATTATTATTTTTATTATTATTGTTATAAGTTAAGCATACATTTATTTCAAAAAGCATGGAATAGGATTTTTATCAATGAATATTTATATCCACTTTATTAAGGAGTTTCTTAATCTATAAATAGGGAATGCTATGATACATGGGCCAGAGTCATGGCTTCTCAATATCACATGCCGAAAAAACCATAACTCATTAAATATGAAACTTGCTCATATGATATTTTGCTAATTAATCAGTTTCATTAAAATGATAAAAAGAGCATAACTACCTTGCACGTAAATCTGAGTCCTTGAGTTGCATATACCACTAAAAAATTCATAGAACATTTAATGGTCCTACCATAAATTTAATAATATTTAATAATTAAATTAAATTTTAGGAATCCCTATTCTATTTTAAAAGAAACATATTTATTGATGTAATTAATTTTGACTTCATCTTAACTTTGAGTTACCAATAACATTTGAAAGAGTAAACGTATAATTTGATATAAAAAGCCTTGTTATTTTCGAATTTAAAAATGCACATCAAACTTAAGAGTAAATCTATTACCATTGAAACCTAAACAAAGACATGTAAAAAATATATTGAAACCTAAATGAAAATATGCTATATATATTATTGAATACATAAAAATGAAAGAAATAGATAAATGTAATTAGCTCTCTTCCGTCACTTATAGTAACA
Source organism: Pinus tabuliformis (assembly GCA_031772625.1). Taxonomy (NCBI): domain Eukaryota; kingdom Viridiplantae; phylum Streptophyta; class Pinopsida; order Pinales; family Pinaceae; genus Pinus; species Pinus tabuliformis. The sequence continues at coordinate 565,841,039 of CM062811.1, read as the reverse complement.
TTGAAGAAGTATTAATTGTTAATAATAGAAAGCACAAAACAAAAATAAAACTTAAACTAACCTATATCGCATAAGTGTAAAATATAATATCCCATAATTTTTTTTTTTTTATTTTTCAATTGAAAAATAAATAAAATTTAAAGAGATTAATTTGATTATATTGATATCGAAGGTAAATAAAGAAGGTCAATTATATTAAATGAATTACGAGAGAAATAAAAAACTATAACGAGCTGTCAATTACATTGAATGCGTTAAGACAAATAGAAAAATATAACAGCTAGAAATAACGAGCTGTCTCTATACGAAATAGTTAACCATGTAATATCAATTGAATTGCTAACAGCTACAAGAAGTGGACGAGAAAATATAACGAGCTGTCTCTATACGAAATAGTTAACCATGTAATATCAATTGAATTGCTAACAGCTAAAAGAAGTGGACGAGAAAAGGCGTGGGCCAACATTACAGAATGTATTATTTACCGAAAATTAAAATTCAAAAACATTCCAAATTTGCACAGACGCGGATACATGACATGGTTCTGGTTCTGTAGAAAATTTCTTGGAAAGCATTTCCAAGGAAAAGAAAAAGAAACCTAAACTGTTTGTACAAAAATTTCAAGAAAAGCATCTCAGGCTTTTTTGAGGTAAACTTTGCTTTAACGGATCACAGCTTTTTTGACATTCGAGCGATGGCCGAGAATCTCTATGTCGTTTTGAAATAGATGACATTCTTGTGGGCTGCATTTATATGGGAACGAATACAGATGATAAATAGAACTATGGCCTGGAATCCGGATTCGCAACAGCTGTTTCAAATCCACCACTCATAAACACTCCTATATGACAATGTTTGAGTTAATCCCTTGTAGCGTATCTATCTGACGGATTCGACTCTCCATCACACGTAAATGTTCGACTATCCATCACACGTAAATGATTCTGGTATACCTGAAATGATTCTGGTATACCTGAATGAGAGAGATTGATTTAATTTTTGAAATTTCATTAACATAGCTCGATTTCTGTAAATTGAATCGTCTACATAGATCATCCATCATTCCACAGAAATCGAAATCGAGATCGAGCTAATGTGTTTAATGATTAGGCTTCTCATGTGTATGAACCTTTGGGTTGAGTTTCATTTCTGACCCCGATTTCTTTCTTGACAAGTTCATCATTAAAAGACAGCCTGGAGCAGAAGGTGAAGTATAAAAAAAATCCGGATCAAGTCAGAACATCAATGCGAATTGGGTATGGGATGTTACACTATACCGATTCCTGAATCTTTTGAAAAGGTGCAGACATCTCCCCAAGGTTCTCAGAATGGATGGAGATTTAAGAAGACTGTGCCGGGTGGTGTTGACCTTACTAATGGATTTCAAAAGATGACAAAATCTCCACAATTTTATGTTCGAGAGATGGAAATTGAAAAATACTGTGCCTCCTCCACAACAATATTATGTGCAGATGACTATGCAACTAGTAATGAACAAAACCCAATTGACTCGACAGAGTCGTAACTTCCATTCACAATCCCTCCTGTCATAGGTGATGACCATCTTGGAAGATGCCAACCGCCGCCACTCGGAGCATTTTTGTAGACAATAAATTCCTTAGAGCCTGCGGTCCATGTTGTTGTGAACTCATCTGTGACAGGTATCTGGGCGGTGGCCACGGGGAGCGGTAAAGTGGGTGACATTGAAGATGGGAGCGGTGTCTCAGACTGGATTTGGATTTGGACGGACTCCCTCCAATCAATCTGAATTTTCTGAATCTGTTGAATTTGAAAGCCAAGAGAGGGACACATCCTCCATCGTATCATTTGTCTTGCCAGTAAATTTATTTTCCAACTCTTTGTATTCGATCACCTTGACTATAGGTTAAAGATAATCATTTAATTTCATTGATATAGCTCCATTCTGTCGTATTTTTGAGCGCTTATTTTCCTCTTTTAAAATTGAATTGCAATGGATTTTTGGTCTGATTTTCTTTGTTTTTAAAATTAAATCTCAAATCCTTTGCATCGATGGATCCCTCGAGAGAAACACGGCCTTCCAATCAGGTTGTTGGACCATCTCATCTCCCTGACAAAACATTTCAACAATGGTGGAAGATGCCATTGGGAGGGTTTTCCTCGGGAAGAAATTAATCATAGCGGGTGGATTCATCTATGAGAGGTAACCATTTCTGGACTTGCGGGGTTTTATAAAATCAATGTCCATTTTATCATAAATGTGTTTGCTGTTTTGAAAATTTATAATAGTTTGGTAAATTCTTTTAATAAACACTCAAATAAAAGTTACAAAATTCTTATTAAACTGTTATAAATTTCTTAGCGTTTAGGGTTTAGGGCTTGGGGTTTAGGATTTAGGGTTTAGGTATGGGCATTTAGGTTTTATAAAAATATAGTAAATTCTTTTAATAAACTCTTGAATAAAAGTTATAGAACGCTTTTAAAAATGTTATAAAATGCCTCCTATTTAGGATTTAGTTTAGAGAGTTTAGGGTTTATTGCCTATAAACTAGTTGTACATACAACCATTCTTCTGGACAACATTATGACTTTCTTGAGTATGGATCATAGACTTTAGTAAGATTATTTAATTTTTTTTTTTTCAAATCCTTATATTTTGGTGTATGTTGTGAATGGAGATACTTTGTTCTCTATCTTTAAGTTGAATATGACAACAAAATTTATCAAGTAAAAGGGTTTAGTTAGTACCAATTAGTTAAAATTTGAATAGAATATTGATTAGAACATAAATAAATTTTCTACTCCAAATTATATTCTTTTTTCAATTATTGTAATGCTTAAGATGGACCAACGAATCTCCAAAATTTGTTGTTCGAAAGTATTACTACGGAGGTGTTAATAATTTATTTTTTTGTCTAACCTAGAAATGATTATTTATCTCAATTTATTCCTAGACATGTCCATATTGAAACAATCCTTGCAATTATCATTATCTTGCATAACCAAATCCTAATTCAAATTATTAGAGAAAGGTTATATTACATGGTCTATTAACAAAATATAAAATGGTATGCATAATATTTTTATGCATGATATTCTCTACATATGACTAATTCTTAAAATATTATAATAACTATTGAGGCTAATTAATAATAATATAAAAAATTATATATTTCTAGTTGTTTTCAACTAGGATTAAAACTTTGCATCAACACTAAAAATATTTTATACTAATAAATAAATAATATTTTTGTTTTTATTAGTTATCAATAAGATTATAATAATAAACTATATTAGTTAATATAAATATAGAATATACCATTTTGTATTTAGGCCAATCTAATTTTTAATTTAATATTATTGTATTATGAATCACCCTTAACAATGGAAAGGAATATTGAAGGAATAAAATATCTCGCAAAGACAGTCATAAAAAGTAAAACACTAAATATAAATAATATTATTTATAATAGAATAAATATTCTTTAAAAATTATTTGAAAGAAAAGTTATAGTCTTACTTATAGAGGAATTCGATTTTTCATTAGAATCCATCAATACAATTCAAAGCAATATTGTGATCTTTTATTGTTTCAAATTAGCTAAAAAAGATTCAGTGAAAAGGCCATTTTTTCTATTAGTTAGACTACGTGAAAAAAACACTTTATTATCAAATTTTCAAAAATATTTATTTTATATATTTTCAATTTTTTCCAACTTTAGCCATAATGCTAATTGAATATTCAATCCATACTTACTTTGACATCATAAAATAGAGCAAAAATAAGTTTTATATGCTATTGTCTATATTCCTTTCTATTATCCTCTTTATAAACACCATTACGCATGCACATTACCATTTTCTGTAGTGACTAACTTAGACAAATGGATTCCATGGAATGTTTTTCTGTTATGATAATGTACCATCAATGGAGAAGGATTTTATTTATGATGTACTCCGTTGAATAAGAATTTTACCATTTGTTTCATATATATATATATATATATATATATATATATATATATATATATATATATATATATATAGCATGGATGTAGGTTACACATTTTGACAAGAAAGGGGGTGTTTAGGTGAAAAAAAGCATGCAATCAAGCAGTTTAACAACCTGTAAGTAATCGATCAAGCTCCTTGAGTGCTAAGAAAATAGATAATTTATTAACACATTTAAATTGAAAATTTATGCCTAGCTTTTAAGCTCTCAATGTTGACCCTCGATTGGGCTTTCGAGGTCTTAAAATACACATTTCAAGTACCCCTTATATAAAAAAAATTGCACCAGCTTTATGTACCCTAGTGAAATTAGGGAAAAAACTCTCCTTAGGTGGTGGATTGGATCATGTTTGATTGATGAAGGAATATTCTATCCAATGGCATATGAGTTTGAAATTTTCTAATTCATATGGCATTTTTCATCTATTTTCTCTTAAACATAATGCTTCATTTCGTTTTGACAAATTTAAAGAGGCTAGATGAAAAAACAATAACAATTAATTTTCAAAACAAAAAAAATTAAAAGACTACCACTATCTTAGTTTACTCTTCATGTAATAGTTGAAAAAAAACTTATGGGAACATACCTGTAATCAAGGAAATCTTCTCCTCTAGTATCAACACAATCTGCTCCTCCATTTCTCCTCTTGAATTTGGTTCACGAGAATGAGAATCGATTCATCAATGGTATAGCCCTTTATAAATGATGTAATTAATGGTAGATGTACGGATATAAAGTTTATTGAAGTTGCCTTTTGTGTATAAATAATTATAAAACCATGAGTGTCTATGGAGGATTTTGTGGGTGAATTTTTTTCTACAAAACCAAAAGGAAATACATTGGAGAAATTAGTTTAAATAACAACCTTTTTTTAGAAATTAAGGCAAATCACCTACAAAAATTATGGACTCTAAACATAAAGGTTAACTGAGCATTTGGTCATTGTATAGGGATAGGAAATCTTGTTTCTATGAATTTTCTTTTTATTTTAATGGGAGATAATGCTATAACATATAAACATTTTAAATTAATATTTGGGATAAGTATTCTTAATGTTAATTGAGTGTTTGGTAATTGTATAGGGATGGGAACTCTTGTTTCTATGAATTTTCTTTCTATTTTATGGGGAGATAATGGTATAACATATTAAATTCATATTTGCAATAATTATCCTTAACCATTATTTCAAAAAATCAACCCCCAAAGTTTTGAACCCTCGAATTTCAACTCTCGTAAAAGAATTTCCCCTAAAATTTTCTCAGCATTAATGAAGACTATAAATTAATTCAAAAGAGTAATTTACAAGAGAAATGTTTTCTAGAAAAGTGTAGACAATGAATTCCAAAGATTAATTTACAAGAGAAAGGTTTTGTAGAAAAGTGTACACTTCAAGACATGGCTACCACAAATTAAAAATTAAACTGTATATTTAATTAAAGTGTAGTTTTCTCCAACCATTAGATACATAAATTGTAATAATGGAAGTGTAATTTTTAAATCATAAGACCAAATTTTGGGGATTTTCCAAAAAAAATTATTACAGTTCCCAAAAATTAAGAAAAAAAAATTCAAGAGGGAAAAGAGAGCATGATCGATGTATTGGGATGTAAAGAAAATACACAAGCCTCATCTATTAGATATGACAATCATTATTCGTATGAAAACTTAGAAAATGGAAAGGAGACTACTGAACACTTAAATGTGGGTTGTTCTGTGCAAATTAATCTCAATAGCATGATATAAGGGCTAGTGAAATAAAGATCTCATTTTAAACCAAATGAGAAGGGATAAATGGCTACCATAAATCCTTGTCCTTGAAAATTGGGGTTAATGGAAATTAGTAGCTCGAGCTATTTTATTTTTTGTAGATCTCCCTTGAAATAAAGCTATGCTAACCTCTATACCAAATTTTCTAATAAAATAATTTTGCGGCTACTATTAATAATGCACTATGATACAAAAAAGTATTCCATTCAAAATTTGTAACCCTTAAATTTTGTCAAGGGGTAAATTTCACTGCTGAAATTTTCCACTAAGATTTTTTTTTAAATATTCATGAAAAAAAATATTACTATAGATAAACACAATATGACTTGTAATACAGTTATAATTTAGTTAATTTCTATGTATTTTTAATTTATATGGCTTCCCTAGTTTGTTAATTTAATGTTAATCTTTTCTTTTAACTTAAATTGAAAACAAATTCCAAAATAGATATGCCTATAATTATGCTAATGGAATGCATTGGAACATTCATTGTAACATTTTAATCTTTAAAAATGCTTCAAATTCTTGGCCAAGGTATCAGATTTAAACATTAAAGAAATTTCATGTACTTGAATGACTATATTTGTGCATGGAGGAAATCTTCCTAAATGTATTACTCATCATTTAATAGTAGGATATTATGTATGTGAACATATATGTTCTTGATTCATGAGACTGTAGCTTTCATTTCTGACAGTGGAGAAGAGAGTGAGAATTTAATATCTTAATTTAAGGCATGAACCTTAAACTAAATTACTTATCTCCACCTCCAACTCCATCACCTACTCCCCTCCTCCACCTCAACATCCACCTAAACCACCTGCTCCCCCTCCTCATCCACATCCACCTCCTCCTCTCCTCTACGTCTACCTCCACCACCTTCTCCTCCTCCTCCTCCACCATCACCTCCAGCTCCTCCTCCTCCACCACCTCCACCGCCTCAAACTCAAACCCCTCCTACACCTCCACCCCCACCTCCCCCTCATACTCTTTCTCCTCCTCCACCTCCACCTCCACCTCCTCTTCCCCCACCTCCACCCCCACCTCCTCCACCACCTTTGCCTATGTCTCTGCCTCCGCCTCCACCTGCACTTCCTACACCACCACCTCATCCTCTTCATCCACCTCCACCACCACTTCCTCTACAACTTCCTCGAACTCCACCTTCATCTCCTCCACCTTATCCTCCACCTCCACCTCCGCATCCACTACCACCTCTACTACCTCCTTCTCAACCCCCTTTTCCTCCTCCACCTCCACCTCCACCACCTACTAATCCAACTCAACCTCCACCTTCACCTTCACCTCCTCCTCCACCTCCAACTCCACGTCCACCTCCTCCTCCTCCTCCACCACCACCTCCACCTATATCTTCGCCACCTCCTACTCCACCACCACCTTCACCTCCACCACCTCAACCTTCACCCTGTCATCCACCTCCACCCTCTCAACCCCCTCCTCCTCCTCCACCTCGACCTCCTCCTCCTCGTAATCCACCTCAACCTCCACATCCACCTTCACCTCCTCCTCCACCTCCAACTCCACATCCACCTACTCCTCCTCCTCCTACTCCACCTCCATCTTATTCTCCTCCTCCACCTCCTCTATTGCCACATATATCTCCACCACCACCTCAACCTCCACCCTCTCATCCACTTCCTCCTCATCCTCCTCCACTTCCACCTCCACAACCTCCTGCTCCACCTTTCCTTCCTCCTCCTCTGCCACATCCCCTTCCTGCTCTGCCTTCTCCTCCACTAGCACCACCTTCATCTCCACTTTCACCTCCTGTACCTCTTCTTATAGATATAAATTCATCTCCACTACCTCCACCTCAACCTCCTCCTCTATAATATCCACCTACACCACCTCCACCTCCAACTCTTCCACCACCTCCACCTCCGGCTCTGCCTGCTCTTCCAGCTTTCCCTTAGGCCTTCACCACCACCTCCTCCTCCACTATCTCCCCATCCCTCTTTTCCTCCCCTTCCAGTGGTACCTCCTCCTCCACCACCACCACCACCACCTCCACCTCCACCTCCACCTCCACTTTCACCTCCTCCATCTCTTCTTCGAGCTAAACATTCACCTCCACTACCTCCACCTCCAACTCCTCCTCCATGATATCCACCTACATCATCTCCTTCTCTGCCACCTCCACCTCCACCTCCTCCACCACTTTCACCTCCACAACATCCACCCCCTCCTCCTCCAACTCCAGTTTCACCTCCTCCACCATCACCTCCTCCTCCTCCTCCTCCTCCTCTTCCACCTCCACCCACACCTCTTCCTTCACCATATTCTCCACCACCTCTTCCTCCACCTCCAACTCTACCTCCTCCTCCACCTCTTCCTCCTTCTCATCTTCCTCCACCTCCACCTCCTCCTCCTCCACGTCCACCTCCTCCATCTCCACCTCCCGCTCAACCACTACAACTACCTCCTCCTCCTCCTCGACCACCTCCTCCAACACCATATCCTCCACCTCCACCACCACCTCCACATCCACCACGGCCTCCTCCTCCTCCTCCTCCATCTCCACCTCCACCACCTCTACCTCCTCGACCAAGACTTCCACCTCCTCCACCTTTGTCTCCGCCTCCGCTGCCACCTCCACCTCCACCTCCTCCACCTTTGTCTCTGCCTCCACCTCCACCTCCACCTCCACCTCGCTCTCTTCCTCCTCCTTCATTGCCACCTCCACCTCTGCCTCATCAGCCTCCTCCTCCACCACCACCACCACCAACCCCTGCTCCTCCACCTCCACCTCCACCCTGGCCTCCTCCTCCTCCACCTCCACATCTGCATCCTACTCCTCCATCTCCACCTCCACCACCTCCTCCGCCTCCTCCTCCACCTCTAGCTTCTCCACCACCTCTACCTCCACCTCCTCCTCCATCACCTCAAACTCCACAACCTCCTCCACCAACACCACCACCTCCCCCTCCACCTCCGCTACCTCCTCCACCACCTCCACCTCCACCTCAATAACTATTTATAATACTTATTGATTCATTTTTCAGTGATAATTCATATATCAATATATACATGATAATATAACAAATAATATGCATAAAAAAATTGCAATATAAATAAGTAATTATGAGAACAATAATTTAATTAAAAAAATTGTAAAATTTATATAAATAATATCAAAAATTGTTGAGAAAAATACACCCAACTCAATATTAGAACTTTTTAAAATCAATAAATTAATTATATAAAATCACAAAAAACACAATTACCATAAATTAATTATATAAAATCTTTAAAAATAAAACTAAAAAAAAGCAAACATGGAAACCCCAATAACATACAAACGCAAAACACAAAGAAACTTCATAAAACCTACGCTGGTCATAAGTGTGTTCCATCGTACTTAGTGGAGGTTATTGTTATGTTGTGTTCTATTTTCCTCCCGGATGCCCCTGCGGCTAGAGCTAACAGTTGTTTGCAACATATGGGGCGTTTTTTTCTCCACAGTATATATATAATATAATTTTTATTTTTTCAAGAACTAATGCTATTGTATTTATATACTGAATAAATTGATTTTCCTTTTATTGTCGAAAATAATAATTTAGTTTCTTGATAATCACTCCATTGATTGGAAATAAAAAATTACAAACCCTAACAACATAAAGAAATTTTAAAACACAGAAACTTGACAACAAGAAGATCAAATCTAGTACCTGCTTGGGCCGGAGATAGACACAGTTGCCGACTATGAAAACCTGTATGGATTCATGAAGTGATTTGACAGGTTCCATGGGATCTTCCATTCCCGCAGACTTCATGCAAATCTTCAATAATTGCTTCCGAGAAATGCAGGAGCCCATGTAATCTTTTTATTAGAAAATCGATCTGCATGATTACGTCCTCGGCAGATATGTTCAGACACAGGTGGTCCCTCCCATATGTATCTGTCGGACATGGCATTACGCGAGTATAATCACTCGCCACCTTTGCAGAAACGATAAATTGAACTTATACTCGCCACCTTTGCAGAAACGACAAATTGAACGTGTTGAGGCGAGCAGGCTCGCACGATACAGAAGCACCAACATTATGTATCGAACGCACGACCTTCGTATATTTAGCCTGATGCTCTCCCGACAAAGATACGGAGGAGCCTGGATCGAACACACGACCTTGATATATTCAGTCTTTCAATACATAGACGACAACATTGTGGATCGATTTGGGCACATCTTGAATAATCGAAGAGATTCCCATTGTAAAATCCTCTTGAACAATGAGGAAAAGGGCTGTAATTTTTCTACACGCTCCTAACGAAATGTTAGGGTTGAATTCAAGAAATATTAATTACAAAAGCAGAAAAAAGCAAAAAGTTGCCTAAATTTAAAAAGTTACTTAAATTTAGAAAAAGAATATTAATTACATTTTTAGAAAGTTACTTAAATTTAGAAAAGCAATATTAATTACATTTTGAAAACACCACAAAAAAAATGTTAAATTAAAAAAGTAACAAACCAAAATAATTAACTTTTAAATTTAAAAAATGGAAAATAAAAAATTAAAAGCTAAATTAAAAAAAACATTTAATTTTTTTTAGCTAAACCACTGGTAATTTCAAAATTAGAATGATTGAGTGTTGATGAAAAAACAAAAAAAATTAAATTAAATTTTAAAATAACATTATTTGTTTTTAAATTAAAAAATTGGCAGTTTCAAAGTAAAACATAAAATATAGAACCCATTTCTACATAAATTGTAGCTTGAAATTCACATATAGTAACTTTTTTATAATTAATAATTTAGAATATAACTTAAATGTTGAAGAACAATAAATTCAATAAAATTTACTTCACATATAACCCTATAAACTTGTTGTGCATAGACTTTAGTCTGAGTATTTAATTTTTTCTTTTTGACATCTTTATATTTAAGTGTTTTTTTTGTCAATGGAGATACCTTGTTCTCTATATTTAAGTTGAATATGACAACCAAATTTATCAAGTAAAAGGGTTTAGTTGGTACTAATCATTTAAACCTTGAATAGAATATTAAAGAGAACATAAATAACTTTTCTACTTCAAATTATATTGTTGTTTCAATAATTGTAATGCTTAAGATGGACCATCTAATCTCCAAAGTTTATTGTTCTCAAGCATTACTATGGAGGTGTGAATCACTTATTTTTTTTGTCTAACCTAGAAATGATTACTTATCTTCAATTTATTCCTAGACATGTCCATATTGAAACAATACTTGCAATTATCATTATCTTCCTTACTCAAATCCTAATTCAAATTATTAGAGAAATTCTATTATTACATGTTCTATTAACAAAATATAAAATGGTGTGCATAATATTTTTATGCTTGATATTCTCTATACATATAGAATAATTCTTAAAATATTATAATAATTATCTACACTAATTAATAATAATGTAAGAAATTATATATTCAGAGTTGTTTTCAATTAGGATTAAGACTTTGCATCATCACTAAAAATATTTTACACTAATAATAAATAAATAATATTTTTGTTTTTATTAATTATCAATAAGATTATAATAGTAAATTATATTAGTTAATATAAATATAGAATATATCATTTTGTATTTAGCCCAATCTAATTTATAATTTAACATTATTGTATTATGAACCACCCTTCACAGTGGAAAGCAATATTGACGGACTAGAATATTAAGGAGAGATCATCATGAAAAATAAAACACTAAATATAAATAATATTATTTCTAAAATAATATATATTATTTAAAAATTAGTTGGAAAAGAAAGGTACAGTCTTACTTATAGAGTTATTGGCTTTTTCATTAGAATCCATCAATACAATTTCAAGAAATATTGTGATCTTTCATTGTTTCAAATTAGCTAGAAAAAATTCAGTGAAAAGGCCATTTTTTCTATTAGTTAGACTACGTGGAAAAAAAAACCTTCATCATCAAATTTTCAAAAATTATTATTTTATATCTTTTCAATTTTTTCTAGCTTCAGTGATAATGCTAAATGAATATTCAATCCATACCTACATTGACATTATAAAATAGAGTAGAAATAAGTGTTATATGTTATTCTCTATATTCCTTTCCATTATCCACTTTATAAACACCATCATGCATGCGCATTACCATTTTTTGTAGTGATTAACTCAAAGAAATGGATTCCATGGAATGTTTTTCAGCTATGATGATGAACCATCAATGGAGAAGGATTTTGTTTATGATGTAGTGTGGCTCAATAAGAAATTTACCATATGTTTCATAGTTCTATATATATATATATATAGCATGTATCAAGGTTACACATTTTGGCAACAGAGGGAGTTTCTAGGTTAAAGGAAATATTCTCCTCCAGTATCAACACAATATTCTCCTCTTCTCCTCTTGAATTGGGTGTAGAAGAATGAAAATTGATTCATCAATGGTATAACCCTTTAGAAATGATGTAATTGATGAAATAGGTATGTTTACAAAGTTTATTGAAGTTACTTTTTGTACATAAATAACCATAAAAGCATGAATTCTATGGGAGATTGAAAAATAATTCCATGATCAAAACACATGTGTGAAAGCATTGCCATAAAACCCTAATTTTATTATGTCCAAGGAAATTATTTTAAGTAACAACATTTTTTTTAAATTAAGGAAAATCACTTACAAAAATTACGAACTCTAAACATAAAGGTTAATTGAGTGTTTGGTCATTGTATAGGGACGGGAACTCTTCTTTCCTTGAATTTTGTTTTTATTTTATGGGGAGATAATGGTATAACATATAAGAATTTTAACTTAATATTTTGGATAATCATCCTTAATCATTGTTTCAATAAAAAAATCAACTCCAAAGTTTTGAACCCTCGAATTTCAAGTCTCCTTTCCTTATGCATTCAGGGTTTATAACACTTTAGTAAATTATTTTAATAGACACTTAAATAAAAGATTGAAATGCTTTTTAAAATGTTATAAATTGATTAGTCTTTAGTTTTTACGGTTTGGGGGTTCAGGGTTTAGGGTTTCAGGTTTATGGTTCATGGCTTATAACAATTTAGTAAATGCTTTTAATAAACACTTAAATAAAAGTTACAAAACACTTTTTAAAATGTTGTAAAATGCTTAGGGTTTAGGTTTTAGGGTTTGTAACACCTAAGTAAATGCTTTTAATAAACACCTAAATAAAATTTATAAAATATTTTTAAAATTTTATAAAATACATAGGGTTTATGTTTTAGGGTTTCAGGTGTAGTGTTTGGGGCTTACGGTTTAGGTTTTATAACACTTTAGTAAATTATTTTTATGAACACTTAAACAAAAGCTACAAAATGACTTTTAAAATTTTATGAAATGATTAAGGTTTAGGGTATAGAGTTTATGGTTTTGGGTTTACTGTTTAGGGCTTAGATTTTAGGGTTTATAACAATTTAGTAAGTTATTTTAATAAAAAGTTAAATAAAAGTTACAAAATAATTTAAAAATTTTATAAAATGTTATAAAACACTTAAATGAAAGTTACAAAAAACTTTTTAAAATGTTATAAAATGATTAGGGTTTAGGGTTTCGGGTTTAGGATTTAAGGTTTAGGGTTTATAAGGGTTTAGTAAATGATTTTAATAAACACTTCAATAAAAGTTGCAAAACACTTTTTAAAATGTTATACAATGCTTAGAGTTTAGGATTTAGGGTTTAGGGTTTAGGGTTTCAAGTTTTGGGTTTAGAGTTTAGGGTTTAGTGTTTAGAGTTTATAACTCTTTAGTAAATTAGTTTAATAAAAATTGTAATAAAAGTTACAAAATGATTTTTAAAACGTTATAAAATGATTAGGGTTTAGGGTGGTTTAGAGGTTAGGGTTTATGGTTTATAAAGCTTTAGTAAATGGTTTTAATCAAGGCTTAAATAAAAGTTACAAAATTCTTTTTAAAATGATATAAAATGCTTCGGGTTTAGTGTTTACGGTTTGGCCTTTGGGATTTACGGTTTATGGTTTATGAGACCTTAGTAAATGCTTTTAATAAAGACTTAAATAAAAGTACCAAAATGATTTTTAAAATGATATAAAATGCTTAGGGTTTTGGGTTTTGGGTTTTGATTTTGGGTTTTAGGTTTATGGTTTGTGGTTTAGGTTTTAGGGTTTATAACACTTTATTAAATGCTTTTAATAAAAACTTAAATAAAAGTTACAAATGGTTTTTAAAATGTTATAAAATGCTTGGGATTTAGGGTTTAGGCTTGAGGGTTTTAAGATTCGGGTTTTGGGTTTAGAGTTTAGGGTTTAGGGTTTATAACACCTGAGTAAATGCATTTAATAAACACTTAAATAAAAGTTACGAATTGATTTTTAAAATTTTATAAAATGCTTAGTGTTTATGGTTCAGAGTTAAGCGTTTGAGGTTTATTATTTGGGATTTAGGGTTTTGAATTAGGATTTATAACACTTTCGTAAAAGCTTTTTGATGAGAACAACCCAAAACTATTTAGACTTTAAGCGATTAAATGATTGTATGAGTGTTTATATGATTGTATAGATATTATGGTTGTGATTACATGTGCGAGTATCAACCTTCAGATATTTCTGGAAAATGGTTATGTGGCAATCAATTACGCAATCAAGGTTGTGTACTCACCTCGGGTCGCGTTTCCCGCTCCTTCCTATGCCAAAACTCCTCCTCTATCGTTAACTTGGTCATTTTCATTGTGCTTGCCGATGGTTCATTCTGTTATGGCTCTAAGAGTTGGGTATGCCACTTTGCTCTAAGTTCTAGGAGTGCCTCTTGATATGCTTGCTAGTCCGATAGAATAACTTCTATGCTTGTTTCTTTATGCCTGTGTGGGTAGTCTCTAGACTAGTTCGTTGGGCAGTTTCGAATGTTCATACCGTCACCTGCGTAAGTGGTTCTCTGTACTTTTTCCGCTGTTGTCTCAGCAATTCGTTGGGTTTCAAGTTGTAGTTTGGTATGTCATGTTCTTGTTTGCAACCCAGTGGTTGTCTTTCATTCAGGGCTCGAAACGATGGCATCTTTCGGTCCTCAGCTTCAATGCAGATGGCCCCTCTCTCCTTGATTCAATTTCTTGTTTTCTCTCCTCAGCTCCTAACTTGTTTGCTCCTTCGTCTCCACAATTGGTTGAAACCCGTGGGTGGAAAGCTCGTCCTTTATTCTCGCTGCAATCCGTCAGGTAAGATAAATGCGATCTCTATTATTTATTTTTTATGCATTGTAATTTTGTTTTCCCTAACAATGTGGCACTAACACCTGTGCGTCAGCCTCTCTGTAGGTGTTGGGGGTTTGTTGTTGGATGTCTTGGCAATGGACACTTCGGTCTTTGTTTGGTAGCCTCCGTCAACATGAATTTTCTTCAGTCTTTGTTTTGTTCTTAGAATAGGCCTCTGGTTGTGAGGGTTTGTCACCCCTTGATGCTTGTCAAATGGATCTCGGCTCTAGGTAGTGTTCTGGTTGTCTGGGCTTCCACTGTGTGGTGATTATTGGTTGTAATTTGCTGTGTATAAAAGAAATTTTCAAAACCCTCTCCTAGGGTTTGTCGTCCACTGGCTTATATGTTTGTTGCTGTGTGTAAAACAAATTTTCAAAATCCTCACTTAGGGTTTGTCATCCGCTGGCTTATATGTTTGTTTGTGTTTTATCTTGTAATGCTACTATGTATTTTCATACGTTTGCTTTTGTAATTTGAAGAAAAAACTTCAGGAAAGAAGGTTGGGTTCGATTTACCTGAATGTCATTTATGTGCTTAAGCCGTCGTGTTCTTTTTAATCTGGATTCTATGCCTAGAAATGCAATTGTTACTTTACGACTATGCTTGTAATGTTTTCCACGAACAAGAGAGAGTGTTGTGGTTGCTCTGATAATTTGTTTGACGGTCAATTTCAAAAATAGAAATTTCTATTTGGCCTGTGGATGCTTGACCCATACTGGAATTTATTTGTATTGCTCCTATTCTATCAACGTTGTTTTCTTCAATGGAATTGTAAGCCCTTGTTCTAGCATTTGCTCTTCTGTCTCACTGTTAGGACTGTTTTTTCTGAGGAAAGGAAAGGAGAATTAAATACAATGGCCTGTGAATAGTATGTTGTCTGTTTAGATGTTCGTTCATTGGAAAGTACAATGAAAATACAGTAAGATACATAGATGGATTGAATTGTTTTCTCTCTTATTGTTATTATTAGAGTGCAGAAAGTGTTGAACCCCCGTACATGACTTTCACTGTTAAATTTATATGTTTTTGTTCACAGTTAATGAAACTACACAATTACTTTTTAGCTGTATACTTTACAGTTACATAGTTATTAAGCATTCGGTTCTGTCTTTATGACAAGATTTTCCATTTAGACACATTTGTCTTTTCCTTTTAGAATAACATGACAATTATTAATCCATGGTTTATTAAAAACAAACAAGTAATAACCCTAACTGATCAAACTACCTTTGAATAATTTAGAGATTAAGATAAAAACAAAAATCCTGCCTCCTATTCTGACAAACTAACATAAAAGACAAACAAAATGTTAACTCAACTTTTCAACCTCACAGAGACAGACACCCAGTTATGGTGCCTTAGTTGGATGCTCCTGCATCGCTTTTAATAAACACTTAAATAAAATTTACAAAACGCTTTTTAAAATGTTATAAAATGCTTAGCATTTACAGTTTAGGGTTTAGAGTTTGGGGTTTAGGGTTTAGAGTTTGGGGTTAAGGGTGTATGGTTTAGGGTTTCGGGTTTAGGATTTAGGGTAGAGTGTTTAAGGTTTATAAAATGCTAAGGGTTTAAGGGTTATGGCTTTGTGGTTTAGGGTTTAGGGTTTAAGGTTTAGATTTTTAGGTTTATAACACTTTAGTAAATGCTTTTAATAAAAACTTAAATGAAAGTTACAAAACACTTTTTAAAATTTTATAAAATAATTAGGGTATAGGGTTTAGGCTATAGGGTTCACGGTTCAAGGTTTAGGGTTTATGGTTATAACACTTTAGTAAATTCTTTCTATAAACACTTAAATAAAAGTTACAAAACTATTTTTAAAATGCTATAAAATGTTGATTGTTTAGGGTTTGGGTTTTAGGGTTTAGGCTTTAGGGGTTTAAGTCTAGGGTTTAGGGTTTAGATTTTATGGTTTAGGGATTATAACACTTTAGTAAATTCTTTTAATAAACATTTAAGTAAAAGTTACAAAACACTTTTTAAAATGCTATAAAATACTTAGGGTTTAGAGTTTACAGTATAGGGTTCAGGGTTAGGTGTTTATGGTTTAGAGTTAGGTTTTAGGGTTTATAGCACTTTAGTAAAAGAAAATTGTACACACTTCAATAAAGGTTACAAAACATTTTTAAATTGTTATAAAATACTTAGGGTTTAGGGCTTAGGGCTTAGGGTTTAGGGTTTAGAATTTAGGGTTTAGGATTTAGGGTTTGGGGTATAGGGTTTAGGGTTAAGAATTTGCAGTTTAGGCTTTAGGGATTAGGGTTTATAACACTTTATAAAATGCTTAGGGTTTAATTTTTAAGATTTTCAGTTTAGGGTTTAGGGTTTGGGGTTTAGGGTTCATGGTTTCGGGTCTATAACACCTTAGTAATTATTTTAATAATCACTTAAACCAAAGTTACAAAACACTTTTTAAAATGTTATAAAATTATTAGGGTTTAGTGTTTAGGATTTTGGGTTTAGGGTTTATGGTTTATGGTTTGGGTTTAGGGTTAAGGGTTTAGGGTTGACAAGACTTTATTAAATCCTCTTATTAAACACTTAAATAAAAGTTAGAATTTTTTTAAGATGTTATAAAATTCTTAGGGTTTAGGGTTTAGGGTTTATGGTTTGGGGTTTGGTGTTTATAGTTTAGGGTTTAGTGTTTATAACACTATAGTAAATGATTTTAATAAACATTTAAATATAAGTTACAAATGTTTTTTAAAATGTTATAAAATTATTACGGTTTAGGGTTTAGGGTTTAGTGTTTAGGGTTTAGGGTTTTAGGTTTAAAGTTTAGGGTTTAGGGTTTGTGGTTTACAATTTAGGGTTGAGGGTTTTTAACACTTTAGTAAATTATTTTAATAAACAATTAAATAAAAATTACAAAACACTTTTTAAAATGTTATAAAATGCTTAAGGTTTAGGTTTTAATGTTCACAATTTAGGGTTTAGGGTTTAAGGTTTAGGGTTTAGAGGTTAGGGTTTAGGGTTTATAATACTTTAGTAAATTCTTTTAATAAACACTTAAATAAAAGTTTCAAAATACTTTTGAAAATGTTATAAAATGATTATGGTTTAGGGTTTAAGGTTTGGGGTTTTGGGATTAGATTTAGGGTTTAGTGTTTAGGGTGTACAACATTTTGGTAAATGTTTTTAATAAAAACTTAAATAAAAGTTACAAAACTATTTTTAAAATGTTATAAAATGGTTAGGGTTTAGGGTTTAGGGTTGGGGTTTAGGGTTTAGGTTTTGGGGTTTACGGTTTACGATTTTGTTTTGATGGTTTAGGGTTTATAACACTTTGGTAAATTCTTTTAATAAACACTTAAATACAAGTTACAAAATTCTTCTTAAGCTATTATAAAATTCTTAGGATTTATGGTTTAGGGTTTAGGGCTTGGGGTTTAGGGTTTAGGGTTTAGGTTTTTAGGTTTAGGTTTTAGGGTGTATGTTTTAATGTTTATAAAAATTTAGTAAATTCTTTTAATAAACACTTAAATAAAAGTTACAAAACGCGTTTAAAAATGTTATAAAATGCCTACGATTTAGGGTTTAGTTTATAGGTTTTAGGGTTTACAGTTTATTGCCTATAAGATAGTTGTGCATACAACCTTTCTTCCCAATAAAATTATGAGATTCTTCAATACTGACCATAGACTTTAGTAAGAGTATCTAAATTTTTGTTTTTAAAATCTTTATGTTTTGGTGTATGTTGTGAATGGAGATAATTCGTTCTCTATATTTAAGTTGAATATTACAACGAAATTTATCAAGTAAAAGGGTTTAGCTGGTACCAATTAGTTAAACATTGAATAGAATATTGATGGGAACATAAATAAATTTTCTACTTTAAATTACATTCTTGTTTCAATAATTGTAATGCTTAAGATGGACCAACTAATCTCCAAAATTTTTTGTTCTCAAGTATTGCTATGGAGGCGTGAATCATTTATTTTTTTGTCTAATGTAGAAATGATTACTTATCTTCAATTTATTCCTAGACATGTCCATATTGAAACAATCCTTGCAATTATCATTATATTGCATAACCAAACCCTAATTCAAATTATTAGAGAAAGTTTATATTACATGGTCTATTAACAAAATATAAAATGGTATGCATAATATTTTCATGCATGATATTCTCTGTACATGACTAATTCTTAAAATATTATAATAATTATGTAGGCTAATTAATAATAATATAAAAAAAATTATATATTCGTAGTTGTTTTCAACTAGGATGAAGACTTTGCATCAACTCTAAAAATTTTATACACTAATAATAAATAAATAATATTTTTGTTTTTATTAATTATCAATAAGATTATAATAATAAATTATATTAGTTAATATAAATATAGAATATACCATTATGTATTTAGCCAAATCTAATTTATAATATTAAAATTATTGTATTATAAATCACCCTTAACAATGGAATGGAATATTGAAGGAAAAGAATATTTTGCAGAGACAATCATGAAAAATAAAACACTAAATATAAATAATATTATTTCTAATAGAATAAATATTATTTAAAAATTATTTGAAAAGAAAAAAGTTGGCTTTTTCATTAGAATCCATCAATTCAATTCCAAGAAATATTGTGATCTTTTATTGTTTCAAATTAGATAGAAAAATTCAGTGAAAAGACCATTTTTTATATGTTTTCAATTTTTTCTAACTTTAATGATAATGCTAATTGAATATTCAATCCATACCTACTTTCACATCATAAAATAGAGTAGAGATAAGTTTTATATGTTATTGTCTATATGCTTTTCCATTATCCTCTTTATAAACACCATCATGCATGCACATTACCATTTTTTGTAGTTATTAACTCAAAGAAATGGATACCATATAATGCTTTTCCATTATGATAGCGGACCATCAATGGAAAACTATTTTATTTATGATGTAGCCCAGTTGAAAAAGAATTTTACCATTTGTTTCATAGTCTCATATATATATATATATATATATATATATATATATATATATATATATCATGGATCTAGGTTACACATTTTCACAAGAGAGTGAGTCTTTAGGTGAAAAAAAGAGCACTCGATCAAGTAGTTTAATGGCCTATAAGTGGTCGATCAAGCTTCTTGAATGCTCAGAAAATAGATTTATTAATACATTTTAATTGAATATTTATGCCTAGTGTTTAATCTCTCAACGCTGCATGATTAGGCTTTCAATGTCTTAAAATACACATTTCTAGTACAATAAGCATAATACCATAAATGCCTATGGAGGATGTCGTGGGCGAATTTTGTTTTACAAAACTAGAAGGAAATACTTTGGAGAAATTGAAATTTTATGGGAGATTGAAAAATAGTTCCATGATCGAAACACATCTGTGAAACAATTGCCATAAAACCCTAATTTTATGTTGTCCAAGGAAATTAGTTTAAATAAAAACCTTTTTTGAGAAATTAAGGAAAATCACTTATAAAACCCTAATTTTATGATGTCCAAGGAAATTAGTTTAAATAACAACCTTTTTTGAGAAATAAAGGCAAATCACTTACAAAAATTACGGACTCTAAACATAAAGGTTAATTGAGCATTTGGTTATTGTATAGGGATGGGAACTCTTGTTTCTATGAATTTTATTTTTATTTTATGGGAAGATAATGGTATAAGATACAAACATTTTAACTATAACTATTGTGACCATATAATTAAATTGATTGAAAATTGCTATATCCATAAATCTATGATAAGAATCAAAACATTAACCCCATTATACATATTCCATTAACTAGATTAAAAAAGTCATAAAAGTTAGCTAAACTATATATTTATTATTATTATTATCAGAGTTATATAATATATAAAAATATGTTTATCCATGTAGATTCACCCCACTATTATTATGGAAATCTTTTAATTGGAAACATTTCTTCTTACATTACCATTGTTTAGAAAAACCACATTCCCAATATGATGTGTTGATATGCCATTTTATTAAATTAATTAATTTGAGATAATTTAATTAATAGATTATACCTAACTTGGACAGACATCTTATCATTGATATGTCAATATTACCATGAATATTGCAACATTTTCCATGGGGTTTAAATATCTATGATCAACCTACTAATTAAATTATAACTATGGAAGATCTATTCTTACTATCAACATAACTATAGGCATATCTATTTTGGAATTTTTTTTCCAATTTAAGTTACAAGAAAATATTAACATTAAATTAAGACAAACTAGGGAAGCCATATAAATTAAATGTATCGAACTACAAATAAAATTCAATCCGTGATCACCATAAAAATGGGTAACCCATTATTCCTATCAAATTTAATATATTAAAAAAAGAACAAAAATTAACTAAATAATAACATTATTACAAATTATATTGTGGTTATTTATAAAAAAAATTGCATGCATATTTCAACAACAACAAAAAAACTTAGTGGAAAATTTTAGCAATGAAATATGTCAATATTACTATGAATATTCCAACATATTCCATGGGGTTTAGATATATTCTATCATCCTAATAATTAACTTATAACTATGGCGATGAGCATAATTATAGGCATATATAACATGTGGTCGACCGACTCATGTACTAATTGTTGGACTGCAAAAGGTGGATCCTTAATTCTTATTAGAATGTTTATATTATGTTGTTGTATTTCATAGTTATAATATTCCAACCAAATCTCCATTTTGTGTTGTTCTCTGTACTGAATGTTGTTACTAGGCAACTTAATCTGTCATCAAACCTAGAATACTTGGATGAAACTTCCTCACTATCAGTTTGCTTGGAACACGTTCTATCTTGAACATCATTTTCTTCTATGATTCTTATCATAGTAACATGGGTTAAATAACAAGTCAAGTCGATGTTCAATGAAAACATATTCTCCATGTCCAAGCAATTGTAAGATGTCAAACCCAATACATTATTCTAGAAATTGCTTTAATTTTCTATGTTTCTTTTATTTTCTACCCTTTAAACGATATCCTCAAAAAAATTTCATGCAATTGAGTGTAGATTCTATTGTTGTTTTGTGTCTTCTAGTTGAATACCTGGAAATATTCCATTTCCACTTATTGTATATGTTTACGTCCCTATTGGTTTCCAAGTCCGTGAGTCTTTGCTTGCAATATTCTTATGAGATTATGTCACAAGTTCTAAGAGGTCAAATTTAAATGGTTGTGTATAATTATGCTTCCCTTTCTTCTTCTTGTTCAACATCTCTAAGGAGTAAAATTATATCCCTTGTTCTTATCAAGCTTATGGTGGAATTTGGAATATTATATTAGATTATTCACTGATCTTATATATATTTCATCAATTGTAGGCTGATAGAGAATCTCTTGCAGGTCTACATCTAAAGAGTTGACATACCAAACTCCAATTATTTGTATGGACTATTGAACATGCGATGAGGGAGGATTCATTTTTTGTATGTGTTGAGGTACTCTCCATCTATTCGAAGATTTTTAAACATTTCTAGAGGACTAACTAGTGAAGTTTGTTTCATTTCTACCGAAATTAGTAAGGACGGGAACCAAATGGACTTATTAGAATTTTCACATTCATACTAG
This sequence comes from Pinus tabuliformis, assembly GCA_031772625.1. Taxonomy (NCBI): domain Eukaryota; kingdom Viridiplantae; phylum Streptophyta; class Pinopsida; order Pinales; family Pinaceae; genus Pinus; species Pinus tabuliformis. The sequence continues at coordinate 565,818,507 of CM062811.1, read as the reverse complement.
TTCATATTCAGCATGTCACCAACGCGTTTTTCCTAGTTGTATATTTTTCTTGTCATGATCATTTGACCAATTTATTGTAGAATAGTGATTTTAATGTTAGAGACTCTCCCTATTCATGCAAAATGACTCTCTCTCATTAGGAACGATTTAGAAATAAGAAAAAAATGAAATATCGAAAACTTATTTTAATAGTACATATATTTAACACAATAATATAAACATGAATAAATAGGAATCGAATAAAGAATATTTAATATTCATATTGCATTGAATAGTGGAAATAGGAAAAAACCATATAGAAATACACAATTTAGAAATTTAGGAATTTTATAATTTTGAAATAGATAGAACTAAATATAGAAAAAATATATATAGAATTGATTAATATTAATTAATGAAGGAAATAATAGTTAAAATGAACTTCAGACACCAACATTAAGACCTTAAAGCATCTAGAAAATATACACCATCATTGTATGATCTAATGGGTGAAATGGGAGTACTTGTCAAGATCATTACCATATGTTGACTCACAAAAAGTGCTTTTTGGGTCAATATCATAATCAGAATCATTACCATATGTTGGCTCACTAAAAGTTATTTTTGGGTCAATTTTGATAATCAAAATATCATCTCAATGATACACAATATTTATTAAATTCCTTTCTTATGGGGTTTAATTTGGAGTTACACTTCATTCAAATTGATCACTATGTTATGACACTTTAAGTGCATAAAAGATATAGTTTTAACAGTAGAGTTAATGTGTTAGATATTAAAATTGATGTGTATTGTAAAATTTCAAGAAGTACAACGTCATGATCATGAAGTGTGCTAGGGGTCATAGTTTCTAGAATTCATTGTGTTTTAAAGGTCATAGTGCACTATGGTTCAATTCATTTTAGAATTAGTCCTTTAAGAATTATCAAGTGACAGATGTCATTGTTTTTTAATGGTAGTAGTTGTTAGAGGTTGCATTATGGAAGGGTTTTTAATTATCTAAGTGTATGAGTGATCACAGTAAATTAGCGGTTATGGGTCATATTAGTGTTTTGAAATTCATAATGGCTTTTGGTTAAGGGGCACATATTGTATAATATATTTTGGTCAGAGCAGTCAAACATTACATTAAATAAGGGAAACAATTTTGTGGGGGTTAATATATAGTACAATATCTAGAAATATCTAATAATAAATTCATTATAATTAGTGAATTTATAGATACATATATTAATATATATTTTTACAGATCAAAATATTATTGGGAAACCCAATGTGTGTTTCCTTATGATTTCCCTCATTGTTTTAATCCAATAACTAATGGGTTGTACTTAAAAAAACCCTACGTGATTTAGTCTAAGTTTTTGATACTCCTAGAATTTTGCAAGGATCTTACAAATATTGAAAAAAAGGGTTATCTTAAACTTTGAAATAAATATTTTATTTATATATTTATCATTTAAATTTTCCAACCCAAAAGTATTTAGAAAAAAATATGAATTAATTAATTTTTAATTACTAATGAAGAGGATTATTAATCCATATGACTTTAATGAACATGATTATTAACCTATATGATTTTATTTATTAGCTAAAAATGTTATTTTATTAGTGAAAAAAGTTGTTAAGCCATATGAATTTTAATATTTTTTTCTTATTTAGCAACTTATCCTCAAATTTTATTTTGACAATTTTATTATTTAGCAAACAAAATGATGTATAATGACTTTCACCCCATTTTTGTGATTGTCAATTCAAACTGATAGTGTGAGTCACTTAGATAAAGATTGACATTTTAGATTTAAGCATTAACTTTGTACATATTCTCTTAAATGTGAAGAAAGCAATTTAAACATTGAGTTTTTAAATTTCAGCATTACTTTTTCGATTTTTTAATTCTGTGGTTTTTACTGCAAAAACAATTAAATAGCCAGAGTTTCTAACTTTGAAACTATCCATTTTTTACTTCAAAAGAAAATAAATATTATTTTGAAATTTAACTTTTAATTTTTTACTTTTCCATCAACTATTTTCTCTTTCTAACTTTGAAATTAGTTTTCATATCATATAGCTTTGCATCACTAGCCAAACCTACCTTTTCGTGAGTTCCTAGTTCTGAGATTATCACATCCTATTTTTCTTGTTGTTTCGTGTTCCTCCCCATATTGAAAAAGAGATAGATAATTCTTGTTTCTCCCCATGCTGAAAAGAGAGATAATTGTTATTGAGTTTGATATCAACCAAGCCAAACACGTGTTGGTGGATATAGCGAAATTGCCAATCTTTTAGCTCGAAAGCAATTTTTTTAATTTAACTTTTAATTTTTTACTTTGCTTTCTTTAAAATTTAAAGGTAAATTATTTTGGTTTGTATTTTTTTAATTTAACAGGGTTTTTTTTTCACCAAATGAGATTTATATTCTGTTTTTAATTTTAAATTTAACTTTTAATTTTTTTACTTTGCTTTCTTTAACTTTTAAAGGTAAATTATTTTGGTTTGTATTTTTTTAATTTAACTAAATGTAATTTATACTCTTTTTAAATTTAAGTTATTTTTTCCTTTTTCGGGCTGTACTTTCTAAATTTAGGTAACTTTTTTCTTTTATGGGTTGTCTTCTTGAATTCGAGCTGTTCATAACTGTTTTCTCACAATCACAAATTTATACTCTGTATTTTCTCAATTTAGGTAACTTTTTGCTTTTATGTATTGTCTTAATTGGAGCCATTCCCTTCATAGCCATTTTCTCACAATTGCAATCTCACCTAGCCAATATGTCATGATTTCGAAACTATGCTCATGGTGAATTGTTCGAGGATAGTGTTTTCTTTGGTAACGTCAACAAAGTAGCTAAGTTTTTGATACTCCTAGAATTTTGCAAGGATCTTAGAAATATTGAAAAAAATAGGTTATCTTAAACTTTGAAATAAATATTTTATTTATATATTTATCATTTAAATTTTCCAACCTAAAAGTATTTAGAAAAAAATATAAATTAATTAATTTTTAATTACTAATGAAAATGATTATTAATTCGTACAACTTTAATGAAGAGGATTATTAATCTATATGATTTTATTTATTAGTTAAAAATGTTATTTTATTAGTGAAAAATGTTGTTAAGCCATATGAATTTTAATATTTTTTTTTTCCTATTTAACAACTTATCCTCAAATTTTATTTTGACAATTTTATTATTTAGCAAACAAAATTATGTATAATGACTTTCACTATTTTTTTTTTTCCTATTTAACAACTTATCTTATTCACCAAACTTTGAAATTTTGAAATAACTTTGAAACTATATTTACTTCAAATAAATATTATTTTGAAATTTAACTTTTAATTTTTCACTTTCCCATCAACTATTTGCCCTTTTTAATTTTGAAATTAATTTTCATATCATATAGGATTGCATCACTAACCAAACCTACCTTTTCGTGAGGTCCTAGTTCTGAGATTATCACATGTTCCTCCCCATACTGAAAAAGAGATAGATAATTCTTGATTGAAAAGAGATTATTGAGTTTTATCAACAGGTTGGTGGATATAGCGAAATTGCCAATCTTTTATCTCAAAAGCAATTTTTTAAATTTAGCCTTTAATTTTTCCTTTGTTTTCTATAAAATTTAAAGGTAAATTATTTTGGTTTGTATTTTTTTGATTTAATGGGTGGTTTTTTGACTTAATGAAATTTATTTTCTGACTTTGCTTTCTTTAAATTTTAAAGGTAAATTATTTTGGTTTGTATCTTTTTAATTTGAAGGGTGGTTTTTTTACTGAATGTAATTTATACTCTGTTTTTAAATTCAAGTTATTTTTTACTTTTTGGGGTTGTACTTTCTAAATTTAGGTAACTTTTTGCTTTTATGGGTTGTCTTCGTGAATTCGAGCCATTCCCTTCATAGCCGTTTTCTCACAATCCCAAATTTATACTTTGTTTTTAAACTTAGATTATTTTTCGCTTTTTCAAGTTGTATTTTCTAAATTTAGGTAGTTTTTTACTTTTATGAGCTGTGTTAATTCGAGCCATTCCCTTCATAGCCGTTTTCTCACCATCGCAATCTCGCCCAGCCAATATGTGATGATTTCGAAACTATGCACATGCCCCATTCCCTTCATAGCCGTTTTCTCACCATCGCAATCTCGCCCAGCCAATATGTGATGATTTCGAAACTATGCACATGCCCAATTGTTCGAGTATAGTGTCTTCATTGGCAACGCCAATTTTGTTGGCTTTGTATCTTTGTTGGGAGAGCGTGACACTGAATATATGAAGATCATGTGTTCGATCTGTAGCTTTGATGGGGAGCGTCAGACTGAATATGTTTGAAGGTCGTGTGTTCGATCTGTATCTCTGTTGAGAGAGATTGAGACTGAATATATTAAGATATGTGTTCGATCCACGGTCAACGCCCCTCTCACTTCGTAACTCTACTTTCAATCAGGTTTGAGGTAAGTAGCCATTTCTGTTAATTCAAATTATCTTAACATTCCATGCCTCTTCCTCTTTGATCTTTGTTTATAAATTTTTTATGCAACTATGGATATCATTTATTTTGTGTGCATATTTGAAGCCACGCCTCTTCTTCGAGCCTTGCTTTAAAGTATGGTTTATAAAAACATTTTACAACTATGGATAGCGTCTTTGCACAATGTAATGTGTTGTTTATAAAACATTTCTACAGCTATGGATATCGTTTATGGATATGTTGTTTATAAAATTTTTCTACATCTATGGATATCATTTTTGGATAATTTTGTTTCCACATTTGAAAGGTTGAAAACTAGTTTATAATTATTTTTCTGCAACTATGGGAAGTACTTATTGATACTTTTCACATATTGATATTTTTAGTGTTTCATTATACATTTATTCACACATTGAAAAGTCTGAACACTTAGTCATCAACTTTAGTCCTCAATTACTATCTCGGCCCAATCCTCTGCATTAGTCCTCAATTACTATCTCGGCCCCAATCCTCTGCACTGAACTTTGTTTTTATGGTTACGGAGAAATCAATCATTGATACACGTAGCCCCAAAATTATGATGCAAAATACATAGAAATTCTTGCAAACATTCACCTCTTTCCTGGTTTGTTAAACGATGGATGGAAATGTTCCTTGGGTGGGTGATAAACTTTGATGTCTCATTTTTATTTATCTATATTCTAATATGAAAATAGATTCAACATCGATTCAGTTTTTTTTTTTTTTTTTTCTGGTTGGAATTGGAATTTGGCATTGAGATTATATATTTTTGAAATTTAGAATACAAAAATAAATTCAACACTCTAAATTGTATTTTTAAATATAAAAAATTATTCTTAATACTTTTAGATATAGATATGTAGAAATATGAATATGTGGAAAATAGTCAAACTTAATTTTTCCTTTTTTCCAAATAAAACAGGAAAATGTTGTCCTCTTAAACTACATTGCACTTCAATTACTAGGTGTTCACTTTTGTTGTTCACCACCCTTATAACTTTGATATTGAAAATCATAGGTGGCCACACATAATTTTAATCACCTTTAGCATAACTTTGTTAGTGAAATTGGGAGAATAGTATTTGACTTAAACTAGAAAACTAAATTAAATTTTACTAATTAAATTGTTGTGCTCATAATTACTTATTTATATTACAAATTTTTACACATGTTGTTTGCTATATTATCATGTATATATTGATATCTAAATTTTCTCAATAAGTATTATAAATTAAAAGAATGAAAATATATGAAATTTTATTTTGTTTAATCTTTCTAAGGAGGAGGAGGAGGAGGAGGAGAAGGTGGTGGCGGAGGCAGAGGCGGAGGAGGAGGAGGCGGAGGCGAAGGTGAATGCAAAGGCAGAGGTGAAGGAGGAGAGGAGGAGGAGGAGGAGGAGGCACAGGCACAGGCGAAGGATGCAGAGGAGAGGAGCAGGAGGCAAAGGAGGAGGATGAGGTTGAGGTGAAGGCAGAGGCGGAGGAGTAGGTGGAGGAGACAGAGGAGGGAGAGGCAGAGGTGGGGGAGGAGAAGGTGGGGGAGGAGGAGGAGGAGCACGAGGAGGCGGCAGCGGTGGCGGTGAGGAGGAGGAGCAGGTGAAGGTGGAGGCATCCGTGAGGGAGGAGGTAGTGGTGGAGGCGAGGCAAGAGGAGGAGGAGGCGGTGGAGGGGATGGGGCAGCGGGGAGGAGGGTGGTGACAATGGCAGAGGAGGTGGTGGAGGCAAAGGAGGTAAACGAGGAGGAGGAGAAGGAGGAGGAGGCAAAGGCGAAGGTGGTAGCATTGGTGGTGGTGGTGGTGGTTGTGGAAGATGAAGAGGAAGAGCATATGGTGGTGATGGTGGTGGCGGAGGTGTAGAAGGAGGAGGAGGGGGTGAAGGCAGTTAAGGAGGAGGTGGAGGTGGTGGTGGAGGTGGAGTAGGAAGAGGAGGTGGAGTAGGAAGAGGAGGAGGAGGAGAAGGAAGAGGAGGAGGTGGTGTTGTTGGTGGAGGTTGAGGTGGTGGATGAGAAGGCAGAGGTGGTGGTGGTGCAGGAGGAGGTGGAGGTGGAGGATAAGTAGCAAGAGGAGGCAGAGGTTGAGATCATGGAGCAAGAGGAGAAGGAGGAGGAGGTGGTGGTGGTGGTGGAGGAGGAGGTAGATGTGGAGGTGGAGGAGGAGGTGGAGAAGGAAGTGCAGGACGAGGAGGAGGTGGTGGAGGTGGAGAAGGAGGAGGAGGAGGTGGAGGTGGATGTGGGGTTGGAGGTGGAGGTGGTGGAGGTGGTGTTGGTGGTGGAGTAGGAGGTGGTGGAGGTATAGGTAGATGTGGAGTAGGAGGTGGTCGGGGTATAGTTGGATGTCAAGGAGGAGTAGGAGGAGGAGGAGGATGAGAATGGTGTGGAGGAGGAGGATGAGGAGGAAGCAAAGGTGGAAGTGGTGGTGGAGGAAGAGTGGAACTGGAGGTTGAGGTGGAGGAGGAGGAGGAGGAGGAGGAGGAGGTGGTGGAGGAGGTGGAGGTGGAGGAGAGAAGGAGGAGGAGGAGGTGGAGGAGGAGAAGGAGGAGGAGGAGGAGAAAGAGAGGAGGAGGTGGAGGAGGAGTTGGAGGAGGTCGTGAGTAAGGAGGTGGAGGACAAAGACGAGGAGGAGAAGGAGGAGGAGAGGAGCAAGAGGAAGAGGCTGATACAGAGGTGGTGTAGGAGGCAAAGGCAGACGAGGTGGAGGAGGAGGTGGAAGAAGAGGAGGTAGAGGAAAAGGTGGTGGAGGTGGTGGAGGCAGAGGTGGTAGAGGCGAGGTGGTGGAGGAGGAGGATGTGGTGGGGAAGAGGAGGTGGTGGAGGTGGACATGGAGGAGGTGGTGGAAGACGAGGAGGAGGAGGAGGAGGAGGAGAAGACGGTGGGGTAGGTGGAGGTGGAGGAGAGGAGGAGGAGGAGGAGGAGGAGGGAGTGGATGTGGAGGAGGAGGAGGAGGAGGTGGTGGAGGTGGACGATTAGATGGTAGAGGTGGAGGTGGAGATATGCAAGTTAATATAACATTCATGTCTTAAATTCAAATATTAAATTATCACTCTCTTCTCCACTGTTGGAAATGAAAGATATAGTCTCGTGAATCTAGAACATATCTCTTCACATATATAATATCCTACTATTAAATGATAAGTAATTCATTCAAGAATATTTCGTTTATTCAAAAATATAGTGATTCAAGTACATCAAATTTCTTTTACATTTAGATCTGATATATTGGACAAGAATTTGAAGCATTTATGAAGATCAAAATTTTTTGTTTATTTTGATTAAAACTTTTGCTAGTCCCTTAAACACTTATAGCTCTAGTTTTGTTGTTCAATGAACCATTTGTTTGAGAATGACTGGTTTCATCTAATTATCATTGATTTCAGAAGTGTTGGTTAAAGTTAACGTTGTTCCTTGAATAAGAAGCCTTATGTTCTTGTTTTCTTCTCTTTACATGAGAAACATAGGATGTTAGGAATCATATATGGATTTTTTTATTCTTAGTGTATTCCAATTTTTTTGTGTCATTATTATTACTTTTTTATATATCTAATGGTTTAAGGAAAAAAAAAATCCAGTTCAGTTTTTGGCATGACCTGAGCTTCTTCGCTTTTTTAGAGAATCCACAATTTATCTTGTATTTTGTTTCAAAATATTTATTAGGAAAGGGAAATATGTTATACTTTGCTATTCCGTATGGAATAACGACCTATGATCTAGCTTCCTATGTGTTCATTGTAGGGGATCTATTTTCATGGGAACAACATTCCTTTAATGAAATTATAATTTTGACGGAAAGGCTAAAGGAGAAACACATATAATTAGTGGAGGAGGAGAGACTACTTAGTTTATTATCATTTTTGAAGTTGAACTCCTTTGATGATACTTATTTTGTAACATGTTATGCTAAGTAATGAACATTTTTCTTTATGGGCTATATTTTTGAACTCAAAAATTATGGCTTTATAATGAGTTTGTGTTAATTAATTTTTTTACCATATAAGATATTAAATTTCATTACATATTTTGTCTTTTAGTGAATCTCATTGCGCATTTTGTGTAATTTCAAAAAATTGTGTATTGATCAACAATTACTAGAGTGTTGATTGAAGAAGAAAACATGATAGTTATTGTAATAGTTACACACCAAGGAGTTGAAAAAACTTATAGATGGTGATGAACCACCAAATCCTAATGATGTTGATTTATTTGAAGTGAAGTAATTGGATAATTATTTTTCTATTAGAGAATCAATGCATAATAAGGAAAAATAACATGATGTAAAGTTTAAATGAGGGATTCACTAATAATTTACAAGATTTTATATTTACGTGAATGATTCACTAATATTGTACAACATTTTACAATTCAATGAAGGACACACCAATATTTTACAATATTTTATATTTTAGTAAAATATTCCAAAAAAATGATATATACTTGTTGTAGTGTAGTAGACAATGATCATTGTTTACTAGTAGAAAGAAAAACAAGAAATCACATGAAGATAAAGAACATAGGAATAGAAGAAGTGAAACGATGTAGTAGAGAAAATCAAAGTTAAAACAATGTAAACTAAATTTAGAAGTAAATCATGTAAGCTAAATTAGAAGAAGTGAAACGATGTAAACTAAAAAATTTTATGAAGTAAATCATTAAAGTTAAAATTATAAACTACAACTTCTACCTAAATTATTTTAATAGTCAAAGTATATAATATTTACCAAACAATTGAATGTTTTTATTTTTTATTTTTAATAATACATTCTGAAACAAATTAATCTCACATTCACCCCATTGTAAAACAACTCCATACTGTCCACTTTATCATATTGTCATTCCTCTCCATAAAAAAATTAACATGTTAAAATTTATTAAAACTAATTCCCGCATTCACCGTATGGTAAAACATCTCCATAATTTAACCTATATATTCCATTATCACTATTACTTACGTTACATCAAGGTTTTTTGAGGTTCAGTGAAAGACTTGGAGCAAATTTGTGGAGTAGCTACATTAGGATCAACAACATATTCAACGAAGAATTCTCGCAATTGAAAGGTCAGTTAATTTTTTTCCTTGAAATTTCTCATATTAAATTAGTTTAACGAAGTAGATTTTTTTTTCTAAACTTAAAATTTTTTGTCAACCAAATTAACAAATATTTCTGCCATGAGCATGGTGGGCCCAGGACAACCCCATCCTATAATCAGCCGGCCACCAGATTTTTTTTCTAAACTTAAAATTTTTTGTCAACCAAATTAACAAATATTTCCGCCGTGAGCATGGTGGGCCCAGGGAAACCCCATCCTGCAATTGGCTGGCCACCTACTCCCTCTGCACGCACTTCTGGCCCCCTCCCCAAACTCAACCATGCCTTCCCCCTCACCCCTCAACCCCCCTCTCACCCCTCAACCACTATCCCAGCCCACCTCCCTACCCCCCATAGCCCCCTCACCCCTAACCGGCCCTCTACCTGACCCCCTTGACCTACCCCTCTACCCCCATACCTGGCCCTCCCCCTCACCCCTCGTCCCCCCCCCCCACCTACCCCTCACCCCTCATCCCCCCTTGCCCTCCCTAACCCCCTTCCTCACCCCTCGTTCCTCCCTACCTTCCCCACCCATTCACCCCTTGTCCCACTCCCCTCCCTCCCTCCCCCCTGATTCCCTACTCTTCCCTCCCCCTCACTCTCCCCCTCCCTTCTCCCTACCTCCCCCATCCCTCGTCCTACCTCCCTCATTCCCCACCCTTCCTTCCCCCTTCCCCCTCACCCTCACCCTCACCTGCCCCTCCTTCCTCCCCTTCCCTCCCCCACCCACCCCTTCCCTCGGCCCCACTCCCTCCCCATCCCCCTCCCCCGCCTCCTACAGTCCGACCTCTACCCCCTCAGATGACCACCCCAAGCGAGCTGGCAGGCCACCTAGGTGGTGTGGGGTGGGGTGCAACCATCCACCGTGCGCCACCCCGGTGGCCTGTCGACGTGCCCGAGTGGCTGTCCTAGTGGGAGGAGGTCAGGAGGCGAGAGGCAGGGGAGGGGGAGTTGGGAGGCGAGGGAGGGGGAAGGGGAGGCTGCAGGAGGAGGAGGCAGGAGGTGGGGGTGGGGGAGGGGAAGGGGTGGGTGAGGGAGGAGGGGGGAGGGAGGGGGGCCGGGTGTGAGGGATGGGAGGGGGAGGGAAGGGAAGGAACGAAGGGCGGGTGAGGGTGAGGGTGAGGGGGTGGGTTAGGAGAGGGTGGGGAACGAGGGGTGAGAGGGAGCGGTAGGGTGGGGGCAGCAGGGAGCGAGGGGTGAAGGGGCAGGTGAGGGTGAGGGTGAGGGTGAGGGAAGGGTGCAGAATGAGGGGTGAGGGGGGAGGGGTAGGGTGAGGGAGACATTTTATAACATTTTAAACCCTAAGCATTCAATGACATTTAAAAAATCTTTTTGTAACTTTTTTGAAGTGTTTATTAAAAGAATTTACTAAAATTTTATAAACCATAAGAAATTTATAACATTTTGAACCCAAGACCATAAACCCTAAAGCCTAAACTCTAGACCCTAAGTATTTTATAACATTTTAACAAACATTTTCTTACTTTTTTTAAGTGTTTATTAAAATCATTTACTAAAGTGTTATAAACCCTAAACACTAAACCATAAACCATGGGAATTTTATAGAATTCTAAATCCTAAACCCTAAATCCTAAGCATTTTATAGCATTTTAACAAGTGTTTTGTAACTTTTTTTTTTTATTTTCTTATTAAAAGGATCGATCAAACTGTTATAAATCCCAAACCCTTAACCATAAACCCTATCCCCAAACATTAAGAATTTTATAGCATTTTAAAATAATTTTTTGTAACTTTTTAAAGTGTTTATTAAAAGCATTTAATAAAGTGTTATCACCCTAAACCCTCAACCCTAGGGATTTTATAACATTTTAACAAAAGTTTTGTAATTTTTGTTTAAGTGTTTATTAAAATAATTTACTAAAGTGTTATAAACCCTAAACCCTAAACCCCAAACCCCAAACCCTAAACCCTAAAACCTATGCATTTTATGATCTATTAAAAATAATTTTGTAACTTTTATTTAAGTGTTTATTAAAAGAATCTACTAGGGTGTTATAAACCCTAAACCCTAAACAATAAACGCGAAACCCTAAACACTATAAACTAAACCCTGAACTCTAAACAATAAACCTTAAACCCTAAACACTATAAACTAAACCCTAAACCCTAAGCATTTTATAACATTTTTAAAAGCGTTTTGTAACTTATATTTATGTTTTTATTGAAGGAATTTACTAAATTTTTATAAACCTTAAACCATACACCCTAAAACCTAAACCCAAAACCTAAAATCTAAACCCTAAACCTCAAACCCTAAACCATAAACCATAAACCGTAAGAATATTATAACAATTTAAGAAGAATTTTGTAACTTTTATTTAAGTGTTTATTAAAATAATTTAATAAAGTGTTATAAACCCGAAACCATAAACACAAAACCCTAAACCCTAAACACAAAAATATAAGCCCTAAGTCTCAAAACGTAAACCCTAAATCCTAAACCCCGAACGTAAACCCTAAACATTCAGTAACACTTTAACAAGATTTTTGTAACTTTTTTTGAAGTGTTTATTAAAAGCATTTACTAAAATGTTATAAACCCTAAATCCTAAACCGTAAGAATTTTATAACATTTTAAACCCAAAATCCTAAAGCCTAGAGCCTAAACTCTAAACCCTAAGTATTTTATAACATTTAAACAAGTTTTCTCTTACTTTTTAAAGTATTTATTAAAAGCATTTACTAAAGTGTTATAAACCCTAAACCCTAAACCATGGGAATTTATAGAATTTTAAATCCTAAACGCTAAAGCCTAAGCATTTTATAACATTTTAACAAGCGTTTGTAACATTTTTTAGCTTCTTATCAAAAGAATTTATCAAAGTGTTATAAATCCCAAACCCAAACCATAAACCGTATCCTTAAACACTAAGAATTTTATAACATTTTAAAATACATTTTTGTAACTTTTTAAAGTGTTTATTAATAGAATTTAATAAAGTGTTATAACCCTAAATGCTAAACCCAAAGAATTTTATAACATTTTAACCAGAGTTTTGTATCTTTTATTTAAGTGTTATAAAGCCTAAACCCTAAACCCTAAACATTAAACTGTAATCCTCGAACCTCAAACACTAAACCCTAAAACCTAGGAATTTTATGATCTATTGAAAATAATTTCGTTTCTTTTATTTAAGTGTTTATTAAAAGAATTTACTAAGGTGTTATAAAACCTAAACCCTAAACCCTAAACCCTGAAACCCAAACCCAAAACTCTAAACCCTAATCATTTAATAACATTTTAGAAAGTGTTTTGTAACCTTTCTTAAGTGTTTATTAAGAGAATTTACTAAGGTGTTATAAAACCTAAACCCTAAACCCTGAAACCCAAACCCAAAACTCTAAACCCTAATCATTTAATAACATTTTAGAAAGTGTTTTGTAACCTTTTTTAAGTGTTTATTAAAATAATTTAATAAAGTTTTATAAACCCTAAACCCTAAAAAATAAATCTTAAACCCAAGCCCTAAACCCTAAACCCTAAACCCTAAAAATTTGATAACAGCTTAAGAAGAATTTTGTAACTTTTATTTAAGTGTTTATTAAAAGAATTTACTAGTGTTATAAACCATAAACGATAAACCCAAAATATAAATCCTAAACACAAAAACATAAACCCTAAACCCCAAAACCTAAACCCTAAACCCTAAACTTGAAATTCCGAACACTAACCCTAAACCGTAAACCGTAAACCCTAACAATTTTATAACATTTTAAAAATTGTTTTGTAACTTTTATTTAAGTGTTTATTAAAATCATTTACCAAAATGTTGTAGACCCTAAACACTAAACCCTAAACCTAAACCCAAAACCCCAAACCTTAAACCCTAAGCCCTAAACCCTAAACTTTAAATCCCAAACCATAAAACATAAACCCTAAACCCTAAATCCCAAACCCTAAACCCTAAACCCTAATCATTTTATAACATTTTAAAAAGTATTTTGAAACTTTTATTTAAGTGCTTATTAAGAGAATTTAATAAAGTCTTATAAAACCTAAACCCTAGCCTCTAAACCCCAAACAATAAACCCTAAATCATAAACCCTAAACGCTAAACCTTAAACCCTAAACCTGAAACCATGAACATTAAACCCTAAGCATTTTATAACATTTTAAGAAGTATTTCGTAATTTTTATTTAAGTGTTTATTAAAAGAATTTATCAAAGTGTTGTAAATTCCAAACCCTAACCATAAAGTCTATCCCTAAACACTAAAAATTTTATAACATTTTATAAACCCTAAGCCATAAACCCTAAACCCCAAACCCAAAGCATTTTATAGCATTTTAACAAGAGTTCTATAACTTTTATTTAAGTGTTTATTAAAAGAATTTACTAAGGTGTTATAAAACCTAAACCCTAAACCCTAAACCCCACACCCTAATCATTTGATAACATTTTAAAAAGTGTTTTCTAAACTTCTTTAAGTGTTTATTAAAAGCACTTAATAAAGTTTTATAAACCCTAAACCGTAGACATTTTATAACATTTTTGAAATCATTTTGTAACTTTTATTAAGGTTTTATTAAAACAATTTAATAAATTCTTATAAACCTTAAACCATATACAAAAAAAAACATAAACCCTAAACCCTAAACTCCAAGCCATAAACCCTAAGAATATTATAACAGTTTAAGAAGAATTTTGTAACTTTTATTTAAGTGTTTATTAAAAGTATTTACTAAAGTTTTATAAACCCTAAGACATAAACACAAAACCCTAAACCCTAAACAGAAAAACATAAACCCTGAACCCCAAAACCTAAACTCTAAACTCTAAACCCTAAATCCCAAACCCTAAACCATAAACCATAAACCCTAAACCCTAACCTTTTTATAACATTTTAAAAATTGTTTTGTAACTTTTACTTAAATGTTTATTAAAAGAATTTACCAAAATGTTGTAGACCGTAAACATTTAACGCTAAACCTAAACACAAAATCCTAAACCTTAAGCCTTAAACCCTAAACCCTAAATCCCAAACCATGAACCCTAAAACCTAATAATTTTATAATATTTTAAAAATTATTTTGAAACTTTTATTTAAGTGTCTATTAAAAGCATTTAATAAAGTCTTATAAACCCTAAACCCTAGACTCTAAACCCCAAAACATAAACCCTAAACCATAAGCCCTAAACCCTAAACCTTAAACCCTAAACCCCAAACCGTGAACATTAAATCCTAAACCCTAAGCATTTTATAACATTTTAAAAAGCATTTTGTAATTTTTATTTAAGTGTGTATTAAAAGAATTTACTAAAGTGTTAAAGACCCTGAACTCTAAACTATAAACCACAAACCCTAAACCCTAAACCCTAAAACTTAAAACCTAAACACTAAACTCTAAACCTGAAACCCTAAACCCTAAACCCTAAACTCTAAACCCTAAACCCTAAACCCTAAACACTAAACCTTAATAATTTTATAAAATTTTAAAATCATATTGTAACTTCTATTTAAGTGTTTATTAAAATCATTTACTAAAGTGTTATAAACCTTAAAACCTAAACTCTAAACACCAAACCCCAAAACATAAAACCCAAACCCTAAACTCTAAGCATTTTTTAACATCTTAAAAAAATTTCTAACTTTTGTTTAAGTGTTTATTAAGAGGATTTACTAAATTCTTCTAAACCCTAGACTCTTAACTCTAAACCCTAAGCTATTTATAACATTTTAAAAAGTGTTTTTTAACTTTTACTTAAGTGTTTATTATAAGAATTTAATAAAGTCTTATAAACCCTAAACCCTAAGCATTTTATAGCATTCTAAAAGACTTTTGTAACTTTTACTTACGTTTTTATCAAAATAATTTACTAAGGTGCTTTAAACCGTAAACCATAAAAGCTAAATCGTAAACTATAAACCCTAAACCCTAAACGCTAAACCCTAAGCCTTTTATAACATTTCAAAAAGCGTTTTGTAACTTTTATTTAAGTGTTTATTAAAACAATTTACTAAAGTATTATAAACCTTAAACCCTAAACACTAAACCCCAAACCCTAAACCCTATACCTTATACCCTAAAACCTAAACCATAATTTATAACATTTTAAAGAGTGTTTTATAACTTAAATAAGTGTAACTTTTATTTTATAAACATTAAACCATAAACCTAAAATCCTAAACCCTAAACCCTAAAACACTAAAACCTAAACCCTAATCATTTTATAACATTTTAAAAAGCATTTTAAATGTTTATTTAAGTGTTTATTAGAATAATTTATTAAAGTGTTATAAATCCTAAACCCTAAACACTAAATGCTAAATGCTATTTTTTTATATTTTAAAAAGCGTTTTGTAACATTAGTGTTCTAAATCATAAACCATAAATCCTAAACCATAAATTCTAAAACCTAAACCCTTAACCTGAAACCCTAAATCCCAAACAGTAAACCCCAAACAATAAACCCTTAACAATAAGAATTTTATAACATTTCAGAAAGTGTTCTGTAACTTTTATTTAAGTGTTTATTAAAAGAATTTACCAAAGTCTTATAAAGCCTAAACCCCAAACCCCAAACCCCAAACCCTATATCCTAACGTTTAAAGCCTAAAGGATAAACCCTAAGATCATTTACTAAGGTCTTATAGAGCATAAAGGATAAACCCTAATCATTTTAAAACATTTTAGCAAGCCTTTTGTAATATTTTGAAGTATTTATTAAAAGCAATTACTAAAGTGTTATAACCCTAAAACCTAAACCCTAAACCATAAACCATAAACCCTAAGTATTTTATCACATTTTAAGTTATTATTAAGATCATTTACTAAATTGTTATAAACACTAATCCCTAAAACCTAAACTCTAATACATAAACCCTACACCGTAAGCATTTTATAACATTTTAACAAGCGTTTTAATTTTTTAAAATGTTTATTAAAATAGCCCTGAGCTTGATGGCATTGAAATTTCATATGACTCTGATAGATCCACTAATTAATTTTGCAAGCTCTGCAAAATTATTAGCCAACTATTCATTTAAATCAACTCTAACTGATATATCTACCCCCTCAAGTCATTTTTCATCATTTTTACATCATTGTACATCATATTACATCATCAATTTACCAAAGAGAGAAGAAAAAGTCAAACTAACAACAAACTAGGTGAAATCCTGAGGTTTTAGGCAAAATTGGCAAAAAATTTCCTGATGCGTAGCGCCCTGAGCCGGATGGCATTGAATTCTGATATGACTCTGATAGATCCACTAATTAAGTTGGAAAGCTCTGCCTGTCTACTTTCTAGGACAACTATAATTTTTGGATAGGGAGTCCATTTGCCCCTTCAAAAATCATTTCTCCTAATACTGGTTCTTGTGGGTCCAAAAAGTGGCAAAGAGGGCATTTTTTAGGTGTTTTATGCCCTTAGGTGACCCAGATCTCATCCAAAACTTATGAAACTTTTTGGGTTTCGTTATTTTTCCATGAGAAATCTAAAAATGCAAGCCATTTTGTAAAATTATTAGCCAACTCAATGTGCAGTGCACAGTTGAAAATTCCTGTGTTTTACATTTAAAAATCGTGAAATGACGAAATTTTCTCAAAATTGCTTCAAATTTGGCAAGAGGAAAGTTTAGTAATTGCCTTGCTAAGCCAAGGAAGCTTCACCCAAAATTTTATGTTTGTCTTGTTCCCTTTTGGCTCTTAAGGCTCTCTTTAACTTAGCTTTTAGGTCATTTATCCTTGTCTTGCAAATTCTATTCTGAGCTAAGTAATGATAAGCCATGTGGTGCAATATTTTCTTCTCCTTGTCAACCTTATCAATCATCTTCTCAAGGTGGATATTCACTCTTTCCAACCATGATTCTTGGTCAGCCTCAATTTCTTGCTCAAATGATGTCATCTTGATTTTCCTTCATTTTGCCACTTGCCGGTTTTCTCTAATTGTTTGTAGCTCCATAATTGCTGAAATCCAGTTTCTTGTTCTCTTGTTCAAGAAATTTAATGATCCATTTGGCCCTCTCTAGGTCAAGTGAAAAGGCTTGGATTTCAGCCTCCTTCTCTTTGATGATCACATCCTTGAGTCTTGAGCTTTGAGAATCCAAATCAGTGTCATCTTCCTCAACAAAAACAAAATCTTTGTCTTGCCCTTCAGTAGGGCCTTCATCATGCACTTGTTGCTTTCCTTTGTCTTTTTCCTATACCTATTCAGCTGAAGAAGAAGGCAAAGCCCCTTCCACCCCAGGTGAAGAGAGCATTTTCCTATGATCCGGTGAAGAAAACAAGACCCCTTCCACCCCTGGTGGAGATAGTACTCGTTTGGAAGCTGCAAAAAACCTCCTAGTGCCTTTCTCATAAGTTACAAACACAAGAATATGAGCCTCATCATTTTTGCTTTTAGGCTCTTTTTGTTGCCCGGAAGGTTCACCTTCCTCTTGAGGATCTGCAAAAATTTGAGGCCCCTTGAAGATTTCATGGACAATGAAAGTTTCCCATGACACTCCCAACTAACTGAGCTAATGCAAAACAATAATTTTGATGACAACAAAGTGATAAATATTGTTGAGCTGTTGTGGGTATGGTTTTCTTTTTGCAATCATAGTAATCACCTCTATGTTTTTGCATATGAAATATGGAATACTCATCATTCTGACCCTGGTGAAGTGCATAAGTAATCTGATATGGTAGGCATAGAGTCTGTAGAACCTACCCTCACATGTGAAGTATTTGATTATAAGTTTCATAAGTGGAACATACCGGTCCTCCAAGAACCTAAAAGGAAACACCCTGCTCAGTTTACCATCATATTTGGCCTTAATATATGGTTCATAATTCTTATTGTTGATATTCTACCTTTTTTTACACTTTTTCCCTACATCTGGCATTCTAGTGGCTTCTGTAATAATAGTTGGTGAAAGAGTGAAACTGATCTGAGTAAGGTGCACCACATTATTCTCCATGTTTATGACAAATTTTCTTACCAACTCATGATTTTATTTAACTCTCTCAACCATCTCACAAAACTCAAAGAACACTGGTATCTGAAACATGTGGTAGCAAGAGGGCAAGAAAGGAGTTCAACCATGCTAATAGGTTCCTCTCTAATAATTTTTCTACCCTTGTGAGGTCTCCTAGGCTGTACATTTCTTTCCCTTGAGCTATCACTAAGTGTTTCCTCTTCATAACTTGATTAACTGCTTCCTGTCATGGTTCTTGTCTTAGGGAAGTGATGTGATGATGATATGGTGGAAAATGATAATGGGGGAGGACAAGAGAGATAAGTATGAAGAGATTTTAGCAATGTGAAATGGAGTTGGAGAATGAAGGGAGTGAGTTTCCTTAGGGGAGTGGGATATGGAAAATGAAATTAAGCGATTAATTTAGGGCAATGAAATATAGAAAAGGGCAAAATTATGTGGGTTTTGTTTATGGAGTGAAATTTTTACAATGAAATGGAAATTGATGAAGAAAAGCTAGGGTTTGAGTTTCAAGATGCAAAACTTATGAAATAACATGTAGGAGATCAAATTCAGCTCAAGGACAATGATAACTTACTTGTAGGAGAGAAATGCAGTTTTTCTGAGGATTTTTGGGTGATTTGGAATGTTTTGGCAGCTTCTTGACTAATGCATAGCACACTGGGCCCAATGCGCAGTGTCAGGAAGACTTGATAGAAAAACTGGGTTTTCACCTTCTTTTCTCCAATTTCCCTCCAAATCGTGATTTTAGCTCTTCATGGATGTCTTGCACAATGAAATATATGACTAGTATGTTTTCACTTTATATATGGATGCCTTTTAATTTTTCCTTATTTCAAACCCACTTTTATAATGTCAAAGTCACTTTTGCTCATAAACTCTTTTTTTCATTTGAATTGACTTTTATTGGTCAGTTGATGAACTAATGCATTGATGCTTTTGTTTCTTGTAGTGGATGGAGTTGGCAAGGTGACCAAGGGCAGTAGTTGGAACTTATTACATATAGAAAACACTTTAAATTAAATAAAATTTGTACATAGAAATAAGAAAACTCTATTTTCACCTCCAAATAGAGTTTTGAGGTAAAAACCATTTATTGGGTCATATCATCAGTGAATTTATGATCTTATGAACTTATAAAACCTCCTCATGTAACTTCTGACCTTTTATTGAGTTTTGGATGACCATGGTGGCAAACCCTAGACCTAGTGAGACTAAAAACCCTAAAACTGATTTTGATAAATGAAATGAAACAAAATGATAGTAAATGACCTAAACATGTGAAAACATGCGAGTAGGTAAATGCCATGAGGGAAATTGATAATGAACCAATACCATCAGTTGATCCATGACCTAATGGAATGCAACTGATCAGATGGGACACCTAATATGCATGCAAAAAGAGAAATTTGATCACTGACAGAGGGATGAAGATACCAACACTAACACGGGCTAAGGGTTATTCCTTTGAGATTTTTGTCATGATTTTATGGGTGATTTGGCATGCTCATCAGGGATATTAATAATCTTGATTTGCACAATTTTTGTCAAATTTACCATTCATAGACACTCATATATGACATATATTAATGTTTATGTACCATACATCCTAACTATAAATGTTGGAGTTAATCCCTTGGTGTTTCAAGATTACTAACTCCTTGTTGCTTCATTGATTTTGTTCATATTTTTTTACATTTCTATGTAAGTTATGGTTTATTAACCCACTCATTGTGCATTTTCCCTCTATGTTTCACTTTGATTCCTAGCTAAAACCATCTAGGATTCTAACCATGGAACGCCTTATCTAGTTTAAATCCATTTGAGCTGAGATAGTAGAGGCATATGTTGAATGTGCAAACTTGTTCCACTAGGTCAGCCAGTGGGATTTACTTCAATTGTTTCAGAGTTGAAGTAAAGGGATTGCAAAGGTTTTGCCTCTTCTTTTGATATGAAGAAAGCTCGAGTGGGTGATATAGAGATGGATAAAAATATTTATTTCATTGCAGCAACTACTAATCTTCCCTTTGAGAGAGAGAAATGGTCTAAAAATTGTGCAATGTGTGACATTCCCTCAAAGAAACTTACAATTAGTAATGTTTGTGGATATCATGTCAAAGGTATGTTTTATTTCCTCTCTGAAATATAAATGGTGTAGTTTAGTGCTTTTGTTGCATCTTATGTCACTTATGAAGAGTGAAATAGTATGGTTTTTATTTATAACAAAAGGTTCTTAATGGCATTTCTCATACATAAACATAATTTTCCCATTTATCTATATAAATTCCAAACTAAAATCTCCTGCAAATATCAGTCACTTCGTAAGAACTCTGAAAGATCACTTTTTCATCACAATTTAACCTATATTCTAGTTAGACACCATTTGGGGGCATAACCCTTCATTTGACAGTCCTTTTCAATCACCATATCATCATTCAATATAGAAGGATTGTGAATAATTAGTTCATGAAGAAAATCCTTGTGTTTCAAATGATAATAATGTCAAAACTCTTAGACCTACTGGTGTTCAATTAACTAGAAGCATGAACAAGTGTACTATTGTCTCACATATGGAATGGAAATAGGAATCTAAGGATAAAGGACAAGTGAAACCCTCTAGGGTAAGTCTTTGGGCCAAAATTTTACCTAAAGAACCTACACATGAAGAAGAGATCAATCAATCAGAACAAAGCCCTCAATCTAAAGTTAAGATTAAACAAATTCAGAGGAAAATTTCGTGAACATTAAGAACATGTAATGGTACCAGCAATACTTTCTCATTGTCCCATGTCTTAAAAAGTGTATTAGTCAACTTTTCCATGAAAATAAGAAACTAAACACTTCAATTCAAGCTAAGGAAAAACACAGAGAACATAAATCTATGAGTACTAAAAATAAATCTCAGTCTAAAGATATCCATATTATTATCAGGTCATTGATGGTCAAAGTATTTATATCTTCTAAAGAAGATGGTTATGATCCTAATAAATAATGACTTTTTTTTTTATCTATGATTTATATTTTTCAAGTTTTCAAGGTATGTGTCTATTTTATTTATTTTACTACATTTAGAAAAGGGGGAAATACAAAATCCATGATCATGTACCAACCCTATCTTATTGTCCAAATAAATGTCTAATTTAAGTCTTCTTGGTTCTAACAAGTTCTCCATATTCACTAGATGATGACCTTAGATTTCATAATGGATGATAACTAAGGTATAAGGGAGAGAAGTCATAAAGAGGGAATCTAGGTCATAAAGGAGAGAATTCATGCCCTAAATGATTACATTGTACATTTTCTTATTACATTCATATGCATGTTTGTTTGAGAATAATCTTCTCACACTTTTAATTTAATTATTAACAATTATTAAGTGAATGTTAGAGATTTAGCCTCCATGGAATATGCTAGAATAGTCATAGTAGTATTCACATATCAACGGTTAAGATTTATCTCTAAGTTAATTATGCTATTTTAGATAATTAATGTCGAATTCTTTAATTATAGAAAAAATCATATGAACATATATCATATTGAACATGTGGTATTGATAAGCCATCTTATTGGCCCGTGCTATTGTAAGAAGAGATATTTACTTGAGTTAAGAATTTCCATGGTAATGTGGGGATAGAAATTTAAAATAAATTTATAATTTAGTTAAATTTTATGATTATTTTTATCTTGGTAATATGAGATTTATAATGGTGTAAGTGTTTGGATGCTTATCATGGATTAATGCATATAGAAGTCATTTAATCTATATGGTTTCACTAGTTAAAAAAGAAAAAACTGCTAAAAGTTCTTATTATGGGGGGTGTAGTCATGTTGAGTTGTTTCTTGTTATACAACACTGATGTGAAACACAACGTCAACCATAGGAAAAGAAAATGTAACCTTTTGATATTTTTGGTAGGCACCAGTTTATATATAAATACAAAAGTGTTCTCAAAATGACAATGAATCTACTCTATAGTGGACATGCATAACATGCAAATATTTTTTTTTCCACTGGGAAAATCCGTAATTTTCATTAATAAGGAAAATTACATATTGTAGATGCTTTACGCATATGCTGAGGTCACTATACACAGTGTACCTTTTAGTTACAAAAAGACTCTATATATGTTCTTCTGTTCAGATGTACCACGCAGGGCAGTCTGCTAAGGCTGTATAAAGTTGTTTACAAAATGCCTTTCGGGTAATACCTTACTGTTTCAAAAAGAAAATGCTATACAAAAACATCTCTGTCATGAACATGATATTCTTCAGTTTATTTATTGTCCCGGAGCAGGCTGGTAACTCGGATCAATGTATGGTCGATGGTAATATTTGTATTCGTGCTCGCCTTGTACTTCTGTGATCTCCCATACACCTCTGTCCATCATCGTGGCCTCCTTGGATAGTTTGTCAGCGCCTTCGTTATGTTCCCTGTAGATATGTGAACATGTGATGTTGTTAAAAGTTGCTTTGAGTTCTAAAACCTCATTTAAGATAATGCTGAGTGTGTGGATGTGACAAGCAGATATGCCATTGAACCAATTTATGATAATTTTGAATCCCCAAATATATTGATGCTAGTGCAATGATGACCCAATGCAAAATGGAGTAAGTGACGGAGTGTGATGAGCTCAACATAGTTGTTTGTTCCAGTGCCCAGTCCAGCTTTTACTTTGTAGATATGATTCTCAGATTTGTGAATGATAAATCCGCCCCCACAGCCCTGTAGGTTTGCAGCGCCGTCAAAGTAAGCCCATGGTGTGTTTTGATCAATGCATGGGGGAGGTTGTGGGTGGCGTGATTTAGGAGGGGGATCTGGTAATTCTCTATATGCAGCAATGATACCGGCCTCCACCATTGGCCAATGAACAGGTTTATCATCGAAAATAATGCGATTTCGCGATTTCACATAACATGCAAATATACTTGTATATGTCAAGTACATAATCTATGGTATAGTGAAATGGAGTAATATTTTAAATCATATTGTGCTCTAGAATAAATTATATTTGTTTTGAAAAATACAAGGATGCAAGATTGGAGAAAAGTTTTCTCTAAGGAATACATTCTCTAAACTAAGAAATTTCTTTCTCACCTTCTAGGATAAACTTTTAGTTGTTCAATATTGTATAAAAACTAAAAGAAAACCAAAAAAAAAGAGCAAGACAAAGTAAGAAGCAAAAAAAAAAAAATCAAAATTCTTTCTACACTTTCAACCATACAAAGCAAAGTGTTCATGTTATATGAGAAGACTCTATACTAAAAAAATTAAACACACAAATCCATATCATTAACAAAAGTGGTAAACATCGGAGTATTCACTGTAAAATATATTTTTCAAATATGTAAACCCTTTAGTATTAATGTAGCTTTAAACTATTTAAAATTCTATTTAAATTATCAATATTAAAAAAAATAACACACTTTTAATAGAAATTTAGGTAATAGCACAATTATATTAATTAAAGGACTAGTGTATGTTAATACATTTCAGATGGTAAAATTTAAAAAATTATGAAATTAACTATTTTATTATTATTAGTATTGTTGTTATTATTATTATATGTTAAGCATATATTTATTTCAGGAAGCATGGAAGAGGACTTTTATCAATGAATATTTATATCAACATTACTAAGGAGTTTCTTAATCTATAAATAGGGAATGCTACAATACCATGGGCGAATCATGGCTGCCGAAAAAACCATAACTCATTAAGTATGAAACTTGATCATATCATATTTTGTTAATTAATCAATTTGATTAAAAAGATAAAAAGAGCATAACTACCTTGCACATCAACCTGAGTCCTTGAGTTGCATATACCACTAAAAAAGTCATAGAATATTTAAAATAAATTTATAATTTAGATAATTTTATGATTATTTTTATATTGGTAATGTGATATGTATGATGGGGTAAGGTTTTTATGATTATCATGGATTGATGTGTATACAAGTCATTTAATTTATATGGATGCACTAGTTAAAAAAGAAAAAAAATTCTAAAAGTTCTTATTATGGGGGGTATTGTCTTATGATGTGAAATACAACATCAACCATGGGTAAAGAAAATGTAACGTTTTGATATTTTTAGTAGACATCACCTTATGTAGAAATACAAAATTGTTCTCAAAATGACAATGAATCTACTCTATAGTGGACATGCATAGCATGCAAATATATTTGTATATGTCGAGTACATAATCTATGGTATAGTGAAATAGAGTAATCTTTTAAATCATATAGTGCACTAGAATAAATTTTTTGTTTGTTTGAAAATACAAGGATGCAAGATTGGAGAAAAGTTTTCACTAAGGAATACATTCTCTAAATAAGAATTTTCTTTCTAGTCTTCTAGGATAAACTTTTGATTGTTCGATATTGTATAAAAAATAAAAATAATTAACATAATATATCTAAAATTACAACCACAAAAAAAGAGCAAGACAAAGTAAGAAGCAAAAAAAAAATCAAAATTATTTCTACACTTTAAACCATACAAAGCAAAGTGTGCATGTTATTTGAGAAGACTCTATACTAAAAAAATTTAAACACAGAATCCAATAACCAAAATAAGATAAATTATCTCACTCTCCATATCATTAACAAAAGTGGTAAACACGGGAGTATTCACTATAAAATGTATTTTCAAATATCTAAAACCTTTAATATTAATGTAGCTTTAAAATATTTAAAATGTATTTAAATTATCAATATTAAAAAAAATAACACACTTTTATTAGAAATTTAGGTAATAGCACAATTATATTAATTAAATGACTAGTGTATGTTAATACATCTCACAATGGTAATATTTAAAAAATTATGAAATTAACTATTATTATTATTATTAGTTAAGCATATATTTATTTCAGAAAGCATGGAAGAGGATTTTTATCAATGAATATTTATATCCACTTTATTAAGGAGTTTCTTAATCTATAAATAGGGAATGCTATGATACATGGGCCAGAGTCATGGCTTCTCAATATCACATGCCGAAAAAACCATAACTCATTAAATATGAAACTTGCTCATATGATATTTTGCTAATTAATCAGTTTCATTAAAATGATAAAAAGAGCATAACTACCTTGCACGTAAATCTGAGTCCTTGAGTTGCATATACCACTAAAAAGTCATAGAACATTTAATGGTCCTACCATAAATTTAATAATATTTAATAATTAAATTAAATTTTAGGAATCTCTATTCTATTTTAAAAGAAACATATTTATTGATGTAATTAATTTTGACTTCATCTTAACTTTGAGTTAACAATAACATTTGAAAGAGTAAACGTATAATTTGTTATAAAAAGCCTTGTTATTTTCGAATTTAAAAATGCACATCAAACTTAAGAGTAAATCTATTACCATTGAAACCTAAACAAAGACATGTAAAAAATATATTGAAACCTAAATGAAAATATGCTATATATATTATTGAATACATAAAAATGAAAGAAATAGATAAATGTAATTCTCTTCCGTCACTTATAGTAACATTGAAGAAGTATTAATTGTTAATAATAGAAAGCACAAAACAAAAATAAAACTTAAACTAACCTATATCACATAAGTGTAAAATATAATATCCCATAATTTTTTTTTTGATTTTTCAATTGAAAAATAAATAAAATTTAAAGAGATTAATTTGATTATATTGATATCGAAGGTAAATAAAGAAGGTCAATTATATTAAATGAATTACAAGAGAAATAAAAAACTATAACGAGCTGTCAATTACATTGAATGCATTAAGACAAATAGAAAAATATAACAGCTAGAAATAGAAAAATATAACGAGTTGTCTCTATACGAAATAGTTAACCATGTAATATCAATTGAATTGCTAACAGCTAGAAGAAGTGGACGAGAAAATATAACGAGCTGTCTCTATACGAAATAGTTAACCATGTAATATCAATTGAATTGCTAACAGCTAAAAGAAGTGGACGAGAAAAGGCGTGTGCCAAGATTACAGAAAAGGCGTGGGCCAACATTACAGAATGTATTATTTACCGAAAATTAAAATTCAAGAACATTCCAAATTTGCACAGACGCGGATACATGACATGGTTCTGGTTCTGTAGAAAATTTCTTGGAAAGCATTTCCAAGGAAAAGAAAAAGAAACCTAAACTGTTTGTACAAAAATTTCAAGAAAAGCATCTCAGGCTTTTTTGAGGTAAACTTTGCTTTAACGGATCACAGCTTTTTTGACATTCGAGCGATGGCCGAGAATCTCTATGTCGTTTTGAAATAGATGACATTCTTGTGGGCTGCATTTATATGGGAACGAATACAGATGATAAATAGAACTATGGCCTGGAATCCGGATTCGCAACAGCTGTTTCAAATCCACCACTCATAAACACTCCTATATGACAATGTTTGAGTTAATCCCTTGTAGCGTATCTATCTGACGGATTCGACTCTCCATCACACGTAAATGTTCGACTCTCCATCACACGTAAATGATTCTGGTATACCTGAATGAATGAGAGAGATTGATTTAATTTTTGAAATTTCATTAACATAGCTCGATTTCTGTAAATTGAATCGTCTACATAGATCATCCATCATTCCACAGAAATCGAAATCGAGATCGAACTAATGTGTTTAATGATTAGGCTTTTAATGATTAGGCTTCTCATGTGTATGAACCTTTGGGTTGAGTTTCATTTCTGACCCCGATTTCTTTCTTGACAAGTTCATCATTAAAAGACAGCCTGGAGCAGAAGGTGAAGTATAAAAAAAACCCGGATCAAGTCAGAACATCAATGCGAATTGGGTATGGGATGTTACACTATACCGATTCCTGAATGTTTTGAAAAGGTGCAGACATCTCCCCAAGGTTCTCAGAATGGATGGAGATTTAAGAAGACTGTGCCGGGTGGTGTTGACCTTACTAATGGATTTCAAAAGATGACAAAATCTCCACAATTTTATGTTCCTGAGATGGAAATTGAAAAATACTGTGGCTCCTCCACAACAATGTTATGTGCAGATGACTATGCAACTAGCAATGAACAAAACCCAATTGACTCGACAGAGTCGTAACTTCCATTCACAATCCCTCCTGTCATAGGTGATGACCATCTTGGAAGATGCCAACCGCCGCCACTCGGAGCATTTTTGTAGACAATAAATTCCTTAGACCCTGCGGTCCATGTTGTTGTGAACTCATCTGTGACAGGTATCTGGGCTGTGGCCAAGGGGAGCGGTAAAGTGGGTGACATTGAAGATGGGAGCAGTGTCTCAGACTGGATTTGGATGTGGACGGACTCCCTCCAATCAATCTGAATTTTCTGAATCTGTTGAATTTGAAAGCCAAGAGAGGGACACATCCTCCATCGTATCATTTGTCCAGTAAATTTATTTTCCAACTCTTTGTATTCGATTTCCAACTCTTTGTATTCGATCACCTTGACTATAGGTTAAAGATAATCATTTAATTTCATTGATATAGCTCCGTTTTGTCGTATTTTTGAGCGCTTAGTTTCCTCTTTTAAAATTGAATTGCAATGGATTTTTGGTCTTATTTTCTTTGTTTTTAAAATTAAATCTCAAATCCTTTGCATCCATGGATCCCTCGAGAGAAACACGGCCTGCCAATCAGGTTGTTGGACCATCTCATCTCCGTGACAAAAGATTTAGACAATGGTGGAAGATGCCATTGGGAGGGTTTTTCTGGGGAAGAAATTAATCATAGCCGGTGGATTCATCTATGAGAGGTAAGCATTTCTGGACTTGCTGGGTTTTATAAAATCAATGTCCATTTTATCATAAATGTGTTTGCCTGTTTTGAAAATTTATAATAATTTGGTAAATTCTTTTAATAAACACTCAAATAAAAATTACAAAATTCTTATTAAACTCTTATAAATTTCTTAGAGTTTAGGGTTTAGGGCTTGGGGTTTAGGATTTAGGGTTTAGGTATGGGCATTTAGGTTTTGATAAAAATATAGTAAATTCTTTTAATAAACTCTTGAATAAAAGTTATAGAACGCTTTTAAAAATGTTATAAAATGCCTCCTATTTAGGATTTAGTTTAGAGAGTTTAGGGTTTATTGCCTATAAACTAGTTGTACATACAACCATTCTTCTCGACAACATTATGACTTTCTTGAGTATGGATCATAGACTTTAGTAAGATTATTTAAATTTTTCTTTTTCAAATCCTTATATTTTGGTGTATGTTGTCAATGGAGATACTTTGTTCTCTATCTTTAAGTTGAATATGACAACGAAATTTATCAAGTAAAAGGGTTTAGTTAGTACCAATTAGTTAAAATTTGAATAGAATATTGATTAGAACATAAATAAATTTTCTACTCCAAATTATATTCTTTTTTCAATTATTGTAATGCTTAAGATGGACCAACGAATCTCCAAAATTTGTTGTTCGAAAGTATTACTACGGAGGCGTTAATAATTTATTTTTTTGTCTAACCTAGAAATGATTATTTATCTCAATTTATTCCTAGACATGTCCATATTGAAACAATCCTTGCAATTATCATTATCTTGCATAACCAAATCCTAATTCAAATTATTAGAGAAAGGTTATATTACATTGTCTATTAACAAACTATAAAATGGTATGCATAATATTTTTATGCATGATATTCTCTACATATGACTAATTCTTAAAATATTATAATAACTATTGAGGCTAATTAATAATAATATAAAAAATTATATATTTCTAGTTGTTTTCAACTAGGATTAAAACTTTGCATCAACACTAAAAATATTTTATACTAATAAATAAATAATATTTTTGTTTTTATGAGTTATCAATAAGATTATAATAATAAACTATATTAGTTAATATAAATATAGAATATACCATTTTGTATTTAGGCCAATCTAATTTTTAATTTAATATTATTGTATTATGAATCACCCTTAACAATGGAAAGGAATATTGAAGGAATAAAATATCTCGCAAAGACAGTCATAAAAAGTAAAACACTAAATATAAATAATATTATTTATAATAGAATAAATATTCTTTAAAAATTATTTGAAAGAAAAGTTATAGTCTTACTTATAGAAGAATTCGATTTTTCATTAGAATCCATCAATACAATTCCAAGCAATATTGTGATCTTTTATTGTTTCAAATTAGTTAAAAAAGATTCAGTGAAAAGGCCATTTTTTCTATTAGTTAGACTACGTGAAAAAAACACTTTATTATCAAATTTTCAAAAATATTTATTTTATATATTTTCAATTTTTTCCAACTTTAGCCATAATGCTAATTGAATATTCAATCCATACTTACTTTGACATCATAAAATAGAGCAAAAATAAGTTTTATATGTTATTGTCTATATTCCTTTCTATTATCCTCTTTATAAACACCATTACGCATGCACATTACCATTTTCTGTAGTGACTAACTTAGACAAATGGATTCCATGGAATGTTTTTCTGTTATGATAATGTACCATCAATGGAGAAGGATTTTATTTATGATGTACTCAGTTGAATAAGAATTTTACAATTTGTTTCATATATATATATATATATATAGCATATGTAGGTTACACATTTTGACAAGAAAGGGCATGGTGTTTAGGTGAAAAAAAGCATGCAATCAAGCAGTTTAACAACCTGTAAGTGATCAATCAAGCTCCTTGAGTGCTAAGAAAATATATTTATGCCTAGCTTTTAAGCTCTCAATGTTGACCCTCGATTGGGCTTTCAAGGTCTTAAAATACACATTTCCAGTACCGCTTATGCAAAAAAATTTGCACCAACGTTCTGTACCCTAGTGAAATTAGGGAAAAAAATTTCCTTAGGTGGTGGATTGGATCATGTTTGATTGATGAAGGAATATTCTATCCAATGGCATATGAGTTTGAAATTTTCTAATTCATATGATATTTTTCATCTATTTTCTCTTAAACATAATGCATCATTTTTTTGACAAATTTAAAGAGGCTTGATGAAAAAACAATAACAAAAAAATTTCAAAACAAAAAAAATTAAAAAATTACCACTATCTTAGTTTACTATTCATGTAATAGTTTAGAAAAAACTTATGGGAACATACCTGTAATCAAGGAAATCTTCTCCTCTAGTATCAACACAATCTGCTCCTCCATTTCTCCTCTTGAATTTGGTTCACGAGAATGAGAATCGATTCATCAATGGTATAGCCCTTTATAAATGATGTAATTAATAGTAGATGTACGGATATAAAGTTTATTGAAGTTGCCTTTTGTGTATAAATAATTATAAAACCATGAATGTCTATGGAGGATTTTGTGGGTGAATTTTTTTCTACAAAACCAAAAGGAAATACATTGGAGAAATTGAATCCTATGGGAGATTGAAAAATAGTTCCATGATCAAAAGACATGTGTGAAACCATTTCCATAAAACCCTAATTTTATGATATCCAAGGAAATTAGTTTAAATAACAACCTATTTTTAGAAATTAAGGAAAATCACCTACAAAAATTATGGACTCTAAACATAAAGGTTAACTAAGCATTTGGTCATTGTATAGGGATAGGAACTCTTGTTTCTATGAATTTTCTTTTTATTTTAATGGGAGATAATGCTATAACATATAAACATTTTAAATTAATATTTGGGATAAGTATTCTTAATGTTTGGTAATTGTATAGGGATGGGAACTCTTGTTTCTATGAATTTTCTTTCTATTTTATGGGGAGATAATGGTATAACATATAAAAATTTAAATTCATATTTGCAATAATTATACTTAACCATTATTTCGAAAAATCAACCCCCAAAGTTTTGAACCCTCGAATTTCAACTCTCGTAAAAGAATTTCCCCTAAAATTTTCTCAGCATTAATGAAGACTATAAATTAATTCAAAAGAGTAATTTACAAGAGAAATGTTTTCTAGAAAAGTGTAGACAATGAATTCCAAAGATTAAATTACAAGAGAAAGGTTTTGTAGAAAAGTGTACACTTCAAGACATGGCTACCACAAATTAAAAATTAAACTGTATATTTAATTAAAGTGTAGTTTTCTCCAACCATTAGATACATAAATTGTAATAATGGAAGTGTAATTTTTAAATCATAAGACCCGGATCAAGTCAGAACATCAATGCGAATTGGGTATGGGATGTTACACTATACCGATTCCTGAATCTTTTGAAAAGGTGCAGACATCTCCCCAAGGTTCTCAGAATGGATGGAGATTTAAGAAGACTGTGCCGGGTGGTGTTGACCTTACTAATGGATTTCAAAAGATGACAAAATCTCCACAATTTTATGTTCGAGAGATGGAAATTGAAAAATACTATGCCTCCTCCACAACAATGTTATGTGCAGATGACTATGCAACTAGTAATGAACAAAACCCAATTGACTCACATAGTCGTAACTTCCATTCACAATCCCGCCTGTCATAGGTGATGACCATCTTGGAAGATGCCAACCGCCGCCACTAGAAGCATTTTTGTAGACAATAAATTCCTTAGACCCTGCGGTCCATGTTGTTGTGAACTCATCTGTGACAGGTATCTGGGCTGTGGCCACGGGGAGCAGTAAAGTGGGTGACATTGAAGATGGGAGCAGTGTTTCAGACAGGATTTGGATGTGACGGACTCCCTCCAATCAATATGGAATTTTCTGAATCTGTTGAATTTGAAAGCGGGACACATCCTCCATCGTATCATTTGTCTTGGCAGTAAATTTATTTTCCAACTCTTTGTATTCGAGGTTAAAGATAATCATTTAATTTCATTGATATAGCTCCATTCTGTCGTATTTTTGAGCGCTTATTTTCCTCTTTTAAAATTGAATTGCAATGGATTTTTGGTCTGATTTTCTTTGTTTTTAAAATTAAATCTCAAATCCTTTGCATCGATGGATCCCTCGAGAGAAACACGGCCTTCCAATCAGGTTGTTGGACCATCTCATCTCCCTGACAAAACATTTCAACAATGGTGGAAGATGCCATTGGGAGGGTTTTCCTGGGGAAGAAATTAATCATAGCGGGTGGATTCATCTATCAGAGGTAAGCATTTCTGGACTTGCGGGGTTTTATAAAATCAATGTCCATTTTATCATAAATGTGTTTGCCTGTTTTGAAAATTTATAATAGTTTGGTAAATTCTTTTAATAAACACTCAAATAAAAGTTACAAAATTCTTATTAAACTGTTATAAATTTCTTAGCCTTTAGGGTTTAGGGCTTGGGGTTTAGGATTTAGGGTTTAGGTATGGGCATTTAGGTTTTATAAAAATATAGTAAATTCTTTTAATAAACTCTTGAATAAAAGTTATAGAACGCTTTTAAAAATGTTATAAAATGCTTCCTATTTAGGATTTAGTTTAGAGAGTTTAGGGTTTATTGCCTATAAACTAGTTGTACATACAACCATTCTTCTCGACAACATTATGACTTTCTTGAGTATGGATCATAGACTTTAGTAAGATTATTTAATTTTTTTTTTTTCAAATCCTTATATTTTGGTGTATGTTGTGAATGGAGATACTTTGTTCTCTATCTTTAAGTTGAATATGACAACAAAATTTATCAAGTAAAAGGGTTTAGTTAGTACCAATTAGTTAAAATTTGAATAGAATATTGATTAGAACATAAATAAATTTTCTACTCCAAATTATATTCTTTTTTCAATTATTGTAATGCTTAAGATGGACAACAATCTCCAAAATTTGTTGTTCGAAAGTATTACTACGGAGGTGTTAATAATTTATTTTTTTGTCTAACCTAGAAATGATTATTTATCTCAATTTATTCCTAGACATGTCCATATTGAAACAATCCTTGCAATTATCATTATCTTGCATAACCAAATCCTAATTCAAATTATTAGAGAAAGGTTATATTACATGGTCTATTAACAAAATATAAAATGGTATGCATAATATTTTTATGCATGATATTCTCTACATATGACTAATTCTTAAAATATTATAATAACTATTGAGGCTAATTAATAATAATATAAAAAATTATATATTTCTAGTTGTTTTCAACTAGGATTAAAACTTTGCATCAACACTAAAAATATTTTATACTAATAAACAAATAATATTTTTGTTTTTATTAGTTATCAATAAGATTATAATAATAAACTATATTAGTTAATATAAATATAGAATATACCATTTTGTATTTAGGCCAATCTAATTTTTAATTTAATATTATTGTATTATGAATCACCCTTAACAATGGAAAGGAATATTGAAGGAATAAAATATCTCGCAAAGACAGTCATAAAAAGTAAAACACTAAATATAAATAATATTATTTGTAATAGAATAAATATTCTTTAAAAATTATTTGAAAGAAAAGTTATAGTCTTACTTATAGAGGAATTCGATTTTTCATTAGAATCCATCAATACAATTCAAAGCAATATTGTGATCTTTTATTGTTTCAAATTAGCTAAAAAAGATTCAGTGAAAAGGCCATTTTTTCTATTAGTTAGACTACGTGAAAAAAACACTTTATTATCAAATTTTCAAAAATATTTATTTTATATATTTTCAATTTTTTCCAACTTTAGCCATAATGCTAATTGAATATTCAATCCATACTTACTTTGACATCATAAAATAGAGCAAAAATAAGTTTTATATGCTATTGTCTGTATTCCTTTCTATTATCCTCTTTATAAACACCATTACGCATGCACATTACCATTTTCTGTAGTGACTAACTTAGACAAATGGATTCCATGGAATTTTTTTCTGTTATGATAATGTACCATCAATGGAGAAGGATTTTATTTATGATGTACTCCGTTGAATAAGAATTTTACCATTTGTATATATATATATATATATATATATATATATATATATATATATATATATATATATATATATATATATATAGCATGGATGTAGGTTACACATTTTGACAAGAAAGGGGGTGTTTAGGTGAAAAAAAGCATGCAATCAAGCAGTTTAACAACCTGTAAGTAATCGATCAAGCTCCTTGAGTGCTAAGAAAATAGATAATTTATTAACACATTTAAATTGAAAATTTATGCCTAGCTTTTAAGCTCTCAATGTTGACCCTCGATTGGGCTTTCGAGGTCTTAAAATACACATTTCAAGTACCCCTTATATAAAAAAAATTGCACCAGCTTTATGTACCCTAGTGAAATTAGGGAAAAAACTCTCCTTAGGTGGTGGATTGGATCATGTTTGATTGATGAAGGAATATTCTATCCAATGGCATATGAGTTTGAAATTTTCTAATTCATATGGCATTTTTCATCTATTTTCTCTTAAACATAATGCTTTATTTCGTTTTGACAAATTTAAAGAGGCTAGATGAAAAAACAATAACAATTAATTTTCAAAACAAAAAAAATTAAAAGACTACCACTATCTTAGTTTACTCTTCATGTAATAGTTGAAAAAAAACTTATGGGAACATACCTGTAATCAAGGAAATCTTCTCCTCTAGTATCAACACAATCTGCTCCTCCATTTCTCCTCTTGAATTTGGTTCACGAGAATGAGAATCGATTCATCAATGGTATAGCCCTTTATAAATGATGTAATTAATGGTAGATGTACGGATATAAAGTTTATTGAAGTTGCCTTTTGTGTATAAATAATTATAAAACCATGAGTGTCTATGGAGGATTTTGTGGGTGAATTTTTTTCTACAAAACCAAAAGGAAATACATTGGAGAAATTAGTTTAAATAACAACCTTTTTTTAGAAATTAAGGCAAATCACCTACAAAAATTATGGACTCTAAACATAAAGGTTAACTGAGCATTTGGTCATTGTATAGGGATAGGAAATCTTGTTTCTATGAATTTTCTTTTTATTTTAATGGGAGATAATGCTATAACATATAAACATTTTAAATTAATATTTGGGATAAGTATTCTTAATGTTAATTGAGTGTTTGGTAATTGTATAGGGATGGGAACTCTTGTTTCTATGAATTTTCTTTCTATTTTATGGGGAGATAATGGTATAACATATAAAAATTTTAAATTCATATTTGCAATAATTATCCTTAACCATTATTTCAAAAAATCAACCCCCAAAGTTTTGAACCCTCGAATTTCAACTCTCGTAAAAGAATTTCCCCTAAAATTTTCTCAGCATTAATGAAGACTATAAATTAACTCAAAAGAGTAATTTACAAGAGAAATGTTTTCTAGAAAAGTGTAGACAATGAATTCCAAAGATTAATTTACAAGAGAAAGGTTTTGTAGAAAAGTGTACACTTAAGACATGGCTTCCACAAATTAAAAAATAAACTGTATATTTAATTAAAGTGTAGTTTTCTCCAACCATTAGATACATAAATTGTAATAATGGAAGTGTAATTTTTAAATCATAAGACCAAATTTTGGGGATTTTCCAAAAAAAATTATTACAGTTCCCAAAAATTAAGAAAAAAAAATTCAAGAGGGAAAAGAGAGCATGATCGATGTATTGGGATGTAAAGAAAATACACAAGCCTCATCTATTAGATATGACAATCATTATTCGTATGAAAACTTAGAAAATGGAAAGGAGACTACTGAACACTTAAATGTGGGTTGTTCTGTGCAAATTAATCTCAATAGCATGATATAAGGGCTAGTGAAATAAAGATCTCATTTTAAACCAAATGAGAAGGGATAAATGGCTACCATAAATCCTTGTCCTTGAAAATTGGGGTTAATGGAAATTAGTAGCTCGAGCTATTTTATTTTTTGTAGATCTCCCTTGAAATAAAGCTATGCTAACCTCTATACCAAATTTTCTAATAAAATAATTTTGCGGCTACTATTAATAATGCACTATGATACAAAAAAGTATTCCATTCAAAATTTGTAACCCTTAAATTTTGTCAAGGGGGTAAATTTCACTGCTGAAATTTTCCACAAAGATTTTTTTTTAAATATTCATGAAAAAAAATATTACTATAGATAAACACAATATGACTTGTAATACAGTTATAATTTAGTTAATTTCTATGTATTTTTAATTTATATGGCTTCCCTAGTTTGTTAATTTAATGTTAATCTTTTCTTTTAACTTAAATTGAAAACAAATTCCAAAATAGATATGCCTATAATTACGCTAATGGAATGCATTGGAACATTCATTGTAATATTTTAATCTTTAAAAATGCTTCAAATTCTTGGCCAAGGTATCAGATTTAAACATTAAAGAAATTTCATGTACTTGAATGACTATATTTGTGCATGCAGGAAATCTTCCTAAATGTATTACTCATCATTTAATAGTAGGATATTATGTATGTGAACATATATGTTCTTGATTCATGAGACTGTAGCTTTCATTTCTGACAGTGGAGAAGAGAGTGAGAATTTAATATTTTAATTTAAGGCATGAACCTTAAACTAAATTACTTATCTCCACCTCCAACTCCATCACCTCCTCCCCTCCTCCACCTCCACCTTCACCTCCTCCACCTCAACATCCACCTAAACCACCTGCTCCCCATCCTCATCCACATCCACCTCCTCCTCTCCACTACGTCTACCTCCACCACCTTCTCCTCCTCCTTCTCCACCATCACCTCCAGCTCCTCCTCCTCCACCACCTCCACCGCCTCAAACTCAAACCCCTCCTACACCTCCACCCCCACCTCCCCCTCATACTCTTTCTCCTCCTCCACCTCCACCTCCACCTCCTCTTCCACCTCCCCCACCTCCACCCCCACCTCCTCCACCACCTTTGCCTATGTCTCTGCCTCCGCCTCCACCTGCACTTCCTACACCACCACCTCATCCTCTTCATCCACCTCCACCACCACTTCCTCTACAACTTCCTCGAACTCCACCTTCATCTCCTCCACCTTATCCTCCACCTCCACCTCCGCATCCACTACCACCTCTACTACCTCCTTCTCAACCCCCTTTTCCTCCTCCACCTCCACCTCCACCACCTACTAATCCAACTCAACCTCCACCTTCACCTTCACCTCCTCCTCCACCTCCAACTCCACGTCCACCTCCTCCTCCTCCTCCACCACCACCTCCACCTATATCTTCGCCACCTCCTACTCCACCACCACCTTCACCTCCACCACCTCAACCTTCACCCTGTCATCCACCTCCACCCTCTCAACCCCCTCCTCCTCCTCCACCTCGACCTCCTCCTCCTCGTAATCCACCTCAACCTCCACATCCACCTTCACTTCCTCCTCCACCTCCAACTCCACATCCACCTACTCCTCCTCCTCCTACTCCACCTCCATCTTATTCTCCTCCTCCACCTCCTCTATTGCCACATATATCTCCACCACCACCTCAACCTCCACCCTCTCATCCACTTCCTCCTCATCCTCCTCCACTTCCACCTCCACAACCTCCTGCTCCACCTTTCCTTCCTCCTCCTCTGCCACATCCCCTTCCTGCTCTGCCTTCTCCTCCACTAGCACCACCTTCATCTCCACTTTCACCTCCTGTACCTCTTCTTATAGATATAAATTCATCTCCACTACCTCCACCTCAACCTCCTCCTCTATAATATCCACCTATACCACCTCCACCTCCAACTCTTCCACCACCTCAACCTCCGCTCTGCCTGCTCTTCCAGTTTCCCTTAGGCCTTCACCACCACCTCCTCCTCCACTATCTCCCCATCCCTCTTTTCCTCCCCTTCCAGTGGTACCTCCTCCTCCACCACCACCACTACCACCTCCACCTCCACCTCCACCTCCACTTTCACCTCCTCCATCTCTTCTTCGAGCTAAACATTCACCTC
Source organism: Pinus tabuliformis (assembly GCA_031772625.1). NCBI lineage: Eukaryota > Viridiplantae > Streptophyta > Pinopsida > Pinales > Pinaceae > Pinus > Pinus tabuliformis. The sequence goes on along the minus strand of CM062811.1, from coordinate 565,780,270 downwards.
CACTACCTCCACCTCCAACTCCTCCTCCATGATATCCACCTACATCATCTCCTTCTCTGCCACCTCCACCTCCACCTCCTCCACCACTTTCACCTCCACAACATCCACCCCCTCCTCCTCCAACTCCAGTTTCACCTCCTCCACCATCACCTCCTCCTCCTCCTCCTCCTCCTCTTCCACCTCCACCCACACCTCTTCCTTCACCATATTCTCCACCACCTCTTCCTCCACCTCCAACTCTACCTCCTCCTCCTCCTCCTCCTCCTTCTCATCTTCCTCCACCTCCACCTCCTCCTCCTCCACGTCCACCTCCTCCATCTCCACCTCCCACTCAACCACTACAACTACCTCCTCCTCCTCCTCGACCACCTCCTCCAACACCATATCCTCCACCTCCACCACCACCTCCACATCCACCACAGCCTCCTCCTCCTCCATCTCCACCTCCACCACCTCTACCTCCTCGACCAAGACTTCCACCTCCTCCACCTTTGTCTCCGCCTCCGCTGCCACCTCCACCTCCACCTCCTCCACCTTTGTCTCTGCCTCCACCTCCACCTCCACCTCCACCTCGCTCTCTTCCTCCTCCTTCACCGCCACCTCCACCTCTCCCTCATCCTCCTCCTCCTCCACCACCACCACCACCAACCCCTACTCCTCCACCTCCACCTCCACCCTGGCCTCCTCCTCCTCCACCTCCACCTCCACCCTGGCCTCCTCCTCCTCCACCTCCACATCTGCATCCTACTCCTCCATCTCCACCTCCACCACCTCCTCTGCCTCCTCCTCCACCTCTAGCTTCTCCACCACCTCTACCTCCACCTCCTCCTCCATCACCTCAAACTCCACAACCTCCTCCACCAACACCACCACCTCCCCCTCCACCTCCGCTACCTCCTCCACCACCTCCACCTCCACCTCAATAACTATTTATAATACTTATTGATTCATTTTTCAGTGATAATTCATATATCAATATATACATGATAATATAACAAATAATATGCATAAAAAAATTGCAATATAAATAAGTAATTATGAGAACAATAATTTAATTAAAAAAATTGTAAAATTTATATAAATAATATCAAAAATTGTTGAGAAAAATACACCCAACTCAATATTAGAACTTTTTAAAATCAATAAATTAATTATATAAAATCACAAAAAAAAAATTACCATAAATATATTATATAAAATCTTTAAAAATAAAACTAAAAAAAAGCAAACATGGAAACTCCAATAACATACAAATGCAGAACACAAAGAAACTTCATAAAACCTACCCTGGTCATAAGTGTGTTCCATCGTACTTAGTGGAGGTTATTATTATGTTGTGTTTTATTTTCCTCTCGGATGCCCTTGCGGCAAACATGGAAACTCCAATAACATACAAATGCAGAACACAAAGAAACTTCATAAAACCTACCCTGGTCATAAGTGTGTTCCATCGTACTTAGTGGAGGTTATTATTATGTTGTGTTTTATTTTCCTCCCGGATGCCCATGCGGCTAGAGCTAACAGTTGTTTGCAACATATGGGGCATTTTTTTCTCAACAGTATATATATAATATAATTTTTATTTTTTCAAGAACTAATGCTATTCTATTTATATACTGAATAAATTGATTTTCCTTTTATTGTCGAATATAATAATTTAGTTTCTTGATAATCACTCCATTGATTGGAAATAAAAAATTACAAACCCTAACCACATAAAGAAATTTTAAAACACAGAAACTTGACAACAAGAAGATCAAATCTAGTACCTGCTTGGGCCGGAGATAGACACAGTTGCCGACTATGAAAACTTGTATGGATTCATGAAGTGATTTGACAGGTTACATGGGATCTTCCATTCCCGCAGACTTCATGCAAATCTTCAATAATTGCTTCCGAGAAATGCAGGAGCCCATGTAATCTTTTTATTAGAAAATCGATCTGCATGATTACGTCCTCGGCAGATATGTTCAGACACAGGTGGTCCCTCCCATATGTATCTGTCGGACATGGCATTACACGAGTATAATCACTCGCCACCTTTGCAGAAACGATAAATTGAACTTATATTCGCCACCTTTGCAGAAACGACAAATTGAACGTGTTGAGGCGAGCAGGCTCGCACGATACAGAAGCACCAACATTATGTATCGAACGCACGACCTTCGTATATTTAGCCTGATGCTCTCCCGACAAAGATACGGAGGAGCCTGGATCGAACAAACGACCTTGATATATTCAGTCTTTCAATACATAGACGACAACATTGTGGATCGATTTGGGCACATCTTGAATAATCGAAGAGATTCCCATTGTAAAATCCTCTTGAACAATGAGGAAAAGGGCTGTAATTTTTCTACACGCTCCTAACGAAATGTTAGGGTTGAATTAAAGAAATATTAATTACAAAAGCAGAAAAAAGCAAAAAGTTGCCTAAATTTAAAAAGTTACTTAAATTTAGAAAAAAAATATTAATTACATTTTTAGAAAGTTACTTAAATTTAGAAAAGCAATATTAATTACATTTTGAAAACACCACAAAAAAAATGTTAAATTAAAAAAGTAACAAACCAAAATAATTAACTTTTAAATTTTAAAAAATGGAAAATAAAAAATTAAAAGCTAAATTAAAAAAAACATTTAATTTTTTTTAGCTAAACCACTGGTAATTTCAAAATTAGAATGATTGAGTGTTGATGAAAAAACAAAAAAAATTAAATTAAATTTTAAAATAACATTATTTGTTTTTAAATTAAAAAATTGGCAGTTTCAAAGTAAAACATAAAATATAGAACCCATTTCTACATAAATTGTAGCTTGAAATTCACATATAGTAACTTTTTTATAATTAATAATTTAAAATATAACTTAAATGTCGAAGAACAATAAATTCAATAAAATTTACTTCACATATAACCCTATAAACTTGTTGTGCATAGACTTTAGTCTGAGTATTTAATTTTTTCTTTTTGACATCTTTATATTTAAGTGTTTTTTTTGTCAATGGAGATACCTCGTTCTCTATCTTTAAGTTGAATATGACAACCAAATTTATCAAGTAAAAGGGTTTAGTTGGTACTAAGTAGTTAAACTTTGAATAGAATATTAAAGGGAACATAAATAACTTTTCTACTTCAAATTATATTCTTGTTTCAATAATTGTAATGCTTAAGATGGACCAACTAATCTCCAAAATTTATTGTTCTCAAGCATTACTATGGAGGTGTGAATCACTTATTTCTTTTGTCTAACCTAGGAATGATTACTTATCTTCAATTTATTCCTAGACATGTCCATATTGAAACAATACTTGCAATTATCATTATCTTCCTTACTCAAATCCTAATTCAAATTATTAGAGAAATTCTATTATTACATGTTCTATTAACAAAATATAAAATGGTGTGGATAATATTTTTATGCATGATATCCTCTATACATATAGATTGATTCTTAAAATATTATAATAATTATCTACACTAATTAATAATAATGTAAGAAATTATATATTCAGAGTTGTTTTCAATTAGGATTAAGACTTTGCATCATCACTAAAAATATTTTACACTAATAATAAATAAATAATATTTTTGTTTTTATTAATTATCAATAAGATTATAATAGTAAATTATATTAGTTAATATAAATATAGAATATATCATTTTGCATTTAGCCCAATCTAATTTATAATTTAACATTATTGTATTATGAACCACCCTTCACAGTGGAAAGCAATATTGACGGACTAGAATATTAAGGAGAGATCATCATGAAAAATAAAACACTAAATATAAATAATATTATTTCTAAAATAATATATATTATTTAAAAATTAGTTGGAAAAGAAAGGTACAGTCTTACTTATAGAGTTATTGGCTTTTTCATTAGAATCCATCAATAAAATTTCAAGAAATATTGTGATCTTTCATTGTTTCAAATTAGCTAGAAAAAATTCAGTGAAAAGGCCATTTTTTCTATTAGTTAGACTACGTGGAAAAAAAAAACTTCATCATCAAATTTTCAAAAATTATTATTTTATATCTTTTCAATTTTTTCTAGCTTCAGTGATAATGCTAAATGAATATTCAATCCATACCTACATTGACATTATAAAATAGAGAAGAAATAAGTGTTATATGTTATTCTCTATATTCCTTTCCATTATCCACTTTATAAACACCACCATGCATGCGCATTACCATTTTTTGTAGTGATTAACTCAAAGAAATGGATTCCATGGAATGTTTTTCAGCTATGATGATGAACCATCAACGGAGAAGGATTTTGTTTATGATGTAGTGTGGCTCAATAAGAAATTTACCATATGTTTCATAGTTCTATATATATATATATATATATAGCATGTATCAAGGTTACACATTTTGGCAACAGAGGGAGTTTCTAGGTTAAAGGAAATATTCTCCTCCAGTATCAACACAATATTCTCCTCTTCTCCTCTTGAATTGGGTGTAGAAGAATGAAAATTGATTCATCAATGGTATAACCCTTTAGAAATGATGTAATTGATGAAATAGGTATGTTTACAAAGTTTATTGAAGTTACTTTTTGTACATAAATAACCATAAAAGCATGAATTCTATGGGAGATTGAAAAATAATTCCATGATCAAAACACATGTGTGAAAGCATTGCCATAAAACCCTAATTTTATTATGTCCAAGGAAATTATTTTAAGTAACAACATTTTTTTTAAATTAAGGAAAATCACTTACAAAAATTACGAACTCTAAACATAAAGGTTAATTGAGTGTTTGGTCATTGTATAGGGACGGGAACTCTTCTTTCCTTGAATTTTGTTTTTATTTTATGGGGAGATAATGGTATAACATATAAGAATTTTAACTTAATATTTTGGATAATCATCCTTAATCATTGTTTCAATAAAAAAATCAACTCCAAAGTTTTGAACCCTCGAATTTCAAGTCTCCTTTCCTTATGCATTCAGGGTTTATAACACTTTAGTAAATTATTTTAATAGACACTTAAATAAAAGATTGAAATGCTTTTTAAAATGTTATAAATTGATTAGTCTTTAGTTTTTACGGTTTGGGGGTTCAGGGTTTAGGGTTTCAGGTTTATGGTTCATGGCTTATAACAATTTAGTAAATGCTTTTAATAAACACTTAAATAAAAGTTACAAAACACTTTTTAAAATGTTGTAAAATGCTTAGGGTTTAGGTTTTAGGGTTTGTAACACTTAAGTAAATGCTTTTAATAAACACCTAAATAAAATTTATAAAATATTTTTAAAATTTTATAAAATACATAGGGTTAATGTTTTAGGGTTTCAGGTGTAGTGTTTGGGGCTTACGGTTTAGGTTTTATAACACTTTAGTAAATTATTTTTATGAACACTTAAACAAAAGCTACAAAATGACTTTTAAAATTTTATGAAATGATTAAGGTTTAGGGTATAGAGTTTATGGTTTTGGGTTTACTATTTAGGGCTTAGATTTTAGGGTTTATAACAATTTAGTAAGTTATTTTAATAAAAAGTTAAATAAAAGTTACAAAATAATTTAAAAATTTTATAAAATGTTATAAAACACTTAAATCAAAGTTACAAAAAGCTTTTTAAAATGTTATAAAATGATTAGGGTTTAGGGTTTGGGGTTTAGGATTTAAGGTTTAGGGTTTATAAGGGTTTAGTAAATGATTTTAATAAACACTTAAATAAAAGTTACAAAACACTTTTTAAAATGTTATAAAATGCTTAGAGTTTAGGATTTAAGGTTTAGGGTTTAGGGTTTCAAGTTTGGGGTTTAGAGTTTAGGGTTTAGTGTTTAGGGTTTATAACACTTTAGTAAATTAGTTTAATAAACATTGTAATAAAAGTTACAAAATGATTTTTAAAATGTTATAAAATGATTAGGGTTTAGGGTGGTTTAGAGTTTAGGGTTTATGGTTTATAAGACTTTAGTAAATGGTTTTAATCAAGGCTTAAATAAAAGTTACAAAATTCTTTTTAAAATGATATAAATGCTTAGGGTTTAGTGTTTACGGTTTGGCCTTTGGGATTTAGGGTTTAGGGTTTATAAGACCTTAGTAAATGCTTTTAATAAAGACTTAAATAAAAGTTCCAAAATGATTTTTAAACTGTTATAAAATGCTTAGGGTTTTGGGTTTTGGGTTTTGATTTTGGGTTTTAGGTTTATGGTTTGTGGTTTAGGTTTTAGGGTTTATAACACTTTATTAAATGCTTTTAATAAAAACTTAAATAAAAGTTACAAATGGTTTTTAAAATGTTATAAAATGCTTAGGATTTAGGGTTTAGGCTTGAGGGTTTTAAGATTCGGGTTTTGGGTTTAGAGTTTAGGGTTTAGGGTTTATAACACCTGAGTAAATGCATTTAATAAACACTTAAATAAAAGTTACGAATTGATTTTTAAAATTTTATAAAATTCTTAGTGTTTATGGTTCAGAGTTAAGCATTTCAGGTTTATTATTTGGGATTTAGGGTTTTGAATTAGGATTTATAACACTTTCGTAAAAGCTTTTTGATGAGAACAACCCAAAACTATTTAGACTTTAAGCGATTAAATGATTGTATGAGTGTTTATATGATTGTATAGATATTATGGTTGTGATTACATGTGCGAGTATCAACCTTCAGATATTTCTGGAAAATGGTTATGTGGCAATCAATTACACAATCAAGGTTGTGTACTCACCTCGGGTCGCGTTTCCCACTCCTTCCTATGCCAAAACTCCTCCTCTATCGTTAACTTGGTCATTTTCATTGTGCTTGCCGATGGTTCATTCTGTTATGGCTCTAAGAGTTGGGTATGCCACTTTGCTCTAAGTTCTAGGAGTGCCTCTTGATATGCTTGCTAGTCCGATAGAATAACTTCTATGCTTGTTTCTTTATGCCTGTGTGGGTAGTCTCTAGACTAGTTCGTTGGGCAGTTTCGAATGTTCATACCGTCACCTGCGTAAGTGGTTCTCTGTACTTTTTCCGTTGTTGTCTCAGCAATTCGTTGGGTTTCAAGTTGTAGTTTGGTATGTCATGTTCTTGTTTGCAACCCAGTGGTTGTCATTCAGGGCTCGAAACGATGGCATCTTTCGGTCCTCAGCTTCAATGCAGATGGCCCCTCTCTCCTTGATTCAATTTCTTGTTTTCTCTCCTCAGCTCCTAACTTGTTTGCTCCTTCGTCTCCACAATTGGTTGAAACCCGTGGGTGGAAAGCTCATCCTTTATTCTCGCTGCAATCCGTCAGGTAAGATAAATGCGATCTCTATTATTTATTTTTTATGCATTGTAATTTTGTTTTCCCTAACAATGTGGCACTAACACCTATGCGTCAGCCTCTCTGTAGGTGTTGGGGGTTTGTTGTTGGATGTCTTGGCAATGGACACTTCGGTCTTTGTTTGGTAGCCTCCGTCAACATGAATTTTCTTCAGTCTTTGTTTTGTTCTTAGAATAGGCCTCTGGTTGTGAGGGTTTGTCACCCCTTGATGCTTGTCAAATGGATCTCGGCTCTAGGTAGTGTTCTGGTTGTCTGGGCTTCCACTGTGTGGTGATTATTGGTTGTAATTTGCTGTGTATAAAAGAAATTTTCAAAACCCTCTCCTAGGGTTTGTCGTCCACTGGCTTATATGTTTGTTGCTGTGTGTAAAACAAATTTTCAAAATCCTCACTTAGGGTTTGTCATCCGCTGGCTTATATGTTTGTTTGTGTTTTATCTTGTAATGCTACTATGTATTTTCATACGTTTGCTTTTGTAATTTGAAGAAAAAACTTCAGGAAAGAAGGTTGGGTTCGATTTACCTGAATGTCATTTATGTGCTTAAGCCGTCGTGTTCTTTTTAATCTGGATTCTATGCCTATAAATGCAATTGTTACTTTACGACTATGCTTGTAATGTTTTCACGAACAAGAGAGAGTGTTGTGGTTGCTCTGATAATTTGTTTGACGGTCAATTTCAAAAATAGAAATTTCTGTTTGGCCTGTGGATGCTTGACCCATACTGGAATTTATTTGTATTGCTCCTATTCTATCAACGTTGTTTTCTTCAATGGAATTGTAAGCCCTTGTTCTAGCATTTTCTCTTCTGTCTCACTGTTAGGACTGTTTTTTCTGAGGAAAGGAAAGGAGAATTAAATACAATTGCCTGTGAATAGTATGTTGTGTGTTTAGATGTTCGTTCATTGGAAAGTACAATGAAAATACAGTAAGATACATAGATGGATTGAATTGTTTTCTCTCTTATTGTTATTATTAGAGTGCAAAAAGTGTTGAACCCCCGTACATGACTTTCACTGTTAAATTTATATGTTTTTGTTCACAGTTAATGAAACTACACAATTACTTTTTAGTTGTATACTTTACAGTTACATAGTTATTAAGCATTCGGTTCTGTCTTTATGACAAGATTTTCCATTTAGACACATTTGTCTTTTCCTTTTAGAATAACATGACAATTATTAATCCATGGTTTATTAAAAACAAACAAGTAATAACCCTAACTGATCAAACTACCTTTGAATAATTTAGAGATTAAGATAAAAACAAAAATCCTGCCTCCTATTCTGACAAACTAACATAAAAGACAAACAAAATGTTAACTCAACTTTTCAACCTCACAGAGATAGACACCCAGTTATGGTGCCTTAGTTGGATGCTCCTGCATCGCTTTTAATAAACACTTAAATAAAATTTACAAAACGCTTTTTAAAATGTTATAAAATGCTTAGCATTTACAATTTAGGGTTTAGAGTTTGGGGTTTAGGGTTTAGAGTTTGGGGTTAAGGGTGTATGGCTTAGGGTTTCGGGTTTAGGATTTAGGGTAGAGTGTTTAAGGTTTATAAAATGCTAAGGGTTTAAGGGTTATGGCTTTGTGGTTTAGGGTTTAGGGTTTAAGGTTTAGATTTTTAGGTTTATAACACTTTAGTAAATGCTTTTAATAAAAACTTAAATGAAAGTTACAAAACACTTTTTAAAATTTTATAAAATAATTAGGGTATAGGGTTTAGGCTATAGGGTTCACGGTTCAAGGTTTAGGGTTTATGGTTATAACACTTTAGTAAATTCTTTCTATAAACACTTAAATAAAAGTTACAAAACTATTTTTAAAATGCTATAAAATGTTGATTGTTTAGGGTTTGGGTTTTAGGGTTTAGGCTTTAGGGGTTTAAGTCTAGGGTTTAGGGTTTAGATTTTATGGTTTACGGATTATAACACTTTAGTAAATTCTTTTAATAAACATTTAAGTAAAAGTTACAAAACACTTTTTAAAATGCTATAAAATACTTAGGGTTTAGAGTTTACAGTATAGGGTTCAGGGTTAGGTGTTTATGGTTTAGAGTTAGGTTTTAGGGTTTATAGCACTTTAGTAAAAGAAAATTGTACACACTTCAATAAAGGTTACAAAACATTTTTAAATTGTTATAAAATACTTAGGGTTTAGGGCTTAGGGCTTAGGGTTTAGGGTTTAGAATTTAGGGTTTAGGATTTAGGGTTTGGGGTATAGGGTTTAGGGTTAAGAATTTGCAGTTTAGGCTTTAGGGATTAGGGTTTATAACACTTTATAAAATGCTTAGGGTTTAATTTTTAAGATTTTCAGTTTAGGGTTTAGGGTTTGGGGTTTAGGGTTCATGGTTTCGGGTCTATAACACCTTAGTAATTATTTTAATAATCACTTAAACCAAAGTTACAAAACACTTTTTAAAATGTTATAAAATTATTAGGGTTTAGTGTTTAGGATTTTGGGTTTAGGGTTTATGGTTTATGGTTTGGGTTTAGGGTTAAGGGTTTAGGGTTGACAAGACTTTATTAAATCCTCTTATTAAACACTTAAATAAAAGTTAGAATTTTTTTAAGATGTTATAAAATTCTTAGGGTTTAGGGTTTAGGGTTTATGGTTTGGGGTTTGGTGTTTATAGTTTAGGGTTTAGTGTTTATAACACTATAGTAAATGATTTTAATAAACATTTAAATATAAGTTACAAATGTTTTTTAAAATGTTATAAAATTATTACGGTTTAGGGTTTAGGGTTTAGTGTTTAGGGTTTAGGGTTTTAGGTTTAAAGTTTAGGGTTTAGGGTTTGTGGTTTACAATTTAGGGTTGAGGGTTTTTAACACTTCAGTAAATTATTTTAATAAACAATTAAATAAAAATTACAAAACACTTTTTAAAATGTTATAAAATGCTTAAGGTTTAGGTTTTAATGTTCACAATTTAGGGTTTAGGGTTTAAGGTTTAGGGTTTAGAGGTTAGGGTTTAGGGTTTATAATACTTTAGTAAATTCTTTTAATAAACACTTAAATAAAAGTTTCAAAATACTTTTGAAAATGTTATAAAATGATTATGGTTTAGGGTTTAAGGTTTGGGGTTTTGGGATTAGATTTAGGGTTTAGTGTTTAGGGTGTACAACATTTTGGTAAATGTTTTTAATAAAAACTTATATAAAAGTTACAAAACTATTTTTAAAATGTTATAAAATGGTTAGGGTTTAGGGTTTAGGGTTGGGGTTTAGGGTTTAGGTTTTGGGGTTTACGGTTTACGATTTTGTTTTGATGGTTTAGGGTTTATAACACTTTGGTAAATTCTTTTAATAAACACTTAAATACAAGTTACAAAATTCTTCTTAAGCTATTATAAAATTCTTAGGATTTATGGTTTAGGGTTTAGGGCTTGGGGTTTAGGGTTTAGGGTTTAGGTTTTTAGGTTTAGGTTTTAGGGTGTATGTTTTAATGTTTATAAAAATTTAGTAAATTCTTTTAATAAACACTTAAATAAAAGTTACAAAAGGCGTTTAAAAATGTTATAAAATGCCTACGATTTAGGGTTTAGTTTATAGGTTTTAGGGTTTACAGTTTATTGCCTATAAGATAGTTGTGCATACAACCTTTCTTCCCAATAAAATTATGAGATTCTTCAATACTGACCATAGACTTTAGTAAGAGTATCTAAATTTTTGTTTTTAAAATATTTATGTTTTGGTGTATGTTGTGAATGGAGATAATTCGTTCTCTATATTTAAGTTGAATATTACAACGAAATTTATCAAGTAAAAGGGTTTAGCTGGTACCAATTAGTTAAAAATTGAATAGAATATTGATGGGAACATAAATAAATTTTCTACTTCAAATTATATTCTTGTTTCAATAATTGTAATGCTTAAGATGGACCAACTAATCTCCAAAATTTTTTGTTCTCAAGTATTACTATGGAGGCGTGAATCATTTATTTTTTTGTCTAACCTAGAAATGATTACTTAACTTCAATTTATTCCTAGACATGTCCATATTGAAACAATCGTTGCAATTATCATTATCTTGCATAACCAAATCCTAATTCAAATTATTAGAGAAAGTTTATATTACATGGTCTATTAACAAAATATAAAATGGTATGCATAATATTTTTATGCATGATATTCTCTCTACATGACTAATTCTTAAAATATTATAATAATTATCGAGGCTAATTAATAATAATATAAAAAAAATTATATATTCGTAGTTGTTTTCAACTAGGATTAAGACTTTGCATCAACTCTAAAAATTTTATACACTAATAATAAATAAATAATATTTTTGTTTTTATTAATTATCAATAAGATTATAATAATAAATTATATTAGTTAATATAAATATAGAATATACCATTATGTATTTAGCCAAATCTAATTTATAATATTAAAATTATTGTATTATAAATCACCCTTAACAATGGAATGGAATATTGAAGGAAAAGAATATTTTGCAGAGACAATCATGAAAAATAAAACACTAAATATAAATAATATTATTTATAATAGAATAAATATTATTTAAAAATAATTTGAAAAGAAAAAAGTTGGCTTTTTCATTAGAATCCATCAATTCAATTCCAAGAAATATTGTGATCTTTTATTGTTTCAAATTAGATAGAAAAATTCAGTGAAAAGACCATTTTTTATATGTTTTCAATTTTTTCTAACTTTAATGATAATGCTAATTGAATATTCAATCCATACCTACTTTCACATCATAAAATAGAGTAGAGATAAGTTTTATATGTTATTGTCTATATGCTTTTCCATTATCCTCTTTATAAACACCATCATGCATGCACATTACCATTTTTTGTAGTTATTAACTCAAAGAAATGGATACCATATAATGCTTTTCCATTATGATAGCGGACCATCAATGGAAAACTATTTTATTTATGATGTAGCCCAGTTGAAAAAGAATTTTACCATTTGTTTCATAGTCTATATATATATATATATATATATATATATATATATATATATATATATATATATAGATATATATATATATATATCATGGATCTAGGTTACACATTTTCACAAGAGAGTGAGTCTTTAGGTGAAAAAAAGAGCAGTCGATCAAGTAGTTTAATGGCCTATAAGTGGTCGATCAAGCTTCTTGAATGCTCAGAAAATAGATTTATTAATACATTTTAATTGAATATTTATGCCTAGTGTTTAATCTCTCAACGCTGCATGATTAGGCTTTCAATGTCTTAAAATACACATTTCTAGTACAATAAGCATAATACCATAAATGCCTATGGAGGATGTCGTGGGCGAATTTTGTTTTACAAAACTAGAAGGAAATACTTTGGAGAAATTGAGATTTTATGGGAGATTGAAAAATAGTTCCATGATCGAAACACGTCTGTGAAACAATTGCCATAAAAACCTTTTTTGAGAAATTAAGGAAAATCACTTATAAAACCCTAATTTTATGATGTCCAAGGAAATTAGTTTAAATAACAACCTTTTTTGAGAAATAAAGGCAAATCACTTACAAAAATTACGGACTCTAAACATAAAGGTTAATTGAGCATTTGTTTATTGTATAGGGATGGGAACTCTTGTTTCTATGAATTTTATTTTTATTTTATGGGAAGATAATGGTATAAGATACAAACATTTTAACTATAACTATTGTGACCATATAATTAAATTGATTGAAAATTGCTATATCCATAAATCTATGATAAGAATCAAAACATTAACCCCATTATACATATTCCATTAACTAGATTAAAAAAGTCATAAAAGTTAGCTAAACTATATATTTATTATTATTATTATCAGAGTTATATAATATATAAAAATATGTTTATCCATGTAGATTCACCTCACTATTATTATGGAAATCTTTTAATTGGAAACATTTCTTCTTACATTACCATTGTTTAGAAAGACCACATTCCCAATATGATGTGTTGATATGCCATTTTATTAAATTAATTAATTTGAGATAATTTAATTAATAGATTATACCTAACTTGGACAGACATCTTATCATTGATATGTCAATATTACCATGAATATTGCAACATTTTCCATGGGGTTTAAATATCTATGATCAACCTACTAATTAAATTATAACTATGGAAGATCTATTCTTACTATCAACATAACTATAGGCATATCTATTTTGGAATTTTTTTCCAATTTAAGTTACAAGAAAATATTAACATTAAATTAAGACAAACTAGGGAAGCCATATAAATTAAATGTATCGAACTACAAATAAAATTCAATCCGTGATCACCATAAAAATGGGTAACCCATCATTCCTATCAAATTTAATATATTAAAAAAACAACAAAAATTAACTAAATAATAACATTATTACAAATTATATTGTGGTTATTTATAAAAAAATTGCATGCATATTTCAACAACAACAACAAAAACTTAGTGGAAAATTTTAGCAATGAAATATGTCAATATTACTATGAATATTCCAACATATTCCATGGGGTTTAGATATATTCTATCATCCTAATAATTAACTTATAACTATGGCGATGAGCATAATTATAGGCATATATAACATGTGGTCGATCGACTCATGTACTAATTGTTGGACTGCAAAAGGTGGATCCTTAATTCTTATTAGAATGTTTATATTATGTTGTTGTATTTCATAATTATAATATTCCAACCAAATCTCCATTTTTTGTTGTTCTCTATACTGAATGTTGTTACTAGGCAACTTAATCTGTCATCAAACCTAGAATACTTGGATGAAACTTCCTCACTATCAGTTTGCTTGGAACACGTTCTATCTTGAACATCATTTTCTTCTATGATTCTTATCATAGTAACATGGGTTAAATAACAAGTCAAGTCGATGTTCAATGAAAACATATTCTCCATGTCCAAGCAATTGTAAGATGTCAAACCCAATACATTATTCTAGAAATTGTTCTAATTTTCTAGGCTTATTTTCTTTTCTACCCTTTATACGATATCCTCCAAAAAATTTCATGCAATTGAGCATATATCCTATTGTTGTTGTGTGTCTTCTAGTTGAGTACCTAGAAATATTCCATTTCCATTTATTGTATATGTTTACGTCCCTATTATTTTCCAACTTCGTGAGTCTTTGCTTGCTATACTCTTATGAGATTATGTCACAAGTACTAAAAGGTCAAACTTAAATGGTTGTGTATAATTATGCTTCCCTTTCTTCTTCTTTTTCATCATCTAGAAGGACAAAAATTATATCCCCTTGTTCTTTTAAAGCTTGTGCTGGAATTTGGAATATTATGTTAGATTATTAACTGATCCTATATATTTCATCAATTGTAGGATGATAGAGAATCTCTTGCAGGTCTACATCTAAAGAGTCAACATACCAAACTTGAATTATTTCTAGGGACAATTGAATGTGTGATGAGGGAGGATTCATTTTTTGTATGTGTTGAGGTACTTTCCATCTATTCGAAGATTTTTAAACCTTTCTAGAGGACTAACTAGTGAAGTTTGTTTCATTTCTACCGAAATTAGTAAGGACGGGAACCAAATGGACTTATTAGAATTTTCACATTCATACTAGTTCATATTCAGCATGTCACCAACGCGTTTTTCCTAGTTGTATATTTTTCTTGTCATGATCATTTGACCAATTTATTGTAGAATAGTGATTTTAATGTTAGAGACTCTCCCTATTCATGCAAAATGACTCTCTCTCATTAGGAACGATTTAGAAATAAGAAAAAAATGAAATATCGGAAACTTATTTTAATAGTACATATATTTAACACAATAATATAAACATGAATAAATAGGAATCGAATAAAGAATATTTAATATTCATATTGCATTGAATAGTGGAAATAGGAAACAACCATATAGAAATACACAATTTAGAAATTTAGGAATTTTATAATTTTGAAATAGATAGAACTAAATATAGAAAAAATATATATAGAATTGATTAATATTAATTAATGAAGGAAATAATAGTTAAAATGAACTTCAGACACCAACATTAAGACCTTAAAGCATCTAGAAAATATACACCATCATTGTATGATCTAATGGGTGAAATGGGAGTACTTGTCAAGATCATTACCATATGTTGACTCACAAAAAGTGCTTTTTGGGTCAATATCATAATCAGAATCATTACCATATGTTGGCTCACTAAAAGTTATTTTTGGGTCAATTTTGATAATCAAAATATCATCTCAATGATACACAATATTTATTAAATTCCTTTCTTATGGGGTTTAATTTGGAGTTACACTTCATTCAAATTGATCACTATGTTATGACACTTTAAGTGCATAAAAGATATAGTTTTAACAGTAGAGTTAATGTGTTAGATATTAAAATTGATGTGTATTGTAAAATTTCAAGAAGTACAACGTCATGATCATGAAGTGTGCTAGGGGTCATAGTTTCTAGAATTCATTGTGTTTTAAAGGTCATAGTGCACTATGGTTCAATTCATTTTAGAATTAGTCCTTTAAGAATTATCAAGTGACAGATGTCATTGTTTTTTAATGGTAGTAGTTGTTAGAGGTTGCATTATGGAAGGGTTTTTAATTATCTAAGTGTATGAGTGATCACAGTAAATTAGCGGTTATGGGTAATATTAGTGTTTTGATATTCATAATGGTTTTTCCTTAAGGGGCACATATTGTATAATATATTTTGGTCAGAGCAGTCAAACATTACATTAAATAAGGGAAACAATTTTGTGGGGGTTAATATATAGTACAATATCTAGAAATATCTAATAATAAATTCATTATAATTAGTGAATTTATAGATACATATATTAATATATATTTTTACAGATCAAAATATTATTGGGAAACCCAATGTGTGTTTCCTTATGATTTCCCTCATTGTTTTAATCCAATAACTAATGGGTTGTACTTAAAAAAACCCTGCGTGATTTAGTCTAAGTTTTTGATACTCCTAGAATTTTGCAAGGATCTTACAAATATTGAAAAAAATATGTTATCTTAAACTTTGAAATAAATATTTTATTTATATATTTATCATTTAAATTTTCCAACCCAAAAGTATTTAGAAAAAAATATGAATTAATTAATTTTTAATTACTAATGAATAGGATTATTAATCCATATGACTTTAATGAACATGATTATTAACCTATATGATTTTATTTATTAGCTAAAAATGTAATTTTATTAGTGAAAAAAGTTGTTAAGCCATATGAATTTTAATATTTTTTTTCTTATTTAGCAACTTATCCTCAAATTTTATTTTGACAATTTTATTATTTAGCAAACAAAATGATGTATAATGACTTTCACCCCATTTTTGTGATTGTCAATTCAAACTGATAGTGTGAGTCACTTAGATAAAGATTGACATTTTAGATTTAAGCATTAACTTTGTACATATTCTCTTAAATGTGAAGAAAGCAATTTAAACATTGAGTTTTTAAATTTCAGCATTACTTTTTCGATTTTTTAATTCTGTGGTTTTTACTGGAAAAACAATTAAATAGCCAGAGTTTCTAACTTTGAAACTATCCATTTTTTACTTCAAAAGAAAATAAATATTATTTTGAAATTTAACTTTTAATTTTTTACTTTTCCATCAACTATTTTCTCTTTCTAACTTTGAAATTAGTTTTCATATCATATAGCTTTGCATCACTAGCCAAACCTACATTTTCGTGAATTCCTAGTTCTGAGATTATCACATCCTATTTTTCTTGTTGTTTCGTGTTCCTCCCATATTGAAAAAGAGATAGATAATTCTTGTTTCTCCCCATGCTGAAAAGAGAGATAATTGTTATTGAGTTTGATATCAACCAAGCCAAACACGTGTTGGTGGATATAGCGAAATTGCCAATCTTTTAGCTCGAAAGAAATTTTTTTAATTTAACTTTTAATTTTTTACTTTGCTTTCTTTAAAATTTAAAAGTAAATTATTTTGGTTTGTATTTTTTTAATTTAACAGGGCTTTTTTTTCACCAAATGAGATTTATATTCTGTTTTTAATTTTAAATTTAACTTTTAATTTTTTTACTTTGCTTTATTTAACTTTTAAAGGTAAATTATTTTGGTTTGTATTTTTTTAATTTAACGGGTGGTTTTTTTTATTAAATGTAATTTATACTCTTTTTAAATTTAAGTTATTTTTTCCTTTTTCGGCTGTACTTTCTAAATTTAGGTAACTTTTTTCTTTTATGGGTTGTCTTCTTGAATTCGAGCTGTTCATAACTGTTTTCTCACAATCACAAATTTATACTCTGTATTTTCTCAATTTAGGTAACTTTTTGCTTTTATGTATTGTCTTAATTGGAGCCATTCCCTTCATAGCCATTTTCTCACAATTGCAATCTCACCTAGCCAATATGTCATGATTTCGGCTTACGCTGAATTGTTCGAGGATAGTGTTTTCTTTGGTAACGTCAACAAAGTAGCTAAGTTTTTGATACTCCTAGAATTTTTGTCACGTTCCCACAACTTTACATATACACATAATTTTTTTTTTTTTTTAGTATATTACTATTACGCATACAATAATGGTTAACTGCTGTTTATAATAATATATGTTCAACCTATGGCCTCCACCAATATATACATGCCTAACCAAGGCAACATATATATGTGGCAGGCGCTAAAGTTAAGACCAGCTATGCTTGATGTTACCTTACCTACTCGGCAGTTAATGCATAAGCATGTTAATTTATCAGTCTCATGGTTTGAGGCCCTTATGTTAAATGTCCGAGCTGAGCATAGATGTACTCTGCCCAACTGTTGGCGCCTCCTGCGCGGGACATCTGGCAAGGGTATTGAAATGTGTCAGACGTTTCACGTGAACACGGTTGGAATACTGTGCTTGGACTCTTCCCGCGCCTGGCTTTTGGGTATGGGTGCCATCATCGACGGTGCTCGTTTGATTGAAGAAATCTACGGCTGGAAGGGTTCCACGTTTCTTTACCGGTAGCATAGTTTATATTTGGTGCCTCACGGGTTAATCGAGGTTTTCCTTGCCATTCTTTCGTTCCTTGTTTCCTGCTGTATGGATTGGTCTTCTGCTCCGCGCCATGACCTCCGCGATTACAGGTTCTGGCGCCATCCGAAAGAGCTCCAGCTCCAAAGACACCATGGCCGACGCTGTGAGGTATACTACTCTTTCTCAAAGGCTCTACAAGTTTATTTACTTCAACATTACTTCATAAATGTTTAATTTCTCGTCATGGCTATGACAGGTTGTAGGTTTCAACAACGTGGGGAGGTGACAACCCAGTTGAAGCCCGCCGAGCTCAACCACAGGTATTTATCCGGCTGCGAAGTTTGTTATGGTGGTTTTCCTTCTGTCATAGCTTTCAGATTTTACCACGGTTTTGCCCTTGGTACTGGCGAAGAGACCCCAACCCCATTGTCTTGGTTGGTCGCAGGTCTTGATGAACCTACGCTGATAACTCTTTCGAGATTTGGAACTTGTTTCTTTTTGTTTATAGACGTATGGTTACTATCGAGGCGGGGATTTACTATACCGCTCTCCATATTTGTATTTGCTGTATAAGACTTGACTATGGACTCATCTCCTTTAAATTATCTACAACCCTGGCTCGAACCAGCGGCTGGCTTATTTGTATATTCCTATGGTTCAGTTTTTGATTTAATGCATATATGTATTTTCTCAATTAATGGCTTGATTCTCTGTCACGGATGTCTGTGCCGTTTCGCCGTGTTCTATATGCATAAAGTTTTCCTTTTTAATATCTCACTGGTTAAATCTCATAGCCGAGAAAATATATATATACAGACACGTTTACAGCTATCTCTGTTTGCCGATATTTTGTTTTGTTTATGTGTGAAATACCCCACCGGGCTAGCATCTGGATCCTGTAGATGTTTGGCCGGCCGAGGTAAAGGGTTTGAATGAATAGAATGGGGTTTCCTCGTTGAGCATTCTCTGTCTCCATAGAGAATCGGTCGACGGTTCAAGATTCACCCATTCGAACCCTGAGCTCTGCAATGTATAATCTAGGTAGCTATTTAATTTAGACATCAGATGTTTTGATATTCTAGCTTGTTCTGAGCAGCCGTCACTCTTGTGGCCTTGCGGGATACATATTTCCCTAATCTCATAATGCATGCGAGTGGTTACTGTTCTTAAAGCATTTTTATGTAATTTTAATGCATGGGTTATGCCGTCTCGACATGGTTTACACAGTGGTCTCATATCTTTGTTTTCCTCACATCGTGGTTAAAATTTCTTGAATACCACACACAGTGATATAATACTTCTTGAATACCCGCGGCAGGGGTTCTTAATCTATTGCTAACTTCTTTCCTTTCATTACTTGGACTTGAATGAGTCCTGCATGCCACGGCTATACCGGTTAGCTCTATGCTCTACCATAACTCTATTTTCTTGTTTGCCTTACTCTAGCGTAGCATCTACAGATATTATAATCTTTGTATTACTGTTAGCGACCGTGATGGTCTTGCTTGTCAACGCAACTCAGTTTTTACTAATGATACGAGGGTTTCAATTATTTCTGTGATCAGTCTCTCTCTCAACGTGTAATCATTCAATGGGTTAACAGACTTATTTAATAATAGTCCGCCTGTCACCTTAAAGGATTTAGCCATTCTCAACTCTGGAAATTTAGGCTACCCTGATTACATTTCTTTCCTGCACAGAATATTATGGTCTAACTGCCTTGGCCATATACTGGTACAGTTGCATTCTGTCTTCTGGTTTACTTAGGTAGACCACTTTCTAATCTGATACCTCTGAGCTACACAGTCTCAGTATCTTTAATACTGACAGTTTAACCTCAGGTAGTGATTCTCAGACATACTAGCCCTTACTTCTACAGCTAGGTTATTTACTATGTAAGTCACTTCTTAATCTTTATAATCAATTGCTCAGATAATCACATCTAACTATAAATATCCAGGCCTATGAAGGTTCTGGCACTTACCTGATTCCCTCTGGTAAGCTGAGTCTGGAACACTTCTTCCGCCAGAATAGCTGTGTACCGCTTGTTTTCCACCCAACCGTGAGCTCAGTCTCTCAAGACCTGAGTCTCCCCCCAAGCTTCTGCTTATTGGATCACTATCCTCTGTAAGCCAGCACTGTGTGCTGGACTATCTAGTCCTTACCAGACTTAGTCCTCAAAACAATTACCCTTTTCTTTTTTTTCTCTTTTGTCTGTCTCTACAGCACAAAAAGAAACTATCCACCCCCTTTCCTTTTTCCTGGAGACCTTTCCAGTTAAGGAAGGTGGTTATTTTCAGTTTCAGTAACTGTTTCCCCTTTTGGGAAATTCAATGCTCTTGAGTAATTCTTTAAACATTACTTTAATGCATAATTCAAATCAACAGATTATTCTTCAAAAGAAAATAGTTCTCAATATCATTCAGTTTTTACTGCAGTAAACTTTTTAGATAATTACATTTACGGGGTCATCACATCTCCCCCTCCTAAGATTGGACATCGTCCCGATGTCTAGTGTCTCCAAACAGTTCTGGATAGGCTTTCCGAAACAGCTCTTCGTCCTCCCAAGTGGCCTCTTCTGGTCCATAGTGCTGCCATTGCACTTTAATTTGGGTAATAACCCGCTTCCGCAACTGCACTTCTCTCCGTTCGAGAATGCTCAGCGGCTCGACCCAAACTTCTCCTTCCGGTTCGACCTGCAATCAATAACAATGTCAGTGTTTTGTTACAGATACATTTTCAATTAGTTATAGAGAAAAACAGTCCTTACCCTTATATCTTGCCACTTGATCACATGCTTAGGATCATAGACATATTTCTTAAGCATGGATACATGAAAGACATTATGTATTCTAATGTGGCTTGGTAGGGCTAGCTGATAAGCTACTGGCCCAACCCTTGCTATGACCTGAAAAGGTCCGAAGTATCGGGGTGCAAGTTTAGCGCAGCTGCTCCACTGCAAGGTACTTTTCCTTGCCTGAATTCTGATATAAACATGATCGCCCACCTGATACTCTTTAAACCTTCTTTTTCGATCTGCAAAGTTTTTCTGCCTATCTTGAGCGGCCTTTAGGTTGGCTCGCACCTTTTTGACCATATCCTCCATCTCCCTGAGCATTTCTGGTCCCAACCTTAACTTGTCCTCCGGGTCACTCCAATTTGAAGGTGTCCGACATTTCCGTCCATACAAGACTTCAAATGGAGACATCTGAATGGATGTATGATACCCATTGTTGTAAGCAAATTCCACTAGGTGTAGATAGTCTTCCCATTGCATCGGTTTTTGCATAACACATGCTCTCAACATGTCTTCCACCATCTGATTTACTCTCTCCGTCTGCCCATCAGTCTGGGGATGGTAAGCAGTGCTAAAATTTAGCTGTGTACCTAATTCTGCAAATAATGCTCTCCAGAATGCGGATGTAAACATCACATCCGGTCTGATATTATGGTCTTTGGTAGTCCATGAAGTCGGAATATATTTTGCATAAAGACGTGTGCAATTTGCACTGCTCGGTAGGTAGATTGCACCGGAATGAAGTGTGCTGCCTTACTGAGCTTGTCCACTACTACCATGATAGAATCATTGTTCCTCTTTGTTTTGGGCAGCCCAGTTATAAAATCCATTGATATAATTTCCCATTTCCATTCAGGGATGGGCAGGGGTTGCAACAATCCTGCCGGGTGCTGGTGTTCTGTCTTGATTTGCTGACATTCCAAACATCTTGCTAAATATTCAGCCACATGCTTTTTCATACCTGGCCAGTAATACTCCTTCCGAAGTGCCGTCAGCATTTTCTGGTATCCCGGATGACCAGCGTAGTGGCTGGTATGAAACTCATTCAATATTAAATTTTTGAGGTTGTTGTCATCTGGTACAAACAATCTCTTCTTGTACAACAGCATTCCGTCCTTGTTAACCTCATAGTCTTGTGGACTTCCCTCACTGGAGAGTGACATATTCTGCTTCGTCTGTTGGTATTCAGTATCTTGGCTTGCTGTAGTTTTTATCCTTTCCAGCAAGGAATTTTCCCATCCACTGAATGTAACTTCATACAAGCATTGCACTTTTCGGCTCAAGGCATCAGCTACCCAATTTTCCTTACCCTTCAGATGTCGAATGTCAAAGTCAAACCCACTCAAGAAATCTGCGCAACGAGCTTGCCTTGCGTTTAGTGTGGGCTGGCTAAAATAATTTGTTAAGCTGTGATGATCTGTGAGCAACAAAAATTTCCTTCCGAGAAGGTAGTGTCGCCACATCTTAAGCGCATGTATAACAGCTGCTAATTCTAGATCATAGGCAGAGTACTTCTGCTCATGTTCCTTCAATTTTCTTGACTCATAGGCAATCACTTTTCCTTCTTGCATTAGCACACCTCCAACGCCTTCTCCACTAGCATCGGTACATACCACATAGTCCTTGTTTGGATCAGCTATACTTAAAACAGGAGCAGATGTGAGTAATTGCTTAAGCTTCTCGAAACTTTGTTGACATTCAGAACTCCATCTGAATGTCCTCCCTTTCTTTTGCAAAGATGTGATAGGGTATGCCACCCTTGAAAAACCTTCCACGAACCTTCTGTAATATCCCGCCAATCCCATGAAGGATCTGATATCTGCTACGTCTTTTGGCACTGGCCAATCCAGTATAGTTTTGATTTTCTCAGGATCAACAGCAATTCCTTCCTTTGAAATTACATGCCCCAAGTACTGGATTTCTTCTTTATAAAAATCACACTTACTGAGTTTGGCATACAACTGATGTTCTCGCAAAGTCTGTAGTACCATCCGAAGATGTTCCTCGTGCTCCTCCTTAGAACGAGAATAAATCAAAATATCATCAATAAATATTAACACAAATTTGTCTAGGAATTGATGGAACACACTATTCATCAAACACATGAATGTGGCAGGTGAATTAGTCAATCCAAAAGGCAGCACTACAAACTCGTAATGCCCATACCGAGTTCGGAAGGCTGTCTTAGCGATATCCTCTTCTTTAATTCGGATCTGATGGTATCCTGATCACAGATCGATTTTGGAAAATACTGTCGCTCCCTTGACTTGATCAAATAATTCATCGATCCGCGGTAATGGGTATTTATTTTTAATAGTAAGCTTGTTTAATTGCCGGTAATCAATGCACATTCTAAGAGTTCCATCCTTCTTCCTAACGAATAGCACCAGAGCTCCCCATGGAGACACACTGGGGCGGATATAATTTTTATCCATCAATTCTTGTAGTTGCATCTTCAATTCGGTCAATTCTGGCACACTCATTCTATAGGGTGTCCGTGAAACTGGAGCAGCTCCTGGTATTAACTCAATGGTGAAATCTATGTCCCTCTTTGGAGGTAATCCAGGAATTTCTTCTGGAAATACGTCTGCAAACTCTTTTATAACTGGAAGGTGTTCTAGTGGATTCTCCTTATTCTTGGTTTCTGCATAACCCACTTGAATTGCATACACTTGGCATCTATTTCGAATGCATTTTGCCAGCTGAGATGCAGTGATTGGTCGGACTTGAACTGGTCGTTTAATTCCCTGCATTTCTTGTTCTATTCCAGCATCATCCTTGTATCGTATAGCTTTTGTTTTGCAGTTTACTAAAGCCCAATGCTTTTCCAACCAGTCCATTCCAATTAGAACATCATAGGACCCGAGGGGAAGTATATTCAGGTCTGCCACTACTGGCTGTCCTGCTACCACTATAGGGCAGCTTTTTACCTTTGCCATTACTCGTCTTTTGGTTCTTGTAGCTAGCTGTACCAACCAAGGATTCCTGAATTTTTCAGGCTACAATTTACATTGTTCAACTATCTTTGGACTAATGTAACTTAAAGTAGCTCCAGGATCTATTAGAACAGAAATGGAAAGGTTTAAAATTTTACCTTCAAACTCTATCATGGTGGGCTGGTATTCTGCCTGGCGATCATCCAAGGCTGCGTTAATTCTTGGCATACTTCATCCCACGTCACCCACGGTGGATGCCTCGTGAATCTGGGATATCTGGTTAGTTCCTTTCCTTTGCGGACAATTCTTGACATAGTGCGGTCCACCACAACCCCAGCACTGCACTGGAGGTCTGGTTACTCCCTCAGTGTCCATCTTAGCGGGTTGTTCACTCATTCTGGTTTCACCGATGGACCTGGATTTGAATGCACTTCTTGGCGCTGCTCTACTATTCTGATTTTTGTTGTTTCCTTTGATTCCGCTGCTTCGATTCCCTTTATGAATTCCAACAATTTTATTATTCTTCTTGTCATTCCATTTTCTGTTGGAATTGTCTCCTTTCTGTTTGCTCTGCTGATAGCAGATTCTGGCCTTACGAATTGCCTCATCCATGGTTCTAGGATTGTCAAATTCAATCCTTTCCCTCATATACACAGGTAGACTACTGACAAATCGCTGTACCTTGGCTTTTTCTTCTTTAAGATAGGGTACATAGCGAAGCAAGGATGTGAAACGATTGATGAACTCATCCATAGTCTGCTGCCCCAACCACAGATCATGGAATTCCTTCGCCTTTTCATCATAAAACTGTTCCGTCAAGTATCTCTCTTTAAAATATCTCTGGAACTTTTCCCATGTTATGGTTCGTTCAGTTACACCTTTAACGATTTTTACTTCCTCCCACCACAATGTTGCCTTCCCTTGTAACTGGAAGATGGCCAACCGTGCCTTCAAATTATGGTCATATTCATATAACTGAAAATATTTATTCATGTTGATTAGCCAAGCCTCTGCTGCTTCTTCTTGTTCCCCGTCATAATGCGGGGGTTTAATCTTTCGGAATTCGCCTTGTAGTTCCACCTTTTGACGCTTTGAGGTCTGCTGTTCTGATGCATTATCAGATTGGTCCTCTCCTTCCTCAGGAATTTCATATTCTGCATGATATTGTTCCTCCTCCGTCATTTTCTGTTGTTCTGCGCTGGGATGAGCTAATGGCGGGTTTTGTCTATCAGACAAACTTTTCAAAATTCTTTCCTGTTCCATTGTCATTCGTGTGTTATCCTCTCGGAGCCGGGCCATTTCCCTTTTCAGTTCTTGGACAGTTTCTAGTATGGCTAGATTTGTGCTGCGGGTATCCTCACCCAGTTGTACCCACAATCCTGCATTATCTCCAAAATTTGTTGCAGGTCCCAGGTTAGCTGCAGGCCTATGCGGTGCGCTACCCGAACCTTGCATATTACTTGCCATTGTCTGATCATGCAACATATAACTTGTGAGCTAACTGGACAATTCTGTCATTTCAACAAGATTATTATTGTCTTAATGACCTTCTCATTTTAACACTTATCCATTTCCCAGAGGCCACAGTATGGTAACCTCTGCTCCGATACCAATTTGTCACGTTCCCACAACTTTACATATACACATAATTTTTTTTTTTTATTTAGTATATTACTATTACGCATACAGTAATGGTTAACTGCTGTTTATAATAATATATGTTCAACCTATGGCCTCCACCAATATATACATGCCTAACCAAGGCAACGTATATATGTGGCAGGCGCTAAAGTTAAGACCAGCTATGCTTGATGTTACCTTACCTACTCGGCAGTTAATGCATAAGCATGTTAATTTATCAGTCTCATGGTTTGAGGCCCTTATGTTAAATGTCCGAGCTGAGCATAGCTGTACTCTACCCAACTTTTGGCGCCTCCTGCGCAGGACATCTGGCAAGGGTATTGAAATGTGCCGGACGTTTCACATGAACACGGCTTGGAATAATGTGCTTGGACTCTTCCCGCGCCTGGCTTTTGGGTATGGGTGCCATCATCGATGGTGCTCGTTTGATTGAAGAAATCTACGGCTGGAAGGGTTCCACGTTTCTTTACCGGCAGCATAGTTTATATTTGGTGCCTCCCGGGTTAATCGAGGTTTTCCTTGCCATTCTTTCGTTCCTTGTTTCCTGCTGTATGGATTGGTCTTCTGCTCCGTGCCATGACCTCCGTGATTACAGGTTCTGGCGCCATTCGAAAGAGCTCCAGCTCCAAAGACACCATGGCCGACGCTGTGAGATATACTACTCTTTCTCAAAGGCTCTACAAGTTTATTTACTTTAACATTACTTCATAAATGTTTAATTTCTCGTCATGGCTATGACAGGTTGTAGGTTTCAACAACGTGGGGAGGTGACAACCCAGTTGAAGCCCGCCGAGCTCAACCACAGGTATTTATCCGGCTGCGAAGTTTGTTATGGTGGTTTCCCTTCTGTCATAGCTTTCAGATTTTACCAGGGTTTTGCCCTTGGTACTGGCGAAGAGACCCCAACCCCATTGTCTTGGTTGGTCGCAGGTCTTGATGAACCTACGCTGATAACTCTTTCGAGATTTGGAACTTTTTTCTTTTTGTTTATAGACGTATGGTTACTATCGAGGCGGGGATTTACTATACCGCTCTCCATATTTGTATTTGCTGTATAAGACTTGACTATGGACTCATCTCCTTTAAATTATCTACAACCCTGGCTCGAACCAGCGGCTGGCTTATTTGTATATTCCTATGGTTCAGTTTTTTATTTAATGCATATATGTATTTTCTCAATTAATGGCTTGATTCTCTGTCACGGATGTCTGTGCCGTTTCGCCGTGTTCTATATGCATAAAGTTTTCCTTTTTAATATCTCACTGGTTAAATCTCATAGCCGAGAAAATATATATATACAGACACGTTTATAGCTATCTCTGTTTGCCGATATTTTGTTTTGTTTATGTGTGAAATACCACACCAGGCTAGCATCTGGATCCTGTAGATGTTTGGCCGGCCGAGGTAAAGGGTTTGAATGAATAGAATGGGGTTTCCTCGTTGAGCATTCTCTGTCTCCATAGAGAATCGGTCGACGGTTCAAGATTCACCCATTCGAACCCTGAGCTCTGCAATGTATAATCTAGGTAGCTATTTAATTTAGACATCAGATGTTTTGATATTCTAGCTTGTTCTGAGCAGCCGTCACTCTTGTGGCCTTGCGGGATACATATTTCCCTAATCTCATAATGCATGCGAGTGGTTACTGTTCTTAAAGAATTTTTATGTAATTTTAATGCATGGGTTATGCCGTCTCGGCATGGTTTACACAGTGGTCTCATATCTTTGTTTTCCTCACATCGTGGTTAAAATTTCTTGAATACCACACACAGTGATATAATACTTCTTGAATACCCACGGCAGGGGTTCTTAATCTATTGCTAACTTCTTTCCTTTCATTACTTGGACTTGAATGAGTCCTGCATGCCACGGCTATACCGGTTAGCTCTATGCTCTACCATAACTCTATTTTCTTGTTTGCCTTACTCTAGCGTAGCATCTACAGATATTATAATCTTTGTATTACTGTTAGCGACCGTGATGGTCTTGCTTGTCAACGCAACTCAGTTTTTACTAATGATACGAGGGTTTCAATTCTTTCTGTGATCAGTCTCTCTCTCAACGTGTAATCATTCAATGGGTTAACAGACTTATTTAATAATAGTCCGCCTGTCACCTTAAAGGATTTAGCCATTCTCAACTCTGGAAATTTAGGCTACCATGATTACATTTCTTTCCTGCACAGAATATTATGGTCTAACTGCCTTGGCCATATATTGGTACAGTTGCATTCTGTCTTCTGGTTTACTTAGGTAGACCACTTTCTAATCTGATACCTCTGAGCTACACAGTCTCAGTATCTTTAATACTGACAGTTTAACCTCAGGTAGTGATTCTCAAACATACTAGCCCTTACTTCTACAGCTAGGTTATTTACTATGTAAGTCACTTCTTAATCTTTATAATCAATTGCTCAGATAATCACATCTAAGTATAAATATCCAGGCCTATGAAGGTTCTGGCACTTACCTGATTCCCTCTGGTAAGCTGAGTCTGGAACACTTCTTCCGCCAGAATAGCTGTGTACCGCTTGTTTTCCACCCAACCGTGAGCTCAGTTTCTCAAGACCTGAGTCTCCCCCCAAGCTTCTGCTTACCGGATCACTATCCTCAGTAAGCCAGCACTGTGTGCTGGACTATCTGGTCCTTACCAGACTTAGTCCTCAAAACAATTACCCTTTTCTTTTTTTTTCTCTTTTGTCTGTCTCTACAGCACAAAAAGAAACTATCCACCCCCTTTCCTTTTTCCTGGAGACCTTTCCAGTTAAGGAAGGTGGTTATTTTCAGTTTCAGTAACTGTTTCCCCTTTTGGGAAATTCAATGCTCTTGAGTAATTCTTTAAACATTACTTTAATGCATAATTCAAATCAACAGATTATTCTTCAAAAGAAAATAGTTCTCAATATCATTCAGTTTTTACTGCAGTAAACTTTTTAGATAATTACATTTACGGGGTCATCACAATTTTGCAAGGATCTTAGAAATATTGAAAAAAATAGGTTATCTTAAACTTTGAAATAAATATTTTATTTATATATTTATCATTTAAATTTTCCAACCTAATATTTTATTTATATATTTATCATTTAAATTTTCCAACCTAAAAGTATTTAGAAAAAAATATAAATTAATTAATTTTTAATTACTAATGAAAATGATTATTAATTCGTACAACTTTAATGAAGAGGATTATTAATCTATATGATTTTATTTATTAGTTAAAAATGTTATTTTATTAGTGAAAAATGTTGTTAAGCCATATGAATTTTAATAATTTTTTTTCTTATTTAACAACTTATCCTCAAATTTTATTTTGACAATTTTATTATTTAGCAAACAAAATTATGTATAATGACTTTCACTCCATTTTCTTAATTGTCAATTCAAACTGATAGTTTGAATCGAGATAAAGATTGACATTTCAGATTTAAGCATTAACTTTGTACATATTCTCTTGACTGTTAAGAAAGAAATTTAAAAATTGAGTTTTTAAAGTTCACCATTACTTTTTTAACTTTGAAATTTTGTGTTCTTGTACTGCAAAAACAATTAAATAGCCATAGTTTCTAACTTTGAAACTATCCATTTTTTACTTCAAAAGAAAATAAATATTATTTTGAAATTTAACTTTTAATTTTTCACTTTCCCATCAACTATTTGCCCTTTTTAATTTTGAAATTAATTTTCATATCATATAGGATTGCATCACTAACCAAACCTACCTTTTCGTGAGGTCCTAGTTCTGAGATTATCACATCCTCTTTTTCTTGTTGTTCCGTGTTCCTCCCCATACTGAAAAAGAGATAGATAATTCTTGTTCCTCCCCATATTGAAAAGAGAGATAATTCTTATTGAGTTTGATATCAACTAAGCCAAACACGGGTTGGTGGATATAGCGAAATTGCCAATCTTTTATCTCAAAAGCAATTTTTTAAATTTAGCCTTTAATTTTTCCTTTGTTTTCTATAAAATTTAAAGGTAAATTATTTTGGTTTGTATTTTTTTGATTTAATGGGTGGTTTTTTGACTTAATGAAATTTATTTTCTGTTTTTAATTTTAAATTTAACCTTTAATTTTTTACTTTGCTTTCTTTAAATTTTAAAGGTAAATTATTTTGGTTTGTATCTTTTTAATTTGAAGGGTGGTTTTTTTACTGAATGTAATTTATACTCTGTTTTTAAATTCAAGTTATTTTTTACTTTTTGGGGTTGTACTTTCTAAATTTAGGTAACTTTTTGCTTTTATGGGTTGTCTTCGTGAATTCGAGCCATTCCCTTCATAGCCGTTTTCTCACAATCCCAAATTTATACTTTGTTTTTAAACTTAGATTATTTTTCGCTTTTTCAAGTTGTATTTTCTAAATTTAGGTAGTTTTTTACTTTTATGAACTGTGTTAATTCGAGCCATTCCCTTCATAGCCGTTTTCTCACCATCGCAATCTCGCCCAGCCAATATGTGATAATTTCGAAACTATGCACATGCCCCATTCCCTTCATAGTCGTTTTCTCACCATCGCAATCTCGCCCAGCCAATATGTGATGATTTCAAAACTATGCACATGCCCAATTGTTCGAGGATAGTGTTTTCATCGGTAACGCCAATGTTGTTGGCTTTGTATCTTTGTTGGGATAGCGTGAGACTGAATATATGAAGATCGTGTGTTCAATCTGTATCTTTGATGGGAGAGCATCACACTGAATATCTTTGAAGGTCGTGTGTTCGATCTGTATCTCTGTTGAGAGAGAGTCAGACTGAATACATGAAGATCATGTGTTCGATCAACGGTCAATGCCCCTGTCACTTCATAACTCTATTTCCAATCAGGCTTGAGGTAAGTAGCCATTTCTGTTAATTCAAATTATATTAACATTCCATGCCTCTTCTTGTTCGATCTTTGTTTATAATTTTTTCCTGCAACTATGGATATCGTTTATTTTGTGTGCATATTTGAAGCCACGCCTCTTCTTCGAGCCTTGCTTTAAAGTATGGTTTATAAAAACATTTTACAACTATGGATAGCATCTTTGCACAATGTAATGTGTTGTTTATAAAACATTTCTACAGCTATGGATATCGTTTATGGATATGTTGTTTATAAAATTTTTCTACATCTATGGATATCATTTTTGGATAATTTTGTTTCCACATTTGAAAGGTTGAAAACTAGTTTATAATTATTTTTCTGCAACTATGGGAAGTACTTATTGATACATTTCACATATTCATATTTTTAGTGTTTCATTATACATTTATTCACACATTGAAAAGTCTGAACACTTAGTCATCAACTTTAGTCCTCAATTACTATCTCGGCCCAATCCTCTGCATTAGTCCTCAATTACTATCTCGGCCCCAATCCTCTACACTGAACTTTGTTTTTATGGTTACAGAGAAATCAATCATTGATACACTTAGCCCCAAAATTATGATCCAAAATACATAGAAATTCTTGCAAACATTCACCTCTTTCCTGGTTTGTTAAACGATGGATGGAAATGTTCCTTGGGTGGGTGATAAACTTTGATGTCTCATTTTTATTTATCTATATTCTAACATGAAAATAGATTCAACATCGATTCAGTTTTTTTTTTTTTTTTTTTTTTTCTTTTTTCTTTCTGGTTGGAATTGAAATTTGGCATTGAGATTATATATTTTTGAAATTTAGAATACAAAAATAAATTCAACACTCTAAATTGTATTTTTAAATATCAAAAATTATTCTTAATACTTTTAGATATAGATATGTAGAAATATGAATATGTGGAAAATAGTCAAACTTAATTTTTCCTTTTTTCCAAATAAAACAGGAAAATGTTGTCCTCTTAAACTACATTGCACTTCAATTACTAGGTGTTCACTTTTGTTGTTCACCACCCTTATAACTTTGATATTGAAAATCATAGGTGGCCACACATAATTTTAATCACCTTTATCATAACTTTGTTAGTGAATTTGGGAGAATAGTATTTGACTTAAACTAGAAAACTAAATTAAATTTTACTAATTAAATTGTTGTGCTCATAATTACTTATTTATATTACAAATTTTTACACATGTTGTTTGCTATATTATCATGTATATATTGATATCTAAATTTTCTCAATAAGTATTATAAATTAAAAGAATGAAAATATATGAAATTTTATTTTGTTTAATCTTTCTAAGGAAGAGGAGGAGGAGGAGGAGAAGGTGGTGGCGGAGGCAGAGGCGGAGGAGGAGGAGGCAGAGGCGAAGGTGAATGCAAAGGCAGAGGTGAAGGAGGAGGAGAGGAGGAGGAGGAGGAGGAGGCACAGGCACATGCGAAGGATGCAGAGGAGAGGAGCAGGAGGCAAAGGAGGAGGATGAGGTTGAGGTGAAGGCAGAGGCGGAGGAGTAGGTGGAGGAGACAGAGGAGGGAGAGGCAGAGGTGGGGGAGGAGAAGGTGGGGGAGGAGGAGGAGGAGCACGAGGAGGCGGTAGCGGTGGCGGTGAGGAGGAGGAGCAGGTGAAGGTGGAGGCATCCGTGAGGGAGGAGGTAGTGGTGGAGGCGAGGCAAGAGGAGGAGGAGGCGGTGGAGGGGATGGGGCGGCGGGGAGGAGGGTGGTGACAATGGCAGAGGAGGTGGTGGAGGCAAACGAGGAGGAGGAGAAGGAGGAGGAGGCAAAGGCAAAGGTGGTAGCATTGGTGGTGGTGGTGGTGGTTGTGGAAGATGAAGAGGAAGAGCATATGGTGGTGATGGTGGTGGCGGAGGTGTAGAAGGAGGAGGAGGGGGTGAAGGCAGTTAAGGAGGAGGTGGAGGTGTTGGTGGAGGTGGAGTAGGAAGAGGAGGTGGAGTAGGAAGAGGAGGAGGAGGAGGAGGAGAAGGAAGAGGAGGAGGTGGTGTTGTTGGTGGAGGTTGAGGTGGTGGATGAGAAGGCAGAGGTGGTGGTGGTGCAGGAGGAGGTGGAGGTGGAGGATAAGTAGCAAGAGGAGGCAGAGGTTGAGATCATGGAGCAAGAGGAGAAGGAGGAGGAGGTGGTGGTGGTGGTGGAGGAGGAGGTAGATGTGGAGATGGAGGAGGAGGTGGAGAAGGAAGTGGCGGACGAGGAGGAGGTGGTGGAGGTGGAGAAGGAGGAGGAGGAGGTGGAGGTTGAGGTGGAGGTGGTGGAGGTGGAGGTGGTGGAGGTGGTGTTGGTGGTGGAGTAGGAGGTGGTGGAGGTATAGGTAGATGTGGAGTAGGAGGTGGTCAGGGTATAGTTGGATGTCAAGGAGGAGTAGGAGGAGGAGGAGGATGAGAATGGTGTGGAGGAGGAGGATGATGAGGAAGCAAAGGTGGAAGTGGTGGTGGAGGAAGAGTGGAACTGGAGGTTGAGGTGGAGGAGGAGGAGGAGGAGGAGGATGAGGAGGTGGTGGAGGAGGTGGAGGTGGAGGAGGAGAAGGAGGAGGAGGAGGAAAATAGAGTGGAGGAGGTGGAGGTGGAGTTGTAGGTGGTCGTGAGTAAGGAGGTGGAGGACAAAGACGAGGAGGAGAAGGAGGAGGAGGAGGAGCAAGAGGAGGAGGCTGATACAGAGGTGGTGTAGGAGGCAAAGGCAGAGGAGGTGGAGGAGGAGGTGGAAGAAGAGGAGGTAGAGGAAAAGGTGGTGGAGGTGGTGGAGGCAGAGGTGGTAGAGGCAGAGGTGGTGGAGGAGGTGGATGTGGAAGTGGGGAAAGAGGAGGTGGTGGAGGAGGAGGAGGAGGTGGTGGTGGTCGAGGAAGAGGAGGAGGAGGATGTGGTGGTTGAGGAGGTGGTGGTGGAGGTGGACATGGAGGAGGTGGTGGAAGACGAGGAGGAGGAGGAGGAGGAGAAGAAGATGGTGGGGTAGGTGGAGGTGGAGGAGAGGAGGAGGAGGAGGAGGAGGAGGAGGAGTGGATGTGGAGGAGGAGGATGAGGACGTGGTGGAGGTGGACGATTAGATGGTAGAGGTGGAGGTGGAGATATGCAAGTTAATATAACATTCATGTCTTAAATTCAAATATTAAATTATCACTCTCTTCTCCACTATTGGAAATGAAAGATATAGTCTCGTGAATCTAGAACATATCTCTTCACATATATAATATCCTATTATTAAATGATAAGTAATTCATTCAATAATATTTCGTTTATTCAAAAATATAGTGATTCAAGTACATCAAATTTCTTTTACATTTAGATCTGATATATTGGACAAGAATTTGAAGCATTTATGAAGATCAAAATTTTTTGTTTATTTTGATTAAAACTTTTGCTAGTCCCTTAAACACTTATATCTCTAGTTTTGTTGTTCAATGAACCATTTATTTGAGAATGACTGGTTTCATCTAATTATCATTGATTTCAGAAGTGTTGGTTAAAGTTAACGTTGTTCCTTGAATAAGAAGCCTTATGTTCTTGTTTTCTTCTCTTTACATGAGAAACATAGGATATTAGGAATCATATATGGATTTTTTTATTCTTAGTGTATTCCAATTTTTTTGTGTCATTATTATTACTTTTTTATATATCTAATGGTTTAAGGCAAAAAAAATCCAGTTCAGTTTTTGGCATGACCTGAGCTTCTTCGCTTTTTTAGAGAATCCACAATTTATCTTGTATTTTGTTTCAAAATATTTATTAGGAAAGGGAAATATGTTATACTTTGCTATTCTGTATGTAATAACGACCTATGATCTAGCTTCCTATGTGTTCATTGTAGGGGATCTATTTTCATGGGAACAACATTACTTTAATGAAATTATAATTTTGACGGAAAGGCTAAAGGAGAAACACATATAATTAGTGGAGGAGGAGAGACTACTTAGTGTATTATCATTTTTGAAGTTGAACTCCTTTGATGATACTTATTTTGTAACATGTTATGCTAAGTAATGAAAATTTTTCTTTATGGGCTATATTTTTGAACTCAAAAATTATGGCTTTATAATGAGTTTGTGTTAATTAATTTTTTTACCATATAAGATATTAAATTTCATTACATATTTTGTCTTTTAGTGAATCTCATTGCGCATTTTGTGTAATTTCAAAAAATTGTGTATTGATCAACAATTACTAGAGTGTTGTTTGAAGAAGAAAACATGATAGTTATTGTAATAGTTACACACCAAGGAGTTGAAAAAACTTATAGATGGTGATGAACCACCAAATCCTAATGATGTTGATTTATTTGAAGTGAAGTAATTGGATAATTATTTTTCTATTAGAGAATCAATGCATAATAAGGAAAAATAACATGATGTAAAGTTTAAATGAGGGATTCACTAATAATTTACAAGATTTTATATTTACGTGAATGATTCACTAATATTGTACAACATTTTAGAATTCAATGAAGGACACACCAATATTTTACAATATTTTATATTTTAGTAAAATATTCCAAAAAAATGATATATACTTGTTGTAGTGTAGTAGACAATGATCATTGTTTACTAGTAGAAAGAAAAACAAGAAATCACATGAAGATAAAGAACATAGGAATAGAAGAAGTGAAACGATGTAGTAGAGAAAATCAAAGTTAAAACAATGTAAACTAAATTTAGAAGTAAATCATGTAAGCTAAATTAGAAGAAGTGAAATGATGTAAACTAAATTTTTTTATGAAGTAAATCATTAAAGTTAAAATTATAAACTACAACTTCTACCTAAATTATTTTAATAGTCAAAGTATATAATATTTACCAAACAATTGAATGTTTTTATTTTTTATTTTTAATAATACATTCTGAAACAAATTAATCTCACATTCACCCCATTGTAAAACAACTCCATACTGTCCACTTTATCATATTGTCATTCCTCTCCATAAAAAAATTAACATGTTAAAATTTATTAAAACTAATTCCCGTATTCACCGTATGCTAAAACATCTCCATAATTTAACCTATATATTCCATTATCACTATTACTTACGTTACATCAAGGTTTTTTGAGGTTCAGTGAAAGACTTGGAGAAAATTTATGGAGTAGCTACATTAGGATCAACAACATATTCAACGAAGAATTCTTGCAATTGAAAGGTCAGTTAATTTTTTTCCTTGAAATTTCTCATATTAAATTAGTTTAACCAAGTAGATTTTTTTTTCTAAACTTAAAATTTTTTGTCAACCAAATTAACAAATATTTCTGCCATGAGCATGGTGGGCCCAGGACGAACCCATCCTATAATTAGCCGGCCACCAGATTTTTTTTCTAAACTTAAAATTTTTTGTCAACCAAATTAACAAATATTTCCACCGTGATCATGGTGGGCCCAGGGAAACCCCATCCTGCAATTGGCTGGCCACCTACTCCCTCCGCACGCACTTCTGACCCCCTCCCCAAACTCAACCATGCCTTCCCCCTCACCCCTCAACCCCCCTCTCACCCCTCAACCGCTATCCCAGCCCACCTCCCTACCCCCCATAGCCCCCTCGCCCCTAACCGGCCCTCTACCTGACCCCCTTGACCTACCCCTCTACCCCCATACCTAGCCCTCCCCCTCGCCCCTCGTCCCCCCCCCCACCTACCCCTCACCCCTCATCCCCCCTTGCCCTCCCTAACCCCCTTCCTCACCCCTCGATCCTCCCTACCTTCCCCACCCATTCACCCCTTGTCCCACTCCCCTCCCTCCCTCCCCCCTGATTCCCTACCCTTCCCTCCCCCTCACTCTCCCCCTTCCTTCTCCCTACCTTCCCCATCCCTCGTCCTACCTCCCTCATTCCCCACCCTTCCTTCCGCCTTCCCCCTCACCCTCACCCTCACCTGCCCCTCCTTCCTCCCCTTCCCTCCCCCACCCACCCCTTCCCTCGGCCCCACTCCCTCCCCATCCCCCTCCCCCGCCTCCTACAGTCCGACCTCTACCCCCTCAGATGACCACCCCAAGCGAGCTGGCAGGCCACCTAGGTGGTGTGGGGTGGGGTGCAGCCATCCACCCTGCGCCACCCCGGTGGCCTGTCGACGTGCCCGGGTGGCTGTCCTAGTGGGAGGAGGTCAGGAGGCGAGAGGCAGGGGAGGGGGAGTTGGGAGGCGAGGGAGGGGGAAGGGGAGGCTGCAGGAGGAGGAGGCAGGAGGTGGGGGTGGGGGAGGGGAAGGGGTGGGTGAGGGAGGAGGTGGGAGGGAGGGGGGCCGGGTGTGAGGGATGGGAGGGGGAGGGAAGGGAAGGAACGAAGGGCGGGTGAGGGTGAGGGTGAGGGGGAGGGTTAGGAGAGGGTGGGGAACGAGGGTTGAGAGGGAGCGGTAGGGTGGGGGCAACAGGGAGCGAGGGGTGAAGGGGCAGGTGAGGGTGAGGGTGAGGGTGAGGGGGGAGGGGTAGGGTGAGGGAGACATTTTATAACATTTTAAACCCTAAGCATTCAATGACATTTAAAAAAGCTTTTTGTAACTTTTTTGAAGTGTTTATTTAAAGAATTTACTAAAATTTTATAAACCATAAGAAATTTATAACATTTTGAACCCAAGACCATAAACCCTAAAGCCTAAACTCTAGACCCTAAGTATTTTATAACATTTTAACAAACATTTTCTTACTTTTTTTAAGTGTTTATTAAAATCATTTACTAAAGTGTTATAAACCCTAAACACTAAACCATAAACCATGGGAATTTTATAGAATTCTAAATCCTAAACCCTAAATCCTAAGCATTTTATAGCATTTTAACAAGTGTTTTGTAACTTTTTTTTTTATTTTCTTATTAAAAGGATCGATCAAACTGTTATAAATCCCAAACCCTTAACCATAAACCCTATCCCCAAACATTAAGAATTTTATAGCATTTTAAAATAATTTTTTGTAACTTTTTAAAGTGTTTATTAAAAGCATTTAATAAAGTGTTATCACCCTAAACCCTCAACCCTAGGGATTTTATAACATTTTAACAAAAGTTTTGTAATTTTTGTTTAAGTGTTTATTAAAATAATTTACTAAAGTGTTATAAACCCTAAACCCTAAACCCCAAACCCCAAACCCTAAACCCTAAAACCTATGCATTTTATGATCTATTAAAAATAATTTTGTAACTTTTATTTAAGTGTTTATTAAAAGAATCTACTAGGGTGTTATAAACCCTAAACCCTAAACAATAAACGCGAAACCCTAAACACTATAAACTAAACCCTGAACTCTAAACAATAAACCTTAAACCCTAAACACTATAAACTAAACCCTAAACCCTAAGCATTTTATAACATTTTTAAAAGCGTTTTGTAACTTATATTTATGTTTTTATTGAAGGAATTTACTAAATTTTTATAAACCTTAAACCATACACCCTAAAACCTAAACCCAAAACCTAAAATCTAAACCCTAAACCTCAAACCCTAAACCATAAACCATAAACCGTAAGAATATTATAACAATTTAAGAAGAATTTTGTAACTTTTATTTAAGTGTTTATTAAAATAATTTAATAAAGTGTTATAAACCCGAAACCATAAACACAAAACCCTAAACCCTAAACACAAAAATATAAGCCCTAAGTCTCAAAACGTAAACCCTAAATCCTAAACCCCGAACGTAAACCCTAAACATTCAGTAACACTTTAACAAGATTTTTGTAACTTTTTTTGAAGTGTTTATTAAAAGCATTTACTAAAATGTTATAAACCCTAAATCCTAAACCGTAAGAATTTTATAACATTTTAAACCCAAAATCCTAAAGCCTAGAGCCTAAACTCTAAACCCTAAGTATTTTATAACATTTAAACAAGTTTTCTCTTACTTTTTAAAGTATTTATTAAAAGCATTTACTAAAGTGTTATAAACCCTAAACCCTAAACCATGGGAATTTATAGAATTTTAAATCCTAAACGCTAAAGCCTAAGCATTTTATAACATTTTAACAAGCGTTTGTAACATTTTTTAGCTTCTTATCAAAAGAATTTATCAAAGTGTTATAAATCCCAAACCCAAACCATAAACCGTATCCTTAAACACTAAGAATTTTATAACATTTTAAAATACATTTTTGTAACTTTTTAAAGTGTTTATTAATAGAATTTAATAAAGTGTTATAACCCCTAAATGCTAAACCCAAAGAATTTTATAACATTTTAACCAGAGTTTTGTATCTTTTATTTAAGTGTTATAAAGCCTAAACCCTAAACCCTAAACATTAAACTGTAATCCTCGAACCTCAAACACTAAACCCTAAAACCTAGGAATTTTATGATCTATTGAAAATAATTTCGTTTCTTTTATTTAAGTGTTTATTAAAAGAATTTACTAAGGTGTTATAAAACCTAAACCCTAAACCCCGAAACCCAAACCCAAAACTCTAAACCCTAATCATTTAATAACATTTTAGAAAGTGTTTTGTAACCTTTCTTAAGTGTTTATTAAGAGAATTTACTAAGGTGTTATAAAACCTAAACCCTAAACCCTGAAACCCAAACCCAAAACTCTAAACCCTAATCATTTAATAACATTTTAGAAAGTGTTTTGTAACCTTTTTTAAGTGTTTATTAAAATAATTTAATAAAGTTTTATAAACCCTAAACCCTAAAAAATAAATCTTAAACCCAAGCCCTAAACCCTAAACCCTAAACCCTAAAAATTTGATAACAGCTTAAGAAGAATTTTGTAACTTTTATTTAAGTGTTTATTAAAAGAATTTACTAGTGTTATAAACCATAAACGATAAACCCAAAATATAAATCCTAAACACAAAAACATAAACCCTAAACCCCAAAACCTAAACCCTAAACCCTAAACTTGAAATTCCGAACACTAACCCTAAACCGTAAACCGTAAACCCTAACAATTTTATAACATTTTAAAAATTGTTTTGTAACTTTTATTTAAGTGTTTATTAAAATCATTTACCAAAATGTTATAGACCCTAAACACTAAACCCTAAACCTAAACCCAAAACCCCAAACCTTAAACCCTAAGCCCTAAACCCTAAACTTTAAATCCCAAACCATAAAACATAAACCCTAAACCCTAAATCCCAAACCCTAAACCCTAAACCCTAAACCCTAATCATTTTATAACATTTTAAAAAGTATTTTGAAACTTTTATTTAAGTGCTTATTAAGAGAATTTAATAAAGTCTTATAAAACCTAAACCCTAGCCTCTAAACCCCAAACAATAAACCCTAAATCATAAACCCTAAACGCTAAACCTTAAACCCTAAACCTGAAACCATGAACATTAAACCCTAAGCATTTTATAACATTTTAAGAAGTATTTCGTAATTTTTATTTAAGTGTTTATTAAAAGAATTTATCAAAGTGTTGTAAATTCCAAACCCTAACCATAAAGTCTATCCCTAAACACTAAAAATTTTATAACATTTTATAAACCCTAAGCCATAAACCCTAAACCCCAAACCCAAAGCATTTTATAGCATTTTAACAAGAGTTCTATAACTTTTATTTAAGTGTTTATTAAAAGAATTTACTAAGGTGTTATAAAACCTAAACCCTAAACCCTAAACCCCACACCCTAATCATTTGATAACATTTTAAAAAGTGTTTTCTAAACTTCTTTAAGTGTTTATTAAAAGCACTTAATAAAGTTTTATAAACCCTAAACCGTAGACATTTTATAACATTTTTGAAATCATTTTGTAAATTTTATTAAGGTTTTATTAAAACAATTTAATAAATTCTTATAAACCTTAAACCATATACAAAAAAAACATAAACCCTAAACCCTAAACTCCAAGCCATAAACCCTAAGAATATTATAACAGTTTAAGAAGAATTTTGTAACTTTTATTTAAGTGTTTATTAAAAGTATTTACTAAAGTTTTATAAACCCTAAGCCATAAACACAAAACCCTAAACCCTAAATAGAAAAACATAAACCCTAAATCCCAAAACCTAAACCCTAAACCCTAAACCCCAAATCCCAAACCCTAAACCATAAACCATAAACCCTAAACCCTAACCTTTTTATAACATTTTAAAAATTGTTTTGTAACTTTTATTTAAATGTTTATTAAAAGAATTTACCAAAATGTTGTAGACCGTAAACACTTAACCCTAAACCTAAACCCAAAATCCTAAACCTTAAACCTTAAACCCTAAACCCTAAATCCCAAACCATGAACCCTAAAACCTAATAATTTTATAACATTTTAAAAATTATTTTGAAACTTTTATTTAAGTGTTTATTAAAAGCATTTAATAAAGTCTTATAAACCCTAAACCCTAGACTCTAAACCCCAAACCATAAACCCTAAACCATAAACCCTAAACCCTAAACCTTAAACCCTAAACCCCAAACCGTGAACATTAAACCCTAAACCCTAAGCATTTTATAACATTTTAAAAAGCGTTTTGTAATTTTTATTTAAGTGTGTATTAAAAGAATTTACTAAAGTGTTAAAAACCCTGAACCCTAAACTATAAACCACAAACCCTAAACCCTAAACCCTAAAACCTAAAACCTAAACACTAAACTCTAAACCTGAAACCCTAAACCCTAAACCCTAAACTCTAAACCCTAAACCCTAAACCCTAAACACTAAACCTTAATAATTTTATAAAATTTTAAAATCATATTGTAACTTCTATTTAAGTGTTTATTAAAATCATTTACTAAAGTGTTATAAACCTTAAAACCTAAACTCTAAACACCAAACCCCAAAACATAAAACCCAAACCCTAAACTCTAAGCATTTTTTAACATCTTAAAAAAAATTCTAACTTTTATTTAAGTGTTTATTAAGAGGATTTACTAAATTCTTATAAACCCTAGACTCTTAACTCTAAACCCTAAGCAATTTATAACATTTTAAAAAGTGTTTTTTAACTTTTACTTAAGTGTTTATTATAAGAATTTAATAAAGTCTTATAAACCCTAAACCCTAAGCATTTTATAGCATTCTAAAAGACTTTTGTAACTTTTACTTAAGTTTTTATCAAAATAATTTACTAAGGTGCTTTAAACCGTAAACCATAAAAGCTAAATCGTAAACTATAAACCCTAAACCCTAAACGCTAAACCCTAAGCCTTTTATAACATTTCAAAAAGTGTTTTGTAACTTTTATTTAAGTGTTTATTAAAACAATTTACTAAAGTGTTATAAACCTTAAACCCTAAACACTAAACCCCAAACCCTAAACCCTATACCTTATACCCTAAAACCTAAACCATAATTTATAACATTTTAAAGAGTGTTTTATAACTTAAATAAGTGTAACTTTTATTTTATAAACATTAAACCATAAACCTGAAATCCTAAACCCTAAACCCTCAAACACTAAAACCTAAACCCTAATCATTTTATAACATTTTAAAAAGCATTTTAAACTTTTATTTAAGTGTTTATTAAAATAATTTACTAAAGTGTTATAAATCCTAAAACCTAAACACTAAACCCTAAATGTTATTTTTTTATATTTTAAAAAGCATTTTGTAACATTAGTGTTCTAAATCATAAACCATAAACCCTAAACCATAAATGCTAAAACCTAAACCCTTAACCTGAAACCCTAAATCCCAAACAGTAAACCCCAAACAATAAACCCTAAACACTAAGAATTTTATAACATTTCAGAAAGTGTTCTGTAACTTTTATTTAAGTGTTTATTAAAAGAATTTACCAAAGTCTTATAAAGCCTAAACCCCAAACCCCAAACCCTATATCCTAACGTTTAAAGCCTAAAGGATAAACCCTAAGATCATTTACTAAGGTCTTATAGAGCATAAAGGATAAACCCTAATCATTTTAAAACATTTTAGCAAGCCTTTTGTAATATTTTGAAGTATTTATTAAAAGCAATTACTAAAGTGTTATAACCCTAAAACCTAAACCCTAAACCATAAACCATAAACCCTAAGTATTTTATCACATTTTAAGTTATTATTAAGATCATTTACTAAATTGTTATAAACACTAATCCCTAAAACCTAAACTCTAATACATAAACCCTACACCGTAAGCATTTTATAACATTTTAACAAGCGTTTTAATTTTTTAAAATGTTTATTAAAATAGCCCTGAGCTTGATGGCATTGAAATTTCATATGACTCTGATAGATCCACTAATTAAGTTTGCAAGCTCTGCAAAATTATTAGCCAACTATTCGTTTAAATCAACTCTAACTGATGTATCTACCCCCTCAAGTCATTTTTCATCATTTTTACATCATAGTACATCATATTACATCATCAATTTACCAAAGAGAGAAGAAAAAGTCAAACTAACAACAAACTAGGTGAAATCCTGAGTTTTTAGGCAAAATTGGCAAAAAATTTCCTGATGCGTAGCGCCCTGAGCCGGATGGCATTGAATTCTGATATGACTCTGATAGATCC
Organism: Pinus tabuliformis; assembly: GCA_031772625.1. Lineage (NCBI taxonomy): Eukaryota > Viridiplantae > Streptophyta > Pinopsida > Pinales > Pinaceae > Pinus > Pinus tabuliformis. The sequence continues at coordinate 565,737,449 of CM062811.1, read as the reverse complement.
ACTAATTAAGTTGGAAAGCTCTGCCTGTCTACTTTCTAGGACAACTATAATTTTTGGATAGGGAGTCCATTTGCCCCTTCAAAAATCATTTCTCCTAATACTGGTTCTTGTGGGTCCAAAAAGTGGCAAAGAGGGCATTTTTTAGGTGTTTTATGCCCTTAGGTGACCCAGATCTCATCCAAAACTTATGAAACTTTTTGGGTTTCGTTATTTTTCCATGAGAAATCTAAAAATGCAAGCCATTTTGTAAAATTATTAGCCAACTCAATGTGCAGTGCACAGTTGAAAATTCCTGTGTTTTACATTTAAAAATCGTGAAATGACGAAATTTTCTCAAAATTGCTTCAAATTTGGCAAGAGGAAAGTTTAGTAATTGCCTTGCTAAGCCAAGGAAGCTTCACCCAAAATTTTATGTTTGTCTTGTTCCCTTTTGGCTCTTAAGGCTCTCTTTAACTTAGCTTTTAGGTCATTTATCCTTGTCTTGCAAATTCTATTCTGAGCTAAGTAATGATAAGCCATGTGGTGCAATATTTTCTTCTCCTTGTCAACCTTATCAATCATCTTCTCAAGGTGGATATTCACTCTTTCCAACCATGATTCTTGGTCAGCCTCAATTTCTTGCTCAAATGATGTCATCTTGATTTTCCTTCATTTTGCCACTTGCCGGTTTTCTCTAATTGTTTGTAGCTCCATAATTGCTGAAATCCAGTTTCTTGTTCTCTTGTTCAAGAAATTTAATGATCCATTTGGCCCTCTCTAGGTCAAGTGAAAAGGCTTGGATTTCAGCCTCCTTCTCTTTGATGATCACATCCTTGAGTCTTGAGCTTTGAGAATCCAAATCAGTGTCATCTTCCTCAACAAAAACAAAATCTTTGTCTTGCCCTTCAGTAGGGCCTTCATCATGCACTTGTTGCTTTCCTTTGTCTTTTTCCTATACCTATTCAGCTGAAGAAGAAGGCAAAGCCCCTTCCACCCCAGGTGAAGAGAGCATTTTCCTATGATCCGGTGAAGAAAACAAGACCCCTTCCACCCCTGGTGGAGATAGTACTCGTTTGGAAGCTGCAAAAAACCTCCTAGTGCCTTTCTCATAAGTTACAAACACAAGAATATGAGCCTCATCATTTTTGCTTTTAGGCTCTTTTTGTTGCCCGGAAGGTTCACCTTCCTCTTGAGGATCTGCAAAAATTTGAGGCCCCTTGAAGATTTCATGGACAATGAAAGTTTCCCATGACACTCCCAACTAACTGAGCTAATGCAAAACAATAATTTTGATGACAACAAAGTGATAAATATTGTTGAGCTGTTGTGGGTATGGTTTTCTTTTTGCAATCATAGTAATCACCTCTATGTTTTTGCATATGAAATATGGAATACTCATCATTCTGACCCTGGTGAAGTGCATAAGTAATCTGATATGGTAGGCATAGAGTCTGTAGAACCTACCCTCACATGTGAAGTATTTGATTATAAGTTTCATAAGTGGAACATACCGGTCCTCCAAGAACCTAAAAGGAAACACCCTGCTCAGTTTACCATCATATTTGGCCTTAATATATGGTTCATAATTCTTATTGTTGATATTCTACCTTTTTTTACACTTTTTCCCTACATCTGGCATTCTAGTGGCTTCTGTAATAATAGTTGGTGAAAGAGTGAAACTGATCTGAGTAAGGTGCACCACATTATTCTCCATGTTTATGACAAATTTTCTTACCAACTCATGATTTTATTTAACTCTCTCAACCATCTCACAAAACTCAAAGAACACTGGTATCTGAAACATGTGGTAGCAAGAGGGCAAGAAGGAGTTCAACCATGCTAATAGGTTCCTCTCTAATAATTTTTCTACCCTTGTGAGGTCTCCTAGGCTGTACATTTCTTTCCCTTGAGCTATCACTAAGTGTTTCCTCTTCATAACTTGATTAACTGCTTCCTGTCATGGTTCTTGTCTTAGGGAAGTGATGTGATGATGATATGGTGGAAAATGATAATGGGGGAGGACAAGAGAGATAAGTATGAAGAGATTTTAGCAATGTGAAATGGAGTTGGAGAATGAAGGGAGTGAGTTTCCTTAGGGGAGTGGGATATGGAAAATGAAATTAAGCGATTAATTTAGGGCAATGAAATATAGAAAAGGGCAAAATTATGTGGGTTTTGTTTATGGAGTGAAATTTTTACAATGAAATGGAAATTGATGAAGAAAAGCTAGGGTTTGAGTTTCAAGATGCAAAACTTATGAAAAAACATGTAGGAGATCAAATTCAGCTCAAGGACAATGATAACTTACTTGTAGGAGAGAAATGCAGTTTTTCTGAGGATTTTTGGGTGATTTGGAATGTTTTGGCAGCTTCTTGACTAATGCATAGCACACTGGGCCCAATGCGCAGTGTGAGGAAGACTTGATAGAAAAACTGGGTTTTCACCTTCTTTTCTCCAATTTCCCTCCAAATCGTGATTTTAGCTCTTCATGGATGTCTTGCACAATGAAATATATGACTAGTATGTTTTCACTTTATATATGGATGCCTTTTAATTTTTCCTTATTTCAAACCCACTTTTATAATGTCAAAGTCACTTTTGCTCATAAACTCTTTTTTTCATTTGAATTGACTTTTATTGGTCAGTTGATGAACTAATGCATTGATGCTTTTGTTTCTTGTAGTGGATGGAGTTGGCAAGGTGACCAAGGGCAGTAGTTGGAACTTATTACATATAGAAAACACTTTAAATTAAATAAAATTTGTACATAGAAATAAGAAAACTCTATTTTCACCTCCAAATAGAGTTTTGAGGTAAAAACCATTTATTGGGTCATATCATCAGTGAATTTATGATCTTATGAACTTATAAAACCTCCTCATGTAACTTCTGACCTTTTATTGAGTTTTGGATGACCATGGTGGCAAACCCTAGACCTAGTGAGACTAAAAACCCTAAAACTGATTTTGATAAATGAAATGAAACAAAATGATAGTAAATGACCTAAACATGTGAAAACATGCCAGTAGGTAAATGCCATGAGGGAAATTGATAATGAACCAATACCATCAGTTGATCCATGACCTAATGGAATGCAACTGATCAGATGGGACACCTAATATGCATGCAAAAAGAGAAATTTGATCACTGACAGAGGGATGAAGATACCAACACTAACACGGGCTAAGGGTTATTCCTTTGAGATTTTTGTCATGATTTTATGGGTGATTTGGCATGCTCATCAGGGATATTAATAATCTTGATTTGCACAATTTTTGTCAAATTTACCATTCATAGACACTCATATATGACATATATTAATGTTTATGTACCATACATCCTAACTATCAATGTTGGAGTTAATCCCTTGGTGTTTCAAGATTACTAACTCCTTGTTGCTTCATTGATTTTGTTCATATTTTTTTACATTTCTATGTAAGTTATGGTTTATTAACCCACTCATTGTGCATTTTCCCTCTATGTTTCACTTTGATTCCTAGCTAAAACCATCTAGGATTCTAACCATGGAACGCCTTATCTAGTTTAAATCCATTTGAGCTGAGATAGTAGAGGCATATGTTGAATGTGCAAACTTGTTCCACTAGGTCAGCTAGTGGGATTTACTTCAGTTGTTTCAGAGTTAAAGTAAAGGGATTGTCAAGGTTTTGCCTCTTCTTTTGATATGAAGAAATCTCGAGTGGGTGATATAGAGATGGATAAAAATATTTATTTCATTGCAGCAACTACTAATCTTCCCTTTGAGAGAGAGAAATGGTCTAAAAATTGTGCAATGTGTGACATTCCCTCAAAGAAACTTACAATTAGTAATGTTTGTGGATATCATGTGAAAGGTATGTTTTATTTCCTCTCTGAAATATAAATGGTGTAGTTTAGTGCTTTTGTTGCATCTTATGTCACTTATGAAGAGTGAAATAGTATGGTTTTTATTTATAACAAAAGGTTCTTAATGGCATTTCTCATACATAAACATAATTTTCCCATTTATCTATATAAATTCCAAACTAAAATCTCCTGCAAATATCAGTCACTTCGTAAGAACTCTGAAAGATCACTTTTTCATCACAATTTAACCTATATTCTAGTTAGACACCATTTGGGGGCATAACCCTTCATTTGACAGTCCTTTTCAATCACCATATCATCATTCAATATAGAATGATTGTGAATAATTAGTTCATGAAGAAAATCCTTGTGTTTCAAATGATAATAATGTCAAAACTCTTAGACCTACTGGTGTTCAATTAACTAGAAGCATGAACAAGTGTACTATTGTCTGACATATGGAATGGAAATAGGAATCTAAGGATAAAGGACAAGTGAAACCCTCTAGGGTAAGTCTTTGGGCCAAAATTTTACCTAAAGAACCTACACATGAAGAAGAGATCAATCAATCAGAACAAAGCCCTCGATCTAAAGTTAAGATTAAACAAATTCAGAGGAAAATTTCGTGAACATTAAGAACATGTAATGGTACCAGCAATACTTTCTCATTGTCCCATGTCTTAAAAAGTGTATTAGTCAACTTTTCCATGAAAATAAGAAACTAAACACTTCAATTCAAGCTAAGGAAAAACACAGGGAACATAAATCTATGAGTACTAAAAATAAATCTCAGTCTAAAGATATCCATATTATTATCAGGTCATTGATGGTCAAAGTATTTATATCTTCTAAAGAAGATGGTTCTGATCCTAATAAATAATGACTTTGTTTTTATCTATGATTGATATTTTTCAAGTTTTCAAGGTATGTGTCTATTTTATTTATTTTACTACATTTAAAAAAGGGGGAAATACAAAATCCATGATCATGTACCAACCCTATCTTATTGTCCAAATAAATGTCTAATTTAAGTCTTCTTGGTTCTAACAAGTTCTCCATATTCACTAGATGATGACCTTAGATTTCATAATGGATGATAACTAAGGTATAAGGGAGAGAAGTCATAAAGAAGAAATCTAGGTCATAAAGGAGAGAAGTCATGCCCTAAATGATTACATTGTACATTTTCTTATTACATTCATATGCATGTTTGTTTGAGAATAATCTTCTCACACTTTTAATTTAATTATTAACAATTATTAGGTGAATGTTAGAGATTTAGCCTCCATGGAATATGCTAGAATAGTCATAGTAGTATTCACATATCAACGGTTAAGATTTATCTCCAAGTTAATTATGCTATTTTAGATAATTAATGTCGAATTGTTTAATTATAGAAAAAATCATATGAACATATATCATATTGAACATGTGGTATTGATAAGCCATCTTATTGGCCCGTGCTATTGTAAGAAGAGATATTTACTTGAGTTAAGAATTTCCATGGTAATGTGGGGATAGAAATTTAAAATAAATTTATAATTTAGTTAAATTTTATGATTATTTTTATCTTGGTAATATGAGATTTATAATGGTGTAAGTGTTTGGATGCTTATCATGGATTAATGCATATAGAAGTCATTTAATCTATATGGTTTCACTAGTTAAAAAAGAAAAAACTGCTAAAAGTTCTTATTATGGGGGGTGTAGTCATGTTGAGTTGTTTCTTGTTATACAACACTGATGTGAAACACAACGTCAACCATAGGAAAAGAAAATGTAACCTTTTGATATTTTTGGTAGGCACCAGTTTATATATAAATACAAAATTGTTCTCAAAATGACAATGAATCTACTCTATAGTGGACATGCATAACATGCAAATATTTTTTTTCCACTGGGAAAATCCGTAATTTTCATTAATAAGGAAAATTACATATTGTAGATGCTTTACGCATATGCTGAGGTCACTATACACAGTGTACCTTTTAGTTACAAAAAGACTCTATATATGTTCTTCTGTTCAGATGTACCACGCAGGGCAGTCTGCTAAGGCTGTATAAAGTTGTTTACAAAATGCCTTCCAGGCAATACCTTACTGTTTCAAAAAGAAAATGCTATACAAAAACATCTCTGTCATGAACATGATATTCTTCAGTTTATTTATTGTCCCGGAGCAGGCTGGTAACTCGGATCAATGTATGGTCGATGGTAATATTTGTATTCGTGCTGGCCTTGTACTTCTGTGATCTCCCATACACCTCTGTCCATCATCGTGGCCTCCTTGGATAGTTTGTCAGCGCCTTCGTTATGTTCCCTGTAGATATGTGAACATGTGATGTTGTTAAAAGCTGCTTTGAGTTCTAAAACCTCATTTAAGATAATGCTGAGTGTGTGGATGTGACAAGCAGATATGCCATTGAACCAATTTATGATAATTTTGAATCCCCAAATATATTGATGCTAGTGCAATGATGACCCAATGCAAAATGGAGTAAGTGACGGAGTGTGATGAGCTCAACATAGTTGTTTGTTCCAGTGCCCAGTCCAGCTTTTACTTTGTAGATATGATTCTCAGATTTGTGAATGATAAATCCGCCCCCACAGCCCTGTAGGTTTGCAGCGCCGTCAAAGTAAGCCCATGGTGTGTTTTGATCAATGCATGGGGGAGGTTGTGGGTGGCGTGATTTAGGAGGGGGATCTGGTAATTCTCTATATGCAGCAATGATACCGGCCTCCACCATTGGCCAATGAACAGGTTTATCATCGAAAATAATGCGATTTCGCGATTTCACATAACATGCAAATATACTTGTATATGTCAAGTACATAATCTATGGTATAGTGAAATGGAGTAATATTTTAAATCATATTGTGCTCTAGAATAAATTATATTTGTTTTGAAAAATACAAGGATGCAAGATTGGAGAAAAGTTTTCTCTAAGGAATACATTCTCTAAACTAAGAAATTTCTTTCTCACCTTCTAGGATAAACTTTTAGTTGTTCAATATTGTATAAAAACTAAAAGAAAACCAAAAAAAAAGAGCAAGACAAAGTAAGAAGCAAAAAAAAAAAATCAAAATTCTTTCTACACTTTCAACCATACAAAGCAAAGTGTTCATGTTATATGAGAAGACTCTATACTAAAAAAATTAAACACACAAATCCATATCATTAACAAAAGTGGTAAACATCGGAGTATTCACTGTAAAATATATTTTTCAAATATGTAAACCCTTTAGTATTAATGTAGCTTTAAACTATTTAAAATTCTATTTAAATTATCAATATTAAAAAAAATAACACACTTTTAATAGAAATTTAGGTAATAGCACAATTATATTAATTAAAGGACTAGTGTATGTTAATACATTTCAGATGGTAAAATTTAAAAAATTATGAAATTAACTATTTTATTATTATTAGTATTGTTGTTATTATTATTATATGTTAAGCATATATTTATTTCAGGAAGCATGGAAGAGGATTTTTATCAATGAATATTTATATCAACATTACTAAGGAGTTTCTTAATCTATAAATAGGGAATGCTACAATACCATGGGCGAGTCATGGCTGCCGAAAAAACCATAACTCATTAAGTATGAAACTTGATCATATGATATTTTGTTAATTAATCAATTTGATTAAAAAGATAAAAAGAGCATAACTACCTTGCACATAAACCTGAGTCCTTGAGTTGCATATACCACTAAAAAAGTCATAGAATATTTAAAATAAATTTATAATTTAGATAATTTTATGATTATTTTTATATTGGTAATGTGATATGTATGATGGGGTAAGGTTTTTATGATTATCATGGATTAATGTGTATACAAGTCATTTAATTTATATGGATGCACTAGTTAAAAAAGAAAAAAAATTCTAAAAGTTCTTATTATGGGGGGTATTGTCTTATGATGTGAAATACAACATCAACCATGGGTAAAGAAAATGTAAAGTTTTGATATTTTTAGTAGACACCACCTTATGTATAAATACAAAATTGTTCTCGAAATGACAATGAATCTACTCTATAGTGGACATGCATAGCATGCAAATATATTTGTATATGTCAAGTACATAATCTATGGTATAGTGAAATAGAATAATCTTTTAAATCATATAGTGCTCTAGAATAAATTATAGCTTTTTTGAAAATACAAGGATGCAAAATTGGAGAAAAGTTTTCACTAAGGAATACATTCTCTAAATAAGAATTTTCTTTCTAGTCTTCTAGGATAAACTTTTGATTGTTCGATATTGTATAAAAAATAAAAATAATTAACATAATATATCTAAAATTACAACCACAAAAAAAGAGCAAGACAAAGTAAGAAGCAAAAAAAAAATCAAAATTATTTCTACACTTTAAACCATATAAAGCAAAGTGTGCATGTTATTTGAGAAGACTCTATACTAAAAAAATTTAAACACAGAATCCAATAACCAAAATAAGATAAATTATCTCACTCTCCATATCATTAACAAAAGTGGTAAACACCGGAGTATTCACTATAAAATGTATTTTCAAATATCTAAAACCTTTAGTATTAATGTAGCTTTAAAATATTTAAAATGTATTTAAATTATCAATATTAAAAAAAATAACACACTTTTATTAGAAATTTAGGTAATAGCACAATTATATTAATTAAATGACTAGTGTATGTTAATACATCTCACAATGGTAATATTTAAAAAATTATGAAATTAACTATTTTATTATTATTTTTATTATTATTATTATAAGTTAAGCATATATTTATTTCAGAAAGCATGGAAGAGGATTTTTATCAATGAATATTTATATCCACTTTATTAAGGAGTTTCTTAATCTATAAATAGGGAATGCTACGATACCATGGGCCAGAGTCATGGCTTCTCAATATCACATGCCGAAAAAACCATAACTCATTAAATATGAAACTTGCTCATATGATATTTTGTTAATTAATCAGTTTCATTAAAATGATAAAAAGAGCATAACTACCTTGCACATAAATCTGAGTCCTTGAGTTGCATATACCACTAAAAAGTCATAGAACATTTAATGGTCCTACCATAAATCTAATAATATTTAATAATTAAATTAAATTTTAGGAATCCCTATTCTATTTTAAAAGAAACATATTTATTGATCTAATTAATTTTGACTTCATCTTAACTTTGAGTTACCAATAACATTTGAAAGAGTAAACATATAATTTGATATAAAAAGCCTTGTTATTTTCGAATTTAAAAATGCACATCAAACTTAAGAGTAAATCTATTACCATTGAAACCTAAACAAAGACATGTAAAAAATATATTGAAACCTAAATGAAAATATGCTATATATATTATTGAATACATAAAAATGAAAGAAATAGATAAATGTAATTCTCTTCCGTCACTTATAGTAACATTGAAGAAGTATTAATTGTTAATAATAGAAAGCACAAAACAAAAATAAAACTTAAACCCTATATCACATAAGTGTAAAATATAATATCCCATAATTTTTTTTTTTATTTTTCAATTGAAAAATAAATAAAATTTAAAGAGATTAATTTGATTATATTGATATCGAAGGTAAATAAAGAAGGTCAATTATATTAAATGAATTACGAGAGAAATAAAAAACTATAACGAGCTGTCAATTACATTGAATGCATTAAGACAAATAGAAAAATATAACAGCTAGAAATAGAAAAATATAACGAGTTGTCTCTATACGAAATAGTTAACCATGTAATATCAATTGAATTGCTAACAGCTAGAAGAAGTGGACGAGAAAATATAACGAGCTGTCTCTATACGAAATAGTTAACCATGTAATATCAATTGAATTGCTAACAGCTAGAAGAAGTGGACGAGAAAAGGCGTGTGCCAAGATTACAGAAAAGGCGTGGGCCAACATTACAGAATGTATTATTTACCGAAAATTAAAATTCAAGAACATTCCAAATTTGCACAGACGCGGATACATGACATGGTTCTGGTTCTGTAGAAAATTTCTTGGAAAGCATTTCCAAGGAAAAGAAAAAGAAACCTAAACTGTTTGTACAAAAATTTCAAGAAAAGCATCTCAGGCTTTTTTGAGGTAAACTTTGCTTTAACGGATCACAGCTTTTTTGACATTCGAGCGATGGCCGAGAATCTCTATGTCGTTTTGAAATAGATGATATTCTTGTGGGCTGCATTTATATGGGAACGAATACAGATGATAAATAGAACTATGGCCTGGAATCCGGATTCGCAACAGCTGTTTCAAATCCACCACTCACAAACACTCCTATATGACAATGTTTGAGTTAATCCCTTGTAGCGTATCTATCTGAGGGATTCGACTCTCCATCACACGTAAATGTTCGACTCTCCATCACACGTAAATGATTCTGGTATACCTGAATGAATGAGAGAGAAATTTCATTAACATAGCTCGATTTCTGTAAATTGAATCGTCTACATAGATCATCCATCATTCCACAGAAATCGAAATCGAGATCGAACTAATGTGTTTAATGATTAGGCTTTTAATGATTAGGCTTCTCATGTGTATGAACCTTTGGGTTGAGTTTCATTTCTGACCCCGATTTCTTTCTTGACAAGTTCATCATTAAAAGACAGCCTGGAGCAGAAGGTGAAGTATAAAAAAAACCCGGATCAAGTCAGAACATCAATGCGAATTGGGTATGGGATGTTACACTATACCGATTCCTGAATCTTTTGAAAAGGTGCAGACATCTCCCCAAGGTTCTCAGAATGGATGGAGATTTAAGAAGACTGTGCCGGGTGGTGTTGACCTTACTAATGGATTTCAAACAAAATCTCCACAATTTTATGTTCGAGAGATGGAAATTGAAAAATACTGTGGCTCCTCCACAACAATGTTATGTGCAGATGACTATGCAACTAGCAATGAACAAAACCCAATTGACTCGACAGAGTCGTAACTTCCATTCACAATCCCTCCTGTCATAGGTGATGACCATCTTGGAAGATGCCAACCGCCGCCACTCGGAGCATTTTTGTAGACAATAAATTCCTTAGACCCTGCGGTCCATGTTGTTGTGAACTCATCTGTGACAGGTATCTGGGCTGTGGCCAAGGGGAGCGGTAAAGTGGGTGACATTGAAGATGGGAGCAGTGTCTCAGACTGGATTTGGATGTGGACGGACTCCCTCCAATCAATCTGAATTTTCTGAATCTGTTGAATTTGAAAGCCAAGAGAGGGACACATCCTCCATCGTATCATTTGTCCAGTAAATTTATTTTCCAACTCTTTGTATTCGATTTCCAACTCTTTGTATTCGATCACCTTGACTATAGGTTAAAGATAATCATTTAATTTCATTGATATAGCTCCGTTTTGTCGTATTTTTGAGCGCTTATTTTCCTCTTTTAAAATTGAATTGCAATGGATTTTTGGTCTTATTTTCTTTGTTTTTAAAATTAAATCTCAAATTTGCATCCATGGATCCCTCGAGAGAAACACGGCCTGCCAATCTGGTTGTTGGACCATCTCATCTCCGTGACAAAAGATTTCGACAATGGTGGAAGATGCCATTGGGAGGGTTTTTCTGGGGAAGAAATTTATCAGAGCCTGTGGATTCATCTATGAGAGGTAAGCATTTCTGGACTTGCGGGGTTTTATAAAATCAATGTCCATTTTATCATAAATGTGTTTGCCTGTTTTGAAAATTTATAATAGTTTGGTAAATTCTTTTAATAAACACTCAAATAAAAGTTACAAAATTCTTATTAAACTGTTATAAATTTCTTAGGGTTTAGGGTTTAGGGCTTGGGGTTTAGGATTTAGGGTTTAGGTATGGGCATTTAGGTTTTATAAAAATATAGTAAATTCTTTTAATAAACTCTTGAATAAAAGTCTTTTAAAAATGTTATAAAATGCCTCCTATTTAGGATTTAGTTTAGAGAGTTTAGGGTTTATTGCCTATAAACTAGTTGTACATACAACCATTCTTCTCGACAACATTATGACTTTCTTGAGTATGGATCATAGACTTTAGTAAGATTATTTAAATTTTTCTTTTTCAAATCCTTATATTTTGGTGTATGTTGTCAATGGAGATACTTTGTTCTCTATCTTTAAGTTGAATATGACAACGAAATTTATCAAGTAAAAGGGTTTAGTTAGTACCAATTAGTTAAAATTTGAATAGAATATTGATTAGAACATAAATAAATTTTCTACTCCAAATTATATTCTTTTTTCAATTATTGTAATGCTTAAGATGGACCAACGAATCTCCAAAATTTGTTGTTCGAAAGTATTACTACGGAGGCGTTAATCATTTATTTTTTTGTCTAACCTAGAAATGATTATTTATCTCAATTTATTCCTAGACATGTCCATATTGAAACAATCCTTGCAATTATCATTATCTTGCATAACCAAATCCTAATTCAAATTATTAGAGAAAGGTTATATTACATGGTCTATTAACAAAATATAAAATGGTATGCATAATATTTTTATGCATGATATTCTCTACATATGACTAATTCTTAAAATATTATAATAACTATTGAGGCTAATTAATAATAATATAAAAAATTATATATTTCTAGTTGTTTTCAACTAGGATTAAAACTTTGCATCAACACTAAAAATATTTTATACTAATAAATAAATAATATTTTTGTTTTTATTAGTTATCAATAAGATTATAATAATAAACTATATTAGTTAATATAAATATAGAATATACCATTTTGTATTTAGCCCAATCTAATTTATAATTTAATATTATTGTATTATGAATCACCCTTAACAATGGAAAGGAATATTGAAGGAATAAAATATCTCGCAAAGACAGTCATAAAAAGTAAAACACTAAATATAAATAATATTATTTATAATAGAATAAATATTCTTTAAAAATTATTTGAAAAGAAAGTTATAGTCTTACTTATAGAGGAATTCGATTTTTCATTAGAATCCATCAATACAATTCCAAGCAATATTGTGATCTTTTATTGTTTCAAATTAGCTAAAAAAGATTCAGTGAAAAGGCCATTTTTTCTATTAGTTAGACTACGTGAAAAAAACACTTTATTATCAAATTTTCAAAAATATTTATTTTATATATTTTCAATTTTTTCCAACTTTAGCCATAATGCTAATTGAATATTCAATCCATACTTACTTTGACATCATAAAATAGAGCAGAAATAAGTTTTATATGTTATTGTCTATATTCCTTTCTATTATCCTCTTTATAAACACCATTACGCATGCACATTACCATTTTCTGTAGTGACTAACTTAGACAAATGGATTCCATGGAATGTTTTTCTGTTATGATAATGTACCATCAATGGAGAAGGATTTTATTTATGATGTACTCCGTTGAATAAGAATTTTACAATTTGTTTCATATATATATATATATATATATATATATATATATATATATAGCATGGATGTAGGTTACACATTTTGACAAGAAAGGGGGTGTTTAGGTGAAAAAAAGCATGCAATCAAGCAGTTTAACAACCTGTAAGTGATCGATCAAGCTCCTTGAGTGCTAAGAAAATAGATTTATGCCTAGCTTTTAAGCTCTCAATGTTGACCCTCGATTGGGCTTTCGAGGTCTTAAAATACACATTTCAAGTACCCCTTATATAAAAAAAATTGCACCAGCTTTATGTACCCTAGTGAAATTAGGGAAAAAACTCTCCTTAGGTGGTGGATTGGATCATGTTTGATTGATGAAGGAATATTCTATCCAATGGCATATGAGTTTGAAATTTTCTAATTCATATGGCATTTTTCATCTATTTTCTCTTAAACATAATGCTTCATTTCGTTTTGACAAATTTAAAGAGGCTAGATGAAAAAACAATAACAATTAATTTTCAAAACAAAAAAAATTAAAAGACTACCACTATCTTAGTTTACTCTTCATGTAATAGTTGAAAAAAAACTTATGGGAACATACCTGTAATCAAGGAAATCTTCTCCTCTAGTATCAACACAATCTGCTCCTCCATTTCTCCTCTTGAATTTGGTTCACGAGAATGAGAATCGATTCATCAATGGTATAGCCCTTTATAAATGATGTAATTAATGGTAGATGTATTGATATAAAGTTTATTGAAGTTGCCTTTTGTGTATAAATAATTATAAAACCATGAATGTCTATGGAGGATTTTGTGGGTGAATTTTTTTCTACAAAACCAAAAGGAAATACATTGGAGAAATTGAATCCTATGGGAGATTGAAAAATAGTTCCATGATCAAAAGACATGTGTGAAACCATTTCCATAAAACCCTAATTTTATGATATCCAAGGAAATTAGTTTAAATAACAACCTATTTTTAGAAATTAAAAATCACCTACAAAAATTATGGACTCTAAACATAAAGGTTAACTGAGCATTTGGTCATTGTATAGGGATAGGAACTCTTGTTTCTATGAATTTTCTTTTTATTTTAATGGGAGATAATGCTATAACATATAAACATTTTAAATTAATATTTGGGATAAGTATTCTTAATGTTAATTGAGCGTTTGGTAATTGTATAGGGATGGGAACTCTTGTTTCTATGAATTTTCTTTCTATTTTATGGGGAGATAATGGTATAACATATAAAAATTTTAAATTCATATTTGCAATAATTATCCTTAACCATTATTTCGAAAAATCAACCCCCAAAGTTTTGAACCCTCGAATTTCAACTCTCGTAAAAGAATTTCCCCTAAAATTTTCTCAGCATTAATGAAGACTATAAATTAATTCAAAAGAGTAATTTACAAGAGAAATGTTTTCTAGAAAAGTGTAGACAATGAATTCCAAAGATTAAATTACAAGAGAAAGGTTTTGTAGAAAAGTGTACACTTCAAGACATGGCTACCACAAATTAAAAATTAAACTGTATATTTAATTAAAGTGTAGTTTTCTCCAACCATTAGATACATAAATTGTAATAATGGAAGTGTAATTTTTAAATCATAAGACCAAATTTTGGGGATTTTCCAAAAAAAATTATTACAGTTCCCAAAAATTAAGAAAAAAAATTCAAGAGGGAAAAGAGAGCATGATCGATGTATTGGGATGTAAAGAAAATACACAAGCCTCATCTATTAGATATGACAATCATTATTCGTATGAAAACTTAGAAAATGGAAAGGAGACTATTGAACACTTAAATGTGGGTTGTTCTGTGCAAATTAATCTCAATAGCATGATATAAGGGCTAGTGAAATAAAGATCTCATTTTAAACCAAATGAGAAGGGATAAATGGCTACCATAAATCCTTGTCCTTGAAAATTGGGGTTAATGGAAATTAGTAGCTCGAGCTATTTTATTTTTTGTAGATCTCCCTTGAAATAAAGCTATGCTAACCTCTATACAAATTTTCTAATAAAATAATTTTGCGGCTACTATTAATAATGCACTATGATACAAAAAAGTATTCCATTCAAAATTTGTAACCCTTAAATTTTGTCAAGGGGGTAAATTTCACTGCTGAAATTTTCCACAAAGATTTTTTTTTAAATATTCATGAAAAAAAATATTACTATATATAAACACAATATGACTTGTAATACAGTTATAATTTAGTTAATTTCTATGTATTTTTAATTTATATGGCTTCCCTAGTTTGTTAATTTAATGTTAATCTTTTCTTTTAACTTAAATTGAAAACAAATTTCAAAATAGATATGCCTATAATTACGCTAATGGAATGCATTGGAACATTCATTGTAATATTTTAATCTTTAAAAATGCTTCAAATTCTTGGCCAAGGTATCAGATTTAAACATTAAAGAAATTTCATGTACTTGAATGACTATATTTGTGCATGGAGGAAATCTTCCTAAATGTATTACTCATCATTTAATAGTAGGATATTATGTATGTGAACATATATGTTCTTGATTCATGAGACTGTAGCTTTCATTTCTGACAGTGGAGAAGAGAGTGAGAATTTAATATTTTAATTTAAGGCATGAACCTTAAACTAAATTACTTATCTCCACCTCCAACTCCATCACCTCCTCCCCTCCTCCACCTCCACCTTCACCTCCTCCACCTCAACATCCACCTAAACCACCTGCTCCCCCTCCTCATCCACATCCACCTCCTCCTCTCCTCTACGTCTACCTCCACCACCTTCTCCTCCTCCTCCTCCACCATCACCTCCAGCTCCTCCTCCTCCACCACCTCCACCACCTCAAACTCAAACCCCTCCTACACCTCCACCCCCACCTCCCCCTCATACTCTTTCTCCTCCTCCACCTCCACCTCCACCTCCTCTTCCCCCACCTCCACCCCCACCTCCTCCACCACCTTTGCCTATGTCTCTCCCTCCGCCTCCACCTGCACTTCCTACACCACCACCTCATCCTCTTCATCCACCTCCACCACCACTTCCTCTACAACTTCCTCGAACTCCACCTTCATCTCCTCCACCTTATCCTCCACCTCCACCTCCGCATCCACTACCACCTCTACTACCTCCTTCTCAACCCCCTTTTCCTCCTCCACCTCCACCTCCACCACCTACTAATCCAACTCAACCTCCACCTTCACCTTCACCTCCTCCTCCACCTCCAACTCCACGTCCACCTCCTCCTCCTCCTCCACCACCACCTCCACCTATATCTTCGCCACCTCCTACTCCACCACCACCTTCACCTCCACCACCTCAACCTTCACCCTGTCATCCACCTCCACCCTCTCAACCCCCTCCTCCTCCTCCACCTCGACCTCCTCCTCCTCGTAATCCACCTCAACCTCCACCTCCACCTTCACCTCCTCCTCCACCTCCAACTCCACATCCACCTACTCCTCCTCCTCCTACTCCACCTCCATCTTATTCTCCTCCTCCACCTCCTCTATTGCCACATATATCTCCACCACCACCTCAAATTCCACCACCTCAACCTCCACCCTCTCATCCACTTCCTCCTCATCCTCCTCCACTTCCACCTCCACAACCTCCTCCTCCACCTTTCCTTCCTCCTCCTCTGCCACATCCCCTTCCTGCTCTGCCTTCTCCTCCACTAGCACCACCTTCATCTCCACTTTCACCTCCTGTACCTCTTCTTATAGATATAAATTCATCTCCACTACCTCCACCTCAACCTCCTCCTCTATCATATCCACCTACACCACCTCCACCTCCAACTCTTCCACCACCTCCACCTCCGGCTCTGCCTGCTCTTCCAGCTTTCCCTTAGGCCTTCACCACCACCTCCTCCTCCACTATCTCCCCATCCCTCTTTTCCTCCCCTTCCAGTGGTACCTCCTCCTCCTCCACCACCACCACCACCTCCACCTCCACCTCCACCTCCACTTTCACCTCCTCCATCTCTTCTTCGAGCTAAACATTCACCTCCACTACCTCCACCTCCAACTCCTCCTCCATGATATCCACCTACATCATCTCCTTCTCTGCCACCTCCACCTCCACCTCCTCCACCACTTTCACCTCCACAACATCCACCCCCTCCTCCTCCAACTCCAGTTTCACCCTCCACCATCACCATCCACCTCCTCCTCCTCCTCCTCCTCCTCTTCCACCTCCACCCACACCTCTTCCTTCACCATATTCTCCACCACCTCTTCCTCCACCTCCAACTCTACCTCCTCCACCACCTCTTCCTCCTTCTCATCTTCCTCCACCTCCACCTCCTCCTCCTCCACGTCCACCTCCTCCATCTCCACCTCCCGCTCAACCACTACAACTACCTCCTCCTCCTCCTCAACCACCTCCTCCAACACCATATCCTCCACCTCCACCACCACCTCCACATCCACCACGGCCTCCTCCTCCTCCTCCTCCATCTCCACCTCCACCACCTCTACCTCCTCGACCACGACTTCCACCTCCTCCACCTTTGTCTCCACCTCCGCTGCCACCTCCACCTCCACCTCCTCCACCTTTGTCTCTGCCTCCACCTCCACCTCCACCTCCACCCTGGCCTCCTCCTCCTCCACCTCCACATCTGCATCCTACTCCTCCATCTCCACCTCCACCACCTCCTCCACCTCCTCCTCCACCTCTAGCTTCTCCACCACCTCTA
This sequence comes from Pinus tabuliformis, assembly GCA_031772625.1. Taxonomy (NCBI): domain Eukaryota; kingdom Viridiplantae; phylum Streptophyta; class Pinopsida; order Pinales; family Pinaceae; genus Pinus; species Pinus tabuliformis. The sequence continues at coordinate 565,719,577 of CM062811.1, read as the reverse complement.
CCTCCACCTCCTCCTCCATCACCTCAAACTCCACCACCTCCTCCACCAACACCACCACCTCCCCTCCACCTCCGCTATCTCCTCCACCACATCCTCATCCACCACCTCCACCTCCACCTCAATAACTATCTATAATACTTATTGATTCATTTTTCAGTGATAATTCATATATCAATATATACATGATAATATAACAAATAATATGCATAAAAAAATTGCAATATAAATAAGTAATTATGAGAACAATAATTTAATTAAAAAAATTGTAAAATTTATATAAATAATATCAAAAATTGTTGAGAAAAATACACCCAACTCAATATTAGAAAGAAATTTAAAAAAACAGAAACTTGACAACAAGAACATCAAATCTAGTACCTGCTTGGGCCGGAGATAGACACAGTTGCCGACTATGAAAACCTGTATGGATTCATGAATGATTTGACAGGTTCCATGGGATCTTCCATTCCCGCAGACTTCATGCAAATCTTCAATAATTGCTTTCGAGAAATGCAGGAGCCCATGTAATCTTTTTATTAGAAAATCGATCTGCATGATTACGTCCTCGGCAGATATGTTCAGACACAGGTGGTCCCTCCCATATGTATCTGTTGGACATGGCATTACGCGATTATAATCACTCGCCACCTTTGCAGAAACGAAAAATTGAACTTATACTCGCCACCTTTGCAGAAACGACAAATTGAACGTGTTGAGGCAAGCAGGCTCGCACGATACAGAAGCACCAACATTATGTATCGAACGCACGACCTTCGTATATTTAGCCTGATGCTCTCCCAACAAAGATACGGAGGAGCCTGGATCGAACACACGACCTTGATATATTCAGTCTTTCAATACATAGACGACAACATTGTGGATCGATTTGGGCACATCTTGAATAATCGAAGAGATTCCCATTGTAAAATCCTCTTGAACAATGAGGAAAAGGGCTGTAATTTTTCTACACGCTCCTAACGAAATGTTAGGGTTGAATTCAAGAAATATTAATTACAAAAGCAGAAAAAAGCAAAAAGTTGCCTAAATTTAAAAAGTTACTTAAATTTAGAAAAAGAATATTAATTACATTTTTAGAAAGTTACTTAAATTTAGAAAAGCAATATTAATTACATTTTGAAAACACCACAAAAATAATGTTAAATTAAAAAAGTAACAAACCAAAATAATTAACTTCTAAATTTTAAAAAATGGAAAATAAAAAATTAAAAGCTAAATTAAAAAAAACATTTAATTTTTTTAGCTAAACCACTGGTAATTTTAAAATTAGAATGATTGAGTGTTGATGAAAAAACAAAAAAAATTAAATTAAATTTTAAAATAACATTATTTGTTTTTAAATTAAAAAATTGGCAGTTTCAAAGTAAAACATAAAATATAGAACCCATTTCTACATAAATTGTAGCTTGAAATTCACATATAGTAACTTTTTTATAATTAATAATTTAAAATATAACTTAAATGTCTAAGAACAATAAATTCAATAAAATTTACTTCACATATAACCCTATAAACTTGTTGTGCATAGACTTTAGTCTGAGTATTTAAATTTTTCTTTTTGACATCTTTATATTTTGGTGTATTTTGTCAATGGAGATACCTCGTTCTCTATCTTTAAGTTGAATATGACAACCAAATTTATCAAGTAAAAGGGTTTAGTTGGTACCAATTAGTTAAACTTTGAATAGAATATTAAAGGGAACATAAATAACTTTTCTACTTCAAATTATATTCTTGTTTCAATAATTGTAATGCTTAAGATGGACCAACTAATCTCCAAAATTTGTTGTTCTCAAGCATTACTATGGAGGTGTGAATCACTTATTTTTTTGTCTAACCTAGGAATGATTACTTATCTTCAATTTATTCCTAGACATGTCCATATTGAAACAATCCTTGCAATTATCATTATCTTCCTTACTCAAATCCTAATTCAAATTATTAGAGAAATCCTATTATTACATGTTCTATTAACAAAATATAAAATGGTGTGCACAATATTTTTATGCATGATATTCTCTATACATATAGACTAATTCTTAAAATATTATAATAATTATCTACACTAATTAATAATAATATAAGAAATTATATATTCAGAGTTGTTTTCAATTAGGATTAAGACTTTGCATCATCACTAAAAATATTTTACACTAATAATAAATAAATAATATTTTTGTTTTTATTAATTATCAATAAGATTATAATAGTAAATTATATTAGTTAATATAAATATAGAATATATCATTTTGTATTTAGCCCAATCTAATTTATAATTTAACATTATTGTATTATGAACCACCCTTCACAGTGGAAAGCAATATTGACGGACTAGAATATTAAGGAGAGATCATCATGAAAAATAAAACACTAAATATAAATAATATTATTTCTAAAAGAATAAATATTATTTAAAAATTAGTTGGAAAAGAAAGGTACAGTCTTACTTATAGAGTTATTGGCTTTTTCATTAGAATCCATCAATACAATTTCAAGAAATATTGTGATCTTTCATTGTTTCAAATTAGCTAGAAAAAATTCAGTGAAAAGGCCATTTTTTCTATTAGTTAGACTACGTGGAAAAAAAAACCTTCATCATCAAATTTTCAAAAATTATTATTTTATATCTTTTCAATTTTTTCTAGCTTCAGTGATAATGCTAAATGAATATTCAATCCATACCTACATTGACATGATAAAATAGAGTAGAAATAACGGTTATATGTTATTCTCTATATTCCTTTCCATTATCCACTTTATAAACACCATCATGCATGCACATTACCATTTTTTGTAGTGATTAACTCAAAGAAATGGATTCCATGGAATGTTTTTCAGCTATGATGATGAACCATCAATGGAGAAGGATTTTGTTTATGATGTAGTGTGGCTCAATAAGAATTTTACCATATGTTTCATAGTATATATATATATATATATAGCATGTATCAAGGTTACACATTTTGGCAACAGAGGGAGTTTCTAGGTTAAAGGAAATATTCTCCTCTAGTATCAACACAATATTCTCCTCTTCTCCTCTTGAATTGGGTGTAGAAGAATGAAAATTGATTCATCAATGGTATAACCCTTTAGAAATGATGTAATTGATGAAATAGGTATGTTTACAAAGTTTTTTGAAGTTACTTTTTGTACATAAATAACCATAAAAGCATGAATTCTATGGGAGATTGAAAAATAATTCCATGATCAAAACACATGTGTGAAAGCATTGCCATAAAACCCTAATTTTATTATGTCCAAGGAAATTATTTTAAGTAACAACATTTTTTTTAAATTAAGGCAAATCACTTACAAAAATTACGAACTCTAAACATAAAGGTTAATTGAGTGTTTGGTCATTGTATAGGGACGAGAACTCTTCTTTCCTTGAATTTTGTTTTTATTTTATGGGGAGATAATGGTATAACATATAAGAATTTTAACTTAATATTTTGGATAATCATCCTTAATCATTGTTTCAATAAAAAAATCAACTCCAAAGTTTTGAACCCTCGAATTTCAAGTCTCCTTTCCTTATGCATTCAGGGTTTATGGTTTAGGGTTTATAACACTTTAGTAAATTATTTTAATAGACACTTAAATAAAAGTTTGAAATGCTTTTTAAAATGTTATAAATTGATTAGTCTTTAGTTTTTATGGTTTGGGGGTTCAAGGTTTAGGGTTTCAGGTTTATGGTTCAAGGCTTATAACAATTTAGTAAATGCTTTTAATAAACACTTAAATAAAAGTTACAAAACACTTTTTAAAATGTTGTAAAATGCTTAGGGTTTAGGTTTTAGGGTTTGTAACACCTAAGTAAATGCTTTTAATAAACACCTAAATAAAATTTATAAAATATTTTTAAAATTTATTAAATACATAGGGTTTATGTTTTAGGGTTTCAGGTGTAGTGTTTGGGGCTTACGGTTTAGGTTTTATAACACTTTAGTAAATTATTTTTATGAACACTTAAACAAAAGCTACAAAATGACTTTTAAAATTTTATGAAATGATTAAGGTTTAGGGTATAGAGTTTATGGTTTTGGGTTTACTGTTTAGGGCTTAGATTTTAGGGTTTATAACAATTTAGTAAGTTATTTTAATAAAAAGTTAAATAAAAGTTACAAAATAATTTAAAAATGTTATAAAATGTTATAAAACACTTAAATGAAAGTTACAAAAAACTTTTTAAAATGTTATAAAATGATTAGGGTTTAGGGTTTCGGGTTTAGGATTTAAGGTTTAGGGTTTATAAGGGTTTAGTAAATGATTTTAATAAACACTTGAATAAAAGTTACAAAACAATTTTTATAATGTTATACAATGCTTAGAGTTTAGGATTTAGGGTTTATGGTTTAGGGTTTTAAGTTTTGGGTTTAGAGTTTAGGGTTTAGTGTTTAGAGTTTATAACGCTTTAGTAAATTATTTTAATAAAAATTGTAATAAAAGTTACAAAATGATTTTTAAAATGTTATAAAATGATTAGGGTTTAGGGTGGTTTAGAGTTTAGGGTTTATGGTTTATAAAACTTTAGTAAATGGTTTTAATCAAGGCTTAAATAAAAGTTACAAAATTCTTTTTAAAATGATATAAAATGCTTAGGGTTTAGTGTTTACGGTTTGGCCTTTGGGATTTAGGGTTTATGGTTTATAAGACCTTAGTAAATGCTTTTAATAAAGACTTAAATAAAAGTACCAAAATGATTTTTAAAATGATATAAAATGCTTAGGGTTTTGGGTTTTGGGTTTTGATTTTGGGTTTTAGGTTTATGGTTTGTGGTTTAGGTTTTAGGGTTTATAACACTTTATTAAATGCTTTTTATTAAACTTAAATAAAAGTTACAAATGGTTTTTAAAATGTTATAAAATGCTTGGGATTTAGGGTTTAGGCTTGAGGGTTTTAAGTTTCGGGTTTTGGGTTTAGAGTTTAGGGTTTAGGGTTTATAACACCTGAGTAAATGCATTTAATAAACACTTAAATAAAAGTTACGAATTGATTTTTAAAATGTTATAAAATGCTTAGTGTTTATGGTTCAGAGTTAAGCGTTTGAGGTTTATTATTTGGGATTTAGTGTTTTGAATTAGGATTTATAACACTTTCGTAAAAGCTTTTTGATGAGAACAACCCAAAACTATTCAGACTTTAAGCGATTAAATGATTGTATGAGTGTTTATATGATTGTATAGATATTATGGTTGTGATTACATGTGCGAGTATCAAACTTCAGATATTTCTGGAAAATGGTTATGTGGCAATCAATTACGCAATCAAGGTTGTGTACTCACCTCGGGTCGCGTTTCCCGCTCCTTCCTATGCCAAAACTCCTCCTCTATCGTTAACTTGGTCATTTTCATTGTGCTTGCCGATGGTTCATTCTGTTATGGCTCTAAGAGTTGGGTATGCCACTTTGCTCTAAGTTCTGGGAGTGCCTCTTGATATGCTTGCTAGTCCGATAGAATAACTTCTATGCTTGTTTCTTTATGCCTGTGTGGGTAGTCTCTAGACTAGTTCGTTGGGCAGTTTCGAATGTTCCTACCGTCACCTGCGTAAGTGGTTCTCTGTACTTTTTCCGCTGTTGTCTCAACAATTCGTTGGGTTTCAAGTTGTAGTTTGGTATGTCATGTTCTTGTTTGCAACCCAGTGGTTGTCTTTCATTCAGGGCTCGAAACGATGGCATCTTTCGGTCCTCAGCTTCAATGCAGATAGCCCCTCTCTCCTTGATTCAATTTCTTGTTTTCTTTCCTCAGCTCCTAACTTGTTTGCTCCTTCGTCTCCACAATTGGTTGAAACCCGTGGGTGGAAAGCTCGTCCTTTATTCTCACTGCAATCCGTCAGGTAAGATAAATGCGATCTCTATTATTTATTTTTTATGCATTGTAATTTTGTTTTCCCTAACAATGTGGCACTAACACCTGTGCGTCAGCCTCTCTGTAGGTGTTGGGGGTTTGTTGTTGGATGTCTTGGCAATGGACACTTCGGTCTTTGTTTGGTAGCCTCCATCAACATGAATTTTCTTCAGTCTTTGTTTTGTTCTTAGAATAGGCCTCTGGTTGTGAGGGTTTGTCACCCTTTGATGCTTGTCAAATGGATCTCAGCTCTAGGTAGTGTTCTGGTTGTCTGGGCTTCCACTGTGTGGTGATTATTGGTTGTAATTTGTTGTGTATAAAAGAAATTTTCAAAACCCTCTCCTAGGGTTTGTCGTCCACTGGCTTATATGTTTGTTGCTATGTGTAAAACAAATTTTCAAAATCCTCACTTAGGGTTTGTCATCCGCTGGCTTATATGTTTGTTTGTGTTTTATCTTGTAATGCTACTATGTATTTTCATACGTTTGCTTTTGTAATTTGAAGAAAAAACTTCAGGAAAGAAGGTTGGGTTCGATTTACCTGAATGTCATTTATGTGCTTAAGCCGTCGTGTTCTTTTTAATCTGGATTCTATGCCTAGAAATGCAATTGTTACTTTACGACTATGCTTGTAATGTTTTCCATGAACAAGAGAGAGTGTTGTGGTTGCTCTGATAATTTGTTTGACGGTCAATTTCAAAAATAGAAATTTATGTTTGGCCTGTGGATGCTTGACCCATACTGGAATTTATTTGTATTGCTCCTATTCTATCAACGTTGTTTTCTTCAATGGAAATGTAAGCCCTTGTTCTAGCATTTGCTCTTCTGTCTCACTGTTAGGACTGTTTTTTCTGAGGAAAGGAAAGGAGAATTAAATACAATGGCCTGTGAATAGTATGTTGTCTGTTTAGATGTTCGTTCATTGGAAAGTACAATGAAAATACAGTAAGATACATAGATGGATTGAATTGTTTTCTCTCTTATTGTTATTATTAGAGTGCAGAAAGTGTTGAACCCCCGTACATGACTTTCACTGTTAAAATTTTATGTTTTTGTTCACAGTTAATGAAACTACACAATTACTTTTTAGCTGTATACTTTACAGTTACATAGTTATTAAGCATTCGGTTCTGTCTTTATGACAAGATTTTCCATTTAGACACATTTGTCTTTTCCTTTTAGAATAACATGACAATTATTAATCCATGGTTTATTAAAAACAAACAAGTAAATAACCCTAACTGATCAAACTACCTTTGAATAATTTAGAGATTAAGATAAAAACAAAAATCTTGCCTCCTATTCTGGCAAACTAACTTAAAAGACAAACAAAATGTTAACTCAACTTTTCAACCTCGCAGAGACAGACACCCAGTCATGGTGCCTTAGTTGGATGCTCCTGCATCGCTTTTAATAAACACTTAAATAAAATTTACAAAACGCTTTTTAAAATGTTATAAAATGCTTAGCATTTACGGTTTAGGGTTTAGAGTTTGGGGTTTAGGGTTTAGAGTTTGGGGTTAAGGGTGTATGGTTTAGGGTTTCAGGTTTAGGATTTAGGGTAGAGTGTTTAAGGTTTATAAAATGCTAAGGGTTTAAGGGTTATGGCTTTGTGGTTTAGGGTTTAGGTTTTAAGGTTTAGATTTTTAGGTTTATAACACTTTAGTAAATGCTTTTAATAAAAACTTAAATGAAAGTTACAAAACACTTTTTAAAATTTTATAAAATAATTAGGGTATAGGGTTTAGGCTATAGGGTTCACGGTTCAAGGTTTAGGGTTTATGGTTATAACACTTTAGTAAATTCTTTCTATAAACACTTAAATAAAAGTTACAAAACTATTTTTAAAATGCTATAAAATGTTGATTGTTTAGGGTTTGGGTTTTAGGGTTTAGGCTTTAGGGGTTTAAGTCTAGGGTTTAGGGTTTAGATTTTATGGTTTAGGGATTATAACACTTTAGTAAATGCTTTTAATAAACATTTAAGTAAAAGTTACAAAACACTTTTTAAAATGCTATAAAATACTTAGGGTTTAGAGTTTACAGTATAGGGTTCAGGGTTAGGTGTTTATGGTTTAGAGTTAGGTTTTAGGGTTTATAGCACTTTAGTAAAAGAAAATTGTACACACTTCAATAAAGGTTACAAAACATTTTTAAATTGTTATAAAATACTTAGGGTTTAGGGCTTAGGGCTTAGGGTTTAGGGTTTAGAATTTAGGGTTTAGGATTTAGGGTTTGGGGTATAGGGTTTAGGGTTAAGAATTTGCAGTTTAGGCTTTAGGGATTAGGGTTTATAACACTTTATAAAATGCTTAGGGTTTAATTTTTAAGATTTTCAGTTTAGGGTTTAGGGTTTGGGGTTTAGGGTTCATGGTTTCGGGTCTATAACACCTTAGTAATTATTTTAATAATCACTTAAACCAAAGTTACAAAACACTTTTTAAAATGTTATAAAATTATTAGGGTTTAGTGTTTAGGATTTTGGGTTTAGGGTTTATGGTTTATGGTTTGGGTTTAGGGTTAAGGGTTTAGGGTTGACAAGACTTTATTAAATCCTCTTATTAAACACTTAAATAAAAGTTAGAATTTTTTTAAGATGTTATAAAATTCTTAGGGTTTAGGGTTTAGGGTTTATGGTTTGGGGTTTGGTGTTTATAGTTTAGGGTTTAGTGTTTATAACACTATAGTAAATGATTTTAATAAACATTTAAATATAAGTTACAAATGTTTTTTAAAATGTTATAAAATTATTACGGTTTAGGGTTTAGGGTTTAGTGTTTAGGGTTTAGGGTTTTAGGTTTAAAGTTTAGGGTTTAGGGTTTGTGGTTTACAATTTAGGGTTGAGGGTTTTTAACACTTTAGTAAATTATTTTAATAAACAATTAAATAAAAATTACAAAACACTTTTTAAAATGTTATAAAATGCTTAAGGTTTAGGTTTTAATGTTCACAATTTAGGGTTTAGGGTTTAAGGTTTAGGGTTTAGGGTTTATGATATAGGGTTTGGGGTTTAGAGGTTAGGGTTTAGGGTTTATAATACTTTAGTAAATTCTTTTAATAAACACTTAAATAAAAGTTTCAAAATACTTTTGAAAATGTTATAAAATGATTATGGTTTAGGGTTTAAGGTTTGGGGTTTTGGGATTAGATTTAGGGTTTAGTGTTTAGGGTATACAACATTTTGGTAAATGTTTTTAATAAAAACTTAAATAAAAGTTACAAAATGATTTTTAAAATGTTATAAAATGGTTAGGGTTTAGGGTTGGAGTTTAGGGTTTAGGTTTTGGGGTTTACAGTTTACGGTTTTGTTTTGATGGTTTAGGGTTTATAACACTTTGGTAAATTCTTTTAATAAACACTTAAATACAAGTTACAAAATTCTTCTTAAGCTATTATAAAATTCTTAGGGTTTATGGTTTAGGGTTTAGGGCTTGGGGTTTAGGGTTTAGGGTTTAGGTTTTTAGGTTTAGGTTTTAGGGTGTATGTTTTAATGTTTATAAAAATCTAGTAAATTCTTTTAATAAACACTTAAATAAAAGTTACAAAACGCGTTTAAAAATGTTATAAAATGCCTACGATTTAGGGTTTAGTTTATAGGTTTTAGGGTTTACAGTTTATTGCCTATAAGATAGTTGTGCATACAACCTTTCTTCCCAATAAAATTATGAGATTCTTCAATATTGACCATAGACTTTAGTAAGAGTATCTAAATTTTTGTTTTTAAAATCTTTATGTTTTGGTGTATGTTGTGAATGGAGATAATTCGTTCTCTATATTTAAGTTGAATATTACAACGAAATTTATCAAGTAAAAGGGTTTAGCTGGTACCAATTAGTTAAACATTGAATAGAATATTGATGGGAACATAAATAAATTTTCTACTTTAAATTACATTCTTGTTTCAATAATTGTAATGCTTAAGATGGACCAACTAATCTCCAAAATTTTTTGTTCTCAAGTATTGCTATGGAGGCGTGAATCATTTATTTTTTTGTCTAATGTAGAAATGATTACTTATCTTCAATTTATTCCTAGACATGTCCATATTGAAACAATCCTTGCAATTATCATTATATTGCATAACCAAACCCTAATTCAAATTATTAGAGAAAGTTTATATTACATGGTCTATTAACAAAACATAAAATGGTATGCATAATATTTTCATGCATGATATTCTCTGTACATGACTAATTCTTAAAATATTATAATAATTATGTAGGCTAATTAATAATAATATAAAAAAAATTATATATTCGTAGTTGTTTTCAACTAGGATGAAGACTTTGCATCAACTCTAAAATTTTTATACACTAATAATAAATAAATAATATTTTTTTTTATTAATTATCAATAAGATTATAATAATAAATTATATTAGTTAATATAAATATAGAATATACCATTATGTATTTAGCCAAATCTAATTTATAATATTAAAATTATTGTATTATAAATCACCCTTAACAATGGAATGGAATATTGAAGGAAAAGAATATTTTGCAGAGACAATCATGAAAAATAAAACACTAAATATAAATAATATTATTTATAATAGAATAAATATTATTTAAAAATTATTTGAAAAGAAAAAAGTTGGCTTTTTCATTAGAATCCATCAATTCAATTCCAAGAAATATTGTGATCTTTTATTGTTTCAAATTAGATAGAAAAATTCAGTGAAAAGAACATTTTTTATATGTTTTCAATTTTTTCTAACTTTAATGATAATGCTAATTGAATATTCAATCCATACCTACTTTCACATCATAAAATAGAGTAGAGATAAGTTTTATATGTTATTGTCTATATGCTTTTCCATTATCCTCTTTATAAACACCATCATGCATGCACATTACCATTTTTTGTAGTTATTAACTCAAAGAAATGGATACCATATAATGCTTTTCCATTATGATAGCGGACCATCAATGGAAAACTATTTTATTTATGATGTAGCCCAGTTGAAAAAGAATTTTACCATTTGTTTCATAGTCTCATATATATATATATATATATATATATATATATATATATATATATATATATATATCATGGATCTAGGTTACACATTTTCACAAGAGAGTGAGTCTTTAGGTGAAAAAAAGAGCACTCGATCAAGTAGTTTAATGGCCTATAAGTGGTCGATCAAGCTTCTTGAATGCTCAGAAAATAGATTTATTAATACATTTCAATTGAATATTTATGCCTAGTGTTTAATCTCTCAACGCTGCATGATTAGGCTTTCAATGTCTTAAAATACACATTTCTAGTACAATAACCATAATACCATAAATGCCTATGGAGGATGTCGTGGGCGAATTTTGTTTTACAAAACTAGAAGGAAATACTTTGGAGAAATTGAAATTCTATGGGAGATTGAAAAATAGTTCCATGATCGAAACACATCTGTGAAACAATTGCCATAAAACCCTAATTTTATGTTGTCCAAGGAAATTAGTTTAAATAAAAACATTTTTTGAGAAATTAAGGAAAATCACTTATAAAACCCTAAGTTTATGATGTCCAAGGAAATTAGTTTAAATAACAACCTTTTTTGAGAAATTAAGGCAAATCACTTACAAAAATTACGGATGGGAACTCTTATTTCTATGAATTTTATTTTTATTTTATGGGAAGATAATGGTATAAGATACAAACATTTTAACTATAACTATTGTGACCATATAATTAAATTGATTGAAAATTGCTATATCCATAAATCTATGATAAGAATCAAAACATTAACCCCATTATACATATTCCATTAACTAGATTAAAAAAGTCATAAAAGTTAGCTAAACTATATATTTATTATTATTATTATTAGAGTTATATAATATATAAAAATATGTTTATCCATGTAGATTCACCCCACTATTATTATGGAAATCTTTTAATTGGAAACATTTCTTCTTACATTACCATTGCTTAGAAATACCACATTCCCAATATGATGTGTTGATATGCCATTTTATTAAATTAATTAATTTGAGATAATTTAATTAATAGATTATACCTAACTTGGACAGACATCTTATCATTGATATGTCAATATTACCATGAATATTCCAACATTTTCCATGGGGTTTAAATATCTATGATCAACCTAATAATTAAATTATAACTATGGAAGATCTATTCTTACTATCAACATAATTATAGGCATATCTATTTTGGAATTTTTTTCCAATTTAAGTTAGAAGAAAATATTAACATTAAATTAAGACAAACTAGGGAAGCCATATAAATTAAATGGATCGAACTACAAATAAAATTCAATCCATGATAACCATAAAAATGGGTAACCCATTATTCCTATCAAATTTAATATATTAAAAAAAACAAAAATTAACTAAATAATAACTTTATTACAAATTATATTGTGGTTATTTATAAAAAAAATTGCATGCATATTTCAACAACAACAAAAAAACTTAGTGGAAAATTTTAGCAATGAAATATGTCAATATTACTATGAATGTTCCAACATATTCCATGGGGTTTAGATATATTCTATCAACCTAATAATTAACTTATAACTATGGTGATGAGCATAATTATAGGCATATATAACGTGTGGTCGACCGACTTATGTACTAATTGTTGGACTGCAAAAGGTGGATCATTAATTCTTATTGGAATGTTTATATTATGTTGTTCTATTTCATAGTTATAACATTCCAACCAAATCTCCATTTTGTGTTGTTCTCTTTACTGAATGTTGTTACTAGGCAACTTAATATGTCATCAAACCTAGAATACTTGGATGAAACTTCGTCACTATCAGTTTTCTTGGATCACGTTTTATCTTGAACATCATTTTCTTCTATAATTCTTATCATAGTAACATGGGTTGAATCACAAGTCAAGTCGATGTTCAATGAATACATATTTTCCATGTCCAAGCAATTGCAAGATGTCAAACCCAATACATTATTCTAGAAATTGTTGTAATTTTCTATGTTTCTTTTATTTTCTACCCTTTAAACGATATCCTCAAAAAAATTTCATGCAATTGAGTGTAGATTCTATTGTTGTTTTGTGTCTTCTAGTTGAATACCTGGAAATATTCCATTTCCACTTATTGTATATGTTTACGTCCCTATTGGTTTCCAAGTCCGTGAGTCTTTGCTTGCAATATTCTTATAAGATTATGTCACAAGTTCTAAGAGGTCAAATTTAAATGGTTGTGTATAATTATGCTTCCCTTTCTTCTTCTTGTTCAACATCTCTAAGGAGTAAAATTATATCCCCTTGTTCTTATCAAGCTTATGGTGGAATTTGGAATATTATATTAGATTATTCACTGATCTTATATATATTTCATCAATTGTAGGCTGATAGAGAATCTCTTGCAGGTTTACATCTAAAGAGTTGACATACCAAACTCCAATTATTTGTATGGACTATTGAACATGCGATGAGGGAGGATTCATTTTTTGTATGTGTTGAGGAACTCTCCATCTATTCGAAGATTTTTAAACATTTCTAGAGGACTAACTAGTGAAGTTTGTTTCATTTCTACCGAAATTAGTAAGGAGGGGAACCAAATGGACTTATTAGAATTTTCACATTCATACTAGTTCATATTCAGCATGTCACCAACGTGTTTTTCCTAGTTGTATATTTTTCTTGTCATGATCATTTGACCAATTTATTGTAGAATAGTGATTTTAATGTTAGAGACTCTCCCTATTCATGCAAAATGACTCTCTCTCATTAGGAACGATTTAGAAATAAGAAAAAAATGAAATATCGAAAACTTATTTTAATAATACATATATTTAACACAATAATATAAACATGAATAAATAGGAATCGAATAAAGAATATTTAATATTCATATTGCATTGAATAGTGGAAATAGGAAAAAACCATATAGAAATACACAATTTAGAAATTTAGGAATTTTATAATTTTGAAATAGATAGAACTAAATATAGAAAAAAAATATATAGAATTGATTAATATTAATTAATGAAGGAAATAATAGTTAAAATGAACTTCAGACACCAACATTAAGACCTTAAAGCATCTAGAAAATATACACCATCATTGTATGATCTAATGGGTGAAATGGGAGTACTTGTCAAGATCATTACCATATGTTGACTCACAAAAAGTGCTTTTTGGGTCAATATCATAATCAAAATCATTACCATATGTTGGCTCACGAAAAGTTATTTTTGGGTCAATTTTGATAATCAAAATATCATCTCAATGATACACAATATTTATTAAATTCCTTTCTTATGGGGTTTAATTTGGAGTTACACTTCATTCAAATTGGTCACTATGTTATGACACTTTAAGTGCATAAAAGATATATTTTTAACAGTAGAGTTAATATGTTAGATATTAAAATTGATGTGTATTGTAAAATTTCAATAAGTACAACGTCATGATCATGAAGTGGGCTAGGGGTCATAGTTTCTAGAATTGATTGTGTTTTAAAGATCATAGTGCACTATGGTTCAATTAATTTTAGAGTTAGTCCCTTAAGAATTATCAAGTGACCAATGTCATTGTTTTTTAATGGTAATAGTTGTTAGAGGTTGCATTATGGAAGGGTTTTTAATTATCTAAGAGTATGAGTGATCACACTAAATTAGCGGTTATGGGTCATATTAGTGTTTTGACATTCATAATGGTTTTTGGTTAAGGGGCACATATTGTATAAGATATTTTGGTCAGAGCAGTCAAACATTACATTAAATAAGGGAAACAATTTTGTGGGGGTTAATATATAGTGCAATATCTAGAAATATCTAATAATAAATTCATTATAATTAGTGAATTTATAGATACATATATTAATATATATTTTTACAGATCAAAATATTATTGGGAAACCCAATGTGTGTTTCCTTATGATTTCCCTCATTGTTTTAATCCAATAACTAATGGGTTGTACTTAAAAAAACCCTGAGTGATTTAGTCTAAGTTTTTGATACTCCTAGAATTTTGCAAGGATCTTAGAAATATTGAAAAAAATAGGTTATCTTAAACTTTGAAATAAATATTTTATTTATATATTTATCATTTAAATTTTCCAACCCAAAAGTATTTAGAAAAAAATATGAATTAATTAATTTTTAATTACTAATGAAGAGGATTATTAATCCATATGACTTTAATGAACATGATTATTAACCTATATGATTTTATTTATTAGCTAAAAATGTTATTTTATTAGTGAAAAAAGTTGTTAAGCCATATGAATTTTAATATTTTTTTTTCTTATTTAGCAACTTATCCTCAAATTTTATTTTGACAATTTTATTATTTAGCAAAAAAAATGATGTATAATGACTTTCACCCCATTTTTGTGATTGTCAATTCAAACTCATAGTGTGAGTAACTTAGATAAAGATTGACATTTTAGATTTAAGCATTAACTTTGTACATATTCTCTTAACTGTGAAGAAAGCAATTTAAACATTGAGTTTTTAAATTTCAGCATTACTTTTTTGATTTTTTAATTCTGTGGTTTTTACCGCAAAAACAATTAAATAGCCAGAGTTTCTAACTTTGAAACTATCCATTTTTTAATTCAAAAGAAAATAAATATTATTTTGAAATTTAACTTTTAATTTTTTACTTTTCCATCAACTATTTGCTCTTTCTAACTTTGAAATTAGTTTTCATATCATATAGCTTTGCATCACTAGCCAAACCTACCTTTTCGTGAGTTCCTAGTTCTGAGATTATCACATCCTATTTTTCTTGTTGTTCCGTGTTCCTCCCCATATTGAAAAAGAGATAGATAATTCTTGTTTCTCCCCATGCTGAAAAGAGAGATAATTGTTATTGAGTTTGATATCAACCAAGCCAAACACGTGTTGGTGGATATAGCGAAATTGCCAATCTTTTAGCTCGAAAGCAATTTTTTTAATTTAACTTTTAATTTTTTACTTTGCTTTCTTTAAAATTTAAAGGTAAATTATTTTGGTTTGTATTTTTTTAATTTAACAGGGTTTTTTTTCACCAAATGAGATTTATATTCTGTTTTTAATTTTAAATTTAACTTTTAATTTTTTACTTTGCTTTCTTTAACTTTTAAAGGTAAATTATTTTGGTTTGTATTTTTTTAATTTAACGGGTGGTTTTTTTTACTAAATGTAATTTATACTCTTTTTAAATTTAAGTTATTTTTTCCTTTTTCGGGTTGTACTTTCTAAATTTAGGTAACTTTTTTCTTTTATGGGTTGTCTTCTTGAATTCGAGTTGTTCATAGCTGTTTTCTCACAATCACAAATTTATACTCTGTATTTTCTCAATTTAGGTAACTTTTTGCTTTTATGTGTTGTCTTAATTCGAGCCATTCCCTTCATAGCCATTTTCTCACAATTGCAATCTCACCTAGCCAATATGTCATGATTTCGAAACTATGCTCATGCTGAATTGTTCGAGGATAGTGTTTTCTTTGGTAACGTCAACAAAGTAGCTAAGTTTTTGATACTCCTAGAATTTTGCAAGGATCTTAGAAATATTGAAAAAAATAGGTTATCTTAAACTTTGAAATAAAGAGGATTATTAATCTATATGATTTTATTTATTAGTTAAAAATGTTATTTTATTAGTGAAAAATGTTGTTAAGCCATATGAATTTTAATATTTTTTTTTCTTATTTAACAACTTATCCTCAAATTTTATTTTGACAATTTTATTATTTAGCAAACAAAATTATGTATAATGACTTTCACTCCATTTTCTTAATTGTCAATTCAAACTGATAGTTTGAATCGAGATAAAGATTGACATTTCAGATTTAAGCATTAACTTTGTACATATTCTCTTGACTGTTAAGAAAGCAATTTAAACATTGACTTTTTAAAGTTCACCATTACTTTTTTAACTTTGAAATTTTGTGTTCTTTTACTGCAAAAACAATTAAATAGCCATAGTTTCTAACTTTGAAACTATCCATTTTTTACTTCAAAAGAAAATAAATATTATTTTGAAATTTAACTTTTAATTTTTCACTTTCCCATCAACTATTTGCCCTTTTTAATTTTGAAATTAATTTTCATATCATATAGGATTGCATCACTAACCAAACCTACCTTTTCGTGAGGTCCTAGTTCTGAGATTATCACATCCTCTTTTTCTTGTTCTTCCTGTTCCTCTCCATACTGAAAAAGAGATAGATAATTCTTGTTCCTCCCCATATTGAAAAGAGAAATAATTCTTATTGAGTTTGATATCAACTAAGCCAAACACGGGTTGGTGGATATAGCGAAATTGCCAATCTTTTATCTCAAAAGCAATTTTTTAAATTTAACCTTTAATTTTTCCTTTGTTTTCTATAAAATTTAAAGGTAAATTATTTTGGTTTGTATTTTTTTAATTTAATGGATGGTTTTTTGACTTAATGAAATTTATTTTCAGTTTTTAATTTTAAATTTAACCTTTAATTTTTTACTTTGCTTTCTTTAAATTTTAAAGGTAAATTATTTTGGTTTGTATCTTTTTAATTTGAAGGGTGGTTTTTTTACGGAATGTAATTTATACTCTGTTTTTAATTTCAAGTTATTTTTTACTTTTTGGGGCTGTACTTTCTAAATTTAGGTAACTTTTTTCTTTTATGAGCTGTCTTCGTGAATTCGAGCCATTCCCTTCATAGCCATTTTATCACAATCCCAAATTTATACTTTTTTAAACTTAGATTATTTTTCGCTTTTTCAAGTTGTATTTTCTAAATTTAGGTAGTTTTTTACTTTTATGAGCTGTCTTAATTCGAGCCATTCCCTTCATAGCCGTTTTCTCACCATCGCAATCTCGCCCAGCCAATATGTGATGATTTCGAAACCATGCACATGCCCCATTCCCTTCATAGCCATTTTCTCACCATCGCAATCTCGCCAAGCCAATATGTGATGATTTCGAAACTATGCACATGCCCAATTGTTCGAGTATAGTGTCTTCATTGGCAACGCCAATTTTGTTGGCTTTGTATCTTTGTTGGGAGAGCGTGACACTGAATATATGAAGATCATGTGTTCGATTGTAGCTTTGATGGGGAGCGTCAGAATGAATATGTTTGAAGGTCGTGTGTTCGATCTGTATCTCTGTTGAGAGAGATTGAGACTGAATATATTAAGATATGTGTTCGATCCACGGTCAACGCCCGTGTCACTTCGTAACTCTACTTTCAATCAGGTTTGAGGTAAGTAGCCATTTCTGTTAATTCAAATTATCTTAACATTCCATGCCTCTTCCTCTTTGATCTTTGTTTATAAATTTTTTATGCAACTATGGATATCATTTATTTTGTGTGCATATTTGAAGCCACGCCTCTTCTTCGAGCCTTGCTTTAAAGTATGGTTTATAAAAACATTTTACAACTATGGATAGCGTCTTTGCACAATGTAATGTGTTGTTTATAAAACTTTTCTACAGCTATGGATATCGTTTATGGATATGTTGTTTATAAAAATTTTCTACATCTATGGATATCATTTTTGGATAATTTTGTTTCCACATTTGAAAGGTTGAAAACTGGTTTGTAATTATTTTTCTGCAACTATGAGAAGTTCTTATTGATACTTTTCACATATTGATATTTTTAGTGTTTCATTATACACTTATTCACACATTGAAAAGTCTGAACACTTAGTCATCAACATTAGTCCTCAATTACTATCTCCGCCCAATCCTCTGCATTAATCCTCAATTACTATCTCGGCCCAATCCTCTGCACTGAACTTTGTTCTTATGGTTACGGAGATATCAATCATTGATACACGTAGCCCCAAAATTATGATGCAAAATACATAGAAATTCTTGCAAACATTCACCTCTTTCCTGGTTTGTTAAACGATGGATGGAAATGTTCCTTGGGTGGGTGATAAACTTTGATGTCTCATTTTTATTTATCTATATTCTAATATGAAAATAGATTCAACATAGATTCAACATCGATTCAGTTTTTTTTTTTTTTTTTTGGCTGGAATTGGAATTTGGCATTGAGATTATATATTTTTGAAATTTCGAATACAAAAATAAATTCAACACTCTAAATTGTATTTTTAAATATAAAAATTATTCTTAATACTTTTAGATATAGATATGTAGAAATATGAATATGTGGAAAATAGTCAAACTTAATTTTTCCTTTTTTCCAAATAAAACACGAAAATGTTGTCCTCTTAAACTACATTGCACTTCAATTACTAGGTGTTCACTTTTGTTGTTCACCACCCTTACAACTTTGATATTGAAAATCATAGGTGGCCACACATAATTTTAATCACCTTTATCATAACTTTGTTAGTGAAATTGGGAGAATAGTTGTCACACCCCTGTACATATATATATACATAAAAAAAAAAATGAATATTAAACAATTGCATACCACACACATAGCTTCGTTATACCGTAAACTTCTATCATGTGCATTACCATACGCTTAAACTAATGCCGCTTGGTCTAAACCTTATTCTAAGCATCATTCATATTAAAACAATTATCATAACACTCGGTTTCTTTGCAAAAGTTATATGCATGCACCATGGTATTAAGATTATGTCGTAACTTGTTTTATGAAGTACTTTGGCTACAGCTCAACCTAACCCGTAAACCCCACCCTCAGCTTACAACGTGTATTTAATAGGCTCGGGGTTTGGAGGTCCGGCCGCAGCTCTTGCAAACACCAACTCACCCACCGCTTAAATGATTTCGGTACACATCAGGCCAGGTGGCATGAACTGCCCAACCAGCCATGTGATACCTCGGGCTTGGAATCCTCGGCCTTCCCGCTTCATTTTCCCGCTTGGACTGAACGGACGAGATCTCATCCTACAAACGAAGGGCGGAGATCATTCCGAGGGTTTTAAGTCAATACATAACTCTTTCGGGCAAGCTTGGGGTCTATTTGTTCGCTCTGCTCAACCGGCTTCGCCCTGGTGTTTGGTCGCGGATTCGATTCCATCTGCGTTATCCTCTCAACCAGCATCCTCACCAGGAGCCGTGAGGTACCCAGCTCCAAGCCTACACAGGTGATTAACTATTGTTCCAAATTTGTTGGTTGTTGCTTTCTATACCATTGTAGTGCATTGACTCATTTTAACTTATTCCCATTCACTGTCAGCGAATGCAGGTGGAATTGTTCTAACTCCTTCGATGATGGCAAGGTGAACAATTTCAACAGTTCGGTTCTCACGGCGGCTACAGGTAAGCTCCCATCTACTGTTTGCCTTCCTCCTGTATGCGTGAGCCCAGAGCTTCTCGTTTCTGAGCCATTCTTATTGTTGTGTCACAGACCGCCGTTGGCATGCGGGTTCTTTGCTTTGGCACACTGAGGTATTCTCCGAAGAGAACCCTCATGGTTCACCTTTATGTTTAATGACTGGTTGATTCAGAGGTTCGCTTGCTAGGTTATTTCTTCCGGCAAAACTCCTATATTGATTGCAACACTCATGTATTTGATTGCAGAACTAATGTATTTGATTATATATAGTTCATAGACTAATTTGGTTTAACACGGTCCTCGCGGCATATCTGCCTCGGGTCTCTGTATCCGATGTATGGTCTTCAGTATCGGTCCTGGCCGTAGCCTCAGGTCAGGGTTAACGGAACCTTGTTCCTTTTATTTTTAAGCTGTCACCATTTCCGCTATTTATGCGCTTTTTTTTTCTTCGAGAGGTACATTATCTGGTGTTGCTTTGTTAAAAGATACAAGCATGTATTGCTCTGTTCGAGCCCCCCGACGGCTTCAGCTTGCATTTTGGTTAATATATTTGTGTTCTTGGCAATATTAATTTGATGTATGACTATTTGCTTATTAGGGTTGGTTGCTTGTCATCATGGGTTCCGCCTTTGTCTTTGGCCACGCTGTGTATCTCTACAGCGACAAGATTCGTAAATCCACTTAAAATATAATATGTTTTCAAATACTCATTCTGATATGTTCATGCATTGCTGGTCTTTTCTAATTTTTATTATCTAAACCCTCGGTTATTTATGACGACACTATCATACAGTTTCCTTTATGTTATAAATGGTTGAAATACACATATGTATGAGGGTTTTGTTTTGCCTCTATCGTTCCTCAATAAACTAGCTATGTTGTTAGATACCAAAACACTGTGATTGAATAACACTGTTTATAATTATTTACAGAGTCTCATACAGCTGTAGAATATATTCTTTTTGTCTCGCTAATATGTTTACTCTCGTATTTCAACTGTTCTTAAAAATTGTAGCATAAACTTCTTTTCCCTGTCACTAGATTTATAGTTCAGCTACAGCTGTGGTTTCTTTCTAAGCGCTGGGGTTTCCAAGCCCGTACCTAATGGCACAATAGATGTATGGTTAATTTATATTCAGGATATTCTGAACTGACTATCCCGGTATCGGCTGCTTCTTTAATTAAGATGTCTCAGTCTTTCTGTCTGTTTCGAGTCATGCTATACTGTTCTTAAATGGTCCTTTAAATGTCTGACCGCTGTAATTACATTAACCGCATAACTAATATTCAGGTCAGGCCTATCACTGATAACCTACCCTTAATTTAATACCACATCGATTACAGTTATAGAAATAATATAGCAGTTTTTAAGACAGGAAGCACAGTACTTATTCAACCACTGTGAGTACACTGTAGTTTTCTTTTTGTTAATATAAAGAACTCTGAGGTTTGAAACCGCACCTGGTTCATCAGAGTTGCAATTAAATGCTCAAGCAAGTCACCTGTGCTTCAAGTCTGCTCTTCCTCCCATCCGTGAGATCCATTCATCCGATGGAAATCTCCCCCCGAGCCATCTTGCAGGCCTACAGCCCTCAACAAGATCTGTGCACTTTTGTGCCTGGTTATCTGGTCCTCACCAGACTTAACCAGCTGTTCTTTTTGTGTTTTCTTTTTCCTTCTTTCTTTCTCTTGGAAATATCTCTTCTGTCTGTCCCAACAGCACAGAACTTCCTCCCTACATCCAGGACTTTTCCTGTTTGGGAGGGCAGTTCCAATCAGTTATTACAACTGATCTCTTTCTTTGAAATCCACCTCCCAGAGGCTGCCATCATTTCAAGAAAATATTTAATTTATTCAATAATGTAGTTTATCACAGTTTTGTTTCTTTTAAACATAACAACAACTACCGTATTGTCTTTTACCATAGTAAAATTCACATTTACATTTACTGGGGTCATTACATCTCCCCCTCCTGTGATTGGACATCGTCCCGATGTCTGTTTTCCTTAAACAAATTTGGGTAAGCTTCTTTAAGGAGTTCATCATCCTCCCAAGTGGCATCTTCAGGACCATAATGCTGCCACTGCACCTTAGCTTGGAAAATAACCCGTTTCCGCAGCTGCACTTCTCTCCGGTCGAGAATGGTCAGTGGTTCGACCAGAACCTCGCCTTCCGGCTCGACCTGCAAACAACACAGATTTAGTTATTTCCTTGTTTAAGAATAAAGCGTATTTAGAATGACCAGATTTAATTCCTACCCGAACATCCTGCCATTGAATCACATGTTTAGGATCATAGACGTATTCTTTTAATACGGAAACATGAAAAACATTGTGGACATTAATATGATTGGGTAGGGCAAGCTGATAAGCTACTGGCCCCACTCTTGCCAGGATTTGAAAAGGTCCAAAATAGCGAGGTGCCAGCTTGGCACACCCAATCCACTGCAAGGTACTCCTTCTGGTTTGGATTCTTACAAAAACATGGTCTCCGACCTGGAATTCTTTGAACCTTCTCTTTCGGTCTGCAAAACTTTTTTGTCTATCCTGCACAGCCTTTAAGTTGCTACGCACCTTTTTCACCATGTCTTCCATTTCTTTGAGCATATCCAGACCAAATCTTAACTTATCCTCAGGTCCACCCTAGCTTGAAGGTGTGCGGCACTTTCGCCCATAAAGAACCTCAAAGGGACTCAGCTGTGTTGACGTATGATACCCGTTATTATACGCGAATTCAACCAGGTGAAGGTATTCCTCCCACTAGGTTGGTTTCATCATAACACATGCTCTCAGCATGTCCTCCACTACCTGGTTCACCCGTTCCGTTTGACCATCGTTCTGAGGATGGTAGGCTGTGCTAAAGTTCAGTTGTGTTCCCAGCTCAGCAAACAATGTCCTCCAAAAAGTTGATGTGAACTTAACATCACGATCCGAGATTATTACCTTCGGAAGTCCATGCAACTTGAACACATTTTGCATGAAAATATGAGCAATTTGTACAGCTTTATACATGCATTGTACTGGTATGAAGTGTGCTGCCTTACTTAACTTATCCACTACTACCATAATGGAATCATTATTTTTCTTTGTTCGAGGCAACCCGGTTATAAAGTCCATGGAAATGGTCTCCCATTTCCATTCCGGAATGGGTAAGGGTTGTAGCAACCCTGCTGGATGCAAATGCTCCGCTTTAATCTGTTGACATTCTAGACATCGCGCTAGATATTCAGCTACCTCATTCTTCATCTTTGGCCAATAGTATTCCTTCCGAAGTGCGACGACCATTTTCTGGTATCCTGGATGCCCAATGTAATGGCTGATATGGAATTCATCTAGAATCAATTTTCTAAGACTATCTTCATTGGGCACGTATAGCCTTTTATGGAAATACAACATTCCGGCATCGTCTAACTCGTATCTTTGTTGCATTTCCTTATCAGAAAGCTGTTGTACTTGCTGTTTAATTTGCTGATATACAACATCTTGATCAGTTGCTAATTTTATCTTTTCAAGTAAGGTACTCTGCCATTTACTGACCGAAATTTTGCCCACACATTGCACCTTTCGACTCAATACGTCAGCTACCCGATTCTCCTTCCCCTTCAAATGCTTTATTTCAAAATCAAACCCACTTAAAAAGTCTGCCCAACGAGCTTGCCTCGTATTTAAGGTGGGTTGACTGAAATAGTTTGTTAAGCTATGATGGTCTGTCAACAATAGAAATTTCCTTCCTAAAAGGTAATGTCTCCACATTTTCAGTGCATGAATGACAATTGCCAATTCCAAGTCGTAAGCAGAGTATTTATGCTCATGTTCCTTTAGTTTCCTTGATTAATATGCAATTACTCTTCCTTCTTGCATCAACACTCCTCCCACACCTTCTTTACTTGCGTCAGTACAGACCACGTAATCCTTATTAGGATCAGCAATGCTCAAGATAGGTGCAGTTGTCAGTAAGTGCTTAAGCTGCTCAAAGCTCCGCTGACATTCTGAGGTCCATTTAAATACTTTTCCCTTCTTTTGTGAGGAGGTGATAGGGTATGCTACCCTTGAAAAGCCTTCCACAAACCTTCTGTAATAACCCGCTAGCCCCGTAAAGGACCTGATATTTTCCACGTCCTTTGGGATGGGCCACTCCATTATAGATCTGATTTTTTCAGGGTCTACTGCAATCCCTCCTTTGCAATACCACTCTAAGGTGCTCCTCATGCTCCCTCCTTGACCGGGAGTAGATCAGAATGTCGTCTATGAATATCAACACAAATTTATCTAAGAACTTATGAAACACACTGTTCATCAAACACATGAAGGTAGCAGGTGCATTGGTCAAACCAAAAGGTAGCTTCACGAATTCGTAATGCCCATACCACGTTCTGAAAGTTGTCTTAGCGATATCCTCCTCCTTAATTCTGATCTGATGATAACCAGATCGCAGATCGATTTTAGAGAATACCGTTGCCCCCCTCACCTGATCAAAAAGTTCGTCGATCCGGGGCAAAGGATATTTGTTTTTGATCGTGAGCTTATTCAGCTGACGATAATCAATACACATCCGGAAAGTCCCATCTTTCTTTTGACAAATAACACTGGGGCTCCCTAGGGTGATACACTAGGACGGATGTAATTTTTATCTAACAGCTCCTGTAGTTGCATTTTTAATTCTGTTAGTTCTGGTACGCTCATTCGGTATGGTGATCGTGACACGGGTGGTGCTCCCGGAACCAATTCAATGGTAAAGTCCACATCTCTTTTAGGTGGTAACCCCGGTACTTCCTCAGGAAAAACATCTGCAAATTCTTCTACTACCGGAATGTTACTCAGCATGGCAATTTTATCCTTCTGATTTGCGTAACCCACCTGAATAGCATAAATTTGACATTTCTTCCTGATGCATTTAGCTAACTGAGATGCTGTAATGGGTCGAATCTGTACGGGATGTTTGATTCCTTGAAATTCCTGCTGCTCTCCACGGTCATCCTTATAGTAGATGGTTTTTGTCTTGCAATTCACTAAGGACCAGTGTTTTTCCAGCCAATCCATCCCAATCAGGATGTCATATGAACCCAACGGTAGTATGTTTAAGTCTGCCACTATTGGCTGCCCTGCTATGGTTAAAGAGCAATTATTTATTTTGGCCAAGACTCGTCTCTTGGCTCCTGTAGCTAATTGGACCAGCCACGTATTTCTGAACTTCTCAGATTGTAACTTACACTGCTCTACTATCTTTGGGCTAACATAACTTAAAGTAGCTCCTGGATCAATAAGAACAGCTATAGAAGGGTTTGAAATTTTACCTTCAAATTCGACCATAGATGGCTGGTATTCCGCTTGGCGATCCTCCAAAGCTGCATTAATTCTGGGTACACTACGTGCCACGTCCCCAACGGTCAATGCTTCATGAATTTGGGATATTTGGTCCATCCCCTTTCGCTGTGGGTAGTTTTTAACATAGTGAGGCCCTCCACAGCCCCAGCACTGAACTGGGGGCCTGGTCATCCCTTCACCTTCTGGCCTAACAGGCTGCTCACTTATTCTTGATTCACTTATTGGCCTAGCTCAGGGCGCACTCTTTGCTACAGATCTGCTGTTTAACCCTTTACCAGCTCCCTTACTTCCATTGCTGCGACCTCCCTTGCTGCTCCCAACCATCCATTTACTCTTTTTTTCATTCCATCTTTTATTTGAAGTATCCCCCTTCTGTTTATTCTGCTGGTAGTAGATCCTTGCTTTACAAATAGCCTCGTCCATGGTTCTAGGATTGTCAAACTCAATCCTCTCTCTTATATATGAAGGTAAGCTGCTCTCAAACCTCTGAACCTTGGCTTTTTCCTCTTTGATATAAGGTACATACCATAGCAGAGAGGTAAAACGATTAATGAACTCGTCCATAGATTGCTGCCCCAGTCTTAAATCATGGAACTCTTTCGCCTTTTCATCGTAGAAGTGCTCAGTTAGGTACCTTTCTTTGAAATATTTCTGAAATTTCTCCCATGTAATGGTCTGTTCACTTACCCCCTTGACAATCTTAATTTCCTCCCACCACAAGGTTGCCTTACCTTGTAACTGGAAAATAGCCAGTCTCGCCTTCAAGTTATTATCATACTCATACAACTGAAAATATTTATTCATATTTATTAACCTGCTTCTGCTACTTCTTCATGTTCTCCATCGAAATGTCGGGGTTTAATCTTCCGGAATTCTCCCTGCAGCTCCATTTTCTGACGTTTTGAGGTTTGCTGTTGTGGTACATTATCAGAGTGATCCTCTTTGCCATCTAAATTTTCGGGTTCAATCTGATAGTCTTGTTCTTCTGTCATCCTCTGCTGTTCCGCGCTGGGGTTAGATAAAGGTGGGTTTTGCTTGTCTGACAAAGTCTTTAGAATTCCTTCCTGCTCTACCGTCAAACGTGCGTTGTTCTCTCGCAACCGTGCCATCTCATTTTTCAACTCCTGAACAATTTCCAGGATTGCAAGGTTGGTACTTCGTGTTTCCTCACCCAACTCTACCCACAGCTCTGGGTTCTCCCGAGGATTACTGCTGTTCCCTTGCATTTTGTTACTTTTTCTGGCTTAACTGGTGGCTGTTGTAATTCTGTATCTCACCCCTAAATAAACAGGACAACAGTTAAGTAAATTATTATTTTTCATATGTATGCATGGTATACGTTTCTACACAGTGAAACCCATCATGCTTGAGGCCACCGTATTGAAACTGGGCTCTGATACCAATTTGTCACACCCCTGTACATATATATATACATAAAAAAAATCAATATTAAACAATTGCATACCACACACATAGCTTCGTTATACCGTAAACTTCTATCATGTGCATTACCATACGCTTAAACTAATACCGCTTGGTCTAAACCTTATGCTAAGCATCATTCATATTAAAACAATTATCATAACACTCGGTTTCTTTGCAAAAGTTATATGCATGCACCATGGTATTAAGATTATGTCGTAACTTGTTTTATGAAGTACTTTGGCTATAGCTGAACCTAACCCATAAACCCCACCCTCAGCTTACAGCGTGTATTTAATAGGCTCGGGGTTTGGAGGTCCGGCCGCAGCTCTTGCAGACACCAGCTCACCCACCGCTTAAATGATTTCGGTACACATCAGGCCAGGTGGCATGACCTGCCCAACCAACCATGTGATACCTCGGGCTTGGAATCCTCGACCTTCCCGCTTCATTTTCCCGCCTGGACTGAACGGACGAGATCTCACCCTACAAACGAAGGGCGGAGATCATTCCGAGGGTTTTAAGTCAATACATAACTCTTTCGGGCAAGCTTGGGGTCTATTTGTTCGCTCTGCTCAACCGGCTTCGCCCTGGTGTTTGGTCGCAGATTCGATTCCATCTGCGTTATCCTCTCAACCAGCATCCTCACCAGCAGCCGTGAGGTACCCAGCTCCAAGCCTACACAGGTGATTAACTATTGTTCCAAATTTGTTGGTTGTTGCTTTCTATACCATTGTAGTGCATCGACTCATTTTAACTTATTCCCATTCACTGTGCACTTTTGTGCCTGGTTATCTGGTCCTCACCAGACTTAACCAGCTGTTCTTTTTGTATTCTCTTTTTCCTTCTTTCTTTCTCTTGGAAAGATCTCTTCTGTCTGTCCCAACAGCACAGAACTTCCTCCCTACATCCAGGACTTTTCCTGTTTGGGAGGGCAGTTCCAATCAGTTATTACAACTGATCTCTTTCTTTGAAATCCACCTCCCAGAGGCTGCCAGCATTTCAAGAAAATATTTAATTTATTCAATAATGTAGTTTATCACAGTTTTGTTTCTTTTAAACATAACAACAACTACCATATTGTCTTTTACCATAGTAAAATTCACATTTACATTTACTGGGGTCATTACATCTCCCCCTCCTGTGATTGGACATCGTCCCGATGTCTGTTTTCCTTAAACAAATTCGGGTAAGCTTCTTTAAGGAGTTCATCATTCTCCCAAGTGGCCTCTTCAGGCCCATAATGCTGCCACTGCACCTTAGCTTGGAAAATAACCCGTTTCCGCAGCTGCACTTCTCTCCGGTCGAGAATGGTCAGTGGTTCGACCAGAACCTCGCCTTCCGGCTCGTCCTGCAAACAACACAGATTTAGTTATTTCCTTGTTTAAGAATAAAGTGTATTTAGAATGACCAGATTTAATTCCTACCCGAACATCCTGCCATTGAATCACATGTTTAGGATCGTAGACGTATTGTTTTAATACGGAAACATGAAAAACATTGTGGACATTAATATGATTGGGTAGGGCAAGCTGATAAGCTACTGGCCCCACTCTTGCCAGGATTTGAAAAGGTCCAAAATAGCGAGGTGCCAGCTTGGCACACCCAATCCACTGCAAGGTACTCCTTCTGGTTTGGATTCTTACAAAAACATGGTCTCCGACCTGGAATTCTTTGAACCTTCTCTTTCAGTCTGCAAAACTTTTTTGTCTATCCTACACATCCTTTAAGTTGCTACGCACCTTTTTCACCATGTCTTCCATTTCTTTGAGCATATCCAGACCAAATCTTAACTTATCCTTAGGTCCACCCCAGCTTGAGGGTGTGCAGCACTTTCGCCCATAAAGAACCTCAAAGGGACTCAGCTGTGTTGACGTATGATACCCGTTATTATACGCGAATTCAACCAGGTGAAGGTATTCCTCCCACTGGGTTGGTTTCATCATAACACATGCTCTCAGCATGTCCTCCACTACCTGGTTCACCCGTTCCGTTTGACCATCAGTCTGAGGATGGTAGGCTGTGCTAAAGTTCAGTTGTGTTCCCAGCTCAGCAAACAATGTCCTCCAAAAAGTTGATGTGAACTTAACATCACGATCCGAGATTATTACCTTCGGAAGTCCATGCAACTTGAACACATTTTGCATGAAAATATGAGCAATTTGTACAGCTTTATACATGGATTGTACTGGCATGAAGTGTGTTGCCTTACTTAACTTATCCACTACTTCCATAATGGAATCATTATTTTTCTTTGTTCGAGGCAACCCGGTTATAAAGTCCATGGAAATGGTCTCCCATTTCCATTCCGGAATGGGTAAGGGTTGTAGCAACCCTGCTGGATGCAAATGCTCCACTTTAATCTGTTGACATTCTAGACATCGCGCTAGATATTCAGCTACCTCATTCTTCATCTTTGGCCAATAGTATTCCTTCCGAAGTGCGACGACCATTTTCTGGTATCCTGGATGCCCAGTGTAATGGCTGATATGGAATTCGTCTAGAATCAATTTTCTAAGACTATCTTCATTGGGCACGTATAGCCTTTTATGGAAATACAGCATTCCGGCATCGTCTAACTCGTATCCTTGTTGCATTTCCTTATCAGAAAGTTGTTGTACTTGCTGTTTAATTTGCTGATATACAGCATCTTGATCAGCTGCTAATTTTATCTTTTCAAGTAAGGTACTCTGCCATTTACTGACCGAAATTCTGCACACACATTGCACCTTTCGACTCAATGCGTCAGCTACCCGATTCTCCTTCCCCTTCAAATGCTTTATTTCAAAATCAAACCCACTTAAAAAGTCTGCCCAATGAGCTTGCCTCGTATTTAAGGTGGGTTGACTGAAATAGTTTGTTAAGCTGTGATGGTCTGTCAACAATAGAAATTTCCTTCCTAAAAGGTAATGTCTCCACATTTTCAGTGCATGAATGACAGCTGCCAATTCCAAGTCGTAAGCAGAGTATTTCTGCTCATGTTCCTTTAGTTTCCTTGATTCATATGCAATTACTCTTCCTTCTTGCATCAACACTCCTCCCACACCTTCTTTACTTGCGTCAGTACAGACCACGTAATCCTTATTAGGATCAGCTATGCTCAAGATAGGTGCGGTTGTGAGTAAGTGCTTAAGCTGCTCAAAGCTCCGCTGACATTCTGAGGTCCATTTAAATACTTTTCCCTTCTTTTGTAAGGAGGTGATAGGGTATGCTACCCTTGAAAAGCCTTCCACAAACCTTCTGTAATAACCCGCTAGCCCCATAAAGGACCTAATATCTGCCACGTCCTTTGGGATGGGCCACTCCATTATGGATCTGATTTTTTCAGGGTCTACTGCAATCCCCTCCTTTGTAATTACATGGCCTAAGTATTGTATCTACTCCTTAAAGAAATCACACTTACTAAACTTTGCATATAACTGATGTTCTCGCAAAGTTTGCAATACCACTCTAAGGTGCTCCTCATGCTCCCTCCTTGACTGGGAGTAGATCAGAATGTCATCTATGAATATCAACACAAATTTATCTAAGAACTTATGAAACACACTGTTCATCAAACACATGAAGGTAGCAGGTGCATTGGTCAAACCAAAAGGTAGTTTCACGAATTTGTAATGCCCATACCGCGTTCTGAAAGCTGTCTTAGCGATATCCTCCTCCTTAATTCTGATCTGATGATAACCAGATCGCAGATCGATTTTAGAGAATATCGTTTCCCCCCTCACCTGATCAAAAAGTTCGTCGATCCGGGGCAAAGGATATTTGTTTTTGATCGTGAGCTTATTCAGTTGACGATAATCAATACACATCCGGAAAGTCCCATATTTCTTTTTGACAAATAACACTGGGGCTCCCCAGGGTGATACACTGGGACAGATGTAATTTTTATCTAGCAGCTCCTGCAGTTGCATTTTTAATTCTGTTAGTTCTGGTACGCTCATTCGGTATGGTGCTCGTGACACGGGTGGTGCTCCCGGAACCAATTCAATGGGAAAGTCCACATCTCTTTTAGGTGGTAACCCCGGTACTTCCTCAGGAAAAGCATCTGCAAATTCTTCTACTACCGGAATGTTACTCAGCATGGCAATTTTATCCTTCTGATTTGCGTAACCAACCTGAAAGCATAAATTTGACATTTCTTCCTGATGCATTTAGCTAACTGAGATGCTGTAATGGGTCGAATCTGTACCTGATGTTTGATTCCTTGAAATTCCTGCTGCTCTCCACGGTCATCCTTATAGTAGATGGTTTTTGTCTTGCAATTCACTAAGGACCAGCGTTTTTCCAGCCAATCCATCCCAATCAGGATGTCATATGAACCCA
Organism: Pinus tabuliformis; assembly: GCA_031772625.1. Taxonomy (NCBI): domain Eukaryota; kingdom Viridiplantae; phylum Streptophyta; class Pinopsida; order Pinales; family Pinaceae; genus Pinus; species Pinus tabuliformis. The sequence goes on along the minus strand of CM062811.1, from coordinate 565,688,452 downwards.
ACGGTAGTATGTTTAAGTCTGCCGCTATTGGCTGCCCTGCTATGCTTAAAGAGCAATTATTTATTTTGGCCAAGACTCGTCTCTTGGCTCCTGTAGCTAATTGGACCAGCTACGGATTTCTGAACTTCTCAGATTGTAACTTACACTGCTCTACTATCTTTGGGCTAACATAACTTAAAGTAGCTCCTGGATCAATAAGAACAGCTATAGAAGGGTTTGAAATTTTACCTTCAAATTCAACCATAGATGGCTGGTATTCCACTTGGCGATCCTCCAAAGCTGCATTAATTCTGGGTACACTACGTGCCACATCCCCAACGGTCGATGCTTCATGAATTTGGGATATCTGGTCTGTCCCCTTTCGCTGTGGGTAGTTTTTAACATAGTGAGGCCCTCCACAGGCCCGGCACTGAACTGGGGGCCTGGTCATCCCTTCACCTTCTAGCCTAACAGGCTGCTCACTTATTCTTGATTCACTTATTGGCGTAGCTCGGGGCGCACTCTTTGCTACAGATCTGCTGTTTAACCCTTTACCAGCTCCCTTACTTCCATTGCTGCGACCTCCCTTGCTGCTCCCAACCATCCATTTACTCTTTTTTTCATTCCATCTTTTACTTGAAGTATCCCCCTTCTGTTTATTCTGCTGGTAGCAGATCCTTGCTTTACAAATAGCCTCGTCCATGGTTCTAGGAATGTCAAACTCAATCCTCTCTCTTATATATGAAGGTAAGCTGCTCACAAACCTCTGAACCTTGGCTTTTTCCTCTTTGATATAAGGTACATACCGTAGCAGAGAGGTAAAACGATTAATGAACTCGTCCATAGATTGCTGCCCCAGTCTTAAATCATGGAACTCTTTCGCCTTTTCATCGTAGAAGCGCTCAGTTAGGTACCTTTCTTTCAAATATTTCTGAAATTTCTCCCATGCAATGGTCCATTCACTTACCGCCTTGACAATCTTAATTTCCTCCCACCACAACGTTGCCTTACCTTGTAACTGGAAAATAGCCAGTCTCGCCTTCAAGTTATTATCATACTCATACGACTGAAAATATTTATTCATATTTATTAACCTGCTTCTGCTACTTCTTCATGTTCTCCATCGAAATGTCAGGGTTTAATCTTTCGGAATTCTCCCTGCAGCTCCATTTTCTAACGTTTTGAGGTTTGCTGCTGTGGTACATTATCAGAGTGATCCTCTTTGCCATCTAAATTTTCAGGTTCAATCTGATAGTCTTGTTCTTCTGTCATCCTCTGCTGTTCCACGCTGGGGTTAGATAAAGTTGGGTTTTTCCTGTCTGACAAAGTCTTCAGAATTCTTTCCTTCTCTACCGTCAAACGCGCGTTGTTCTCTCGCAACCGTGCCATCTCATTTTTCAACTCCTGAACAGTTTCCAGGATTGCAAGGTTGGTACTTCGTGTTTCCTCACCCAACTATACCCACAACTCTGGGTTCTCCCAAGGATTACTGTTGTTCCCTTGCATTTTGTTACTTTTTCTGGCTTAACTGGTGGCTATTGTAATTCTGTATCTCACCCCTAAATAAACAGGACAACAGTTAAGTAAATTATTATTTTTCATATGTATGCATGGTATACGTTTCTGCACAGTGAAACCCATCATGCTTGAGGCCACAGTATTGAAACTGGGCTCTAATACCAATTTGTCACACCCCTGTACATATATATATACATAAAAAAAAATGAATATTAAACAATTGCATACCACACACATAGCTTCGTTATACCGTAAACTTCTATCATGTGCATTACCATACGCTTAAACTAATGCCACTTGGTATAAACCTTATGCTAAGCATCATTCATATTAAAACAATTATCTTAACACTCGATTTCTTTGCAAAAGTTATATGCATGCACCATGGTATTAAGATTATGTTGTAACTTGTTTTATGAAGTACTTTGGCTATAGCTGAACCTAACCCGTAAACCCCACCCTCAGCTTACAGCGTGTATTTAATAGGCTCGGGTTTGGAGGTCCGGCCGCAGCTCTTGCAGACACCAGCTCACCCACCGCTTAAATGATTTCGGTACACATCAGGCCAGGTGGCATGACCTGCCCAACCAACCATGTGATACCTCGAGCTTGGAATCCTCGACCTTCCCGCTTCATTTTCCCTCCTGGACTGAACGGACGAGATCTCATCCTACAAACGAAGGGCGTAGATCATTCCGAGGGTTTTAAGTCAATACATAACTCTTTCGGGCAAGCTTGGGGTCTATTTGTTCGCTCTGCTCAACCGGCTTCACCCTGGTGTTTGGTCGCAGATTCGATTCCATCTGTGTTATCCTCTCAACCAGCATCGTCACCAGGAGCCGTGAGGTACCCAGCTCCAAGCCTACACAGGTGATTAACTATTATTCCAAATTTGCTGGTTGTTGCTTTCTATGCCATTGTAGTGCATCGACTCATTTTAACTTATTCCCATTCACTGTCAGCGAATGTAGGTGGAATTGTTCTAACTCCTTCGATGATGGCAAGGTGAACAACTTCAACAGTTTGGTTCTCACGGTGGCTACAGGTGAGCTCCCATCTACTGTTTGCCTTCCTCCTGTATGCGTGAGCCCAGAGCTTCTCGTTTCTGAGCCATTCTTATTGTTGTGTCACAGACCGCCGTTGGCATGCGGGTTTGTTGCTTTGGCACACTGAGGTATTCTCCGAAGAGAACCCTCATGGTTCACCTTTATGTTTAATGACTGGTTGATTCATAGGTTCGCCTGCTAGGTTATTGCTTCCGGAAAAACTCCTATATTGATTGCAGCACTCATGTATTTGATTGCAGAACTCATGTATTTGATTATATATAGTTCATAGACTAATTTGGTTTAACATGGCCCTCGTGGCATATCTGCCTCGGGTCTCTGTATCCGATGTATGGTCTTCAGTATCGGTCCTGGCCGTAGGCTCAGGTCAGGGTTAACGGAACCTTGTTCCTTTTATTTTTAAGCTGTCACCATTTCCGTTGTTTATGCGCTTTGTTTTTCTTCCAGAGGTACATTATCTGGTGTTGCTTTGTTAAAAGATACAAGCATGTATTGCTCTGTTCGAGCCCCCCGATGGCTTCAGCTTGCATTTTGGTTAATATATTTGTGTTCTTGGCAATATTAATTCGATTTATGACTGTTTTCTTATTAGGGTTGGTTGCTTGTCATCATGGGTTCCACCTTTGTCTTTGGCCACGTTGTGTATCTCTACAGCGACAGGATTCGTAAATCCACTTAAAATATAATATGTTTTCAAATACTCATTCTGATATGTTCATGCGTTGCTGGTCTTTTCTAATTTTTATTATCTAAACCCTCGGTTATTTATGACGACACTATCATACAGTTTCCTTTATGTTATAAATGTTGAAATACACATATGTATGAGGGTTTTGTTTTGCCTCTATCGTTCCTCAATAAACTAGCTATGCTGTTAGATACCAAAACACTGTGATTGAATAACATTGTTTATAATTAGTTACATAGTCTCATACAGCTGTAGAATATATTCTTTTTGTTTGGCTAATATGTTTACTCTCGTATTTCAACTGTTCTTAAAAATCGTAGCATAAACTTCTTTTCCCTGTCACTAGATTTATAGTTCGGCTACAACTGTGGTTTCTTTCTAAGCGCTGGGGTTTCCAGGCCCGTACCTAATGGCACAATAGATGTATGGTTAATTTATATTCAGGATATTCTGAACTGACTATCCCGGTATCGGCTGCTTCTTTAATTAAGATGTCTCAGTCTTTCTGTCTGTTTCGAGTCATGCTATACTGTTCTTAAACAGTCCTTTAAATGTCGGACCGCTGTAATTACATTAACCGCATAACTAATATTCAGGTCAGGCCTATCACTGATAGCTTACCCTTAATTTAATAGCACATCGATTACAGTTATAGAAATAATATAGCAGTTTTTAAGACAGGAAGCACAGTACTTATTCAACCACTGTGAGTACACTGTAGTTTTCTTTTTGTTAATATAAAGAACTCTGAGGTTTGAAACTGCACCTGGTTCATCAGAGTTTCAATTAAATGCTCAAGCAAGTCACCTGTGCTTCAAGTCTGCTCTTCCTCCCATCCGTGAGATCCATTCATCCGATGGAAATCTCCCCCCGAGCCATCTTGCAGGCCTACAACCCTCAACAAGATCTGTGCACTTTTGTGCCTGGTTTTTTAGGTCCTCACCAGACTTAACCAGCTGTTCTTTTTGTATTTTCTTTTTCCTTCTTTCTTTCTCTTGGAAAGATCTCTTCTGTCTGTCCCAACAACATAGAACTTCCTCCCTACATCCAGGACTTTTCCTGTTTGGGAGGGCAGTTCCAATCAGTTATTACAACTGATCTCTTTCTTTGAAATCCACCTCCCAGAGGCTGCCATCATTTCAAGAAAATATTTAATTTATTCAATAATGTAGTTTATCACAGTTTTTTTTCTTTTAAACATAACAACAACTACCATATTGTCTTTTACCATAGTAAAATTCACATTTACATTTACTGGGGTCATTACAATAGTATTTGACTTAAACTAGAAAACTAAATTAAATTTTACTATTTAAATTGTTGTGCTCATAATTACTTATTTATATTACAAATTTTTACACATGTTGTTTGCTATATTATCATGTATATATTGATATCTAAATTTTCTCAATAAGTATTATAAATTAAAAGAATGAAAATATATGAGATTTTATTTTGTTTAATCTTTCTAAGGAGGAGGAGGAGGAGGAGGAGGAGGAGAAGGTGGTGGCGGAGGCAGAGGCGGAGGAGCAGGAGGCGAAGGTGAAGGTGAATGCAAAGGCAGAGGTGAAGGAGGAGGAGAGGAGGAGGAGGAGGAGGAGGCACAGGCACAGGCGAAGGATGCAGAGGAGAGGAGCAGGAGGCAAAGGAGGACCATGAGGTTGAGATGAAGGCAGAGGCGGAGGAGTAGGTGGAGGAGACATAGGAGGGAGAGGCAGAGGTGGGGGAGGAGAAGGTAGGGGAGGAGGAGGAGGAGCACGATTAGGCGGCAACGGTGGCGGTGAGGAGGAGGAGCAGGTGAAGGTGGAGGCATCCGTGAGGGAGGAGGTAGTGGTGGAGGCGAGGCAAGAGGAGGAGGAGGCGGTGGAGGGGATGGGGCAGCGGGGAGGAGGGTGGTGACAATGGCAGAGGAGGTGGTGGAGGCAAAGGAGGCAAACGAGGAGGAGGAGAAGGAGGAGGAGGCAAAGGCGAAGGTGGTAGCATTGGTGGTGGTGGTGGTGGTTGTGGCAGATGAAGAGGAGGAGCATGTGGTGGTGATGGTGGTGGCGGAGGTGGAGAAGGAGGAGGAGGGGGTGAAGGCAGTTAAGGAGGAGGTGGAGGTGGTGGTGGAGGTGGAGTAGGAAGAGGAGGAGGAGGAGAAGGAAGAGGAGGAGGTGGTGTTGTTGGTGGAGGTTGAGGTGGTGGATGAGAAGGCAGAGGTGGTGGTGGTGCAGGAGGAGGTGGAGGTGGAGGATAAGTAGCAAGAGGAGGCAGAGGTTGAGGTCATGGAGCAAGAGGAGAAGGAGGAGGAGGAGGTGGTGGTGGTGGAGGAGGAGGTAGACGTGGAGATGGAGGAGGAGGTGGAGAAGGAAGTGCAGGACGAGGAGGAGGTGGTGGAGGTGGAGAAGGAGGAGGAGGAGGTGGAGGTGGATGTGGGGGTGGAGGTGGAGGTGGTGGAGGTGGTGGAGTAGGAGGTGGTGGAGGTATAGGTAGATGTGGAGTAGGAGGTGGTCGGGGTATAGTTGGATGTCAAGGAGGAGTAGGAGGAGGAGGAGGATGAGAATGGTGTGGAGGAGGAGGATGAGGAGGAAGCAAAGGTGGAAGTGGTGGTGGAGGAAGAGTGGAACTGGAGGTTGAGGTGGAGGAGGAGGAGGAGGAGGATGAGGAGGTGGTGGAGGAGGTGGAGGTGGAGGAGGAGAAGGAGGAGGAGGAGGAAAATAGGGTGGAGGAGGTGGAGGTGGAGTTGTAGGTGGTCGTGAGTAAGGAGGTGGAGGACAAAGACGAGGAGGAGAAGGAGGAGGAGGAGGAGCAAGAGGAGGAGGCTGATACAGAGGTGGTGTAGGAGGCAAAGGCAGAGGAGGTGGAGGAGGAGGTGGAAGAAGAGGAGGTAGAGGCAAAGGTGGTGGAGGTGGTGGAGGCAGAGGTGGTAGAGGCAGAGGTGGTGGAGGAGGTGGATGTGGAGGTGGGGAAAGAGGAGGTGGTGGAGGAGGAGGAGGAGGTGGTGGTGGTCGAGGAAGAGGAGGAGGAGGATGTGGTGGTTGAGGAGGTGGTGGTGGAGGTGGACATGGAGGAGGTGGTGGAAGACGAGGAGGAGGAGGAGGAGGAGGAGAAGACGGTGGGGTAGGTGGAGGTGGAGGAGAGGAGGAGGAGGAGGAGGTGGTGGAGGTGGACGATTAGATGGTAGAGGTGGAGGTGGAGATATGCAAGTTAATATAACATTCATGTCTTAAATTCAAATATTAAATTATCACTCTCTTCTCCACTGTTGGAAATGAAAGATATAGTCTCGTGAATCTAGAACATATCTCTTCACATATATAATATCCTACTATTAAATGATAAGTAATTCATTCAGGAATATTTCGTTTATTCAAAAATATAGTGATTCAAGTACATCAAATTTATTTTACATTTAGATCTGATATATTGGACAAGAATTTGAAGCATTTATGAAGATCAAAATTTTTTGTTTATTTTGATTAAAACTTTTGCTAGTCCCTTAAACACTTATAGCTCTAGTTTTGTTGTTCAATGAACCATTTATTTGAGAATGACTGGTTTCATCTAATTATCATTGATTTCAGAAGTGTGGGTTAAAGTTAACGTTGTTACTTGAATAAGAAGCCTTATGTTCTTGTTTTCTTCTCTTTACATGAGAAACATAGGATATTAGGAATCATATATGGATTTTTTTATTCTTAGTGTATTCCAATTTTTTTGTGTCATTATTATTACTTTTTTATATATCTAATGGTTTAAGGAAAAAAAAAATCCAGTTCAGTTTTTGGCATGACCTGAGCTTCTTCGATTTTTTAGAGAATCCACAATTTATCTTGTATTTTGTTTCAAAATATTTATTAGGAAAGGGAAATATGTTATACTTTGCTATTCGTATGGAATAACGACCTATGATCTAGCTTCCTATGTGTTCATTGTAGGGGATCTATTTTCATGGGAACAACATTCCTTTAATGAAATTATAATTTTGACGGAAAGGCTAAAGGAGAAACACATATAATTAGTGGAGGAGGAGAGACTACTTAGTGTATTATCATTTTTGAAGTTGAACTCCTTTGATGATACTTATTTTGTAACATGTTATGCTAAGTAATGAACATTTTTCTTTATGGGCTATATTTTTGAACTCAAAAATTATGGCTTTATAATGAGTTTGTGTTAATTAATTTTTTTACCATATAAGATATTAAATTTCATTACATATTTTGTCTTTTAGTGAATCTCATTGCACATTTTGTGTAATTTCAAAAAATTGTGTATTGATCAACAATTACTAGAGTTTTGATTGAAGAAGAAAACATGATAGTTATTGTAATAGTTACACACCAAGGAGTTGAAAAAACTTATAGATGGTGATGAACCACCAAATCCTAACGATGTTGATTTATTTGAAGTGAAGTAATTGGATAATTATTTTTCTATTAGAGAATCAATGCATAATAAGGAAAAATAACATGATGTAAAGTTTAAATGAGGGATTCACTAATAATTTACAAGATTTTATATTTAAGTGAATGATTCACTAATATTGTACAACATTTTACAATTCATTGAAGGACACACCAATATTTTACAATATTTTATATTTTAGTAAAATATTCCAAAAAAATGATATATACTTGTTGTAGTGTAGTAGACAATGATCATTGGTTACTAGTAGAAAGAAAAACAAGAAATCACATGAAGATAAAGAACATAGGAATAGAAGAAGTGAAACGATGTAGTAGAGAAAATCAAAGTTAAAACAATGTAAACTAAATTTAGAAGTAAATCATGTAAGCTAAATTAGAGGAAGTGAAATGATGTAAACTATATTTTTTTATGAAGTAAATCATTAAAGTTAAAATTATAAACTACAACTTCTACCTAAATTATTTTAATAGTCAAAGTATATAATATTTACCAAACAATTGAATGTTTTTATTTTTTATTTTTAATAATACATTCTGAAACAAATTAATCTCACATTCACCCCATTGTAAAACAACTCCATACTGTCCACTTTATCATATTGTCATTCCTCTCCATAAAAAAATTAACATGTTAAAATTTATTAAAACTAATTCCCGTATTCACCGTATGGTAAAACATCTCCATAATTTAACCTATATATTCCATTATCACTATTACTTACGTTACATCAAGGTTTTTTGAGGTTCAGTGAAAGACTTGGAGCAAATTTGTGGAGTAGCTACATTAGGATCAACAACATATTCAACGAAGAATTCTCGCAATTGAAAGGTCAGTTAATTTTTTTCCTTGAAATTTCTCATATTAAATTAGTTTAACGAAGTAGATTTTTTTTTTCTAAACTTAAAATTTTTTGTCAACCAAATTAACAAATATTTTTGCCATGAGCATGGTGGGCCCAGGACAACCCCATCCTATAATTAGCCGGCCACCAGATATTTTTTCTAAACTTAAAATTTTTTGTCAACCAAATTAACAAATATTTCCGCCGTGATCATGGTGGGCCCAGGGAAACCCCATCCTGCAATTGGCTGGCCACCTACTCCCTCTGCACACACTTCTGGCCCCCTCCCCAAACTCAACCATGCCTTCCCCCTCACCCCTCAACCGCCCTCTCACCCCTCAACCACTATCCCAGCTCACCTCCCTACCCCCATAGCCCCCTCACACCTAACCGGCCCTCTACCTGACCCCCTTGACCTACCCCTCTACCCCCATACCTGGCCCTCCCCCTCGTCCCCCTCCCCACCTACCCCTCACCCCTCATCCCCCTTCTACCTGACCCCCTTGAGGGGGTGTTGGTGGGAGGGGTAGGTTAAGTGGGGGGTGTAGGGGGAAGGGGGGTAAGGGTGTGGTGGGGTGGCCGTCCGATTGTGGGAAGGGGTGGTTCAATTGGGATCGAGGGAGGTAGGGAGAATAGGTGGAAGGGGTGTAAGGGTAGGCTGGAGTGGCTCGGTTGGGGAGGAAGGGGTTAGGATGTTGGGGGTTTGGGAGGGGGGTAAGGGAGTGCAGTGGCATGGGGGTTGTGGGCCGGGGGGTAGGGGGTGGAGGGGGGCATGGAGGGGAAGTGGTTGGGGGGTGGGGTGGCGTGGGGGTAGGGTGTAGGTGTGGAAGGGGGATAAGGGTGCAGTTGGATGGCCATCCAATTGCGGGGTGGGGTTACGTGGGTTGGTTGAGGGGGAAGAGGGGTAGGGGGCATGGGGGGTAAGGGGTGGGGAAATCGCCTGATACTCCGCAGATGAACGGGGTGGTGTCAGTGGGTTTCTGCCATTTTTTAGTGTTAAGGGTAGGCTGTTAGGGGTTTGGGAGGGGGTAAGGGGGTGGAGTGGCATGGGGGTTGTGGGCTAGGGGTAGGGGGTGGAGGGGGGCATGGAGGGGAAGTGGTCGGGGGTGGGGTGGCGTGGGGGTAGGGGGCAGGTGTGGAAGGGGCATAAGGGTGTAGTTGGATGGCCGTCCAATTGCGGGGTGGGGTTACATGGGTAGGTTGAGGGGGAAGAGGGGTAGGGGGCGTACGGGGTAAGGGGTGGGGAAATCGCTTGCTACTCCGCAGATGAATGGGGTGGTGTCAGTGGGTTTCTGCCATTTCTTAATGTTAATATTTTTTTAATTTTAGTTATTTGATTATACAAATTAAAAATTTAGGATATATTTTCATTGTGGATTTAAGTTAATATGTTTTCGTTGTTTACTAATTTATGTGTTTCTATTTTTCAGGAAAATGGCATCAAAGAAGATTTCTGTGAATATGTCTAGACCAAAGACACTTAAAGGTGCATCTTCAGAAAACATTGGTCAATGAACTCCAACTAAGCTCATGGCTACAAATCTTTCAAGTGCCTCAAATGATAAGAAGATGATTTCAGACTGGAAGAATTCAAAAGAGGTGAAATTCCCATCAAGACTCTGGTATGTGAAAGAAAGAGAAAGCCAAAATGTGAACATATATCTATATATTGATATACCGAACGAAAATGGAATTTTTGAGCTGATGGGAAGAGCCATAGATATGTGTTCGATATCGGACACTAAAGTTGTTTACATACTTACAAAAGCTCCCAAGTCACATGAAAGGATTAAATATCGACTAAGATATTCATTGTATGACATGAGAGAGGGATCTACAAAGTTGTGTAAACAAATCGTAAATGAGATGAAACAAAACATCGTAAGTATTGTTATTTATACTTGTATTTTGCTTTCTTGAAAGTGTCTCGCTATATTTTTTTATTTTTTATTTTTATTGACATATGATATTTTGTTTGGAAAAATTTTGTTGAAAGGTGTTCAATTAGGTTGGGAGGCATTCATTTCATAGAACATGATATCATGAAAGTTGTCAGCAGTTTTTACGCAGTGTCAAAAGAAGATATGGAAAACAAGAAAAATGTAGTAATTTATGATGCTACAAAACTACATCCAAAGGATCATAAAAAAGGCCTCTAGTGGATAAATCTAGCAAGTGTAAACAAGTTACTTTTGAGGGCGATGAAGTTGAAACTGAGAGTGAAGCATATGTTACTGTCACTGAAGATGACATTGGAACTGAGAAGAGCCATAAAAGACAAAAAGTAACAATGCCCAAAAATAAATCTGTTGAGAATGTTATGACAAAGAAAAGTAAAGTTGAAGATTTTTAAGTAGTCATTACCAGCAGTCAAGAACCTAGTGAAACTTTAAGAGAAAGCAAAGAAATCATTACAGAAGGAGCTGATTTAGAGGATGGCATTATCAAAACAAAACAAAATTCGATTCAACAGAATTTTACAAAGAAAAACTTAATTGATGGTGGTCGTACATTTTAGCTTAATGTCAGACAAACCTATACGGCAAGTGAAGGACAATGTCAATATCAAGTCATAAAGCCACACCATCTGCATGTTCAAAACTTGAAGATATTGACGAGGTATAATCCATATGCTCATGTGGTTAATTATGTGCTTCTTGTTGATCCAGTTCAAGTTCCCAAAAAAGAAGCATTTGATAAGTCAAAATGTTTTGAATACAATTATTATGTGCTTGGGGGGGAACCATTTTGTAGAAGCTCAAAGACAATTGATGGAGGAATATCCCAATAACCCACGTTTTGAAACAATGAAATGTATCCTTTATGTTGGTTTATCGGATACAGAAGCAAAGTTAGTAGCATGGGATCATAATTCAGATAATGAATATAGGATGTCTATGACTTTCATCCAAAGGGTTAGATTTATTCATAGTGAATTTCAAGAAAAATGTGGTGGGGATAGGATAAATGTTACTGCAGATTTCCGAAGGGAATGTTGTATGGAAATAGGCTATCAAATTGAAGAGAAACCCAATTCAAAAGGTGGAAAATGCAACCTTCCTAGTGATATATTCAGAGGTGTTGATAACATTTTCCAATTGGCATTTAGAACTGGAGATGTTTGGAACTTGATTGATGAGTTTTTTACCATGTGGGAAAACATTGGCATTAAAAACTAGAAGGTCAAAAAGTCTAAGCCATTGATATGTGGCGGCAATAAATCAGGTCCTAACTTGAAGCAACTCCCAGAAGATATGACTATCACACCTTGGAGAGCAATGTAAGGAGTGAAAGATAAAAAAATGTCAAAATAATATTATCTTGTGTGAAGTCAGGGGAATTATTATTGGAGGAAATGTCCAAGGAATTTCAAAAGTAAGTTTGTTGAATTATTTTTATTTATTTCTAGATTATAATTTTCTTTTAAATAAAACATGTTGTTCTTGGTAGTATTTGTTATACATATCATTATATTGACTTTTTGTTACTTTATCTATGCAGTCACAAAATTTACATGAAAATTCAAGAACAAATGGTTAGATTGTTGAATGAAGATAGTTGGGATGATGTCGTACACAACTATCTAGATTCAAGTTCTATATCAACATTAAAAGCTTTTTATCTTGCATTTAAAAAGGTATCTTGATTTACACATTCATTTTTATTCATCTGTGTACTATTTTTAATTTATAACTTACACATATATTTGTTTATTTTATAAAAGATGAAGAAGGATGATAATGGAGTGCCAACTAGCTTCAGAACCTTTATTGAAAAAATAAATACCAAAAGACTGAGGATGCAGCGTGTTAAGAATGTTGAACTTGATCCAACTCTTACTCATTTCATTTGGAATGGGCTAGACACTGTTCAATATCAAGTAATACAAGGCGACTGTGAAGACATTGCTAAACTCATACCTAAAAGGGAGTATGTCCTAGTTATTGCAGATATTCCCCATTGTTTCAATATTCCAAATATTGACTATGATAGTGACCCTTATACTTATCAAGCTCTTAGTAAAGTGGTTGCAGGATTTGTAGAAGTCACGTCATCACCATTATGGAGATTTGTGACATTTCATTCAGACACACAATTGGCAATGATATTGTCAAGTTTCAAAGGGAAAACAAATTAAAGGATGCAACTTACATGGTAAGGCATTTAAAATGTATATTTGATTAATGTTGAAAAATTCATTTATGTACAAGTTGATTGAACTTTTACTATTTCATGTTACAGGCAAAAGTCAAATCTTCTTAACCGTGATGATCAAGTATTTATAAATGATTGTGAGTTCATTCATATTGATAGTTGGCAAAAGATGATAGCTTTATGTCTATGATTTTTAATCGGGTGAATGAAAAGAGTCATAGCCAAATACTAAGTTATGATGTTGTTGTGAGAAAACTAACATATGAAGACAAAGAAGAAAAATGAGAGATAGTTAACATTTATAAAAAACCACAATTATTGATTAACTATCTTATAGACATATGTTCAAATGAAGGAGATTGGGTTCTGGATTTATTTTTTGGCTTAGGTAAGTTTTACTATATAGAATTGAATTTCAATATGTTATTTTTTTAATTAATATGTCATTGTACTAATTTACTTCATTATTTCTTTTGTGCTTGCTAATTAGGTAAAACACTAGCATGTTGCCTTCAAGAAGGAAGAAATTACATTGCGATTAAAAAATATCCATTACAATGCAATTTCATTCAGCAAAGAATTAATGCTCTTCAATTTCTTCCAGATGCAATACAAGAAATTGGGTTGAAGAAAGGGGACTTTAGTGAATCACGCGTGGCAAAAAAGGCAAAGGAACCTCAACCACCATTACATGGGATGTTTGGAAAGACATACTTTGGGAAATTTACAAACATGAAAGATTCATTAGAAGACGAAAATGAGCAAAAGAAAGCAAAAAATATTGAGGAAGAAACCAATGATGAAACTCTAGAGGACGAAAAGTTTGGATTACGTGACATTGTTGATTAAATTTAAGTTATGCTTGGAAATCAAGCTCATTTTTTGTAACTATTAAGTAGTTATACTTGTAATGTTTTGACTTTGACATTTTATGAGAAGAATATACACTCAATTAAGGTTGTTTCGCGTTCAATATTTGTAATATGTGATTTTCGCATTAATTTTTAAGTTAACCATTATTTTTTGAAAAAAAAAAGTGATTATTATTTTTTTTTGACATGAAATTCATTAAAAAAACTATTATTTAACTATTTTTAGATAAAATTTTCGTATAAAAATTGTGATTTTCACATGTTAATTGTAACAAAAAAATTATCAAAACGTGTAGTTTTTAAATTATATTTATGTTAAAAATGGCTATTTTTATGTCAATTGTTAAAAAATATTGTTTTTTAGAAACAATTATTTCTTGTGGATTGAAAAATTAATTAACGATGTATAAATATGTAGAATATCAAAAATTCAAAATATCGACCTTCTTCTTTAAATATGCAAAACAATAAAAACCTCACTACAAAAAAAAAAAAAAAAAATAAAAACAAAAAAATATGAAGAAAAAGACCACTTCAAAAAGTATTAAGTTTACAAAATAATTATTTACATTTCATACATTAGAAAATTAAAAAAGTTAAAAAGAAACCTTTTAAAAAAAGGGCTTGGTGCAGAATTACCACGTTTCTAAATCAGCATAAAAAACACTACCATTATAAAACACAATGTACATAAAAAATTTTATAGTGCCAAAAACTAAGCTTTAAAAAACACATGTGTGTTCTGCATAACCCCTTTTCGAAATCGGGTCACTTTTTTGTTATCTCCACAAAACGGGTAACACTGTGGGTTCCCAATTCAAAGTTTACATTGTTAACGGGTAAAATGAAGAACTATGACAAACATTGAATGAACATTCAAGTTTTTTTCAATGATATACGTCCTTGTGCATGAGTTTATTACGGTTTTAAATGAAGTGACATTAATTCTGACCTAATAGGTATATGATGCATTTAAAATATTATTGTCACATACATTCCACACTCATGAAATGTTTTCAAGAAAGTACAAATATCACGCATAAATAATGTTAGAATTAAACAATGATTTCTATTGAAATAAAAATATTATTTTGAGAACTTGGGTGAAGGGAAAAACTATCAGACATTAACATGATTATGTCGAGTTGCATTTCCACTAATTCGAAGTTAGAGCATTCATGACCGTTTGGTTTCACATAAAGAGTTGAAAATGTAAAAGGTGAGTGAGATATGAAGATCATATTATAACAGATTTAAAGGAACAATTAATAATTTCTTTAAATCAACTAAAACCTAGTGGGGTAGCTAAGAAATTAAGAATTCAATAACAAGAATACACAAAAATTTGAAACTTTTCCATTTCTTGCGAAAGCCTTGTAAAACCTATCAAAGAAGTCAAGCTACTCTTCAAACAACCCCAATAAATTTTGCAAAAAGTAAAATAAACCATCATATTGATTCCATAATATATTTTAGTTTAACGATTCCATCTAATTAACCTAACAGATCAAGTTTACAACACAAAATGCCATGAAAAATGCATAAAATTGTATTCATATGTAGAAAAGTTCAAAATAAGAGATGGGTACACGAAATTAAATGAAAAGAAAGGATAGATAACCTAAGAGACATTTCAAAATTCCTTCTTTGATATGCCTCAATACCTCCTAGCAATTCCCAAAAAAAATTGGCAGGGTTTCCTTACAGCCCAAGATTTTACTTTCCCTTTGAATTACAAAATGAGGCCTATATACAGGAACTCAAGAACTAAGAACTAATCCTGAACCATTAGTGGTATTTGAAAAACCACCAATATTCTTTACAAAATTTCCAAATGTAATATAAATAACATATTTTATAAGAGTTTTGAATGATTTTCCAACTGTACATTGGGTCCCCTTTAGATTTAGATATAATAGATCTTCATTCTCTCTCTTGGTTGTGTGTTGGGCTTTCCTTATCCTTGTTTGGAATTGCCTGTGTTGAGTGTTATTGTGGACATGTTGTTGATGATGTCGATGCTAGTACCGAGGCAAGTGCCAATGCTAGTGCTAACTAATGAAGTCTTGTCTAGTGCAATGAAGTCCTTGCACTGGAAAATGCTTCTGCTGAGACCTCAAGATGTTGATGTGAATTCCTGTTGGATAGTCCATACATATAGATCCATCAAAGTCCTCCACTCTCTGTCATATGGCATGTCACATGAACAAGCCTCTATGATGGTCCCCTCCAGGCTAGTAATTTCTTCATAATCAATTTTCCCCACTCCTTAAATATGTTCTTGAGCAAGAAAAAAATTCATAATGATCATTATATAATTTCATAATCTTTTTCCCTTGAATGGAGTGGTCCTTTCTTTGAAACCTTCGTATATTTCCTTAATTTCCACTGGAATTTTCATGAAGGACTGATGAAAACGAAGACCGGGTGATCTTCATTTTCAGAATTTTTACCCGCTCTATCCTGGGACCTGTGGGTTATGGGCCCACGCAGCCTACAGGAGTCGCCTTTCAAACCCTTCTATATTATCTTCACCGGCACCACGCTTGTATCAACGCAACCAGGGTTTTCTTCCAAAACTGCCACGCCAGTTTCCTCAACAACTTCGTCTCCTTTGCCAGTCTTCAATCCCACCTTTGTGCGGCCTCTTGACCTTTTTTTTCCAGTCGTGGCCCCTCCATCGCCTTCACTGTCAGTAGACTGTGATGGTTCTGCGACCTTTTGTTCTTCAATGGCCTTTCCCACTTATTTTGACCTGGTGGATACCTTTGGCACATTGGAGATCTCAGTCAACACAGGCTTCCCTTCATCATCTCTCACTGGTGCACTCTGCTTCTTGCCTCCTTTTGCAGCCTCCACATTCAAAAGAGCTGCAAGGGAGTCCGCCATTTGCAGATTTGTCAAATTTGCAGGAATATCGTGTTTCTTCCATAAGGCCTGCAACTGCTTGCGTTGTTCCTGAAGCTCTCTGTCAAAAGCCTCTCCCTCTTTTATGTCTCCGAGACCGAGAGCAGCTTTAAATGTCTCCAGTTGCTTTTCCTTTTTGGCTGCAATATGATGAGTTTGGGTTTCAGAAACCTTTTTGGATTCCTGTCCCGCAGCATCACCTCCATCAGGTTTCTCGACAGCAGCTTCCATGATCTTTCTGGCCTCCTCGACTTTATCAAGTATTTCATTATCCGTGTAACCCTGCTCAGCCAGGGTATCTTCAAGCAAAGCTAATTTGAGCTCGATTTGTCTCTTCCTGTCATGCTCGAGAATATCTTGGTTGGCCTTTTTCGTAACCCCTCCAGCACCTTGAAACCTTCATCGTCTATGCCCTCTGCCTCCTCGTTCGCTTCGCTGTCGTCTCTGAAATGAGACTCGCTCAACATCGTGGGACTGCAAACATGAAATACCTGAAACCAAAGATACTTTCAACGCCTAAATGAACCGAACAGCATTTTGCAAAACCAGTTCTCCACATCACGGCTGACTTGAAAAAAACACGCCATGGCTTCAGGAAACCGATGGCCAACCATTCAAAACAAGAAATACAGACATAGGTTCACAATGAAACAGTTCCATATAAATTCACACAAACACATTTTTTATAATTTACAAAGTCAGGTTACAATATAAGGCATCTCAGCCTTAATCCATAATTCCTCAGGCGACTACATTTTTCCCCTCTCTCGTAGGCACCAGTTTTCCTATTCTCGTCTTCTTGATTCTCTCAAGAATCCTACAGTTTTTTATTACACATGCATTCAGTTTTTAACTGATTTTTTTAACTAAATTTAGTTCCTTGAACAGAATTCAGTTGTGGCTGGCCTGGGTGTCCTCGTGATCGTCCACTTGTCTTCTTCCTTTAATGTTTTCAGTGACGTGTCCGGATGCTCCTGCATCAGACTCCCGAGGTACAAAAATTATGACCTCCTGGTCATATGCTCCCGAGGTACAAAATTATGACCTCCTGGTCATATGCGTTTCCTTCGCAATTCTACCTACTGTTTCTCTTCTTCAGTGGAACTGCCTTCTGTGAGCTGCAACCAAACCTCTGCAATAGCAAGTCCTCCCTGCTACCAGATGCCCTACCAAGCTTCTCTGCTGAGCTTAGTCCTCTCGGCATCTCCGCGGTTCTCTCCTCTCGAACCCATTGAGCACTCCTGCTCCAGGTTTGCTGCAATCTTATCACCTTCTTCAACAAACTGTACCTCTTTCTTCTTCGCACCTCTTCTTTCTTCCTCTCCGTAGGAAATCTTTCCCGCTCTGATACCACTTGATGAAAACGAAGACCGGGTGATCTTCATTTTCAGAATTTTTACCCGCTCTATCCTGGGACCTGTGGGTTATGGGCCCACGCAGCCTACAGGAGTCGCCTTTCAAACCCTTCTATCTTATCTTCACCGGCACCACGCTTGTATCAACACAACCAGGGTTTTCTTCCAAAACTGCCACGCCAGTTTCCTCAACAACTTCGTCTCCTTTGCCAGTCTTCAATCCCACCTTTGTGCGGCCTCTTGACCTTTTTTTTTCCAGTCGTGGCCCCTCCATCGCCTTCACTGTCAGTAGACTGTGATGGTTCTGCGACCTTTTGTTCTTCAATGGCCTTTCCCACTTATTTTGACCTGGTGGATACCTTTGGCACATTGGAGATCTCAGTCAACACAGGCTTCCCTTCATCATCTCTCACTGGTGCACTCTGCTTCTTGCCTCCTTTTGCAGCCTCCACATTCAAAAGAGCTGCAAGGGAGTCCGCCATTTGCAGATTTGTCAAATTTGCAGGAATATCGTGTTTCTTCCATAAGGCTTGCAACTGCTTGCGTTGTTCCTGAAGCTCTCTGTCAAAAGCCTCTCCCTCTTTTATGTCTCCGAGACCGAGAGCAGCTTTAAATGTCTCCAGTTGCTTTTCCTTCTTGGCTGCAATATGATGAGTTTGGGTTTCAGAAACCTTTTTGGATTCCTGTCCCGCAGCATCACCTCCATCAGGGTTCTCGACAGCAGCTTCCATGATCTTTCTGGCCTCCTCGACTTTATCAAGTATTTCATTATCCGTGTAACCCTGCTCAGCCAGTGTATCTTCAAGCAAAGCTAATTTGAGCTCGATTTGTCTCTTCCTGTCATGCTCGAGAATATCTTGGTTGGCCTTTTTCGTAACCCCTCCAGCACCTTGAAACCTTCATCGTCTATGCCCTCTGCCTCCTCGTTCGCTTCGCTGTCGTCTCCGAAATGAGACTCGCTCAACATCGTGGGACTGCAAACAAGAAATACCTGAAACCAAAGATACTTTCAACGCCTAAATGAACCGAACAGCATTTTGCAAAACCGGTTCTCCACATCACCGGCTGACTTGAAAAAAACACGCCATGGCTTCAGGAAACCGATGGCCAACCATTCAAAACAAGAAATACAGACATAAGTTCACAATGAAACAGTTCCATATAAATTCACACAAACACATTTTTTATAATTTACAAAGTCAGGTTACAATATAAGGCATCTCAGCCTTAATCCATAATTCCTCAGGCGACTACATTTTTCCCCTCTCTCGTAGGCACCAGTTTTCCTATTCTCGTCTTCTTGATTCTCTCAAGAATCCTACAGTTTTTTATTACACATGCATTCAGTTTTAACTGATTTTTTTAACTAAATTTAGTTCCTTGAACAGAATTCAGTTGTGGCTGGCCTGGGTGTCCTCGTGATCGTCCACTTGTCTTCTTCCTTTAATGTTTTCAGTGACGTGTCCGGATGCTCCTGCATCAAGGACTCTTTGGGATGTAAGTCCCCATCATCATTATTGAAGGTTGGAAATTTATTTCAGTGGAGAAACTCACTTTTCTCTTTGAAACCTTCTATTTCTTTCATCAGTTCTTTCACCTCCTCTTTAGCCTTCATTAGTGATTCAATTTTCTTTATTATCTAATTGGCTCTTGTTACCCATTCAAACTTATTGAGATTTACGTTTGTCACTTCTTCCTTTGATATCTGGTTAAGGAAGCCTACAATTACTTTGACCTTGGAAGGAGAATCTACAATAGTATTCTCAATGGATTTCATTTCCCTTTGTGCTCTTCTCATGGTCTTAGTCATTTCTTCAATAAATTTTAAGTGGTCCCACTGTTTTTCCACCGTCTTTATAATTCTCCCCCACATAATCCTCTTAATTTATTTAAATGAAGGCTTGATAGGGTTCAATTTTTCTTAACATTTCTAGCTCAGTTTCAAGTCTCTTAATATGTTCTTTGGCCTAGAGGAGTTCTGTATTGGCAAGTTCCAACTCCCACCTTTGATTAGGCAGTGAAAATGATGTCTCTTCAAAGATCTCTAACATTGTTAAGGTATCCATTCACTCAGCTAGAACATGAATGGACTTTCTTAGTTCAAGAGACGCTATAAATGGGCCTTGAGTACTGATATCATTGTCACAATGGCACATCTCTTTGCCTTTTCATTTCACATCTACAAAGCTTCCTATGGATGAGGAGACCATTTGGCAAGTTGGTGAGTTGGAGGAGAATACTTAATTGATTAACAAAAGAAGGTCAAGGATATTTTGCGGATCAAAATGGTAAATAGTGTGGCGCCACATGTCACAAAGTAGGAATGACGGGTTGCTGGGAATTTTTTTTAAAACTTCGACCCCTGAAATGATGACATGTGCACAAATGATAGGATGATGATCTTGAATTTAGTAGTTAAAGAGGTTTTTACGGCTTAAGAATGCATTTATAAGGTTTTCTTGATGAATTTACATGTTTATTTTACTCAGAGGTAGAATGTTGTTTAAAGGAGTGCATGTTTCTTGCACGGCGAAGCTAGGGTTTAAATTTGGGCCAAATTTCTCATAAATTATACAATTTAGAGAACTTGATTAGGAGAATTCATGAATAGAGGTAGCTTATGTGTTCAATTTGTAGGATTTGTGATGTTCATTTACCAAATTTAGTAAATTAAAGGACACAGTTGTGCAAGAGTTGGACGAGGTGACTACAGTGGAAAATGCCAAAAATGCCCCCTGTGTACATCCTTTATACCTCATCAATATGTGACACATGTGGGGATATGTTTGGATGATGCCATGCTGACATCATAGAGGCATGGCGCTGCCATGTGGCAAGGTGATTGTTCATGGTGATTGTGCTGACATACAAAGTGGGAAGGCAAGTAGCTAGTTGATAGGTAGAGCTGATTGGGTAGGAATTGATTGGTCACGGTGTAACACAATCATACATGGGCAACCTATGCGGAGGGCTATGTGGCACCCTCTCTCATGGTTAGGAGGCCATATTTTTCAATCTTTAGGGGCATGCAGAGTGGATGAGGTGGCAACACATAGCACTCGATGCACCCCCTCAGTTGTGTTATCGACTGCGCATCTCCACAACACAGAGCTCCCACATATGTTGGATGAAGCACCTCTAACATTGTTGGATATGTTGATGTGCAAGTTGGCTGGGAGTCATTGATGGCATCATGTTGGTGTGCAAAGGAGGTAGGACCAACCATGTGGTAGTTGATAGAGCAGACAAAGCGAACTCATGGAAACTGACTAGGTGGTTGAAGTGAGTGGGTTTCCCATGTGGAGGACACGTGGAAGAACTTTGCAACATTGAGCCCTTAGCATTTGAAATCTTTGGAGGAATGCAAAGTGCACGAGGAGGTTACATGTGGCTTCCATGTTATGTGTCGTGCGACTCTGGGATGTGAACCGCTCTTGGCCATTAGATGGTCGGGCACCATCTGATTTGGTCAGCGTGCATGTTTTCTAGTGCCCAACACCCATGGGTCCTAGCGTAGCATGTTACGTTAGTGTCTGCCCGGTCAAACTCAACATTTTGTCCTTTTGAGCTCAGATCAAAACAAGGTTGTGAACCTTATAGCTCGAGGCCAAGAATTTTGAAGGGTGTTGCATTTTGACACCAGCACATATGTCGTTTGAAGATGCGTATTTTTGCATTGAACTTATTAAGGAGGTATTTCAATAAAACTCTCATGCCATCACGAGTTGTCTCACATTTTATATTGTTCTTTATAAGATATTTTATCCCCATAGCTAAAATGAAGGTATAGATTGCTTCAATTTGGTGGTTTTTAAGCCCCTATAACAACACATTGAAGCGAGTCTACATGCTCTAGGTCTAACTCTCCATTTATTACCCTAAACAATATTTATTTTTCACACAACCACATTTCCCAACAATGCTTCTTATTGTACCCTCCAATTGAACGATAATTCAATCCCTTCTCTTCTTCCTCTCCTAATGATGTTATCTAGTCATACTTGGTCTTATCAAACTATTACACAACAAGACTGCTTTCACCCTCTTATTACATGCTATAAAGATATTTTTGCTAAACCAGTACATGCAAATTTAGCCACCATTCCTAAATCATACACTCTCAACCAAATAAAATTTGAATTTCCCAATACTTAAGATATGATAAGCACAATCACTAATGATCTTTTGCCGTTCCCTTTTACTTTTGCCACATCTCCCTTAAGCTTACTTTTGCCACATCTCCCTTGAAGCTTATTCGTTAGATTCTTCCTTCTAGATATCTTACTCTCCACTCTATTACAAACGTCTATGTTAATTCGTCCATGTTAATTTTTTATTGTACATTACCGATCATTATTAAGATATTTACAAATTTATTCTCTTTGTAATTAAAAAAATAGAAATTAAATGCAAACTAAGAGATGAGCACTATTCTATAAGTAACCATATGATATGAAGTTATCCAATTCCAATAGGATGGAAAGGGTTAGTGCGACCAGTGTGATTGCGGGGTTTTCCTTGGTGTGTAAGTTGATTGAAATTACCATATATGATATTCCGTGGCTGGCAAAGCTTTATGTACGAGAAATATCTATACTTCAGAAGGTGGCACCAAATATAATGAATGAGTACAGCGTCTCGTAATGTTTTGAAACTAGCAAGGTTGGAGTAAGGAAATATATGTTTGTGCTTCCTTGATTCCTTGAGGAAATTGGTGAAGAAACCTCTGACAATATTGAGAATGAATATTCGGGCTATTCCCTATCAGATAGAGATAGAACAAATCTGCCATTGTTATCGGTTGCAATGGGTCGAGCGGTTGTACATTCTTTGTGATACCGCGCCTGCTTGAAGTCATTCCCTTCTCCGAATCCGGGACGAGCGCTTCCCCAAGCTGTTCTACGGTTTTGGCTTCCTCCTGTGCGACTCTCCTCCGGCTTTCCGACCCAGTGATTCTATGCAGGAGACGGGGCTATGACAGAAAATGATCGCTGAAAATGTCAATTTACTCATATAAGATTTCCGATGCTCGAGTGTTCTTAGCATAGGAAAAGGATGTTCCTTACATGGATCGAGTTCCAAGGGATCGGGAAGGAAAGGAAACTCCCAGCGTTCCAAGCGATCTGTCCATGGAGTTATTGCAGTATTGGTCGGCTAAGATGACTCATAACACAGGATTTTGGCCGGCTGGCGGCTCTTCAATATTCGCATATCCTACAGAGAAAACGTAGCATTGAGAAATCGCGTATAAGCCGGAGATGAGTCGAAGATCGCGTAGATAATGGCATACTTGACGGAGATAACCCGTTTAACAGATATTCCTTTGTTAATACGCAACAAGAACTCCGATATCTGGTTGATAAATCGCATATTTCACGGACAAAATAAGCTTGATAACGACATATTACTGATAATTCGCGTATTCAACGAAGATATGCAGATCAGGGTGATAATTCGCGTATTTAACAAAGATATGCAGATCAACTTGATAAATCGTGTATAGTCAGCGATAAGTCGCATTTCAGGTGGGTAACCGGAGATAACTCGCATATCATGTCGTTAATTTTCAAATTGCACCGTAAATTGGCATATCGGCGGATAAAAATACGCATATACGGCAGAAAAATTGCATATTACGCGAATGATAGTTTGAATATTGGGCTGATAGTGCTCATATCAGACCCATCGAACCGATATTACGCGCGGAGATAATTGGCATCAGGCGCTGAGATAATTCGCGTATAGCATATTCCCTTGATATTTCGCATATTCTGCGGAGATCATACGCATATCCAGCCGCGATAACCTGTATGTCGTATTGATAGTTTGCATATGACGTATTGAATTGATAATTCGCATATTCGAACAACATAACAACGTTGATAACTCGCGTAAAAGATGGAGCCGTTGAGTACAATTCGCATATTGGAAGCGACAATCCGCATATACTGTTGTTAGTTGGCGAATTGTAGTCGCATATCCGATGGATAAAACTCGCATATAATGCCGAGATGATTCCCATAGTTGGGCCGAGATGATTCCCATATCGTGTTGAACGTTGCATTTATAACATGCACATTCATAATTGGCACAGCACAGATCACATATATTTGCAGATCTGAAGGGGCCAGGTCAGCGTTGAAAGGCATTGTAGGTTATTAAACATTTACACAGATGCATTTTCTCGCATGAGAAATTCGTGTAGGTAAATTTCAGAGCACTGATTCTTGATCCATTGTAGCAAACATTTACTAAGATACACAGAATCGTAGTGCATGTGTGAGATGTGATTTGTCACTGTTTTTAAAAAGCTTTCTTTTTTGTGACTAACAAACATTTCTTTTATTTGCCACTATTTCTAACCCACGCTTTGATCTTAATTGGTCATATTAATCGAAAGATCGAAAACGCCTATCAATTGTGAATAGTTATTTCACAATTATCCAATAGTTACCCAATAGTCTTGTGAATAGTTATCCAATAGTTTTCTGAATTTTGATACGAGCTCCCTCCGAGTATTCAACTTAGAGGCCAAGAATTTATTCGGACAATCACCGATATGCTCCTCTTAATCAATTATTACTTTTCTCTGTTATTAACTCTCTTTTTTAATCTATTACCTATTTTTATTTTTTTATTTTTATATCTATTATGTTTTTTAATTCTTTATTTATTTTAATATAATGCAGTGTCTATTATATTATTTTGAAAGTAAGTATATTATTTAAAATGCTTGTCAACTAACTCTTTGCCTCCATATATATAAAAGATATTTATTTATTTATTTTATATACAAATTTATAATTTTATATATAATAACTATATTTTGATACCTTATTTATCTATGTGAATGTATTTGTATAGACAATATGTATTTATATTATATAAATCAATATATTATATTTAGTATAATGAAGGTGTAGTAATTAGAAGTTAGAACCAAAAAAAATTAATTAAATTTTATATTGTTATTTTGTTTTTATTAATAAAATTATAAATAAAATTTTAGATAAAAGAAAATCATAATACATATATCACATTTAAATATATACCAATAGTAGTTAGAAATTAAGATTGATTTACCATGTAAATTAAAACAATGATGTTGTAACAATACTTAAATTTAATTAATAACCACAAAAAATTTAATACTTACAATAAAATTACAACATAACCATATTCTAAACCATGAATATTCATTCCCACATTACTATAGATATTATTAACTTCTAAATAGACTTTATTACAATACCATCAACCATTACCATGACTTATTAATACCACATGCTCATAAACCATAATTCATTTCGAAAATATAATATTTTATAAATAATTTATTTTAACTTAATTTTCTAACATTTTAAAATATTGACTCAATTAATAACCAACCTAGATTAATCAAATCAATGAATATACTCTCTATTTTAATGAATGTACTCTCTTTCTTAAATCTAAAAATCTACCAATTAAGTCCATAGAAGTAAAAAAATTACAATATGTTGAGATTAATAATTTTAACTCTTATTATTATTATTATTATAGTAATAATAATATTAAGTATTAGTAAGTATTATTATTTAAAAAACAAAAATTAATAATATAATGATAATTGTTATTTATAAATATAATAATATAATAAGAAATATTATTAAATAAACCTTAAATATAATATTTATTATTATTATTAAATATTTGTTGTTATTAAGAATATAATAATATTGATTTATTTTAATAAAAGAAAATAATAATATTAATTATGTCTTATTTTTGTTAAAACATTAATAATAATATTAATTTTGTTAAGAGGTCTTTCTAGTCCAATATATAGAGATGTTGTAATATAGTGCCTTCTTTAACAATTTGATTCGGTAATTTATTAATAAAACATTATGTCTCACTCAAATTACACATAACTAAAAAATAAATCACTAATTATAATTTAAACTATAATTAAACGAGCCTAGATCCATTTTAACTCTAGATCCCCTAAGCACCCAAAAGGATCAAATCTCTTGAGATGCAAACCTCTTTTAGAGTGAAGATAGATTTGATCCTTCTTGTCTCTTGGTACACATAGAGTTAAGATGGATATAAGTTGGTTGTATTCATGTACTATTTGAATTATTTAGTTTGATTGTATGAATATATTGTTTTGAGAGTTAGATTACTGTCTTTATTGTTTTATTTTAAAAGTTAGAATGCATTTGTTAACATTTTTGTTTTTATATGCATTAATAAATATAATATCTACTTATATTATGTGTATGAAGGTATTATTGGGAGTGTTGGTAAGTCGTATTTTCATTCCTTATGCAACTGTTTATTTGTTTGGTGTTTTCCTTGTTTGTAAGTGTATATATTTTTTTAAGAATTTACTTGTATATGTATGAACGTATCATTTTCAGTATTCTCTCTCTCTCTCTCTCTCTCTCTCTCTCTCTCTATATATATATATATATATATATATATATATATATATATTTCCCTAAGGAAAAATCATAATTTCATGATATAAAATATTGAAAATTACATGTTGTAGATGCTGCAATGGAGAATATTTCAAAAATTGGTGGCCATATTTTTCACATACTCCATAGAGTTCAATATAACTGTGACTATATGCATATAAGTAATTGTAAACAAAACTAGATAAATATGTACATAAACATAAGATCTTATATTCAACAAAAATAAGCAAAAAGTGGTCCAACTATGAGCTGAGAGGGATCATGTTGATCCTACATCCTGTATCTGTAGATCAATGAAGGACTTGTGAAAGTACTGATAGAATTCCTATCCCATTGTTCTTGTAACATCCAAGTGCCAAAATGTTGTTGTGAAACTTCTTTGGATAAGTTGTCGGAAATCTGATTCCTTTCCCTATAGATATGATGACAGATCATAGAGTCAAATTGTGATTTTAAAATAATTAATTCTTCCATTAGATTTATTAATGTGTTCACATGACAATTTGACAGTTGATTGAACTAATTTGTGACAATTTTTGAATCGCCAAAAGTATGAAGTTGTCAACGTCCTTTCTCTAGGGAAGAATGAAGCAGAAGTCTAAGGTTGTTTAGTTCTTCATAGTTATTTGTACTCGTCCCTAAGCCTATTTTTAGTTTGAAATATTGATCTTCATTTAAATACAATGTTGCTCCTCCACCACAACCTTCTAGTTGTGAAAAACCATCAAAATATGCCCACGACAAGGATTTGTCGATGACTTATGTATTGATGCTCTAGTTTCGTTGGTTATGTTCATCTTCAGGGATCAAGATATATGTTGCCACTGTATGGGAACAAGTGATAATCCAATTATTTTCTTTATCTCAATTTTTTTTATTGTTCCTACCTAACCAAATTCCTGAGCATACTAGAGGCGGTAGATTCCTGAGCTTTACAGGATGAGCCCTATTCCACCATAATTCCCAAGATTTTTGAATTGTCTCTCCTTGCCACGTAATATTGATTGCTAACATCTGATATATCTAATTCCATAATTATATTGTTATGGGGAATTCAAGGAAAATATTTTTATTGATTTTGCATTTTCCTTACAAAAAATGCACCATGTTAGGCCCTGAAAATATCTACGTTGAATATTGTCTCATTTAGGTGATTTTTTACACAGTAGGCACCACATGAACAACTTTGTTCTTGCAGGTCCTTTAAGCTTCCAAAGCGACCACCACCACCAAACTCTGTTATTAGGTTTCTTCTATGTAAAAATGAAAGAGTAACCATCTTTTGGAGTGTATCTTCCATGAGAAGCTAGAGTCCAGATAAGTTCATCCTCCATATCATGTATTCTCACATGTACTTTTGAGAGGGAATTTGTGAAAATAATCGAGTCTTGTAACCCTTGTTTCGGGATCTGAAGATCCTGTGAAAATTTCCATTTTTGACCAAAAAGTGTAGTATTCTTTGCATCATCAATTTGATTCAATGTCTAATAACTAACCTCCTCAAGGAACTTTTTTAGGTCAGGGGGAAGTATGTGTACATTACCACTTCCTGACCAAGCATCCAAACCAATACGAACTTGCTCCCTTATCCCCACTCTCCAAGCCAATCCTGCTTTGATATATTCAAAGGAGTTTTAAACAACGCACCATTTCAAAGAGACATTTGTTCTATTCCAATGGGGAAATCTGATCTAGTCCTCAATCTGAAGAGGGTTAATATATTTCCGTGTAACCACCTGTGCCCATAAATTATTTTAGGTGATTAATTTCCACTCCATTTTAGCAGCCAGTGGTTATTAAAAACAAGAGAGTTTTTTCATCCCCCAACCACCCCATTTTTTGGCCAAAGCAATTTGATCCTAGATAACCCAAGAAAAAAGTCTACCTTCCTTTTTTCCTCGCCAAAGAAATCTACAGTGGATCTATTGAATTTTGTGGAGAATAGCCTTTGGAATCCATGATAAGGATGTCCAATATATAGGGATGACCTGCAAAACAGACTTAATAAGAACCAATCTACCGGACCTAGAGAGTCATCGATGATGCCAGACGTTTATTCTACTTTCCACCTTAGCTACCAGCCATGTCAAGTCTGCAATTTTATAGTTGTTTGGTTCAAGGGGAAATCCAATATACTTCAGCCCATCATCAAAATCCATCTGTCTATAGGGAAATCTTTGTATATCATAGTTTAGTGAGAACTGAAAAACATCCCAATGCTGATAAAGTGGATTTTTCCTAATTAGTCTCCATCCCTATAGCCTTACAATTTTTTTTAGAATATTGTTGAGCGCAATTGTATACCTAATAGCCCCACTCAGAAAGATGAAGACATCATCAATGAATAGTAAATGAGATAAGATTGTATTTGCAAGAATTTTCACTCCTTTAAATCTCCCTTGATTCCTTTCATTTGTCAACAATCTACTCAGACCTTCTATGACCAAAAGGAATAGTAAGGGAGATAATGTCCATCCTTGCAAAATTCCATGCTCAACATGGAAAAAAATTGTTATCGATCCGTTGATAAGAAACAGATGTTATACAACACATTATCCAATTTATAAAATCATTATAAAATCCTCTGTGAGTCAATAACATCTGAATGTACAACCAACTCATCCTATTGTATGATTTAGATAAATAAATTTTCAAATTCATGCCTTTCAAATTATTTACTTTTATCTAGTGGAGGCCTTCTTGTGCAATACCAATGGCTTTGTGGATCTGTCAATTGTCCAAAAATGAAAATTGTTCCATGGATATGTGTTGAGATAAGATAGGCTTAATTTTTTTGGCGATGATTTTGGCTATGATTTTAGATATGCAATTACACAATGATATAGGCCTAAAATCATTGAAGCTATCGAGCTTATCAAATTTGGGGATTAAGGCAATGAATGTATCATTAAAGGCATCAAACGTTCTCCCATTCAATCTACAGTCTTCAATAACCCTTAGAAACTATTGTCCAATCAGATTAAATAAACTAAGATAAAATTCCATTGGCCACCCATCTGAACTGGGACTCTTGTATCTTTTGAACCACTTCAGAACGAACTCTAGCTTTCCCATCATTACAGGTGTATTCTGGCTTTCATTTTCTTCCTCATTAAAAAAAAGACGGAATAAACTAGGCACCTTAATAATTTCCACTATTGGTGCCTCCTGTTGAGCTTTGAAAAAAATTCCAAAATGATGTATACCAAGATTTATTAAGCTCCTAAAAGTCAGAGATGTATTTTTAGCCTCATCCTCTAGAGACCATATAGTATTGATAGCTTTCCACCCTCTTGCAGATTACTGGAAGGATTTTGTATTGGCGTCTCTCACTTGCATCCATATAGGTCTTCTATTAAGTCTCCATGATTCTTCCTTATCCTTCAATAGCTTGACCTTGTCTTCCTATAATTGTGTCATATACAGTTTTGATTATGGGGAATCAAATCATCCACTATTAGGGTCCTCTAACCTAGCTAATTTTTCTTATATTCTATAGAGAGCCTCCTCCTATTTTATTTTCATGGAATTTTCCCATTCGATCATCCTATTTTTAAGACGAAAAATATTTTGAGTCAGTTTCTCCAATGGAGACCTATCCTCATTGAGGGACCAGACCTCCCGCACTTCTTTGACGATCCTGTGGAATTCCTCATCTCTTAACCAAGTCACATTAAATCAGAATAGGGCATGTGGCTTAGGGATAATTCTGACGATTTCCAAGAAGATAGTAGAGTGATCTAATATACCCCTCGAGCCCACGCACTGCCTAATCGAGTTAATATTATCTATTAGGGATTCCTTGATAAGGAATCAATCTAGACGTCTTGCTAACATAGCACTACCCGTTCTATGATTTCTCCAAGTAGGTTGAGTTTAAGCAAATTCTATATCGATGAGTCTATTATTTTCTAGGATTTGTTCAAATAAATCCATGAGTGAGTCCACTTGTACATTATGGCTACAGGATTCAACATGTGCCAATGAAAAATTTAAATATCCCCCCAATATTAAATTCTCAACTTGCATGAAGGATAAAACCAAGAGATCTTCCTCGTAAACCATATGATTGTGACAAGGCCCATATATGTGGACAATCCAGATATCAAGGCCCAATTCCTTTGAGAATATGTCTGCCATTAGGGCACCCTCCCACCCCTAGATATTCAACAACTTCATCGTTCTGCCATTTATACCCATAGAAATACTACCTAATCATCCTCTCACATCTAAGGCATGGAATGTCCACCGAGAATCATAGCTTCTAATAGAGAAACAATTTGGTCACTAATCCCTAATGTCTCTTGAAGAAAAATAACATCCAATCTTTCAAACACAATTAATCTTCTGAGAGCTAGTTTTTTAGCAGGGCTAGCCAACCCTCTACAATTAAATGATAGCCACTCCATCGGAAAACCTTACTCAGGTTTCCTTTTGCCCTAAGAACCATTTCAATTGAGAATTCTCTTCCTTCTACTACATCTATACTAACCTTATGAATGGATTTAGATATAAATATTGTCTACCTCTGCAAGCTTTCGAACTCTTATGAGACGATGAGATACATATACCCCCTGGCTCCTATGGGCTACTTGGCTAATGAATGCAAGTTATATCTATGACTAGAACAAGACTCTAATGATAATTCCTTCATTGAAGAATCAGAAGTGAGGGACAAAGCAGGCACAACAAGGAAAGGAGTCAAACAACTTACAGGGACCGCAACCATAATACAAGCAACAAATTTTAAAATGTATGATGATACTGCCCCTTTATTCATAGGAAGACATGTAACTGAAGAGAATAAATATGGATTTAAGGATGTATTATGATACGGGGATGGGAAATGAAGAAAGGTACCTGAAATAGGCGTAGTTAATGAATCACATGAGCGGGTATTCATCGAAGGTTCTGGAAAAGGATCTTGTGATTTTCTTCCATCGATCTTCTCCACCCCTTTATTCCAGCGGAGTGAATCCTTTGAATTCGCTTATAGCATAGATTTTGGGCCACCTTCCATCCGACCTGATTTATCCTCCATTATCCTATCCTTATTAAGTAGAGGGCATTCTTTGAAAATGTTTCCAACTTCATGACACCTCCTGCATCTAAACGAAACCCCCTCATAATCCAACTTTTGCAATTTGGAGAAATCCCACCACTGTAGCTGCAGGATTTCCACCAAGCCCTCCCTGGTCTCAAGGTGAACTAGTATTCATGCAAATGCCATCTTCCTCGTCTCAACAAAGGATTTATTGTAGTCTAAAAATACCCCCAAATAATTCCCAATTCTTCTGAATACATATTTTGTCTAAAATTGCAGTGGAAACCCCAACACCCTGACCCAAATCAGTCTGAATTCAAATTTTTCACGCTCTGGGTCAAATAGTGGAGACCATCTCTTCAACATTATAGGATCCATTTCAATGTGCCAAAATTTCCTTAGAACCCATGTCACATGTTCAACTTTTTTGAAACAAAGCATGAACCAACCCCTGGTCATTATCACCATAGACACCATAACATCTAAGACTTATCCTCAAACCTCCATAACCCATTTCGTCATATGCGTTGTTGTTTAATTGCATCCCTGAACCCTACCCACGAGTACTCGATTTGCTATGTCCATAACCTCATTCAATTTAATGCCTTCCCCAAGAACAAGTTGATGCCTTTTTTCCATTACTCTAGTGGATTTAGATTTCTTCTCTTATGTCCTTAGTAATCCTTTGATGGATTACCTTCAATTTTACAAACCCTAGCTTCCAACCAGTAGTGGTCTCATGCACTAATAGAGATTCGAGCAAAGCAACCAGAGGTCTATGCCGAAGAAGAAGCCCCTAACCCGTGTGTTATTGAAACAACTTTGAACCTCTACCATGGGGAAATACCTGCAGTTTACTGGAGCCCAGAGGAATCTTAACCATCGTAATGCACCAACACCCCTTCTTTGCCATCTCTACTAGGGTTTTCTGTATCCATTTCTTCCATCGAGCTAGGGTTTATGCAACTCTCCAGAAACTGTAATGATGATGGAGATAGAACCAGAAAATCTAGTTGTGTCTAAACAAAATCCCAATTTTGGGTCACCCGAACTCTTGAACATTGAATATATAAAAATTGAAACATTTTATATTCATAGTCAAAAAAATGTTTACATAGCTATCACATCCAGATCCTTCCAACATTACATAAAATAGTAATATATCTCAAATATCCTCATGAGGCAGGTTCATAGAGTAGAGACATTCTCTTTTGTTCATCGACCATACAAAAAAACATAATTTTCATATATCCTAACACATATCGCTAGGATATCAAACACAAAAACTTGAAATTTAAATATCAATTAGCATAAAATCTTGTGACCTAACTCAAATCCACACCCAATATGGCCTCATTCTACTACCAACAGTGCAAATACATATGAAGACGATCCCAAGCCTTTTGTTGTTGACAATTGAAGATGTCTCCTTGATGATGATTTATTTCTTGTTGATCTTCTTCAAGGATGTTTGAGATGTGATATTTTCTTAAATGAGAGGGAGATTACTTTAATGATGAAGTGCTCTGTCTTTGTTCTTCCAAGAGTTGTTCCTTCTAGATGATATGAACCTTGTGATGAGATGGATAGTCCTTCTTGATGCTTCTTATTTCTCCTGGATGATATCCTTGCTCTCAACCCTTATGTATGCTTCTTCAATTGGATGATCTCCAAGCTACCTCTTCTTCTTGTCACCTTTTCTCTAATTCCATGTTGAAAAATCAAGGGCATCTAGATTAGGGTGATTTCTCTTACTTTGATAACTGCTTGTGATGTTCTTTACTTAACTTGATGTACTTGTAGTTAGCTTCTTCCTTACTTGATTATTACAATTTTCTTTTATTATCAAACAACTACCAAACTACGAAGATCAATGAGACAAGAGGACACAAAATATGTGCTGCAAGTTAGTGCCAAAACCTCTCCTCTTGAGAGGAAAACCCACAAGCATTCTTCTCTTCTTATAAAATATTAAAATGATGAATTCCAAGAACTAAGACCCTTGAAAAATACTCCAAGGCCAAGTCATCCTCTCCTTTTGATGAACGTGTTCTTCAAAAAATCAATACAAGTGAAAACTACTCAAAAACATTATAACTTTTACAATTTCGAACTTGCAACTTCTTGAATTCAACTTCGGCCTCACTACAGAAACCCTAGCTCATACGCATGAGTTGAATATGGTAAGATAATCTTCCTCCTCCTTTCGCTCAAGGTCCTTATTCCTCCTTTATAATTTTGTTTGCAGACTTGATCCTTTTAGTACCAAATTTCAGCTTCTTGATAGGTCTGCAATTCATTTTTTCTACAACAAATTGATGCCCTAATTTCTTCGCACATGTGGGAGATGGAAGCCAAAATATAGTCCTTAAAAGCTTCTATTTTTTTCTCTCTTTATTTTTCCCTTTCATTCTCTACTTATCCCTTGTCTTTCTTATTCTTCCATGAACTTTTTGGATGATCTCTCAACGAGGTTGAATATCTTGTATATATAGCCTTTCCTTGGAGCCAAATTGTCATTATGAGGTTGACTTGTCACAGCTAAGCTGACTTGGTATTGGAGGAGGATATTTGACTACTTTGACTCTAAATAAATTTCTTTTACATGATACAACATGCCCAATAGGGTATTTACATATGACAATGACTTCTTTGACTCCTAGACTTTATGAAAAATCCCTAGAAGCACTCAATGGGTGATTGACCTAGAAGCACTCAATGGGATTAGGATTTACAGTTTAGGGATAGGAACTCTTGTTTCTATGAATTTTCTTTTTATTTTAATGGGAGATAATGCTATAACATATAAACATTTTAAATTAATATTTGGGATAAGTATTCTTAATGTTAATTGAGCGTTTGGTAATTGGATAGGGATGGGAACTCTTGTTTCTATGAATTTTCTTTCTATTTTATGGGGAGATAATGGTATAACATATAAAAATTTTAAATTCATATTTGCAACAATTATCCTTAACCATTATTTCGAAAAATCAACCCCAAAGTTTTGAACCCTCGAATTTCAACTCTCGTAAAAGAATTTCCCCTAAAATTTTCTCAGCATTAATGAAGACTATAAATTAATTCAAAAGAGTAATTTACAAGAGAAAGGTTTTCTAGAAAAGTGTAGACAATGAATTCCAAAGAGTAATTTACAAGAGAAAGGTTTTGTAGAAAAGTGTACACTTCAAGACATGGCTACCACAAATTAAAAATTAAACTGTATATTTAATTAAAGTGTAGTTTTCTCCAACCATTAGATACATAAATTGTAATAACGGAAGTGTAATTTTTAAATCATAAGACCAAATTTTGGGGATTTTCCAAAAAAAATTATTACAGTTCCCAAAAATTAAGAAAAAAAATTCAAGAGGGAAAAGAGAGCATGATTGACGTATTGGGATGTAAAGAAAATACACAAGCCTCATCTATTAGATATGACAATCATTATTCATATGAAAACTTAGAAAATGGAAAGGAGACTATTGAACACTTAAATGTGGGTTGTTCTGTGCAAATTAATCTCAATAGCATGATATAAGGGCTAGTGAAATAAAGATCTCATTTTAAACCAAATGAGAAGGGATAAATGGCTACTATTGATATTAATAATGCAATATGATACAAAAAAGTATTTCATTCAAAATTTGTAACCCTTAAATTTTGTCAAGGGGTAAATTTCACTGCTGAAATTTTCCACTAATATTTTTTTTTAAATATTCATGAAAAAAAATATTACTATAGATAAACACAATATGACTTGTAATACAGTTATAATTTAGTTAATTTCTATGTATTTTTAATTTATATGGCTTCCCTAGTTTGTTAATTTAATGTTAATCTTTTCTTTTAACTTAAATTGAAAACAAATTCCAAAATAGATATGCCTATAATTATGCTAATGGAATGCATTGGAACATTCATTGTAATGTTTTAATCTTTAAAAATGCTTCAAATTCTTGGCCAAGGTATCAGATTTAAACATTAAAGAAATTTCATGTACTTGAATGACTATATTTGTGCATGGAGGAAATCTTCCTAAATGTATTACTCATCATTTAATAGTAGGATATTATGTATGTGAACATATATGTTCTTGATTCATGAGACTGTAGCTTTCATTTCTGACAGTGGAGAAGAGAGTGAGAATTTAATATTTTAATTTAAGGCATGAACCTTAAACTAAATTACTCATCTCCACCTCCAACTCCATCACCTCCTCCCCCCTCCACCTCCACCTCCTCCTCCACTCAACATCCACCTAAACCACCTGCTCCCCTCCTCATCCACATCCACCTCCTCCTCTCCTCTACGTCTGCCTCCACCACCTTCTCCTCCTCCTCCTCCACCATCACCTCCAGCTCCTCCTCCTCCACCACCTCCACACCTCAAACTCAAACCCCTCCTACACCTCCACCCCCACCTCCCCTCATACTCTTTCTCCTCCTCCACTTCCATCTCCACCTCCTCTTCCCCACCTCCACCCCCACCTCCTCCACCACCTTTGGCTATGTCTCTCCCTCCGCCTCCACCTGCACTTCCTACACCACCACCTCATCCTCTTCATCCACCTCCACCACCACTTCCTCTACAACTTCCTCGAACTCCACCTTCATCTCCTCCACCTTATCCTCCACCTCCACCTCCGCATCCACTACCACCTCTACTACCTCCTTCTCAACCCCCTATTCCTCCTCCACCTCCACCTCCACCACCTACTAATCCAACTCAACCTCCACCTTCACCTTCACCTCCTCCTCCACCTCCAACTCCACGTCCACCTCCTCCTCCTCCTCCTGCACCACCTCCACCTATATCTTCGCCACCTCCTACTCCACCACACCACCTCAACCTTCACCCTGTCATCCACCTCCACCCTCTCAACCCCCTCCTCCTCCTCCACCTCGACCTCCTCCTCCTCGTAATCCACCTCAACCTCCACCTCCACCTTCACCTCCTCCTCCACCTCCAACTCCACATCCACCTACTCCTCCTCCTCCTACTCCACCTCCATCTTATTCTCCTCCTCCACCTCCTCTATTGCCACATATATCTCCACCACCTCATACTCCACCACCACCTCAACCTCCACCCTCTCATCCACTTCCTCCTCCTCCTCCTCCACTTCCACCTCCACAACCTCCTCCTCCACCTTTCTTCCTCCTCCTCTGCCACATCCCTTCCTGCTCTGCCTTCTCCTCCACTAGCACCACCTTCATCTCCACTTTCACCTCCTGTACCTCTTCTTACAGATATAAATTCATCTCCACTACCTCACCTCAACCTCCTCCTCTATCATATCCACCTACACCACCTCCACCTCCAACTCTTCCACCACCTCCACCTCCGGCTCTGCCTGCTCTTCTAGCTTTCCCTTAGGCCTTCACCACCACCTCCTCCTCCACTATCTCCCCATCCCTCTTTTCCTCCCCTTCCAGTGTACCTCCTCCTCCACCACCACCACCACCTCCACCTCCTCACCTCCACCTCACTTTCACCTCCTCCATCTCTTCTTCGAGCTAAACATTCACCTCCACTACCTCCACCTCCAACTCCTCCTCCATGATATCCACCTACATCATCTCCTTCTCCGCCACCTCCACCTCCACCTCCTCCACCACTTTCACCTCCACAACATCCACCGCTCCTCCTCCAACTCCAGTTTCACCTCCTCCACCATCACCTCCTCCTCCTCATCCACCTCCACCCACACCTCTTCCTTCACCATATTCTCCACCACCTCTTCCTCCACCTCCAACTCTACCTCCTCCACCACCTCTTCCTCCTTCTCATCCTCCTCCACCTCCTCCTCCTCCACATCCACCTCCTCCATCTCCACCTCCCGCTCAACCACTACAACTACCTCCTCCTCCTCCTCGACCACCTCCTCCAACACCATATCCTCCACCTCCACCACCACCTCCACATCCACCATGGCCTCCTCCTCCTCCTCCTCCATCTCCACCTCCACCACCTCTACCTCCTCGACCACGACCTCCACCTCCTCCACCTTTGTCTCCGCCTCCGCCGCCACCTCCACCTCCACCTCCTCCACCTTTGTCTCGCCTCCGCCTCCACCTCCACCTCCACCTCACCTCGCTCTCTTCGTCCTCCTTCATCGCCACCTCCACCTCTGCCTCATCAGCCTCCTCCTCCACCACCACACCACCAACCCCTGTCCTCCACCTCCACCTCCACCCTGGCCTCCTCGTCCTCCACCTCCACGTCTGCATCCTACTCCATCTCCACCTCCACCACCTCCTCCGCCTCCTCCTCCACCTCTAGCTTCTCCACCACCTCTACCTCCACCTCCTCCTCCATCACCTCAAACTCCACCACCTCCTCCACCAACACCACCACCTCCCCCTCCACCTCCGCTACCTCCTCCACCACCTCCTCCTCCACACCTCCACCTCCACCTCAATAACTATTTATAATACTTATTGATTCATTTTTCAGTGATAATTCATATATCAATATATACATGATAATATAACAAATAATATGCATAAAAAAATTGCAATATAAATAAGTAATTATGAGAACAATAATTTAATTAAGAAAATTGTAAAATTTATATAAATAATATCAAAAATTGTTGAAAAAAATACACCCAATTCAATATGAGAACTTTTTAAATCAATAAAATTAATTATATAAAATCACAAAAAAAATTACCATAAATTAATTATATAAAATCTTTAAAAAATAAAACTAAAAAAGCAAACATGGAAACTCCAATAACATACAAATGCAGAACACAAAGAAACTTCATAAAACCTACCGTGGTCATAAGTGTGTTCCATCGTTACTTAGTGGAGGTTATTATTATGTTGTGTTTTATTTTCCTCCCGGATGCCCTTGCGGCTAGAGCTAACAGTTGTTTGCAACATATGGGGCGTTTTTTTGTCGACAGTATATATATAATATATTTTTTATTTTTTCGAGAACTAATGCTATTCTATTTATATACCGAATAAATTGATTTTCCTTTTATTGTCGAATATAATAATTTAGTTTCTTGATAATCACTCCATTGATTGGAAATAAAAAATTACAAACCCTAACAACATAAAGAAATTTTAAAACACAGAAACTTGACAACAAGAAGATCAAATCTAGTACCTGCTTGGGCCGGAGATAGACACAGTTGCCGACTATGAAAACCTGTATGGATTCATGAAGTGATTTGACAGGTTCCATGGAATCTTCCATTCCCGCAGACTTCATGCAAATCTTCAATAATTGCTTCCGAGAAATGCAGGAGCCCATGCAATCTTTTTATTAGAAAATCGATCTGCATGATTACGTCCTCGGCAGATATGTTCAGACACAGGTGGTCCCTCCCATACGTATCTGTCGGACATGGCATTACGCGAGTATAATCACTCGCCACCTTTGCAGAAACGACAAATTGAACGTGTTGAGGCGAGCAGGCTCGCACGATACAGAAGCAAAAAATTACAAACCCTAACAACATAAAGAAATTTTAAAA
Source organism: Pinus tabuliformis (assembly GCA_031772625.1). NCBI lineage: Eukaryota > Viridiplantae > Streptophyta > Pinopsida > Pinales > Pinaceae > Pinus > Pinus tabuliformis. The sequence continues at coordinate 565,649,653 of CM062811.1, read as the reverse complement.
CACAGAAACTTGACAACAAGAAGATCAAATCTAGTACCTGCTTGGGCCGGAGATAGACACAGTTGCCGACTATGAAAACCTGTATGGATTCATGAAGTGATTTGACAGGTTCCATGGAATCTTCCATTCCCGCAGACTTCATGCAAATCTTCAATAATTGCTTCCGAGAAATGCAGGAGCCCATGCAATCTTTTTATTAGAAAATCGATCTGCATGATTACGTCCTCGGCAGATATGTTCAGACACAGGTGGTCCCTCCCATATGTATCTGTCGGACATGGCATTACGCGAGTATAATCACTCGCCACCTTTGCAGAAACGACAAATTGAACGTGTTGAGGCGAGCAGGCTCGCACGATACAGAAGCACCAACATTATGTATCGAACGCACGACCTTCGTATATTTAGCCTGATGCTCTCCCGATAAAGATACGGAGGAGCCTGGATCGAACACACGACCTTGAGATATTCAGTCTTTCAATACATAGACGACAACATTGTGGATCGATTTGGGCACATCTTGAATAATCAATAAGGAAACGGCTATGAAGGAAGCGGATCGAATTCCTCCGTCATCTCTTGCTCAGGTTGAAGAGATTCCCATTGTAAAATCCGCTTGAACAATGAGGAAAAGGGCTGCAATTTTTCTACACGCCCCTAACTAAATGTTAGGGTTGAATTCAAGAAATATTAATTACAAAAGCAGAAAAAAGCAAAAAGTTACCTAAATTTAAAAAGTTACTTAAATTTAGAAAAAGAATATTAATTACATTTTTAGAAAGTTACTTAAATTTAGAAAAGGAATATTAATTACATTTTGAAAACTCCACAAAAAGAATGTTAAATTAAAAAAGTAACAAATCAAAATAATTAACTTCTAAATTTAAAAAAATGGAAAATTAAAAATTAAAAGCTAAATTAAAAAAACATTTAATTTTTTTTAGATAAACGACTGGTAATTTCAAAATTAGAATGATTGAGTGTTGATGGAAAAAAAAAAAAAAAATTAAATTAAATTTTAAAATAACATTATTTGTTTTTAAATTAAAAAATTGGCAGTTTCAAAGTAAAACATAAAATATAGAACCCATTTCTACATAAATTGTAGCTTGAAATTCACATATAGTAACTTTTTTTATAATTAATAATTTAGAATATAACTTAAATGTCGAAGAACAATAAATTCAATAAAATGTACTTCACATATAACCCTATAAACTTGTTGTGCATAGACTTTAGTCAGAGTATTTAAATTTTTCTTTTTGACATCTTTATATTTTGGTGTATTTTGTCAATGGAGATACCTCGTTCTCTATCTTTAAGTTGAATATGACAACCAAATTTATCAAGTAAAAGGGTTTAGTTGGTACCAATTAGTTAAACTTTGAATAGAATATTAAAGGGAACATAAATAACTTTTCTACTTCAAATTATATTCTTGTTTCAATAATTGTAATGCTTAAGATGGACCAACTAATCTCCAAAATTTATTGTTCTCAAGCATTACTATGGAGGTGTGAATCACTTATTTCTTTTGTCTAACCTAGGAATGATTACTTATCTTCAATTTTTTCTTAGACATGTCCATATTGAAACAATACTTGCAATTATCATTATCTTCCTTACTCAAATCCTAATTCAAATTATTAGAGAAATTCTATTATTACATGTTCTATTAACAAAATATAAAATGGTGTGCATAATATTTTTATGCATGATATTCTCTATACATATAGATTAATTCTTAAAATATTATAATAATTATCTACACTAATTAATAATAATATAAGAAATTATATATTCAGAGTTGTTTTCAATTAGGATTAAGACTTTGCATCATCACTAAAAATATTTTACACTAATAATAAATAAATAATATTTTTGTTTTTATTAATTATCAATGAGATTATAATAGTAAACTATATTAGTTAATATAAATATAGAATATATCATTTTGTATTTAGCCCAATCTAATTTATAATTTAACATTATTGTATTATGAACCACCCTTCACAGTGGAAAGCAATATTGACGGACTAGAATATTAAGGAGAGATCATCATGAAAAATAAAACACTAAATATGAATAATATTATTTCTAAAAGAATAAATATTATTTAAAAATTAGTTGGAAAAGAAAGGTACAGTCTTACTTATAGAGTTATTGGCTTTTTCATTAGAATCCATCAATACAATTTCAAGAAATATTGTGATCTTTCATTGTTTCAAATTAGCTAGAAAAAATTCAGTGAAAAGGCCATTTTTTCTATTAGTTAGACTACGTGGAAAAAAAACCTTTATCATCAAATTTTCAAAAATTATTTTTTATATATTTTCACTTTTGTCTAACTTTAGTGATAATGCTAAATGAATATTCAATCCATACCTACTTTGACATGATAAAATAGTGTAGAAATAAGTGTTATATGTTATTGTCTATATTCCTTTCCATTATCCACTTTATAAACACCATCATGCATGCACATTACCATTTTTTGTAGTGATTAACTCGAAGAAATGGATTCCATGGAATGTTTTTCAGCTATGATGATGAACCATCAATGGAGAAGGATTTTCTTTATGATGTAGTGCGGCTCAATAAGAATTTTACCATATTTTTCATAGTTCTATTATATATATATATTTATATATATATATTATATATATATTATATATATTATATATATATATATATATATATATATCAAGTTACACATTTTGGCAACAGAGGGAGTTTCTAGGTTAAAAAAGAGCACGTGATCAAGCTTCTTGAGTGCTAAGAAAATAGATTTATTAATATATTTGAATTGAAAATTTATGAGCTCGATCTAGTGTTTAAGCTCTCGAAGTTTGATTGGGCTTTTGAGGTCTTAAAATACACATTTCCAGTACCTCTTATGCAAATTGTTTTGCACCAACTTTTTGTACCCTAGTGAAATTAGGGAAGAAATTTGTCCTTAGGTGTTCAATTGACGAAGGAATATTCTATCCAATGGCATATGATTTTGAAATTTTCTAATTCATATGATATTTTTCATCTATTTTTCTCTTAAACATAATGCTTCAATTTTTGACAAATTTAAAGAGGGCGGATGAAAAAACAATGACAAACAAATTTTAAAACAAAAAAAAAAATAAAAAATTACCACTATCTTAGTTTACTATTCATGTAGTAGTTGAAAAAGACTTATGGGAATACATGTGTCTTCGTAAACATAAAAAAAAATATAAAATATATTTTTTCATAAACAAATAAATTTTTGATATGAAAAACATAGTTTCTTGTTGTAGATTCTGTTATTTATATATATATATATATATATATATATATATATTTATATATATATATATTATATCAAGAAATATTCTCCTCCAGTATCAACACAATATTCTCCTCTTCTCCTCTTGAATTGGGTGTAGAAGAATGAAAATTGATTCATCAATGGTATAACCCTTTAGAAATGATGTAATTGATGAAATAGGTATGTTTACAAAGTTTATTGAAGTTACTTTTTGTACATAAATAACCATAAAAGCATGAATTCTATGGGAGATTGAAAAATAATTCCATGATCAAAACACATGTGTGAAAGCATTGCCATAAAACCCTAATTTTATTATGTCCAAGGAAATTATTTTAAGTAACAACATTTTTTTTTATAAATTAAGGCAAATCACTTACAAAAATTACGGACTCTAAACATAAAGGTTAATTGAGTGTTTGGTCATTGTATAGGGATGAGAACTCTTCTTTCCTTGAATTTTGTTTTTATTTTATGGGGAGATAATGGTATAACATATAAGAATTTTAACTTAATATTTTGGATAATCATCCTTAATAATTGTTTCAATAAAAAAATCAACTCCAAAGTTTTGAACCCTCGAATTTCAAGTCTCCTTTCCTTATGCATTCAGGGTTTAGGGTTTAGGGTTTAGGATTTATAACACTTTAGTAAATTATGTTAATAGACACTTAAATAAAAGTTTGAAATGCTTTTTAAAATGTTATAAATTGTTTAGTCTTTAGTTTTTACAGTTTGGGGGTTCAGGGTTTAGGGTTTCAGGTTTATGGTTGAAGGCTTATAACAATTTAGTAAATGCTTTTAATAAACACTTAAATAAAAGTTACAAAACACTTTTTAAAATGTTGTAAAATGCTTAGGGTTTAGGTTTTAGGGTTTATAACACCTAAGTAAATGCTTTTAATAAACACCTAAATAAAATTATAAAATATTTTTAAAATTTTATAAAATACATAGGGTTTATGTTTTAGGGTTTCACGTGTAGTGTTTGGGGCTTAAGGTTTAGGTTTTATAACACTTTAGTAAATTATTTTTATGAACACTTAAACAAAAGCTACAAAATGATTTTTAAAATGTTATGAAATGATTAAGGTTTAGGGTATAGAGTTTATGGTTTTGGGTTTACTGTTTAGGGCTTAGATTTTAGGGTTTATAACAATTTAGTAAGTTATTTTAATAAAAAGTTAAATAAAAGTTACAAAATAATTTAAAAATGTTATAAAACACTTAAATGAAAGTTATAAAAAACTTTTTAAAATGTTATAAAATGATTAGTATTTAGGGTTTGGGGTTTCTGGTTTAGGGTTGAGGGTTCATGTTTTAGGATTTAGGGTTTATAAGTATTTAGTAGATTTTTTTAATAAACACTTAAATAAAAGTTAAAAAACTCTTTTTAAAATATTATAAAATGCTTAGGGTTTAGGGTTTCGGGTTTAGGATTTAAGGTTTAGGGTTTATAAGGGTTTAGTAAATGATTTTAATAAACACTTCAGTAAAAGTTTCAAAACACTTTTTAAAATGTTATACAATGCTTAGAGTTTAGGATTTAAGGTTTAGGGTTTAGGGTTTCAAGTTTTGGGTTTAGAGTTTAGGGTTTAGTGTTTAGAGTTTATAACTCTTTAGTAAATTAGTTTAATAAAAAATGTAATAAAAGTTACAAAATGATTTTTAAAACGTTATAAAATGATTAGGGTTTAGGGTGGTTTAGAGGTTAGGGTTTATGGTTTATAAAGCTTTAGTAAATGGTTTTAATCAAGGCTTAAATAAAAGTTACAAAATTCTTTTTAAAATGATATAAAATGCTTTGGGTTTAGTGTTTACGGTTTGGCCTTTGGGATTTACGGTTTATGGTTTATGAGACCTTAGTAAATGCTTTTAATAAAGACTTAAATAAAAGTACCAAAATGATTTTTAAAATGATATAAAATGCTTAGGGTTTTGGGTTTTGGGTTTTGATTTTGGGTTTAAGGTTTATGGTTTATGGTTTAGGTTTTAGGGTTTATAACACTTTATTAAATGCTTTTAATAAAAACTTAAATAAAAGTTACAAATGGTTTTTAAAATGTTATAAAATGCTTGGGATTTAGGGTTTAGGCTTGAGGGTTTTAAGTTTCGGGTTTTGGGTTTAGATTTTAGGGTTTAGGGTTTATAACACCTGAGTAAATGCATTTAATAAACACTTAAATAAAAGTTACGAATTGATTTTTAAAATGTTATAAAATGCTTAGTGTTTATGGTTCAGAGTTAAGCGTTTGAGGTTTATTATTTGGGGTTTAGGGTTTTGAATTTAGGATTTATAACACTTTCGTAAAAGCTTTTTGATGGGAACAACCCAAAACTATTCAGACTTTAAGCGATTAAATGATTGTATGAGTGTTTATATGATTGTATAGATATTATGGTTGTGATTACATGTGCGAGTATCAACCTTCAGATATTTCTGGAAAAGGGTTAGGTGGCAATCAATTACGCAATCAAGGTTGTGTACTCACCTCGGGTCGCGTTTCCGCTCCTTCCTATGCAAAAACTCCTCCTCTATCGTTAATTGGTCATTTTCATTGTGCTTGCCGACGGTTCATTCTGTTACGGCTCTAAGAGTTGGGTATGCCACTTGCTCTAAGTTCTGGGAGTGCCTCTTGATATGCTTGCTAGTCCGATAGAATAACTTCTATGCTTGTTTCTTTTGCCTGTGTGGGTAGTCTCTAGACTAGTTCGTTGGGCAGTTGCGAATGTTCCTACCGTCACCTGGGTAAGTGGTTCTCTGTACTTTTCCGCTGTTGGCTCAACAAGTCGTCGGGTTTCAAGTTGTAGTTTGGTATGTCATGTTCTTGTTTGCAACCCAGTGGTTGTCTTTCTTCAGGGCTCGAAAATAATGGCATCTTTCGGTCCTCAGCTTCAATGCAGATACCCCTCTCTCCTTGATTCAAT